>JAPDNY010000003.1:82458545-83058545 GCA_029375565.1 Gekko gecko | reverse complement strand
AGTTAGAGATGCCAAACTCACAGGGATTCTTCAGCAGGCTCTCTCCCTGGTGAAGATTGGATTTGGAATGTCTTATAGCCCCCCAAAGCAAGTGCTCCCAAGAAAACTCAGCTCTAGGCCCTCCTTAAATCAGCCACGCAGCAAGCACTTCTTCCTAACTTGGTCTCACACAATGACTAACTCCTCTCTCTTCCTGCTGCAAAGTGAAAGCAGCTGAGTCAGGGTGTGGTGTGTGTGTATACACAATCTGCTCCCATAGAGCCAAATGGGAGCTCCGTGGTTGGCTCACAGAGCTGCCAATCAAGCTATGGACGACTACTACGGGGGTTTCTAGGACTCTCCACAAGTCAACCCCCAGCGTTGCCTAGGAATTGATTGAATTGGTGCAAGGCAGTCTGGAGAGCAAACCACTCTAACAAACCAAAGGAACCTCCATGGAAAAAAGGCAGTTTGTTTTTGGATTTGGAAACAATGCGACCAAATGAACTGGTTCAAAATGAACTACAAACTGACCTAGTTCATGCTCAAACCACAGTTCATTTCTCAGTTCTTGCCTCAGTTCTATATGCAACCTATACTCTGGACAAGAAGCTACTGTAAGGAAAAAATGTGGAGAAACAGAATGGTTTCCAATTGGCAAAGGTATCAGACAAGGATCTATTTGATCTCCCTCTCTGTTCAATCTATATGCAGAACATATCATAAGGAAAACTGGATTAGATTTAGATGAAGGTGGAATGAAAATTGGCGAAGGAACATTAACAATTTGATACCACATTACTAGGAGAAAATAGTGAAGACTTGAAATGACTACTGAGGAAGAGTAAAGCTGAAAGTGCCAAAGCAGGATTACAGGAAGAGAAGAAGAAGAAGAGGAGGAGGAGGAGGAGATTGGATTTATACCCCGCCCTTCGCTACCCAAGGGAGTCTCAGAGCGGCTTACAAACTCCTTTCCCTTCCCCTCCCCACAACAGACACCCGTGAGGTTGGTGGGGCTGAGAGAGCTCTGACAGAAACTGCTCTTTTTCAAGAACTGCTGTGCCAAAACTATGGCTTGCCCAAGGTTATCCAGCAGCTGCAAGTGGAGGAGTGGGGAATCAAACCTGGTTCTCCCAGATTAGAGTCCATGCCCTTAACCATTGCACCAAACTGGCTCTCAAATGTAATGACTGCTGAGGAATTACACAGGTTTAAGGTTGACAATGAAGAAATGTAAAATATTTCTATTCCTTGGCTCAGTCATCAACCGAAAGGTAGACTATAGCCAAGAAATCAAAAGGAGACTGAGACTGAGAAGTATAGCCATGAAGGAGCCAGAAAAGATCCTTAAGTGTAAGAATGTGTCACTGGCAACCAAAATCAAGAGAAATCATATCATAGAATTCCCCATTATTATGTATGGGCATCAGGGTCGGCCCCAGGTGTTTGGGTGCCCTAGGCAGGACAGCCTGGGGTGCCCACCCCACCAGGGATGCCAACCTCCCGGTGGGGCCTGGAGATGGCCCAGCACCGTTGCCCTGGGTGCCTCGCAGCTGCGCCCAGAAAAGCTGGGGTGGCCGGCGCTGGGAGGGAAGGGGGCCTTTTCACAGGGGGGGCGGGGGCATTTTGGTGCCCCTGCAGGGCCGGCGCCCTAGTGGGCGAGCCGGACCTGATGGGCATGAAAGTTGGACAATGAAGAAAGCTGACAGGAAGAAAGTTGATTCATTTGAAATGTGAGTGTTGGAGGAGAGTTTTACAGATACCACGACCAGCAATGGAAGAGACAATAATGTTAGGAAGGGTTGAAGGCAGCAGGAAAAGAGGAAGACTAAACATGAGATGAATTGACTCGATAAAGGGAGTCATGGTCCTCAATTGGCAAGACCTGAGAATAGGTGGGGAGTTTTGGAGTACATTAATTCATAGGATTGCCATAAGTCAGAAGCAATGTGATGGCACTTAACACACAGACATATAATTGGCTACCCCAATAGACCCTAGGCTAGGCTTTGCCCCAGATGGGACCCTGCTCCTTGCCAAATTTGTGCCTTGTAAGAGTTGGCAACCCAATTTATAGCCTAGCCATGGCTTGGTTAATGCTGCCCACAAAGGATTGAATTTGTACTTTAAAGGTGCTGCTGGATAGGGCTGGTCCAAGAGTTTTTGGTGTCCTATATAAATGACTTTCCCCTGCTTCACCATGGGGATGCCATCCTCACTCAGAATGCCTCACTAGGTCCAGCGTAGGAGTATGCAAGAAAAAAAAAATCGCCCTGATTCGTTACAGCCAAATTGGGCTAAATCTGCTTCAGCCCCTGAATGACCCCCGAATGCCACTTTTGGCAATACAAGTGGATTCGGGGGTCATTCAGGGGGCCCGACTCACTTTCAGCGGGGCGGGCAAGCCAAGGGAAGGCAGTTCCCTTCCCTCCAAGGGAGGGCTTGCCCAGGCATCTCGCAGCTGCTGGGCACCCAGGCAAAGAAGGGAAGGCAGTTTAAATTGCTTTCCCATCCCTCCAAGGGACAACTTGCCTGGGCGCATCGCAACTGCCTTCCCTCCATGTTCAGGGAGGCATTTAAATGCCTCCCTGTGCATTCCCCAGGTCGCTTGCCAAAGCAGGTGAACCGGGGAAGGCTTGCAAAGCCCCCACACATTTAAATGCCTCCCTATGCTGTCCCTGGGGCTGGGCCACTTTTCTGGCAAGCCCCTGAAATGCTGCCAAATTTCAGTGGTGGGCCGAATCAGATTAGAGAATCTGATTCGGCCTGTGGCTGCCTGAAAGGGGGCCAAATGGGCCATTTTGGGGGGTGCATTTGGTTCGGATGAATGCATATCCCTAGTCCAGGGCTTGTGGATCTCAAACCTGGCAATGGGAGAAGGACTTGCCTGCTGACTGGGTCCCTTGGTGTGGTACTGCACAACTGTACCTGTGGCTACAAATTCCCATGAACATAAGAACATAAGAGAAGCCAGTGTTGGACCAGGCCAATGACCCATCCAGTCCAACACTCTGTCACACAGTGGTCAAAAATACTAGGTGCCATCAGGAGATCCACCAGTGGGGCCAGGACACTAGAAGCCCTCCCACTGTTGCCCCCCCAAGCACCAAGAATACAGTGCATCACATGCCCCAGACTGAGAGTTCCTATCTATACCTTGTGGCTAATAGCTACTGACGGACCTCTGCTCCATATGTTTATCTAATTCCCTCTTGAAGCTGTCCATGCTTGTAGCTGCCACCACCTCCTGTGGCAGTGAATGCCATGCATTAATCACTCTTTGGGTGAAGAAGTACTTCCTTTTATCTGTTCTAACCCGACTGCTCAGCAATTTCATTGAGTGCCCACAAGTTCTTGTATTGTGAGAAAAGGAGAAAAGTACTTCTTTCTCTACCTGCTCTATTCCATGTATAATCTTATTAACCTCGATCATGTCACCCCTCAGCTGTCATTTCTCCAAGCTAAAGAGCCCCAAGCGTTTTAACCTTTATTCATAGGGAAAGTGTTCCAACCCTTTTATCATTCTAGTTGCCCTTTTCTGCACTTTTCCCAATGCTATAATATCCTTTTTGAGGTGTGGTGACCAGAACTGTACACAGTACTCCAAATGAGGTCACACCATTGATTTATACAGGGGCAAGATGATACTGGCTGATTTGTTTTCAGTTCCCTTCCTAATAATCCCAAACATAGCATAGGACTTTTTTATTGCAGTCATACACTGTCTCAATATTTTCAGTGAGTTATCTATTACGACACCAAGATCTCTCTCTTGGTCAGTCTCTGCCAGTTCGGACCCCATCAACATGTATTTATAGTTAGGATTTTTAGCTCCGATGTGCATCACTTTGCACTTGGCCACACTGAACCCCATTTGCCACGATGATACCCACTCACCCACCCTCAACAGATCCCTTTGGAGTGCCTCACAGTCTTTCCTGGTTCTCACCACCCTGAACTGTTGGAAAAAATACGCAAAAATTCTTAAATACTCAGAGTTTGCAATGGATCTTTGCTTCACTGAAGAGGAGACATTTCTTTCTATGAAAAAGCTTTATTTCTAAGGGAAGGGTTCACATGGAAAGCTACAAAACAAAAGAGCTACATTTTTACATCTTTACAGCACAGAACACATGGTCGCACACAATGGAGTTTCTTCTTCTTCTTGACCCCTAGAAGGAAATCACCTGAACACAGTAACCAATGATTGCTAGTAAACAGACTTAGATTTTCCCAGGCTATCTTCCCATTGGTTCCGAGCCAAGTTTCCCTTGCAGGTCAGTCTAAACAATAGTATACTAGGTAAAGCAGATTAACCCTATAATGACTGGAATCTAGACCTTGCACCTCACATATTTCCAACATAAACAAGCCAGTTTGGTGTAGTGGTTAAGAACGTGGACTCTAATCTGGGAGAACCGGGTTTGATTCCCCACTCCTCCACTTGCACCTGACTGGATGACCTTGGGCAAACCATAGTTCTGACAAGAGCTGTTCTTGAAAAAAGAGCAGTTTCTGTCAAGAGCGCTCATAGCCCTCCTACCTCACAGGGTGTCTGTTGTAGGAAGTGGAAGGGAAAGGAGTTTGTAAGCTGCTCTGAGACACCTTTGGGTAGTGAAAGGCGGGGTATAAATCCAATCTCCTCCTCCTCCTCCTCCTCCTCCTCCTCCTCCTCCTCCTCCTCCTCCTCTTCTTCTTCTTCTTCTTCTTCTTCTTCTTCTTCTTCTTCTTCTTCTTCTTCTTCTTCTTCTTCTTCTTCTTCTTCTTCTTCTTCTTCTTCTGTGTCATCTTCAAATTTAGCCACTTCACTGCATACTCCCAACTCCAAATCATTAATAAAAAAGTTAAAAAGCATCAGACCAAGTACTGATCCCTGTGGTACCCCACTGCTTACCACCTTCCACTGAGAAAATTGCCCATTTATATTCACTCTCTGTTTCCTTTTAATTAGCCAGTTTTTGATCCACAAAAGGACTTGTCCTTTTATCCCATGACTATAGAGCTTACTTAGGAGCCTTTGATGAGGAAGTTTATTGAAAGCTTTCTGGAAGTCAAGGTAAACAATATCTATTGGGCCCCCCTTGTCCACATGTTTGTTCACTCCCTCAAAGAACACTAACAGGTTTGTGAGACAAGATCTTCCCTTACAAACCCATGCTAAGTTTGCCTCAATAGGTTTTGTTCAACGATGTGCCTACTCTTTCCTTAATAACAGTTTCCACCAATTTACCTGGTATCGATGTCAGACTGGCTGGCCTGTAATTTCCCGGATCTCCTCAGGAACCCTTTTTAAAGATGGGAGTGACATTAGCTACCTTCCAGTCCTCGGGAATCCAGGCATATTTTAATGAAAGATTACATATTTTTGTCACGAGATCCACAAGTTCACATTTGAGTTCTTTCAGAACTCTTGGATGTATGCCATCTGGGCCTGGTAATTTATCAGTTTTTAAGTTGTCTATTAGTAGTAGGACCTCCTCTCTCATCACCTCAATCTTACTCAGGTCTTTCAATACCCCTCCTGAAATCAGCAGTTCTGGAGTGGGCAAGCACTTCTCATCTTCCACAGTGAAGACAGAGGCAAAAAATGCATTCAGCTTCTCAGCCATTTCCCTATCATCCTTCAGTACTCCTTTTACCCCATGGTCATCCAAGGGCCCCACTGCCTCCTTGGCTGGTTTCCTGTTTCTAATGTATTTGAAGAAAATGTTATTGTTCGTCTTAATGTTTTTTGCTATATGCTCCTCACATTCCCTTTTTGCCTGCCTGATCACAGACTTGCCTGCTTATTTTCCACAGCCTGTGTTCCCTTTGATCAACCTCACTGAAACTAGCTTTCTACTGCTTAAAGGGACCCTTCCTACCTTTTACAGCTTCCATTACTTTGTTTGTTAACCATGCAGGCTTTTTTCTATACCTATTTGTGCCTTGCCTAACCTGTGGTATATATATTTTTTCTGCGCTTCTAGGATTGTAGTTTTAAATAGTCTCCAAGCTTCCTCAGTGGTTTTGACCCTTTCTACTTTCCCTTTTAGTTTCTTCCTCACATGTCCCCTCATATCAGAGAAGTTACCCCCTTTTAAAGTTAAAAGTGGTTGTGCCAGTCTTTTTGGGCAACTCCATGACACTCCACCTCCTGCCAGGGTACTGTAGTGTGACAGGGCCCAGGGATACAGCTTACCATGAAACCACACCTCTCAGACTCAGTGACAGGGGAACGCCCCACCCACTTCCCAAGTACTACCATGTGTCTGTGCATAGAGCTGTATGTGGATGTGCATCACCTGGACCTGGTGATGGTGGAAAGTCCCACCTACCACCTAAGTGTCTTGGTGTAGCACAGCTGCACCTAGGGCTACCGTTTGTCACAGTGTCGCATACCCCAAACCTGACAACAGGAGATGGCCACACCTGCTGACTACCTGCTGTGGAAGGGCTGGCATGGTGACTTTCCCACTCTGGGAGAGACTGAAGCCCTAGGTGACTGCCTAGGTCCACATAATGGACAGGCTGCCTCTGTTTCTGGATCCAGCTGTGCTACTTGAGAAGCAGGTTCTGAAAGTGGCTTTTTCCAACTAACTTTGGCTGCCTCATCAGCTGTAATTGTTCCTGGAGAAAATAGTTCTGGCTACAATTACACATCTTAGACAACCCATACTTCTTGTATGAGGCTGGAGAATGTCAGAAACTCCAATTGGTAGTAACTGTGGCCACAAGGTCCTTAACTGAGTCTACTGGGGAGGCACAAGAAGAGCCAGTTTGGTGTAGTGGTTAAGTGCATGGACTCTTATCTGGGAGAACCGGGTTTGATTCCCTCTCTCCTCCACTTGCACTTGCTGATGTGACCTTGGGTCAGTCACAAGCTCTGGCACAGCTGTTCTCTCAAGGACAGTTTCTGTCAGAAGTTCTCTCAGCCCCGCCTACCTCACAGGGTGTCTGTTGTGGGGAGGGGAAGGGAAAGGAGTTTGTAAGCTGCTCTGAGACGCCTTTGGCAGTGAAGGGCGGGGTATAAATCCAATCTCTTCTCTTCTCTTCTCTTCTCTTCTCTTCTCTTCTCTCTTCTCTTCTCTTCTCTTCTTCTTCTCTTCTCTTCTCTTCTCTTCTCTTCTCTTCTCTTCTTCTTCTACTGTGGAAATAGCTAAATTTGAGTCCAGTAGCAACTTAGAGCAGAAGTGTCAAACATGTAGCCCGGGGGCCAGATCAGGCCTCTGGAGGGCTTCTATCAGGTCCACAGTGGAAATGCCTGTCTTCTGCTTCTTCTTCTTCCAGTTTTGCTGCTGCTGCTGCATCAAAGCTTGCTTTGCCAAACTCTCTCAATTGCTCAGGAGAGATAGATAGGCAAGCTTCTGTTCTCTGCATCAGCTGAAACTCCTCCCCTCCCCCTTCCAGGGGGAGAGACAGAACGAGCCAGAGCTTGCTTCCTGGCCAGGCTGCCTCAAGTGCAAAGGTGAGAAAGAAAAGCCTTTCTTCCCTTCCATTGGCTGAGGTTCCTCCCCAAATGGAGGGAGGGAAGGAGGGAGAGCTTGCTATGCTTGGCTGCCTGAATCACAAGAGAGAAATAAAAAGCAACTTTAAGACCAACAAAGTTTTATCTAAGGTATGAGCTTTTGTGTGCCTTGCTACAGTATGTGTGTTTTGTTGGGTTTGTTATGCTGTGGCTCTTCTGGGTGCAACTGGGTTCCCTCCCCCTTTTCACTTTATTCATGCCCTCATGATCCAGTCTTGCTCAGTAGGAAAGCAATGTGAACTATCTAGATCAGGAATAACAACAAGCCAATGAGGTGGATTAGGCTAAAAGTATGTGTCCAGACCAAGTTCACCCAGCACATTTCCTTTGGGGATTTTAAATTTAGGCCACTTCCGCACTGTCATTTTTGTCACTCATTTGTCCCTATTGCTTCAGGGTCCCCCCCCCCATGTGTTTTACTTTCTCTAGTAGTCCCAGAGGGAGCAAAACATGTGGAAAGGGGGGGGCAAAGCAATAGGGACAAACATGTGACAAAAATAGCAGTGCAGATGTAGCCTTAGACTTCCCAGATAGTAAGCTGAGGAAGGCTATAGTTTTGTAGACAAACACATAGACCTCAGTCTGTGTCATGGTACCTTCTCATGTTCTTGACCAGCACATGAAGCAATTTATGTACAAAAGCTCACAATGCCCAGACATTTCATGTTTTCCCCTGAATCCTAGGCTCAGAACTCGAAGCATGAGATTTCTGTAGTGAATGTCAATAAATCAAAAGTAGATTTTCAACTTAGAGATACACACTTGAGCAGCATACTCAAGACTGAAACAGCAAAGACATTTTTCTGCAATAATTCAGAGCAAGAGGTGTCAGATCAGACACTGTTAAATAAAATAGTGCAAGAGTGCTAATGTTTAAAGCATGTTTTATTTTTAGCAAAAAACCCTTTGTGTTTATGTTCTTTTTAAAGTTTATATCTCTGCTACTTGGCATTACATTTTATGACACACACAGTCCGACTCATCAAGATCTCCTTTATGTCAGATCCCTCCTAACAAATAAGTTCAACACCCCTGACTTAAAAACAAACAACTTTTTTGTGGTATAAGTGTTCGAGAGTCAAAGCTCCTTTTGTCAGATACTGTGGAAACATTTTACCAGTATGATACCAACTCTACTGTTTGATTATCTGATTTAGGGTTGCCATCCTCCAGGTGCCAAGTGACAGAGATCACCCTTATACCTTGGCATAAGCTGTTCTCCATCTTATATGCAAAATGCTGTTCTTGAATCCTACAAGATGGAGAATGTTTACGTTTTGAAAATCTATGTCCTGATCGACTTCAGTCTGAGATGCAAAAGTTGCTTTTTTCTTCATTCTACCTGCAACAATTCTGCAATGGAAACAACAATGATTATCAGACACTGGTTCATTTACATTTTACAGTTTCTGTTCCATCATGTTTTGGCATAGCTGGACTGATTAGCTATTTGTTTATAAATTGCGATGTGAGCAAGGGTCTTTTGGGGCCAGAGCACACTGGAGCGCTGCTCCAGCAGCCCAGGCGCCTGCACAAAGGGTGGTGGCAGCAAGCCCTGCCCCCAGCTCCCCAACCCCAAGTGCTGTGGCCAAGGGAAGGCCTGTTGCTGGCCTCCTGGGGCCTGTGCTGGAGTGCTGCAGCCTTGGGGAGGCATGAGAAGGCCCGTTGCTGGCCTCCCGGGCCTGCACTGGAGTGCTGCGGCCCTGGGGAGGCACAAGAAGGTCCATCACCCTGGGAAGGCCTCAATTGCGGTAAGTGAGGGATCCACGGGGGGGGGATGGGGCTTGATGGGGGGCATCTCTTTGCCCTCTTTCTGTCCCTCCTTTCCTTTTCTTTCTTTCCCTTCTCTCTTTCTTTCCCTTCTTTCCTTCTCTCCTTTTTCTCTTTCCCTCCTTTGTTCTCTCCTTTTTCTCTTTCGCTCCTTCTTCCCTTCTCTCTCTTTCTTTCTCTCCTTCTTCTCTTCTCTCTTTCCCTCCTTTCATTCTCTCCTTTTCCCCTTTCCCTTCTTCTTTCCTTCTTTTTCTTTCCCTCTTTCCTTCTCACTTTTTATCCTCTTTCCTTCCCTTTCTCTCCCTCTTTCCTTCCTTCTTTCCATCTCTCTGCTCTCTTTCTCTTTCCTTCCCTCTTTCCTACTTCTGCAGCCCAACTCTAGTGAGAAGGGGTTTAAACTTTAAACCCCTTCTCTCTTCTCTCCCCCCCACCCCCACAGGCTGGCTGGGGAAGGGGAGGGGAGGCTTTTGAAGATGCCTTCCCCCCTTTTGCTTCCCCTTCTGATATCACTTCTGGCGATGTCAGGGGGCGTGGCGTATGCTAATGAGCTATTATGCTATTATGCAGCTCTTTTTCTACAAAATGACCCCTGGATGTGAGACAGTCTCTTTAAACTAGAAGCACTGGGGAGCATATATACCTCTATATTTTTGGCTCATATCTGTGGGCTTCTACAGGGAGGAGGAGCTGATTGGATTTATACCCTGCCCTTCACTACCCAAAAGAGTCTCACAGCAGCTTACAATCTCCTTCCCCTCCCCACAACAGACACCCTGTGAGGTAGGGGGAGGTGTCTTTCTCTTGAGAAAACAGCTCTGAAAGAACTTGTAACTGACCCAAGGTCACAATAGCAGCTGCATGTGGAGGAGTGGGGAATCAAACCTAGTTCTTCCAGATTAGAGTCCATGCAACCAACCACCACATCAAACTGGCTGTCATGTTGAACATCATTATATGTTACTGAGTAATAGAATTACAGATGCATTTATAAAATGGTTTCTAAAGAAAATTATTATAATAGTATTTAATAAGCTGATGGTTTGTCTATTTTGGTGCTTTTTGTATTGATATCAACTTCCACACCAAAAGTCCCCCTTTTTTTCATTTGTAACCTTCTGGTAGGGCCTGGAGATCTCCCAGAATTACAACTGATCTCCAGACTACAGAGATAAAGTTCCCTTAGAGAAAATAGCTGCTTTATAGGATGGACTCTAAAGTATTATATGCTGCTGAAGTACCTCCCCTCCCCAACCCCCTCCATCCCAGATTCCACCCCTAAATATCCAGGAATTTACCAGTGTGGAGTTGGCAACCCAAGCCTCCACTAATATGATCTTGCCTGTGATCTAAGATCAGCTGCTGCTGCTGCTTGTAGAGAGAGAGTTAGGAAAGGAGAGTTTAGCGAGAGATGCTAAAACAACAAAAAAGCATTTCCCCCCCTTATTTAAAAGTAAGAAAAAGAGCAAGGATAATGGTAGGTCCATTGTGGGGACAGGAAAGTGAAATTGTAACAGGTGATGAAGAGAGGGAAGAACTGCTCAGTTTCTACTTTTCCACAGTCTTCTCTTGCAAGGGAAACAATGCTCAACATGGCAAAAACAGCACACATTATGAGGGAAGAGGGTTGCAGCCTAGGATCAGCTTAGGGGTAGTACACAAACACCTAGTTTCTTTAAATGAAATAAAGTCCTCAGGGCCAGATGAACTGCATCCAAGGATACTAAACGAACTCACAGATGTAATTTCTGAGCCTGTGTCTATTATTTTTTTGAGAATTCCTGGAGAACAGGTAGGGTGCCAGAAGATTCGAGGCAGGCAAATGTCCCCATCTTCAAGAAGGGGAAAAAGAAAGATCCGGGTAACTACCAATGAGTCAGCTATAGACTATACACTGAACATGAGTCAGCAGTGCAGATGCGGTAGCTAAAAAGGCAAATGTGATTTTGGGCTGTATCAACAAAAGTACAGTGTCCAGATCACATGAAGTGATGGTATCGCTTTACTCTGCTCCGGTTAGACCTCACTTAGAGTATTGTGTTCAGTTTTGGGCACCGCAATTTAAGAAGGATATAGACAAGCTGGAACATGTCCAGAGGAGGGCAATGAAGATGGTGAGGGGTCTGGAGACCAGGTCCTATAAGGAAAGGTTGAAGGAGCTGGGTATGTTTAGCCAGGAGAGGAGATGACTAAGAGGTGATATGATAACCATCTTCGAGTATTGAAGGGCTGTCATCTAGAGGATGGTGCAGAGTTGTTTTATGTTGCCCCAGAAGGTTGGACCAGAACCGACGGGTTGAAATGAATTCAGAAGAGTTTTGGGCTAAACATTAGGAAGAACTTCCTAATAGTTAGAGTGGTTCCTCAGTGCAACTTCAGTAGATTGTGGGATCTCCTTCTTTGGAGGTTTTTAAACAGAGGCTAGATGGCTATCTGACAAAAATGCTGATTCTGTGAGCTTAGGCAGATCATGAGAGGGAGGGCAGGAAGGGTTGCCTCAGTGCTTAGTTCCTGTGGCCCTCTCTTACACGCCCAGGGAAATGCTGATTGCCACTTTGGGGTCAGAAAGCAATTTTTCCCCAGGCCAGTTTGGCTGGAGATCCTGGAGGCTTTTTGTCATCTTCTGGGCATGGAGGAGGTGTGGGGAGGAGGTATTTGTGAATTTCCTGCATTGTGCAGGGGGTTGGACTAGATGACCCTGGTAGTCCCTTCCAACTGTGATTCTATGTCCATGCTAACTGAGGTGAGATATGAGGGCATATGTGACAGGGATTTTAATTGTGGCTTCCAGCCTTTGGAACTTCCTGCCCCCAAAAATAATTTTGCCCTCTTACTTTCAGGCTTCCAGAGAGCTGTTAAAACTGTTTTATTCCAGAGAGCATTTGGTGATAAAGTTATATGGTCTCCTGATATAGCTAATGATTTGACTTTTCTCTTGCTGATTCTTATTGATTTTATCCATACTTATTGCTTTGCTTTTTGTTTGTTGGATTGTTACTACTTTATTATTGTTTACTACTTTATTATTATCAGTAACATAGTAATTCATTAATACAGCACTGTATGGCATTATTAGGTATTGCTTTTTTAAATTGACTACCAGGGCCGGATCCAGGTGTCTGGGCACCCTAGGCAGGACAGCCTGGAGTGCCCCCCACTGGGGATGCCAACCTCCCGGTGGGACCTGGAGACTGGGGGCAGAGCGCCGGCTTTCCCGGGGCTCCGCAGCTGCGGGGTCCCCAGGAAAGCGGGAAGAGGGCGGGGGGTCTAGCCGCCCCTCCCTCCCAGCACCGGCTTTCCCGGGGCCTCTGCGGCTGCGAGGCCCCCAGGAAAAGCCGGGAAGGGGACGGGGGTCTAGCGGCGGCGGCGACAGCGGGTGCCCGGTTAGGGCGGCGGGGGGTGCTTTTGGGGGGAGTGGGGCGCCATTTGGCACCCCTGAGGCCGGGGGCGCCCTAGGCGAGCGCCTAGTTCGCCCAATGGGCGATCCGGCCCTGTTGACTACTGTTGTGCTATTGCTTTGTTTTTTGTTGCTGTTAGGGCTTTATTCTTTTATCTGTTTAAAATTGTTTTACTTGTAAACTGCTTTGCATGCTCTTTTAGTGAAGTATATACATCTAAATAAACAGATTGATAGACAGATCCAGTACATCTTGGAGGTCCATCTAGTACCAGATCCTTTAACTGGAGATGCCAGTAAAAGCAAATGCCTTACCACTGAGGCATGGCTCCACCACAAATCAGGCTTCAGGAGTGCCCATAAACTCCTCACCAAAATACAGGTTTTCTACATCATGCTGGTGAATGTTGTCTCTGTTTCTGTTGACTCCCTTTGCCCCTCTCATTTTAAGATATAGGAAATATGGTTGTGGCTGAGGGGAAATACTCTACACATGGTCTGTGACTTCCTTCTCAAGCAACATCTGAATGTTCATGATCAGGGAAAGAGTAACCTTGGCAAACTTAATGGGAAACACTGAACTGTGGTGCTTGGGGCAAAATCTCCAAGAAGTCATCCTGTGTAAAATCAAGTGAAGGGGGTGGTACTTGAGAACACAGTAGCAAGAACTCAGTATGGTTCAGATCTTTGCTAATAAATTTCCACCTGGACATTGCTATCTGCCATAGTAATAGCCCGATGATTGTTTATAACATTGTAAAGTATATCAGAGTTTTTGCTGTTGTGATTGTTGTATTATAATTCTGATGTTGTTGGTATTTTTGGTGTTAATTGCTAAGGCTGTGACCTAATGCAATACCGATATACTTAATACCGATGCTCAATATAGGCCCATCACTTTTCACTAATGAGGACAACGTAGAGCGTGTCATGCCCAGTTCCATCAGGCTGCCCACAAGATCACATTTCATCTCAAGCAAAAACATAGCTGCTAATTTACATTGGATCCATGCTAAAGCCTATGGATGGGTGTCTTTATTGTACAACCTCTTTCCTTTCCTACTTTCTCTGTCCCATCTTACCTGATAGGGTTCTTCCACAAAGATTTGTAAACACTTTTTCTGTCATAGAGTTCCAACAGAATGATCTCAGCTGCCCAATCTGCTAGAGAATCCATTTTTCTTCTGGTGCAACCCTCGCCGGCACAAACATTCGCTATCAGAATCAAAATAAGGGACCAAGCCTAACCATCATACAACACAACTTATGAGACAATAGATTATGAGCCACATGTATAATACCAGAAACAGACTCTATAGCATCAAAAATATAATTTTATAACGGAGTTTGGGTAGACCATAACCGAAAATGGTTTTTAAGGCATATACAGGCATTTATTTCCTTTGAGGTACCAACGTTCTAGAACATAATAGCGTTTGTATACAATGTATGTTACACATACCATGAATAAATGGAAGCAGTTCTAAAATACCTTGATTGAAGTTCCAGGTTTAATACAAAGATGTTCAAATGGTTCCTTTGCAGTAGTTTCTAAAGCATCTTTGCAAACCTCTGTTTTGCAATGGACCCCAATTGTTTTGATTTTGCTTTCCGAGCAAGCATCTCGGCCAGTCACAGTACTCATAACTGAAAGAAAATATAATATGTAGTCACACTGTAGAAAAATAGATAGCCTTATTACTCTTTGATTTGCCAAACAGTAATATGCTTAATGGATTAACATTGTGGCGGTGCTAGTGAATAAAATATATTCGTGCAATTACATTGTTTTGGTTTGTTTTCAGTTAGGGTGTCATCGTTTGCTTGTAGAACTGTACAAATGTGCAGGTGGGACAGGCAAGTTAAGAGCATCAGACGTGTTTCTGTTCAACGGGGTTGGTAGTTTTTACTTTAATGATCTATACCCATGGTTTAAAAATTATAGCTGGATATAAGTACCACCGGCATGCTGATATGTTTGTAACTCCGGCCTGGGTCCATGGAATCATTTTTATACTGACTTTTTGATTTGAGCGTATAAAAATAGTGTGGTATTTTATTTTACTTATTTTATACCATTCTCCCCAGAGAGAACCCAAAGCAGGCCCCTCTATCAATTCATCTCGGCGTTCCACAGCCAATAAGAGAGTTGTTGTTCTTCAAACGCACCAATGAGCGCCCGCAGGCTTGGCAGGGGATTCTCTTTAAAATGGGAGAGACAGGCACTGTGCTGCAGGTCACCTGCCGCTGCTGCTGCTGGTTTCCCTGTACCATGCAGAGCATACCAGTAAGTATATCTGAAGTATTTATTAGCAAAGATCTGATCCGTACTATCTCTTTTTCAGAAAGGCAAGGGTAACGTGTTCCCAATTTGAATTCTCTCCTAGCTGGGAATACCAAGTCATTTTAGGAAGTCCAACAGCACCTTAAAAAACAAACAAACAGCAAAACCTGTTGCAGAATACTTTTGCCACAACACAGGGCTACCCCTCTGGAATTCAAGCATTGTAAAACATGCAATATATTGTACCGCTTCTTCCTGTGTTTTGTATTCCCAACCTTCCGACATGGTTTCCTGTTTTTGTAAAGAACGTATGTGCCACATAGATTACAGGCCCTGTGCCAAAGATTAGAAATATTAGTAAATCATAATATATCTTGCAACAAGTTACTTTCCCACCTGAAAACTGCAAACAGTAATGCTTAAATTCTTACTGAAGATCTAATGCAGTTCTTTTAAACTATTCCACTAGTAGAAAATAAAAATACAAACACTAAATGATTGTTCTTAGATAATTGATTCATACTATAAGTAAAGTCTTACTCTGGGGTGGGCCTAAATTTATGTGTGTGCGTAGAACTTCAGTTTAAGGAAATAGTAATCTAGAGAGCTATGCAAAAAGAAACTGAACAATTGCTGCAGAAGTGTTTCCCTGACTATCTCTATTTTTGTCTTATACATAATATGAATTTTATACAATTACTTCTCTCTATATACCCCAATTTCCTTTTTTCTTTCTATATCTTCATTATTCTTTTAAAACAAAAACATATTATTGATGATTTATGTGAAATTCTGTATATAATAATGCAGTCCGAAACCACACATAGTATCTCGGGTTTGTATGGAATACACCTATGTCTAGAAGAATGCCATTTCTAGATATTAAATCAGTCTGATAGGCATAAGCTGAAGAGACCATGGTTTGGCCGACGTTCAACTTTTAAAAATCCCACTAATTTCAGCATAAGTCATTTGAATGTATTCTTTGGCCAAATGCGAGGAACTGAGTTCCCCTACATGGAGCGGGGGTGGGGGGTATGTATTTGCTCCATGAACATCTGTGGCAAGGTGTGTTGGTAACTACTGTACTGTTAAGTTTATCTTGGTGATATGATTTTGCTGTTTCTTTCCTTAAATCTGTGTAGTTAGTAAACACGACTGTCATTTCCCTTTATCTTGTGCTCTAGTTTAATAACTTGTAGCAGATAAAGTTTTCCTGTTTAAGAGAGAGGCCTGTGTTTCAAACTCCTCCCTGCGCACCAGGGTCTTCGCTCATGCTAACATGCACGCATGGGGGGGAGGGGGTGAAGTACTTGGGAAACTCAGCCCCATGTACACGTTCAGAGGCAGCCTATATTGGTGTTCCCCAAACCAGAATCCCATTATATTTTCAAGAACTTCAGGGGTTTTACTGTTCAGGAAGTGAAGGGATTCTTTTGTTAATTACCTTCAAGTCTTATGTCTGCTTAGGTTTGGATGCTGTTTTGCTTCTTTGGGATGCTAGAATTTGTTTGTACTAGGTGACCTTTGAAGTACAACCTCACTGAAGCTGCTTGCTATAGGAAATACTAATTGGTATGCGTGAACATAATTATCATTCAAACAAGGCAGAAAGGGAGAGAATGTTGAGATGCAACAAACCTTGCTTTTAAAAAATGACACAGAATCATAGAGCTGGAAGAGTCCTCCAGAGTCATCTAGTCCAATCCCTTGCACAGTGCAGGAAATTCACAAATACCTCCCCCACACCCCCTGGTGACCCCTGTTCCATGCCCAGAAGATGACACAAAACCTCTAGGATCTTCAGTCATACTGGAGGCAACAGACCATGGGAATGATCATGATGGTACAGGACTAGAAGCAAACTGTTGCAGCGGCTTCCTTTTAGAATTAGCATGAAGGTATTTTACATAAGCATTTTGCTGTGATATAAAATTTAACATGAGCTGTAGGGATCTCCTGCTACAGCAAATAAAATACATTTTCATAAAACCAATGTCCATGTGCTACAAAGCAATATGTCTTCTTTCAGTATTTATGGGGGGTGGGGGGCAGCTGTATTAACTTCGTTAGAATGAATGTCTGCTTTCCCTTAATTTTGCACAGATCACATTCATTCCCCTGCATAGGCGTAATGATAACGCATGTGCTATAGATGTGGTTATACTTGTTTTAATGTGATTGTAGTTTTAATCTGTGTGACTTTTAGAGGAAGCTGGAATGCTGTGGGGGTGTGTTCAGGTCCTGATAATCCGTTCTTTGTTTCTGGCAGAGAGGAAAGTAAAAGCTGGTAGCTTTTTAAAGATAGCGTGGACAGGGATGCAGCTGTTACCCTGGAACCACCCACTTCCACTGCTCATTGGCGCATTTAAATGTCACCCCATGTGATGGAGTAGGGCACCCCAAAACCCAATTTTTTGCAGTACCCCCAATCACCCCAAAATCACTGACCAGAGGTCCGCCTTCTCGAGATGAGACCGCTGAGGGGTCACTCAATACCCCGAAATGAAACAAAGTGCCGCTTGGGTCGTCTACCTCACAGGGTAGACCTTGGGTTGTCTACCTCATAGGCTAAAATCACCAAAACAGCTCCTGCTGCCCCCAAATCACACCTGCCACCTCAGGACACTCCCCCTGACCTCTCCTAAAAGGTTGTGGTTCTCTAGAGCACGCCTCTATACCATGGTACACACTGCAGGACCTGTGTTTTTAAACTGTGACACATTTTTTATCACATATTTTGAGTGAAATCAGTGGAGGTTGAGGCAGAGACCTACCTGCTGATATAAAAATCATCAGGGTTTGTATTAATCCATCCCCCTCCAATCTTTTTAAAATTTACATTGTACTGTGATGGCATTTTTTTTACTAGTGTGCTATCTAAACAGAACACCTGTGACGTTGTCTTGTTGCCCAGTTAGCTGTGACGCCATCTCCTGTTTTTCCATTGGTTCTAATGCCAGATGGACATCATAGATAGCTCTGAACAGCAATCAATCACCATCTTAAACCGGACATCCAACTTTTAGACAATGACGTTTGAAAATCTTTATTGTTAACTGAAATCCTTATCTGTCCCTGAACAAAGATGGAATAGTGATTTCTTCTCCTTACACAGAGTGACAAACCCAGAAATTTTCCTGATCCTGCATGTCTCTGTTTCATCTTTAGCAGCAGAGAGAGAAGTCTTCTGTGTGCCATAATCTGCAATTAGTTGAATGATCAATCTTTTTTTACAGATTTTATGCTTTCCATTTATACACAGCACAGGAATGTTACCAATGTATCATCATGAAGCTGGAATATTTTATATTGAAAAACTCTGCCTTGTTTATTTTTTAAAAAATGATGTGTGGCTATAGGGGGAAAGCCTTTTGGAGATAAAGAAGCATCCCCCCCCCCATGCCTAAGCTGCATAGAATCTATTTATTTATTTATTTATTTATTTATTTATTTATTTATTTGGATTTGTATCCCACCCTCCCCAGCGGCTCAGGGCGGCCTCTTAAGAAAGCCCTAAGAATTCACCATGGAATTCAGTTTTTGTTTTGGGTTTTTTTGCAGGGTCTGGAAAACTAATATTCAGTAAGTCATGTCATCTTTTGCTTCTGTACTGTGTATGTGTGTGTGTGGGGTGTAGTTATGCAGGGTGGTGCATTTCTTCTGTATATGCACAGAGAATCGTTTCTAGAAGTCAGGCAGAGGAACCTGTAAAATGTAAATTAGAGTCTTGTGATGTTACAATAGTTCATTATCAAACTAAATTTTAAAATAGTTGTGTTTTTCTTCAAAAAAAAAAAAGACTTGGAAATTTTAAAAAAGTGCTTTGCAGCCTCTAGGAAAATATCTTAACCATAAAAAGGAGTTTGCCCTCTGTGGCAAACTATAGAATATAAAACAGACATAATACACACACAAGCAAAAGCACAGAGATACACACAGCCTAAGGAAAAGGGGTGTTGCCATGCCCATTTTTCCCACTTCTAAAATACCTGGTTAGGTCTTAGCAAATGTGCTCAACAGCCCATTTCTGTTACTAGATACACATTAGAACCAATAGTAATTCCTTTTTCTCAGTGGGGAATGACTTGGGACGGGGAGCATAGTGATTTCAGCTCTCCTTTTTTTTCAAGCAGGGGTGGAAAACTCCCCCTTGTCTTGCCAGTCTGAGTTTCCAGTGAGAGAGAGCTGGGACGTTTGAAAACTCCAAGTGCTTGAACTTACACCAAACACACTTTTTCAACAACACTTTGTTAAAAACAAACTTATACACATGCTTCGCCTTGGATATTCTCTCTGCTTTACTGTCCCCACAGCCTGAAGTTTTTGCACCAAGCACAACAACACAAATGGCTGCCATTGTACCAAGTCTCCTTCTCCCCCAGCAACCCCCCCTGCTAACAGCCCAGTAGCACAGCCTCCTCCATTCCCTTCTGGCTGACACTGGCAGCCATCTTGCCCATCCCTGTTTTTGAAGCATGGCCCCCCCTTAGTGGAATTGAGACTTCTGCTGGGGGATGGGGCAGTTGTCAAATGGTTTCCTGTTTTGGCAATAAAAAGTAGTGTATACCCTCTATACTACTGACAAACTTGAAGCAGTCTGCTCCAACTGTTTCAAGAATGTCCATATATCTTGAGAAAAGAGCTGGGGCAGACAGCTTACTGAAACTGAGTGGATTTTACCAAAGGGTCATCCTTTTAAGGGCTCTCTTGTCTTTTGAAAGCGAGAATTGTGAAATAACCTGCCCACGGAGAATGAAATCTGGCTTTCTTGTAAACATATCTTTTATTTCTTATGTTATTTCTCACCATGGAGACTGACAAAGATTTGTCTAACTAAGCTGTGCAGTTGTGTGTGATGTAATATCCAATCCATTCCTGAACTTTATCATTCACAAATATGCTAAGGAAGGAAGGATTGGCTGAAGATAACAGGTTCTGCCCATAGTCTTTTTGTCCAGGATGGGGGACTTGAGTTCAAATCCATGTCCAGCAGTGGCACTTCTGGAGCAGTTCTGGGAAAATTCCTGTATTGTTGTAGACTCATGTCTCCCACATGCCTACCATAATGCTTTCAATCAGATGTGCGCTGGGAATTCAGTGCTGGGAACTGAAAGAATATAACAAGATAGAACTAAAATCCAAATAAATAGATTAGAGCAGGGAGCTTTGCCTTTCTTCAAATTTTACACCATGTGCCATTCACTTATAAAATGTGTATTTGAGGCTGCTTTCTACTGGGACAGGATAAATCTTGTCTGCTGTACTGGGTGAGGGCTTCTTGGTGTAAGTCTTTTCCCGCCCTACTGCTGGCAGCCAGGGATGCCAGGGATGCCATGTGTCCAGGGCACTGAGCTAAAGCTCCTCTCCCTTTTTTTAAAAAGACGCCATTCCCAGATTTGTCTGGGATTTTTACCCAGGACTTCTCACATCTCAAGAACCATAGCCTAATCCAACAAGCAGAACAATATTATATCCATGATGATATTTCCCCAGTGTGCTGATGATCATATGAGATCCTCCACATCGATACGGATCCACAGGCATATCAAAGTGGTGTAGTGGTCACAGTGCTGGGTAGACCCAGGTTCAGCCGCGAAGCTCAACGGGGGACCTGGGGCCAGTCACTTGTTCTGATCCTAACTTACTGTGTGGAATTATTGCAAGGTTTTAAAAACGGGAGAGAGGACAGACTCACCTGCACGGCCCTGAATTTCTGAAGGAAGAATGGGCCAGAAGTATGCTAGACAAGACATCCTCAGGGTCGGTTCTTGTCACAGGTGAGGCCTGGCAGTTTGCATTTCTTCCTTCTTTTCCTGCGTCATTCCCTCTCCGACCTGCACCAGCCTCTGGGTGCTCTGCCCTGCACCCTTGTCTTTCTCTCACAGTTCAGCAGTTTCTCTTTGTTGCTTTCAGCTGACAGCTTTGGTGTGTGCCACTTTTCATGCCCCCTCCTCCTGTTTCTGGGATACTGGGGCAGAAGATAGGTCTCCTGCTTCATGGCAGCGTCCCTCTGTCTCTCTCTGGCTGCACAGTCCCTCCTCCCTAGGCATGGCGCCAGCTGACTTCACAAACTCCTCTGTGTGCCTGTGAGCTTCCTGGCCCTCCCTTGCCCCTTGTCCTAGGTGCAGGTTGGGGGGCTTTCCACCCTCCGTTTCTTGGCTCTCTTTGCAGGAAGGCACAGCAGCAGGGAGCAGTCAGGGTTAGGGAAAAGGTGCCGCGATCCAGCTTCAGGCAGCTGAGGCACGAGGGAAGGAACCGGCCAGCCTCTCCGACTCTCGCAAGCAACTCTTCCCCTGGAGGTGCCCAGTTTGCAGCCTGCGGCTTGCGCGCTCTGGGCGCGTCGGTGCGTCTTGAACATCCCCTTTTTTGGACGTCTGGAGCCCAGCGGGACCCCTGGCTCGGCTGGCTCCCTGTATGACCCCCCAAGCCACCTCCACCCGCCGGGGGCAGTGCATGAGGGGAACCAGAACCAGGCTGGATGGGGTGTACGGTGAGCCTGGTGTGCTGCGAGGAGGACCCGCGGCCCGCGCCGTCTCTGCGCCTCAGGCGTGAAGGGAGCGCCGCGAGTGAGCCGAGGAAGCGGCTGTCGAGGGTGAGTGAGCCCGAGGGACGTGGGTCCCCCTCCAGGTGGCACAGGTGCGGAGCGGGACGGGAGGGAAGAAGAGAAATCCCGGGCAGGAGGCGGGGACTGTGGCTCTCTCTCCCACAGCAGTCAGGAACCATGCTCCCTCTGAGCTGTGGAGGCTTGTGAGCAAAAATTCTCCTTCGTGAGCTGCTGGCATCAGAGTTGCGAGCGCGCGATTCGGCTGCTGCATCAATTCGTTTGCTCCGGAGCCCTCCTCCCTGAGCCGAGGCAGAAATCTGTGAGCTAGAGGCTAAAAAACGGTGAGCTAGCCCACACTCACTCTGCTTAGAGGGAACACTGGTCAGCAACGTTGCCGGGCGGGGGGCGGGGGGCGCACTGAAAGGCAGCCACACTTTCCAGACCTGAAGAAGACGTGAGGGGGAGCTAAGAGCTCGAAGGGCCGCCGGTTGAAGTGGTGATGGCCAATAGAGCATCTGAAGCATTGGGCAGACACACCGGTGGTGATGATTTGGCACTTTCCTAAGGTGAGTGAGCTGCGGTGGCTCAAGTGGTTAAGACACTGAACTGCAGGCTGTGGAAGGTCAGTAGTTCAGCAGTTCAAGACCCGTGAGTGCCGCATGACGGGGTGAGCTCCCGTCTCCAGTTCCAGCTCCTGCCAACCTAGCAGTTCGAAAGCAAGAAATTGCAAGTAGATAAATAGGTACCACTTCAGTGGGAAGGTAACAGCGTTCCGTGCGCCTTGGTGTTTAGTCATGCCGGCCACATGACCACGGAAATGTCTTTGGACAGCGCTGGCTCTTCGGCTTTGAAACGGAGATGAGCACCGCAACCCTAGAGTCGGATTCGACTGGCTTTCGAGCAAGGGAACCTTTACCTTTACCTAAGGTGAGTGAGGGGCAGGTAGCTATTTGCACAACATATTTGTTACGTGGCCAGGACAATCCAGGTTTTGGGGGAAAGTCGAATTTTGCTGGCAGTGCGTGTGGTCATGTGATCTGGCCTTCATTGACTGTGATGTGATGGGGAGAGCCAGATGTACTTGTCAGGGGTGCTTTGCAAAATAAAGACATTGCCATGTACGTGAAGTTCAGATATTATCTCAGATGGGAGGGCTGACACAAGGTCAATCTTTCTGTACAGCATTGCAATTTTGGTCCTATTTTAGTTCTTTATTTATTATTGTTAATTGCCTGACATGTGTTACAGGGACTCTGTTGCTTGTTATATTTTGCACTATTTGACCTCTGAAGAAGGCTTTTGTGATCTGAAACACGCCAGGTCATACACTGCGCTCTATTGTGTGGATTTGTAATTTTGTACATTTTATGAGGCTTTATTTGGGCCCCTACTAGTAGACTGGAAGGTTGGTAGTTCAGCAGTTCGAGACTCGAGTGCCGCATGACGGAGTCAGCTCCCGTCTCTGGTTCCAGCTCCTGCAAACCTAGCAGTTCGAAAGCAAGAAATTGCAAGTAGATAAATAGGGACCACTTTAGTGGGAAGGTAACAGAGTTCCGTGTGCCTCGGCATCTAGTTATACCGGCCACATGACCACAGAAATGTCTTCGGACAGCGCTGGCTCTTTGGCTTGAAAACAGAGATGAGCACCACATCCCTAGAGTCGGATTTGACTGGCTTTCGAGCAAGGGAAAATTTTACCTTTACTAGGTTTTTGTATGTCTTTGTAATAAACTCTCTTTTGTACACTTACTTATGTTCTTAACTTTTGGCCCTCAATTAGTTTTCTAAACTTCCTTTGGAGGTTTGTGCTTTGTTGGTTTAGATTCCCCCCCCTCTTTTTTTTTTTGGCAATCTACATGGCAGCCTGCATGGCTGTCAGTACCCCTAAGCCAAGTTTCATCCAATTGCTAAGCCAGTAGTGTGCATTCTAGGGCCATAGCTTGCTAAAGTCAGCATGGACCAGCTTTTGACATGTTCACAACTAGGATGTGAAACCAAAGATGTCAAAGACTCAAAAAGGTTATGTGAATCCACTTGTAACCCTCCTTCCCAACCCGATGCCCGTCCTTCTGCCTACCTGCTCGCATATCACAGGTGAAAGTCACATCTCAGAAATATTTTGGCTAACATTCTATACAGAAGCTGCAGGGCATCAGGGGCAGTGTCAGAACACCCTTTTTGACTTAACAGGGCAGAAATAGATCCAAATGCTTCTGCAGCCATTTGGATCGAAGAGCACATGTAGAAGGGTTACTTGTTCGTTTGGCAGAGAATCAGTTGTGGGAAGGAGGGCATTAAAGTTGAGCTGAGGGCTGTGACTGGACACCCAGATGTTTCATTTGGCCTTAACCCTCTGTTCAGCTCTAATACCATCTTTTCTGCATTTGTTTCTCTGCCAGACACGTGACCCTCCTACATCTGTTCATCAATCTAAACTGTTGCAGTGACCTTTGGATCCACTTGTGCCCTAGAAACTAGTTAGGGGCTAAATATTTGGGAAAGTGAGGCTAATTCTTCCAGGTGCATAGTTGGTCCAAGTAGAAATGGCCCTCCTGAGGCTTCTTTTAGACCCTAGTAGAGAAAAAGGCCAATACCTGTATTATGCCTGTCTTTTTCCCATAAATGTTTAAACCACCCTGCATAGGGTGCATTTCTGATTGGGGAATTCTTCCCTGGTGCTGCAGCCTTAATCCATAACTTCCCTATTGACAGCATGATCATATGTTGGGGGAGTTCCACTTATGGAACTTCAACCTCACATATGGTTGACCCACACTTTGGACAAGAGGAAAAAGTAATTGGGGGGAGTGTTTTGTTTTTAGAAAGAGAACTGAGACTATGCAGACACAGAATAAAGGTAAAGGTAAGTTCCCTTGCTCGAAAGCCAGTCGAATTCATCTCTAGGGTTGTGGTGCTCATCTCCATTTCAAAGCCAAAGAGCCAGTGCTGTCTGAAGACGTTTCCGTGGTCATGTGGCCGGCATGACTAAACACCAAGGCGCACGGAACGCTGTTACCTTCCCACCAAAGTGGTCCCTATTTATCTACTTGCAATTTCTTGCTTTCGAATGGCTAGGTTGGCAGGAGCTGGAACTAGAGATGGGAGCTCACTTCGTCATGCGGTACCTGGGTCTCGAACTGCTGAACTACTGACCTTCCACAGCCTGCAGTTCAGCATCTTAACCACTTGAGCCATCTAAAACAAGGAAAACACTAATATTCTAAAAGAGGCAAGAAATTGCTGTTTTATTATTTATTATTTCATTTGGGTAATTTAGATGCCACCTCTCCAGAGTTCTGACAGAGAAGACTTACGGATAACTCCCTCCCCAGACATCATTTCTGGATGCTAGCACCTTTTAAAGTTTTAATTGTTAATTGGTTTTACTACTTTAATTATTTATTGTTATCTTTGTTGTTTTAACCTGTTGTTAGCCACCCTGAGCCGGCCTTGGCTGGGAGTAAAATAAGTAATATAATAAATAAAATAAACAAGTCACCAGTATTATTAATTATCAGACCGTTGTGTTGGACAGGGACAGCATGTGGTCTCACCAGAGCCTGGCATTCACATATATGCCACTTGGTAGGAAATGGTTTAAACACAAACACATGAGGAGATGATGGGAGTCAGGGATGGAGCTGAGGGCAGATCTGAATGGAAAGGTGAGTATGAGGGTCTATAGCTGCCAGAGTAGGGGTCAAGCCCAAGGCCTGGGAGGGCTGGGGTACTGCCTGGGTAGACAATTCAAGGACACAGTACCTTGCCAAATTCAAATGAAATTTCTAGTAGGTTTCAGAGGAATTGCCCCTGAGATTCATCATACATCTTAAAAAATAAGCTAGAAAGGAGAGGGAGATCACTGATCAAGCTGTTTGCTGATAGTAGCAAAAGTACCAATAGGACTATACTGCAGGGAAGTACAGGTAGATTACTGGGCGCCTGTGAACAATCACAGGAGGAGGGAACAATTTGGAATTGAATCCCCCAAATCTCTGCTTTAGAGTTCTATACTCTCTTGGGGACTTGAGCAGCCTCATATCCCCTTCCCCTTTAACTGACAGCCTAATTATATGGCCCACTTTTTCCTAGGATGGGTTGACAGGCATCATCTGGGAGTTCTAAGTTACCCAGGAGTTAATGGGCCTGATTCATGTTGGGACTGTGGCACATGAGGAGAAAGGGCTTAAGTCTCCTTCTGGTGCCATTTTTCTGATCTGAATTGGACCCATGGAGCCACTACTTGCCCATTATGGAAAGGTTGCCTAATGGGGCAACAAACCATTTCAGGGTGGGAAACAGTGTTGGTGGAACACTTAAGCCCTTTCCGGTTGGATTTGCGTTCTTGTGTGTCTGGGAAGCATGGAACTCCAAGACCACAGCTATTGACCTGACCCAGGGAAGTACCCGGGGGGGGGGAGGAATGCACCATGCAGTTAGGCTAGGGTTGTCAACCTCCAGGTGGAACCTGGAGATTTCCCTCTATTACAACTGATCTCCAGGTGACAAAGATCATTCATCTGGAGAAAACGGCTGCTTTGGAAGGTGGGCTCTATGATATTCTACCCCATTGAGGTCCCTCCCCTCTCCACCCCCCGGACCTCCTCAGGCCCCACTCCCAAAATCTCCAGGTATTTCCCAGTCTGGAGCTGGCAACCCTAAGTTAGGCCTGAGCTGTCACCTGAGCATGCTCATTCCTACTCATCACATCATTTTTTTTCTTTTTAGTTAATTTTAAAAATTGTATTTTTCTGCATATATGTCTGTGGAGGAATTCCCATCTTGTCTACCTTGCTACTTTTGTGATTGGTAAGATCAGCCTTCTTTAGGTGATGGCAGGGGTCTTTTTGGGGGGGAGCGCACCGGAGCGAAGCTCTGGGAGCTCAGGAGCCAAGCCCCGCCCCCAGCCGGCGTCCAGGAGAGTCTTTCAGGCAGCCGAATGTCAATTTCAGCTCCATTGTATCCTATGGGCCATTGAAGTCAATGGTGAAAACATAGGGTATATTCTGGGGGCTGGAGGGGAGGGGGTTTGAGGGAGAGGCTCCAAACTCACAGGATAGCTGACGGAGCCTCTCCCCAAGTAACTTTTTCCCACCATAGAGAACAATGGAGGGAATAGGGGCAACCTGTTTGGGGGCCCATGGAATTGGACCCCCTGGTCCAATGTTCTTGAAACTTGGTGGGTATCTTGGGGAGAGACTCCATCAGCTACCCTGTGAGTTTGGGGCCTCAAACCCCTCCTCCCAGCCCCCAGAATATACCCTATGTTTTCACCATTGACTTCAATGGCCCATAGGATATAATGGGGTCGAATTGCCGCCAAATTTCTTTCATTCCCTCTTTTCCTTCTCTCTTTTTCCTCTTTCCCTCCTTCTTCTCTTCTCTCTTTCTTTCTTTCCCACCTTCTTCTCTTCTCTTTTTTCCACCTTTCCCTGTTTCCCTCCCCTTTCCTTCTCTTTCTTTCCCTCTTTCCTCCTTCTGTGGCCCAACTCTCATGAGAAGGAGTTTAAACTTTAAACCCCTTCTCTCTTAGCTCCCCACCCAGACCAGCTGGGAAGGGAAGGGGAGGCTTTTGAAGATGCCTCCCCCACTTTTGCTTCCCCTTCTGACATCACTTCTGTTGATGTCAGGGGGCATGGCATATGCTAATAGCCTAATAGCTCATTAGCATACCATATGCTAATGAGCTCCTGCAGCTGTTTTTCTACGAAAAGACCCCTGGGTGATGGTGATATTGTAATGGTGATGATGGTATAGATAATAAAAAGTAGAGACATCACCCTTCCAACAAAAGTCCACATAGTCAAAGCGATGGTATTCCCAGTAGTACTGTATGGCTGTGAGAGTTGGACCATAAGGAAGGCCGAGCACCAAAGAATAGATGCTTTCAAATTATGGTGCTGGAAAAGACTCTTGAGATTCCCTTGGACTGCAACGAGATCCAATCAGTCAATCCTAAAAGCAATCAACCCTGACTGTTCCCTGGAAGGCCAGATACTGAAGCTGAAACTCAAATACTTTGGCCACCAAATGAGAAGGGAGCACTCACTGGAGAAGACCCTGATGCTGGGAAAGACTGAAGGTCAAAGAAGAAGGGGGCAGCAAAGGATGAGAAGGTCAGACAGTGTTATCGATACAATGAACATGAAATTCAGCAACCTCCGGAGGACAGTGGAAGACAGGAGGGCCTGGCGTGAGGTGGTCCATGGGGTCACGAAAAGTCGGACTTGACTCTGTGACTGAACAACAACAGCCTTGTTGGTCTGCAGTAGAAGAGCTAGATTCAAGTCCAGTAGCACCTTAGAGATCAAGTAGATTTTTGGGATGTATGCTTTTGAGCATCAAAGCTCCCTTGGTATCTGACAAAGGGAGCTTTGACTTTCAAAAGCTTGTATCCTGAAAATCTTGTTGGTCTCTGAAGGGCTACTGGACTTGACTCTAATTGGTCTAGTTATCGGAGCAGTCCCCGCCTAGGAAACCTGTAGTATCTTGGAGAGCTTCAAAAATGTTCTTCCAGTATCTCTTGTAGATGTTTTGAATACTAGTGCCAGGGCAGAAAATGGAATAGATGTCTCACTGGCTCTCCTCCAACTTACTGATTCTCTGCCTCTTTTGCTTGCTTTGAATGTCCTTCAAAAACAGTAGTAGCCACAGCTGCATTTAGAAGGAAGGATGGGCCTAGAATAGAAAACACCATTAAGAAAACCCACCAAAACCTTGAGGCTTACTTTATCCCTCACATAAATATGGGCACAGTACCAAAGGGTGTGGCTATGCTTCACTTACACTGTTGACAAATCTTCAGTGTTAAAAATATCCATTCAGAAGGCAGCTTTTCTCTGCTTTGGGTCCTTCGGGGTCTATACTTAAGTCAAAGTGTGGAAGTACAGGTCAGGCTATTTGGGGATAAAATTTCCTTCTCATGGGGAAGACACTAACATACTAGTTAGATCACTCTAGAGGGCCAAATCGGATGAGATGCTGGGAGTTCTCTGTACACAACAGAAAGAAAATAGGATCCTGACTTAGAATGGGACAGTTGTGGGGGGGTTTAGGGGTTTAGGGGTTAAGTCCTTCTCCCTCTGTTGTATTCTTGGCCAGAAATAGCCCTGTAGAGCTGACATCTGCTGTGCTGGAGCAAATGGCTGCTCTGCAGGACTATTTCAGATCGTGAAATGGTACACAAGGAAGAGCTTACACACACACGCCTGTCCTCCTGTGCCACAGTCAACAGCTCAGTCCTGCACACCTGCTTTGCTGTTGTTGATGATGTTGCTTAAGAACCAGCCTGGGAGCACTGCACGTGGAACTCCCCTTGTCTCTGGGTTAACACCTCTAGAGTATCATAGGCTGATTTCCCACTACAGCTGTCTCGGTGTTGCGCCGCCGTTTGCCCCAACACTATTGGTCAATTTCACACCCGAAACCGCGGGGCTGCATTTTGACCCGCGGCTTCGCCCGATTTCCTCCGCAGTTTTGTAATCCTGTTTTTTGAGGATTATGAAACTGCGAAGAAATCGGGCAAAGCCGCGTGTCAAATGCAGCCCCGCGGCTTCGGGTGTGAAATTGACCAACAGTGTCGGGGCAAACGGCAGCGCAACTACCGAGGCCGCTGTAGTGGGAAATCAGCCTATGTGTGAGAGGCAACAGTCTCTTCCTTGTGCTACTGAGGCCTGAATAACCTTTAAGCAGAGAGCCATTGTGCTGTGCTGGAAATTGCGCTTCAGGTAGGGAGGCATAACTTCCAATTACTACTTAGCTATGCAGCTCATTGGATGGAAAAGTCAGACCTGCCTCAAACGGGTAGGGTTACCAGGTGGCCTTGGAGTTCTCCTAGGGTCGCAAACCTTCAGGCGGGGTGGAGCTCTCCTGTAATTACAACTGGTCTCCAAACCACAGACAACTGTTCCCCTGGAGAAAATGGCTGCTTTGGAGGATGGGCTCTGTGGCATTGGGCCCTGCTAAGCTCCCTGAACTCTGCCGTCTCCACCTTCAAATCTCCAGGAATTTCCTAACCCAGAGCTGGCAATTTTCCTGGTATTACAACAGATCTCTAGACTACAGAACTTAGCGCCCCTGGAGGAAATGCCAGCTTCATAGAGTGAGCTGTGTGGCATCGCATCCCTGCTGAGTTCCCTGCCTTCCCTAAACTCTACTTTCTCCAGGCACAGCCTCAAATTGCCAGGAATTTCTCATAGCAGAGTGGGCAACTCTACTGGCACGGCTGTTGTGAGCATAAAATGGCCTAAGTCTATGTAGCCTGCCCTAAACTCCTTAAGAAAAGGGCAGGATACAAAATTTTCCAGGGATGGTGGTGGTAGCAGTCACAGAAGGTGGACCCAGCTGCAAATCCATGACCGTGATCTGGCTTATTTTGCCTTTTTGGGGGGGGGAAATAGAGGGTTTTTTTCTTTCATAATTCATGAACGTGTTTGCAAGAAACGGGATCATGTGTGTGTGTGTACTGGGGCCATGTTGTAACATGCCCACAGAAATGGTGCTTGAACCTTGTTTGTCGTTCTTGCTAATTAAACCATCCAGACTTGTGGGGGAGGGGGAAAAGGAAGACTCACCAGGGGAAACGTTTGATAAATCATTAGCAGGCAACCATGTTCAGGAACACAGATCGGTCCACTTAGGTAAAGGTAAAGGTTTCCCTTGCTCAAAAGCCCGTCGAATTCGACTCTAAGGATGTGGTGCTGATCTCTGTTTCCAAGCTGAAGAGCCAGCGCTGCCCAAAGACATTTCTGTGGTCGTGTGGCTGGCATGACTAGATGCCGAGGTGCATGGAACACTGTTACCTTCCCACGGAAGTGGTACCTATTTATCTACTTGCAATTTCTTGCTTTCGAACTGCTAGGTTGGCAGGAGCTGGGACCAGAGACGGGAGCTCACTCTGTCATGTGGCACTTGGGTCTCAAACTGCTGAACTACCAACCTTCTGGTCTGCAGTTCAGCGTCTTAACCACTTGAGCCACCTCAGCCCTTCCGTCCACTTAGCACCATATAATTAGGAGGTCTTCTTTCCGTATGGGAATGGACATCTGCACACACTCCCCGGGCCTTGCTGTCTATACAGAGAAGCAAACGTTGCCTGTAGGGTTGCCAGCCTCCGGGTGTGCCCTGGGGGGTCTCCCACTTTTACCACTGATCTCCAGCTGACAGAGATCAGCTCCCATGGAGAAAATGGCTGCTTTGAAGGGTGGACTCTGTGGCCTTGGGCCCTGCTGAGGCCCCTCCCCTCCCCAAACCCCACCCCTCCTGGATCCACCCCCAAAGTCTCCAGGTACTTTCCAGCCCAGACCCGAGTTGCCTATGTAGATTGTTGCCACCCTGCTGAATCTCCTCATGCGTCCAATAAAATGACTCTCCACAGTCAGCACTCCTGGTCACGGGCCCTTCTCAGCTCAGCCCATGATGTCTGTGGCCCTGAGTCTTGCTCCAGAGGGTTATCGGGAAGTGGTGGGTTTTGAAGCCATGCTAGCTGCAGATTGCCCTTTGGCTTAAATTCATTAAAGGCTGCCAAATCGGGGTTGGGAAATTCCTCAAGATTTGGGGGTGGAGCCCGGGGAGGGTGTGGTTGGAGGTGGTGAGGGATCTCAGCAAAACATCATGCCACGCAGCCCACCTGTTGAAGCAGCCGTTTTCTCCAGGGAGACTGACTTCTGTAGTCTAGAGATCATTTGTAATTCTAGGCGATCTCCAGGCGTACCCGTGTGGTGTTTGGCAGCTCGATATCTGTATCATTCTGTCTGTAGTTCTTTTATTGCAACAGCAACATGATGTGGCATTTATCTGGTTTCAACATCCTGCAGTATGGACAATCTACTGCCTCTTAAGCTTTCCATAGTTTTACATACCGGAGTTAGGAAGACAGAATGGATCCATTTTCTTTAAAGGAAACCAATTGAAGGTGCACCTGTCTGGGCTGTAACCAATCAGTCCATAGGTATAAGGTTACTGAAAGGGTCCAAGATCATGTGATGCTGATGTTCCATGACTCGAACACCAGCTGTGTAATATCCAGCCTTTAAAGCAGCTTGGGGTAGATCTGGGCTGCAGTGCTGGGGAAGGGGAAATTAACTTTTCTCCTCCATTGAACATGCAGTCCCCAGACTGCTTTAAACCCCAGAAGGGTAAGCAGACAGATACAATATGGGCACCTATCTTTTCCCCTACCAGAGCTAAAAGTAGCCCCAGGGACCATTTTCAGTTAGAGACATGGTATGTGTTTGTGGGGCGGGAGTCAGAGTTAAACCCTCCCTTCCCCAGTGCCACAGTCCAGATCCAGATGCTCCCACCCCAGAAGCTTATAACCCTTTTTAGACATTACAGTCCATGCAAACAGAGAGGCCGAGGATCGCGAGCTCTGGGGTGGGAAATATCTGGTGACTTTGGGGGGTAGAGCCTGAGGAGGGTGGGGTTTGGGGAGGGGAAGGACTTCAGTGGGGTACAGTGCCACCTTCCGAGGGGGCCATTTTCTCTAGGTATTATATACTGAGATCGAGGCAGCGTTCAAACAAGGGATTTCTTTATTCGGCTCAGAACACAACAACAGTACACAGAACAAGCCAACTATATACATTTTGAGCTAGGAAAACCACACCTCCTGAAACAATAACGTCCAATCATAAAACAGTGCTTGGGACCAATGAGAACTGTTCCTGTCGAAAGTCAAGGTCTCTCCAGATTGGTCTGTTTGCAGCACGGACCGATCAGGTTACGTATTTTAGAAGGCTGGGCTTCTGTGGAGCTGTGACCTAAGCTCACATCTAATAATACAGTAAACTGAATACATAACACTAGGGGAACAGATCTCTGTCATCTGAAGATCAGTTGTAATCCCTGGAGATCTCCATTCACCACCTGGGGGCTGGTAACTCTAGGGAGACCAGCAACCCCACATAGGTCATGCTGATATCCACAGTTGCCATGGGCCCTGGTCACATGAGCGGGATACTGCGCGGCTGAAGGGAGGCAAAGTAGAGCCGGAGCAAAAAGATGTGCGGTAGTGCTATCAGACGATCCCTGAGATGCCGTTCAGACCCTGGTAGCCGGCGATCACATGGGCGATGTTGAAGCGCATCAAAGGGTCTTGCGCATGCACACTCTGATGTTTCTTCTCATACTGTGGAGGCTTGGAAAAAACATCTGGTGCTATGGGATGCATGCGCATGCCGGATGTGCCGGATTAACTCCGCTTCCGTGATCCGACACTCGCCTGTGACCCACATTTTCCGGTTGCTACTACCCTTTTGCTGGCACTTTTAAAATCCGCTTCTTTGGGCCAATGGTACCAGTTGGTGCTGGGTGTGCTACGCTTCCCAGATGTTGCCGTATGATCCCGCCCGTTTGATGCGCCCTCAACCTGTTCGTTTTGTGGGGCAAATCCTCCCGTGTGACCGGGGCCATGGTGTCTGAAAGGAGTAAGATGGATTTTCATCTCTGGTATACGTGAACCAGAACCCTGAGCAACCATGGTTTCATGAAGCGTGCACAGAGGCTGTACCGGTCTGCAAAATCTGTGTGTTGCCCTTTCAGACAGCAGACCAACTGTGTGTATTGGGAGGACTGTGGGCCGTGTGCACTCCCAGTATGTGTGGTTGACAGGCTCCCAGTACACATTACACAAATGTCTAAAAAGGGTTCAGTGTCATGTGTGAATGCCATTAATGCAGAGCAAAAAAATGATTTGTTATCAAGTGAGTTAGGCCTTTGACTGCAAAAACACCATCAGTAGATAGTCCATGTTTCTGTCTACTGTCACACAAACTGTCACCCTCTGTTTGTGTGAGGGACAAGATCCTCCCAGGAGTGAGAGCGCTTCTCTTTTTTGCCCTAGAACAGCCTGCATTCAGATTATAAAGAGGCTTTTGTGTGTGGTTGGATTAGCCAGGATATTTACATTTCGGCTGAAAGCATTAATTGATAAGAATTCTCATAGGCTGTACAAGCACAAGAACAGCTGTGCTCAAGTATTCCGGGTCAGTAAAATCCCAGAACAGGACTCTGATCACTCTTGTTTGTGCCAAGCCAAGAATATGATTTGAGAACCACGGCAGAATCCTAGAATATCTGAGATAATAAAGAATGTCTTTGAGCATGTCCTGAATGCCTTCCCTGTGCCACCAAGCATCTGTAGCCTGTCCACAGAATCATGGCTTAACTTTGAGCAGTGGCGCAGCTCCCAGGTAGTCTTTAACCTGGGCCCTTCCCTTTCTCTTTTTAGAAATCCTGTACTAGATATCCTGGCCGAGAATGCCAGCATGTCTGTCTGTACACAGAGCCTGCCACATTTTTCCGTGAGGTGTCATCGGCTTGTTATGAGATTAATTTCACTGGCTTCTGATTAATCTCGGCCTGAAGATAATCCTTTGTTTGTGACATCTCGTTCAGTTGCTGTGGAAATCATCAGGGTCCATTTTCACTAGCGGGAGAAGCACTGTAAACGAGGGTGAAGGATATAAGCAGTATCCTGTATTGCTGCGGGGGGGGGGGGTTCTGTGCTATGCTGCCAAAATGGGTTTCATTCCCAGGTAAAACTGAAGTACTGGTTCCTCTGATAATCTGAAATGGCGCCTTTAAAAAAAAAGTCTTCAAACTGGATCTCAGGGCTTTGCTATTTTTGTTCATTTCTGCCTACCTGTTTGAATTCTTCAGTTTCCAACAAATCTTTCTTACCTGTCCTGAAACATGATAGAGATGCTACCCTTCCTGTCTTTCAGCCCAGAGGTGGCTGCTTTTCCATAACGGCAGAAGAACCAACATCCAAGCATCCAGATAGCAAACAACTTCCCACAGAATATATGAAATTCTCTCTCTCCATGAAGCTTTGGAATGCTTGGTCATTTCAGCAACTACTCAGATTCCAGTTTCAGCAAATATACAATGTTTCCCTTAATAACTATTCATATTTTTTTACTAGTAATGTCTTCATTACTACTGATAACAGACCTAGCGTGGCAAACAGAGGTCCATGAATGTATCCCCCACGCCTGTGTGGGCCCACATTCGGCATGTGCTCTGTCAGCTGCTTTGGTTGCCGGTTGAGTACTGGATCCGCTTCAAGGTGTTGGTAATTACCTTCAAATTACCTCTTCCCATATACGCCTCGAAGAGCGTTACACTCTTAAGAGTCAACATCTCCTGGTGATCCCTGGCCCAAAGGACGTCCACCTAGCCTCGATCAGGGCCAGGGCTTTCTCTCCCCTGGCCCCCACCTGGTGGAACACGCTCCCATGGAGATCGGGGCCCTGCGGGATCTTATGCAATTCCGCAGGGCCTGCAAGATGGAGCTGTTCCTCCAGGCCTTTGGCTGAGGCAGTGGGTGTCCACCTATGGCCCCCTCCCGAGGTTGCTGTCTCCCACCACTGGTAACCAGCCATACCTAGTTACATCAGTGGGCCGGATTCTCCCTATGGCAACCATGACTACTGTTTTTATATGTTTTAATCTGTTTTAAATTTTATTGTATTTATTAAAATGTTGTAACCTGCCCTGAGCCCATTTACGGGATGGGCAGGATATGAATGTGAATAAATAAATAAATAAATAAATAAATAAATAAATAAATAAATACACAAACCATAGGGTGGGGGGAGGAGAAGCACCCTGCATACAGAGAGGCGGTGATTGCAATGGTTCTGTGATTTCATCGGGGAGAAAATCCAAAGGAAGCCCGGAGAGGGCGTAGTGGACACCGTGAAGCCACTGGTGGCCCCCTTCCTACCAGCACAGGAGCCAGTGCATTCACAAGCAAGATAGGGGAGCTGTCCCCTGGGGGTGGGGGGGTGAAGTTAAGCTAGGCAAGGTAAGTATGGCACCAGCAACTTCTAGGCAGCAATAGGGGAGGCACAGCAAGCCCCGAAGCCCCCGTCCTTTCTGACACGTCAGTGGCGGCACTGAAGGTTCTCATGCTGAGTAGCAGAGGTTGGGGAGAGCAGGCACCGTAATCAAGCAAGTGCGCCATCTTCTAAGGGCAGCTTCTGGATGAGTTTTTGGTCATCGTTGTTCCTGGGATGGAGGGAGTGATTGCATGGAGGCTGTGACCTAGCACAGACCAAACATGGGTCAAAGGGTTCAGGAGAATAGCCGTGTGGGCCTGAAGCAGCAGAGTCCGGTGGCACTTTTAAGACCAACCAAGTTTTATTCTGGACAGGGGTCTTTTTTTTTTGGGGGGGGAGCGCACCAGAGCGCAGCTCCGGGAGCTCAGGAGCCAAGCCCCGCCCCCAGCCGGCATCCTGGAGAGTCTTTCAGGCGGCCGAATGTCAATTTCAGCCCCATTATATCCTATGGGCCATTGAAGTCAATGGTGAAAACATAGGGTATATTCTAGGGGCTGGAGGGGAGGGTCTGAGGGAGAGGCTCCAAACTCACAGGATAGCTGATGGAGCCTCTCCCCAAGATACCCACCAAGTTTCAAGAACATTGGATCAGGGGGTCCAATTCTATGGGCCCCTAAACAGGTTGCCCCTATTCCTCCATTGTTCTCTATGGTGGGAAAAAAGTTAATTTCCCCCCATAGAGAACAATGGAGGGAATGGGGCAACCTGTTTAGGGGCCCATAGAATTGGACCCCCTGATCCAATGTTCTTGAAACTTGGTGGGTAACTTGGGAAGAGGCTCCAACAGCTATCCTGTGAGCTTGGAGCCTCTCCCTCAAACCCCTTCCCCTCCAGCCCCCAGAATATACCCTATGTTTTCACCATTGACTTCAATGGCCCATAGGATATAATGGGGCTGAATTGCTGCCAAATTTCTTTCATTCCCTCCTTTCCTTCTTTCTTTTTCCTCTTTCCCTCATTCTTCTCTTTTCTCTTTCTTTCCCATCTTCTTTTCTCTTTTTCCTTCTTTCCCTGTTTCCCTCCTTCTTCCCTCTCTTTCTTTCCCTCTCCTTTCCTTCTCTTTCTTTTCCTCTTTCCTTCCTTCTTTCCTTCTCTCTACTCTCTCTCTTTCCTTCCCTCTTTCCTCCTTCTGTGGCCCAACTCTCATGAGAAGGAGTTTAAACTTTAACCCCTTCTCTCTTAGCTCCCCCACCCAGGCCAGCTGGGGAAGGGAAGGGGAGGCTTTTGAAGATGCCGCCCCCCTTTTGCTTCCCCTTCTTACATCACTTCCGGTGATGTCAGGGGGCGTGGCATATGCTAATAGCTCATTAGCATACCATATGCTAATGAGCTCCTGCAGCTGTTCTTCTACAAAAAGACCCCTGATTCTGGATATAAGCTTTTGTGTGCATGCAGATTTCTTCAGATAGGTCAGTAGGTCAAAGGGATCCATCACCTTGAACGTGGGAAAGGTGGTATAAAATATTCCAAGAACAAAAAATTAATCACTAAAAACTGCAGTCCCTGAGTTTGGTGTGATCCAGTATCAAGGTTGGTCCTCAGTATTTACACAGTAGTCCCCACTCGTGGGTGTCAAGTTCTTCTAACTCCAACACGTACTGGGACCTTGTAGAAGGGGTGCCCATCATCTTCTAAACTTCCGTCTGACTCAAGTCCTGACAGCTGGCAAGCAAAATCAGGGTTCCTTTCTGTTTTTCCTCCCAGATGGCTGGCATCTGTTACATTTCTAAAAGATACCCTTGAACTGAAAGGTTTATTCAGACTCAGATACCTCCTAAGGGAGTGATGGTGAAGTGCAGGGAGGATCCGGACCCTAGGCTAAAGAAGTTGGCTATCTTTTGGTCTACATAGTCTCTCCATATCCAGTACTGCATAGTTAATTCTTCTAACAGAACAACTTCTCTGTCGCTCATTGTGGAGCTATAGTCCTCTGGATCTTTAAGCCAGTGGCAAGCATACACAGCAGGATAGATGGCCCTGAGGATTTGCAGAGATTTAGCTGTTGGAAAACCCAGCCTAGAGGGGGATGTCAGTTTGCCCCTTGTTGAGAGTGGAACCTCAGGCTGGCTAGGTTGTCCAGCTATGGCCAGTGGCCTTGCTAGAGGAATACTAGAGGCTGCATTTCCAATAATGAGATTTCTCTCCAATTTTAAATTCCTTCCATAAATCTGATCTAGAGTGGGTTTACCAACCTTAAGACTTTGAGTCTGCAATGATACCCTGGAGTGTTCTTTCTGAAAGTCCCTCCTCCCTGCACTGGAGGAATTAGAACTTATCATCCCATCCTGTAATGCACTCTGCCCACACAGTAAAGATCTCTGCAGTAACTCTCTGTTCCATGCCTGGGCTGTCTCTGCCTACTATGATCCTTTCCAGAACGGTTCCTGGTTGAGGTGGGAGAGCATGAAAGCTTCAATCTTCTCATATAACATTCACTTTAAATTCTCTGCCTGACTCTTTCTCCCCCTCTACATCAGTGGGGAAGGGGGCACTTATCCTTCAGTCTCCCAGGAGCAAACATGATTGAATTCTTTCATGAAAGAGGGTAAGATGTATTTTATTCATATAAACTTTAACTTGTGCATAGATGTGACAGACTGGGAATCTCAGGTCAGAACTATGACTTATAATAACAAACACCTGACACAAAGACATGAATGACAGATTTGCATCAGATAAAAATGGCCACAGCTTCATTTCCAGAGGTAGTTGGAGAGGGGAGGGACTGTAGCTTAGCAGTAGAGCATCTGTTTGGCAATCAGAAGGTCCCAGGTTCAATCCCTGCCATCACCAGTGGAAAGGATTCAGTAGAAGGTGATGTGAAAGACCTTTACCTCAGACCCTGGAGACCTGCTGCTAGTCTGCATAGACAATATTGACCTTGATGGACCAATGGTCTGATCATGTGTTTATGTATGGTGAAGACATTCATGGCCAGTGCCACAAAATTAGAGGTATGTGGTTGTGTTCTGCATTTAGATTGGAAAGGACTGACTTGCAGCTATCCAAGAGTATATGTAAATTTCTTACTTAAAGTGGTTGTTCCTTCCAATGAACTCTGGGGATTCTGCAAGAGATCCCAAGCACAGAATTATCAACAGCATATATGACTGAACTGGAATTCATTAACAGCATTCATGTTCTTTCCCCACCCAGGTTTCAATAGGGACCTGGAATTTCTTATTCACTGTGTTAACTATCTTTGTCAGTCCTAGGACTCCCTTTCTGCTACAGGTGTTAAGTAGCTTGGCGAAAATAGTTTATCTTAATTAATTTTAAATTTTACGTAAGTATATATAATCCTGTTTTTCCAGCATTTAATAGCCCATTGGCATTCTGTTTATTTATTTTTGTAACTCCTGAACAAAAGTTCTGTCCAGACAGACTTCACTCAGCACATCTGAAGAAGTGAGCTTGAGTCCACACAAGGTTATGCTAGAATAAAATGTCATTAGTATTTCAGGAGCACTCTAGGCTGGCTTTCCTCTCTCCACTTAAATCACCAGGCCCTAGCCGTCCTGGTTCGAGTTTCTCAGCAGGGAGGAGAGAGAGAGAGGAACCCCGTCACCCCCTAGAATATCCTTTAGGGGCAAGGGCAGGGATGGCGGTTCCCAGCCAGCTTCCGGACAAAAGGCTTATGTTTAACCATACTGCAATGGACTAACATGATTATCCTTCTGAAATTATTAATGGATAAGGCTACTATTTAATGGACTATTTGGAAGAAATCACGACAATTTAAAAATTATAAAATCATGAGAGTTTTCATATCAGTTCCTGTATGTTCCCCTTCTGGGGGAACTGTCAGCTCCCTAGAGCCATTTCAGGTGGGGAAGTTTAAACTGCACTCCCCTTGTACCACACACCCAATCTGAATCAGGCCCTTCTTGTATATCTAATTTTTAGAGAGAGGAAATGTTGGAAATTTCATTTATGAAACTTCCAGCATCACATCTCTTTGTGCCCTTGGTGTTACAAAATTGTTATAGTTTGTAGTAGGGATGGGCACAGACCTGAATGCTGTGCTAAAATCCAGCCCAAACTTCGCCTGGTTCGAGGATTGGATGAGCCAACTTGAAGGTCATGTGTCTGGCCTCCGAAGCCCACAAAATTCTTGGCCCGCCTCAGAAGCTCTCATGCACTCTAGGCAGAGAAACCCCACCCACAGAGTTTCATGTGGAAAAGCAGGTGTGGGAGGGATTCCCCAGCCGTCAAGAGGCCAATATTGTGCATCCATGGCTGATAGGCAACTCCAGTTTCCAGTTAGAGATGTCCATCCTTCTCCCTCAGAACGGAAGAGTGTGTATATATATTCACTGGAGGCATGCAACAGTCCTTTGTCTGCATCAGGTTTTCTGCAAGTCTAGTTCTCCTAGCAGAAAAGTGTGGTCCAGGACATCCTGTCCTCTGTGTCCCTCCAGCATGCGGAAGGTGAACTGAGCATCAGCTCCAATGACTGGCTGACCCTCTTCCAGATGGTCTACCTCCTGAAACTGTTTCAGAATGCTACCAATGTGCTCTGTGCCCACATGGCCAGCCTGGGGCAAGTCATCCCCTCATTTGCGGGCTAGATCGAGTAATGGAGTCTGTGCTGCAGCCAAACCCCGAGGGAACTGAGGTTCTCTCTTGAGTCAGGGCCCTGATTGACAGGTTGCACAAAGGCATAGAGGAGCGCTTGCATCCATTCTTTGAGGTGTTGGGATTCAAGTTGGTGTGCATGTGTGACCCCCGTATCAAGGGAAGCATCATCCTCCGAAATGCACAGCCTCATCAGTGGAAGAGTGAACTGTGCCACCAGGTGCGGGGGTTCCAACACCATGGCTGGGGCCAGAGACAGCAGAGGGAGGTGGGAGATGACGAGGTGCTGGAGGTCGATGTTAGATATGAGACTCAGGCAGCGGCTCGTTGAACAGTGAAAACAGCTTTATCTACAGAGGTAAGAACAGGACAGGACGACTGCAAAACTGGGGAGCAACAGGCTCGTTTTTAAACAGTCCGGGTGTGCTAAACCACGCCCATTTGTGCAGTAAGGACCAATCGGAGTATTTACATAAAGACCAATCACATTGTTTCCCACCTACACATATCTTGTATCCTGATTGGACAGCTGTGCAGAGTGTCCAATCAGATGGCATAGTTTTGGATACCAGGCTTTCAATGGGAGCTGGAATCAAGCTCCTACATTTATGTATAGCAATACATAACAGTCGAGGATGAGGAGGGGGGAAGCCGAGGAGGGAGAGGAGGAGGAGTGGGGAGAGCAGGAAGAGGGGGATGGGGGAGCGGTGAGGAGGGTGAGGTCATGGAGAGGGGAGGCAGAACTGAGAGGAGACATGGGAATGAGATTCAGGATTTCTGGATGTCCATCGTGAGGTGGGAGATACAGAGTGCTGGTGTGGATGCCAGCCATGCCATGGTAGAGGAGTCTGCTGAAGGGATGGTCCACGAGTTCCTGGCTGAGCCCCCCAAGCCTGCCAACTCAGACCCACTCAAGTAATGGGTGCACAAGACCACCATATGGCCTGATCTCACCAGTGTGGCCACCAGTTTGCTCTCCCACTAGTGTCCAGAGTGAGCAGGTGTTCTCCCATCTGGGAGAAATCCTTTGCCCACATCGAGCCCCCCTAGACTGGGCCAGGGTGGATGAACGGTCCTTTCTGAAGGTCATTCTATTCATGCTGGGCAACCCTGTCCTGGACGGGGTAGATTGAGACAGTGGTCTCCAGTCTTCCCTCCTCATGTCCCCCCCTCCTTCCCCTCTTCCTCTATGGGTGATCCCAGCATGCATCCACCTGCCTGGTGGAATGAGCTCCCATCAGAAATTAGGGCCCTGCGAGAGCTGTTACAGTTCCATAGGGCCTGCAAGACAGAGTTCTTCCACTAGGCCTTCAGCTGAGGCAGCAGGTATCCAATTCAATATGGCCACCACCTTTCCCCCCCCTATGAGTTGCTCTTATGTGTCTGTTGAGGTATAATTTATTTCAAAGTATTAGTGTTTTACTTATTTTATTGTATTTATTTATGTATTTTGTTATTCTGTTTTTATGATGTAAATCTGCACTCAGCAGATCATTATAGGTTGGAACCTGGCCTGAGCCTGCTTTGTGGGGAGGGCAGGTTATAAGTAGAAGGAAATAAATAAATAATTAAATAAATAAAACCTTGTCCTCGCATTCTCCACACCAACGAACCCCCCCCCCAAAAATAAATATTGATGGACGTGAGTGGTGCCCTCCCCTTCTTGGGATGTTCCCCCTGCCAGCCAACCTAAGAAGAGACATTTGTTGGAAGTGACCTTTGTCCTTAAGAGCTGTGCCTGTTCTCTGACCCAGGAAAACCTAAATACTAAAAATAAACGACAGATGCCACTCGTGACCCTATCTTAACATGGTCTGCCTGCCACAGCCAGGTGGTTGTCCCTCCCGGGAGGGCCCACACTTCAATGTTTCCTCCCCCCATGGGGGGTGCTGCCAGGCAGGCCCCAAGCAGGGTCCCTGTCCCCTGTGGCCAGGACTCCCAGCCTCACCCGTCTGCCCTCCCACGTCCCCTCATCCACCTGACAGCAAAGGGACCACCAGTCGTGGCAAGCGTTGAAATCACTGTCCATTGAAAAGCAGGATAGAAATTTGGCTGTGTGCCTCCACATCTGGCCAGCCATCTCAGTTTCCCTCTGGTCCCACACCCACGTGTCCCCCTCACCCACCTGATGGCAAAGTGATTACCGGTCAGGACTGAATCCTCCCAAACAGGAAGCTCACATTGCCCTGGTAATGGACTGTCACGATGGGGTCCCCATCTGCCCACCCAGGTCCCCCGACTCACCTGACGGCAAAGTGATTACTGGTCAGGAATGAATCCTCCCAAGCTGGGAGCTCACATTGCCCTGGTCAGAGACTGGCATGACAGGATCCCTTGCAGGGTCCCTGTCCCCTGGGGTTGGGGCTCCCAGCCTCACCTGTCTGCCCACCCGGGTCCCCTGACCTGCCTGACGGCAAAGTGATTACCAGTCAGGACTGAATCCTCCCAAGCGGAGGCTCACAACATGGACCATCATGACACAGTCTCTTGCAGTGTCCCTGCCTCCAGGGCTTGGGACTCCCAGCCTCACCTGTCCACCTGCCCAGGTCTCCTGACCTGCCTGACAGCAGAGTGATGACCATTCAGGACTGAATCCTCCTGAGCTGGGAGCTCATGATGTACTGAACATGGACCATCATGATGGGGTCTCTTGCAGTGTCAGTGGGTGTAGGGTGGGCCAGGGGAGTGAATGCCACCTGTCCCTGTGTGGGTGTTCCCTAGGCCCTGGGCAGGGTGGGAGTGTCAGTCCTGCCCAGTGATTGCAGTGCTGTGTAGTGTCTGAAACCAGTACTGGGCAACTATTCCAGAAGCAGTTTCCTGGGAGCACCTTGCTAGGGGCTCTGCTACTCGGACCCCCCAAAGCCAACAGGAACATAATTTGTGGAGCATGTGGAGGGTCACCCCAGGGAGGGACTGTGCAAGTTGGAGGCCTCTAGCTCTCCTGGGTCAGTATTGGTCACTCCTGAACCTGCAGGGGTGACATCCCATTGAAAAGCATTGTCTCTTTAGGGATCTGTGTATCCGCCCTCCAAAGTCCAATGGGGACCAAACTTGGTGGGCATGTTGAGGAGATTGAGCTGGAGACACTCTGAGAATTTGGAGCCCCGAGATCACACGGGGGGGGGGGGATGTTGCATCCAGACCGGTTTGTTAACTGGTTCATGAACCATCCATGGTTCAGTTTGTGAACTGGTCCGGGAACTGGGCCAGTTTGGTTCGTGAACCAAACCAGCATCTCGGGGCAAGTGCCCATCCCTAGTTTGTAGCATGTGACATCAAAAATCCCATCCCTTTTCAAATGTTTTTGAAACTTTTACAGCAGCAGTCTTAAGAACTAGAAACTTGTTTTTCAAAAATCAAAATGAAATCTGAGACGCTCAGGATTCTGCTCACAGCCTTCTGGATTTTGTTAGAAGTAACATCCCACACCCCTGCCATGCAATTACCAACATACATTTCCAGAACCTGCAAGTATGTGATAAAGGTTCTTGGTTTAAATAAAGAGATGCAAAATAAGCAGCAACATTTTAATGGGAGGCACACTTCCAGAATGTTAGAAATCACTGCCTAACTAATCTCTAGCATTGACTGCCTACTTACCATTATGAGACAATGCTCTTTGAAAAGCAGGTTTCACCTAATGGGGGGAGGCATCTTCTCACCTCCATCTCTGTGCACCATTGAAAGAATGTCCTGTGAGTTTTGCGTGTGCATGCTGTCTCTTTGTCTTTTCCCCTTCAGCTCTGCAAAGGTCCCGGGCTAACACTGACTACTCACAGCCCTTACTTAGCCACAGACACATTTATCTGCCTGCATAGGAGATTTGTGACGCTTCATGTAAGCTTTGCCTTATTGCATGAGTGCCCCTCGTTTTGGTTTTTTTTTTTAATGATTCAGCACTGCAGCAGGGCCCCAGCTGCAGTGGCTCAGCTCCCTTGCTGCAGCCTTTTGTTCTGAGCCCCGGCGGTGCAGCTGCATCACTTGACTGCATGCACTGTAGCAGGAGGCTCTGGAGAAGCAGCCAGGGGGAGGGACTTCAGGACTTCCCACTGGCTTCTGTATTAGTCTTTATGTTCCTTAAACAGAGGGAATGAAGCAGCAGTGGGGGGGGGGAATGAGCTGTGTCAGCACAGTGCAAAGACCCTGGCTTTCTGCTCAATCCAGAAAAAGCAGAACAAGGAGCTTAGAAAATCAGACTGATTAAAAAAAAAAAAATCAGTTTGAGACTGCATTGTATTGGCTTTCTGGAGTTAAACCCTGGCTTTCCCACAGATTCCCTTGTGACTTTTTTTGCTTTAACCTTCCACATTACTCCCCTTTTACGCCCTGGCAATGTGACTTCGGAGGGTCCTGGCAGAGCTCCAATAATGCCCATTCAGTGCATTTTGCTTTGCAGCATGCCGGTAAAGGATGTGATTCAGTTAATGTGCTTTCCAATGGAAGGGGTTGTGTGTGTGATGTGAGCTTCAAACTGTTAACTGCCCCCAGTTCCTTGTTTTCTAAATGGAAGGCTCTATAAATGTCTTTCTTCTTCTTCTTTTTTTTAGGATCACAAGCCACAAGCCTCTCCCTCTCTCCTCCACAAAAATTGCCCTGTCCTCTGAAATGATGTGCTTTTGCCAATACTTCCCGGGGTAAAGGAGCAAGGGGAGGGAAAGAGTGTCTAGCCAAATGGCCCCTCGGAGAATCAGTGAACAAGAGGGAGTAGATTCCACTGGGGAACAGACGTGCAAGACTATATCCACAGCTTTATTCTTCTGAGTGTGTGGATGTATAAGATTTGTCATAACAATGCCCTTCTGACTGCACAGTGATTACACACCACTGAAAAGCAAGCCCCAGAACAAATGCTTAGAGCCTCTGGGTTGCAGTCCTCCCAGAAGAGACCAAGTCAAATGACCACAGAATGCATGGCAAGAGTTTTCTCCTGGTGAATGAGCATATCCTGTCCTTACATATATTTGAATTTTGGTTCCACAAGATTCTATGCTTGCCATAATTGATTCGGCTCAAGAACTGGCAGTCAGAAGACACTGGCCAGGGCTGACTGGCTGCATCGCAAAGTCCCGCCCACGTCAGCCCCGGTCAGTGTTTTCAGCTCAGTCTGCTCCAGTCCACTGACAGGAGAGGACTGTCTGGAGTTTGAGTGCAGGGACAGGCCCTCAAGGCTGAGGCAAGTGAGAGAAGCCCTTTTCCACCACCCCCCACACCATCCCCTGGGCCTTCTATGGGGGCAGTAGGCCCAGAGAAGCCATTTTCTGTCCCCCACACGCCATCCCCTGGGCCTTCTATGGGGGCAGTAGGCCCAGAGAAGCCATTTTCTGTCCCCCACACACCACCCCTGGGCCTTCTATGGGGGCACTAGGCCCAGAGAAGCCCTTTTCCGTCCCCCACACACCATCCCCTGGGCCTTCTATGGGGGCAATAGGCCCAGAGAAGCCCTTTTCCCCCACACACTGCCTACTGCCCCCATAGAAGGCCCAGGGGATGGTGTGTGGGGGACAGAAAAGGCCTTCTCTGGGCCCAGAGAAGCCCTTTTCTGCCCTTCTTCCCTTCCTTTCCCCCTTTTCCTTTCTTCTTCTCTCCTTTCTTTCACACTTCCCCCTATTCCTTCCTTCCTTCCTTCCTTCCTTCCTTCCTTCCTTCCTTCCTTCCTTCCTTCCTTCCTTCCTTCCTTTCTCCAACCCTCTCTCCTTTCCACCTCCCTCCCTTCCTTTCTAGGGCCCGTTGTCTTCCACCACAACGGACTTTGCTCTCTAGTCATATATAACCTACATTAGAGGCATACACTTCTCAGTTTTCGGGGGCTGGGGGGGGGTTGAACTTCATTTTAGTAATCTATATTGAAATTATTTATATTTCAAAAGAAACATATACCATCCACAATTAATCATGTGATTTTAAATAATCACTCGTAATAGTCTAAATCTCTGTCAAAGAAAGAGGAATATAGAAGAGGAGAGGAAAGATGTCATGAACTCTTTCTCTGAGACAATTTGAGGGGGGGTGAGTATTTTTGTGTGTGTTTGTGGATGTGCTTGTGAGCCTGGAAGTCATGGTGACTTCTGGTGACCCCTAGTGGGGCTAGGACATTTCAGAGAGGTGGCTTGGTATTACCTGCCTCTGCATCCTGGCCCTGGTATTCTCTGGAGGTCCCCCATCTACATACTTGCCAGGGTCGGCCCTGCTTAGCTTCCGAGATCAGATGAGATTGGGCTTGCCTGCTTCCTTGAGACAATCTGAGTAAATATTTCACTCGTGCATGAAAGGAAATACTTCCTCTCCCTGTCTCTTTTCTTCACAACTTAACCTGAGTCCAGGGTTGCCAGCTCCCAGGTGGTGGCCGTAGATCTCCTGGGATTACAACTGACCTCCAGGTGAAAAAGATCATGTCACCTGGGGAAAAATGGCCACTTTTGAAGGTAGACTCTGTAGCATTACGTCCCACTGAAGTTCCCTCCTTTCCCCCCAACCGCACTTGCCTCAGGCTCCACCCCCACCCCCCATGTCCAGGTGTTTCAGAGCCACACCCAAGATCATATAGCGTGTGCTTTGTGGCTAAGCGGGGACCTGAACTCTGATCTCCTCAATCTTAGCCCAACATTCTTAACAACTGGTCATTGGCAGAATTCAGTTCTTCAGTCCTCATAACACACTACCAAATGTTTAAATTAGTTTTCTGATTATAAAGTACTGAGACTGAGGCAAAGCGTAGTGATTTCAGCTCATACTTTATTAGTGCACAGGAGAACTTGAGATAACTAGCGGGGCCCATGGCCCGCTTATATTCCCATTCTTAACCACACCCAACCACACACACACCAGTGATAGGTTTATTTACAAACAATTCCCTCCATTGGTTCCTTTTAGGATCCGGGTTGGCCGAGTGGCGAGTTCTTGGATCCTCCACTTCTATTGTCTTAGGATGCAAAGCTTAGCTTGTCCACATGGCCACGTGCAAGCCCAACCATGTGTGCGGTCTCCTTTGGTACACAACACCCCTCCCCCCAGGTCCAGATCCCCCCTAGCTGATATAGTCTCTGAGGTAATTGGGTCTCCTCTGCTCCCTAGTGGAGGGTTGCATGTCCAGAGCTGGTTCAGGGGAAGGGACCTCAGCTGCTGGGACCTCTGCTGGGTCTGGTGTGTTGTGAGGCTCTTGGCTGCCTGTGGGCTCCAAGTTGCCACAGTCCTCCCCTCCTGGTAGTGCGCTTGCCATGGTTGGGTCGGAGCAGTTGCCTCGGGTTCCCTGGGGTTTGGGCCGTTTGGGTACACTTGGGGTTTGGGTACATTTGTTTGGCTGAAGTAGGGTCCAGGACAGCAGAATTGCCTCAGTTTCTATCTTTGATGAACCAGGTTTTTCTCTCCCCACTCCCATGTACCGATGCTCAGAGATTTAAAAAATGGCTATTCCCATATCTTCCATTTCTTTTTCTCTATAGCTGCAGGTCTCAGGATACCAAAATCACCTTAACTTCTAGCATTTAAGCAATTCAAATTCCAATGCTGTAAGTTGTCTAATTTCTATATTGTTTTAAATTGTAATGGCCAATAGCTACACAATAAATTTTACTACTACTACATTTTTCTAGCATTTAAGCCACAGGCCTCTTCTCCCCCCACCCCCCAGCACAGATGGCTAAAGTCAGAAATATTCCCATGTCCTCCATTTCTTTTTCTCTAAACCTCCAAGTCCCAGGATACCAAAATCATCAATGTCCAGCGTTTGAGGCACAGGCCTCTGTTTCCCCAAAACACATAGCTAAAGACAAAAATATTCTCATCGCTTTCATTTCTTTTTTGCTAAAGCTGCTAAAGCTCTATTTCTTTTTTGCTAAAGCAGGATACCAAAATCACCTTAACTTCCAGTATGTTGTCAGTTTCGATGCTCCACAGCTAGAAAGTAGGGGCTTTAGGCAGAACTTCCAAAGTTCCCAAGGAAAAAAATGGGGTAAGGCAGTGTAGGGGGTTGCTCCTATGTGGCAAGTAAATGTCCTAAAGTCCCAGAGAAAGAAAGAGGCATTAGAAACCTCTGTGTGAGTGGAAAGGATGAGACTGCACAGTTTAAGCCTAAGCAGCTTCATGATGCTACCTGGCGGCCCAGATTAGGGGGCATTGCCCCCTCCAGGAAAAGGGAGACTTGAGCCCCCCCCCGGCCCCCTGCAGTTTACAGCCCTGACCTCCAGTACTGGCAGATAAAGGCTGAGCATACCACTGAGCATACCTTTGGAAAATTTGGGAAACATCAGTTGAGTCACTCAGGAGTGCACTGGGACCATGAACCAATTAGAGCTAAGTGGTCCCTATGGGGTTAGGGTTATGGAAGGAAGGACCATTCGAGCCAAGCTGTGGCAGCGATGACACAGGGTATACCTCCCTCACTGTCATCACTGCTGCAGTTCATGCCCGAGCCAAGCAGTCCCTGTGGTGCTACAGAAACCACCTGGCTCCACTTGCTGCTGGCCACCAGTCGCCTCCTGTGGCAGTGGCCCTTTAGCGACCTTTCCAGAAAATTCAATAGCTGGTCTGTCCCTAGAGTCAGTCAAGCACTGGTACAAAACATCGGGCATCAGAAACATCAAGGAGAGAGAGCTGCAAGCAAGGGGGTTAAGGGGGTCCAGTTCTGAGTACTGCCTGTGTAGGGCAGCATTTAGGAACCGTATGTTGAGCTCTTTGGAGTATGAGTGGGGTGCGTGTGCAACAAAGAGGAAGAGGTAACAACTGTGAGAGACTGAAGTACTTGTACTACCTGTTATGGGGAACATCTGCCACTAAAATGTTGGAGGCGGGGCTTTGGGCAGCTCGTGGGTGGCAACAGACAGGGTTATCCTTCATTTTGTCGGCAGATCCCCATTTTCTAGCCAGGTGGACTTCATGAGTGCTTTCTGAGGGGGGGAAACATGAATGTAAACCAGATACAAGCAAGAGATAGGTAGAAGGGCTTCCTGCCTTTTGTGACATCAGTGATGAGGCTTGATCATCGCACAAGCTGCTTAAAGCTGCTAAAGAAAACCTCGGTATTTCTCTCAAGCTATACAAAACTGGTAAATTCAACACATATTTATTCCATAGTGAGTAAAGTGATCACTGAAATGTCTGGTAGTACCCTGGCGACAGCTCCCATACGGTGACGGCTACTAGTACAGGTCATCACAGCGTGTGTGTGTGTGTGAGAGAGAGAGGGCGGCTAGATGATAGATAGATAGATAGATAGATAGATAGATAGATAGATAGATAGATAGATAGATAGATAGATAGATAGATAGATAGATAGATAGATAGATGGCCTTATGATGGATGTACATTAGAGGTTATGAGAAAGTTGTATCCAGAAAGTAACCACTGAACCTTGACATTGTCAGGAAGGCCACCCCATGTACAGAGAAGGGAGCTCAATTTTTTTTCTCAGATCTTAATGTCTAATGGACAATTTAATAGAACATGGGAAACAGATTCAGTAGCGCCCAGGCTACAGGGGCATCATCTAAATTCATAGGGGATTTTTTGACATCTTCCGAAGTAGATGGCCGATGGCACAGAAACATGGGGCTATCTGGCCATGTATCAGAGATAATTCCAGATGAATTGGAGAACTAGTTTTCCTAGCAGCCTCAGTCAGGCACTGCAATTGGATACCTAACAGCCTAGATTTAATTATCTGAAATGCTGTTGAGGCAGATGATAAGTAAAGCAAATCTAGAGGTATACCTATAGACCTAATTTTGTTAAGGACTAATTTCAACCAGTTAGATTTATGGCAATCTGTCAACATTAAGAAAGTAAAGTCAGAATTAAACAAAAGGCGAAGCCAAAGTTTGATCATCAAAGACCAGGCTCGAGTTTCTAACAGCATCTGGCCGGATTCAAGAGAAATTGCAACGTATGGAACACAGTTAGGGAGACTAAAGACTTTCCACAGAAAAAAAGACTGTAGTCCCTCAGCTGATTGATTGATTGATTGATTGATTGATTGATTGCACTTATCCATATGGGAGCTCCATAGAGGAATTGTGGGCAGCTAAATAGTAATACCAGAAGGTTCACATGCCTTCTTGTATTTGGAGTTGTGTTTTCCCCATATTTTCAGGCCGAAGTCTCAAAAATAAATGACAGATAGTTGTGTTAGTCCAAAGCGTAATTCAGAATTCACCCACATAACACAAAACAGTGTGCAAGCCTTCAACATCTCCAGAACTTTTAGTCAGTCTACCTTAAAAAAAATGTACTAGGGTCAAGTGGAGGAAAAATTGCTTCAGGTCATGATCCTGAGACTATTAGTCTATTGCTGCTTGGAGATTCAAGCAAACCTAGGAAGTTTGAGGCCATAGGACAGTGTTGATACCAAGCACCTTTGGCTTTACATCAGGCCTATGGTACTGGGGGAGATAGATGCTCTGGGGTTCAAAAGCTAAAGAACAGATGCTTCTCTTGTACATCCTCTGTACATTCCCCTCATCCTTGGCTGGTTTAAACAGAAGAATCTGTGACAATTAATGTTAGATGTGGAAGCTGAATTCAACTTAATTTACCCATTCCTCTCTTTTTTTATCAGTCAGCCATTATAACCAGTTTAAAGAAAAAAAGAGAAAGAGGTTCTCCGTGATTCACCCAGTACACATGACAGCGGTCACCCACCATAAAGCAAGAATGAGTGGAAGTCCTTGTTTCTGTTCTGAAAAGTTTTGGCATAGGAGCAGAACGGTTTTATTTCACCCTGGAATCTGGAATGGATACAAAGACCTTTCAATATAAGTAAAGAAACATCCACAAACACCTTGGCTGAGATGCAGGAGGGGGAGAGTTCAGTGTTCCCTCTCCGATACTCTCCCTTTGCTGAGAGACTCCCCCAATCTTTGCTTCAAATGCAAATGGCTCTGACATGTGAAACGATTCTTGTTCACTGCTGTCATGTCCAGTTTGGGGAGGAGCAATGGCTCTGTGGTAGGGCATCTGCTTCGCATGCAGAAATTCTCCAATCCAGTCCCTAGTATCTCCAGTTCAAATAGGATCAGGTGGTAGGGTGATGCGAAAGATCTCCACCTGAGACCCTGGAAAGCTACTGCCAGTCAGAGCAGATCACGCTGACGCTGGCGGCCCGAGGGTCTGGCTCACTAAAAGGCAGCTTCATGAGAGTTGGACCCTGAGCCCCATCATCACCACATTTGTTAGAGATCACTCTGCTTTGTACTTTCTTCATTGAAAAGAATCATTTAAATTTAATTTCATGTTGAAACGAGGCAAAGGGACAGCGTGGTCGCAGGTGCTGGTGTTGGCCAGTGAGCCAGCATCTAAGGCAGGGGTGTCGAACTCATTTGTTACATGGGCCAGATCTGACAAAAATGTCACTTTGTCGGGCCAGGCCATACATGCCATAAAACGATGCCGGGTACTGGAGGTATAAACTTCATAAAGGACAGCAACTGGTAAGCTCTGAGTTGGTGTGTCCGCACTGCAGGGCCCCATGGCCTGGGGGGGGGGAGTGCAGATGAAATCCACATGGGTGGACTGGAGACCCAGCAGAGCAGCACGGGGCAGACACTTCCATGCCCCAACAGAGGATCATCTGCACCCCTCCACGTGCAAATGCTGATCCCTGAGGCCATCCAGGACAGCATCCCCAGAGCTGCGGGCCAAGTGGAGAGATATAAATGCAGCTGCAGTGGTTCCCAACTTACCAGTGAGGCTATCCCCAAAGTGAAGGGTCTTGACTGCTGCAGACTCCACCGTGGGAGTGGCTCCGCCCACCCACCCCCAAGCAGCCTGCTGGCCCCTCCCTTGCACCAGTCACTCATGGGCGGCACAACAGCGCTGGACAGCCGAGTTCCAGCCCTCGGGCCTTATGTTGGACACCCCTGGTCTAAGGGGAGCCTCTAACTCTTCTCTGTCTCCCAAAGAGAATTTTACCACAACAGCCCTCTGGTTTATGTCTACAGAAGATCAGGGGGTGTAAGTTTGGCCCTAGAAGAACGAAAACTGCTAGAATGGGAAGTCAGCCCTCATAATGGCAGTACTCTCAGCCATTTTGCCTGATACACAGGGCTGGCTCTCCCGCTGCAGGGACTGAGGTAAGCCTTCCAGTGCATCCCAGTAGCTCTGTCCCCGTACAATTTTTGTCTCTCTCCTTCTTCCCATATATTTGTTGGCACCTCAATATGTTCACAGGTGGTCATCATGTATTTTTGGTCCCTCGAGCCAAATGCTGCCTATTTCTATACTGGAAGTTTGTGTCCCACCTAGAAGCTGCTTTTGGGGTCACTGCCAAAGAAATCAGTCTATCTGAGTAAGGGGCAGATTTGGAATAAAATTCTATATCTTTGCAGGTGCTTCTCAGTCTCTGTCTTTTGGAGGGGAAAGGTACAATTGTAAAGATGCAAACAGCCCAGAGGCTTCAGGAGATAGATGTAAAACCCCAGTTCCAGATTCAGAAGATAAACGTTTTAACCATATGTATTTCTTGGGGAGAGACTGGATTGAAAAGTCAAAAGATCTGAGATTTCCATGAGAAAAGGGAGAAGAAGGGAACGGGATTAGTGTTGCAGCTGTGTCTGTGGCCTTGAGGAGGAGGAGGCGATAGCAGCATCAACTGTGGTCTGCAAAATGCCGAGGATTTGGCTGGGAGCCCTCTCCTAAGGGATTTGTCAATGACAGTTTATTTGAGATGCGCAAAGGTCAGGGATCATCCTGATTTGTCATGATTTTTCATCATGGCCAACACCCTTGGTGCGATCAGGAAGTGCCAGTTAGCAAATAGCAGGTCACAGCTTGAAGCCTCAAATGTTTTGGCAAATAATCTGAAAGGAAGTTGAGGTTGAAGAAGAAGGAAAATTGCAGTGGCTTCGCTTTGCTCTTGAAGCTGCCAGTACAAATAATACCCAGTATAATCAAAGGTATATTCCCTGGGTTGTACTGTTAAGTATGAGCCTTAACAAGGTAGTGATTTCAACAAAGTGATTTCAGCTTTATTAAACAGCAAACTAGACGATCAGACAACACACACAAACAGTGGAGCACAGCTCCCTTTTTAAATAATCCGGGCTGTCAAAGCCGCACCCATAACTCAGTTAGCATCCAATGATAACACAGGGATAAGGACCAATGAGGTCTGTTCCCTCCAAAAACATACATAGTTCTGATTGGCTATTTACAAGGTTTCACAGAAACTAACCAATGGGAATGTCGACTCTTACAATCCTTTAACATGGAAATACATAGTACTGATTCAGAGTCAGAACATAACAACTCCTCCCCCCTAAGATGAGACATTCCCTTTCCAGATGTAATCTTTTAGGTAGGAGAGGGCACAACGGTTGCACTGAGACCTACGCAGAGGTCTTTGCTCCTGCAGTGGTGGAGCAATGATGGCCGGCTCTCTCTCAAGAGAGACCGGGGTGTCTGTGTCAGAGGGGTTGGTCCAGGAGTTGGGGTCTGTCCAGACTCCTGTCCCGTCCTGGGCTCAGCAGTACTCACCTCCTCGCTCGGAGGCCCTCGCTGCTGTTCGGGGACCAGCTCAGGTTCAGGTTCAGGGCTTGACTCCAGGGTTGGTTTCCCTGAGCTGGTCTATGTGGCACCACACCTTCCATTCGTCTGGAAGCCAGGCCACATACATGCGGGAGCCCAGGACTGTGGTAATTATGGCTGGGAGCCATAACTGTCCCTCTGCATGGTTCCTGGTGAATACTTTGTTTCTGTCTTTGAATATTCACCCACACTCCAGGACCTCAGCCTGCTGAGGCTTGGACTCATTCAAGTCCGGATGGAGCCGGTCAAGCAGTGAGGCGAGCTTGCGGCCCATCAGTAGTTCAGCAGGGCTCCTCCCAGTGGCTGAGCACGGTGTTATGTGCTGGCGCAGCAAATAGGAAGCGAGCTTCTTCCCCCAGTCCCCGCTTGGCAGGCGTTTCAAAGCCTCTTTGGCAGACCATACCATTCTCTCGGCTTGCCCGTTGGAGGCAGGATGGAATGGGGCTGAGGTGACGTGGCGTATCAGGTTGTCCGAGAGGAACTTTGAAATTTCCCTGAGGTGAATTGGGGCCCGTTATCAGACACCAATACGTCCAGCAGCCCGTGGGTTGCAATCAGGCAGCGCAAAATATTGATCACAGACCCCACACTCATAGAGTGCATGTGCACAATCTCAAGCCACTTTGAAAATTCATCGACTACAATGAGGAACATTTGACCTTGAAAGGGGCCCGCAAAGTCGACATGGAGGCATAACGACGGCTTCCGTGTTTTCTCCCAAGATTGATAGGAGCCAGTGGAGATTCTGGCCTAGACTGTTGGCAAACCATACACCTATTCACCCAGGTCTCAATATCTTCATCAATTTTGGGCCACCAGACATACCCCCTCGCAAGGGCCTTCATATGTACAATGCCTGGGTGACCTGCGTGCAGAGCCTCCATAACTCTCTCCCTTAGCTTGGCAGGAATCACAACCCGACTCCCACAAAGCAAACACCCCTTGCTCACAGCTTATTTTGGTATGAAAAGAAAGTTTTAAACTTCGGTTCCATTTTTCCCACCGCCACCCCCTCCATGCCCAATTAAGGACATTGGCGAGAACAAGGGTCCTTAGCCAACGCAGTGGCAATATCCACTGAGGTGACTGGGGCCTCAGGCAGTTCGTCAATAGCAAGGATGTCAAAGTCCCACTCAGAGTCCAAGTCCGAATTCGGAGAGGGGCAGTGGCTGAGGGCGTCAGCATGCCCGATTGCCTTTCCAGGCCGGTGCTCAAGGTTGAAGTCCTACGTCGCTAAAAACACCGCTCAACGCAGCATGCTCGGAGAGGAAAGGTTCAGTATTTGGCGGTCTGGTGCGAAGAGGCCCAGCAGCGGCTTGTGGTCCATGACAAGGATGAACCTGCGCCCGTACACAAAGTGATGGAACCCTTGTCTATCTGGACATAGTTCTTTTCTGCGGCCATCAGAGACCATGAATAATAGGCGATCAGCACCTCAGTGCCATCCAGCATCACATGACTCAGAACCATAAGGAGGCGCGTTGGCGGCTAAGAACAACATTTTAGACTCGTCAAAATGAGTCAATACAGCTTTTGATGGCAACAGCTCTTTTACAGCAGTAAAAGCCCACTTTTGTTTCTCCCCCCACTCCCACCATACATTTTTGTGAAGGAGTGCATGTAACGGTTCCGCCACCAATGCCTTGCATGGCAGAAACGAATGATAAAAATTAAGAATACCTAAAAATGATTGCAGCTCTTTTTTTCGACCTTGGTAGGGGGGCATTTTGAATGGCAGACACTTTATCAGCTGTGGGGTGCACACCATCCACATCTATTAAGAACCCTAAGAACTCCACCTGTTTTACCCCAACACAGCATTTTGAGCATTTTATTTTCAACCCAGCTTCCTTGAACCGACCCAAAACCGCTCGTAACCGGGCCATTAATTCACTTTCGTTAGTGCCAGCAATTAAAACGTCATCAAAATACTGTACGACCCCTGGCAGCCCCCTCAGGAGTCCCTCCATGAGACCTTGGAAAATGCCAGGAGCTACGTTAACACCGAATTGTAACTGCTTAACTCTGAATGCACCCTTGTGTGTCACGATGGTTTGTGCTTCAGCAGTCGCATTGTCCACAGGGAGCTGCTGATACGCTTGCACTAGATCGAGTTTTGCAAAAACTTGCCTCCCCCCAGAGACACCAACACATGGCTAATCACTGGTACAGGGTAGGAGTGCTGTTGTAGAGCCCGGTTAAGCGTACATTTGAAATCGGCACAAATTCTTACAGAGCCATCAGGTTTCACAGGAGTTACAATTGATGTTTCCCATTTAGCATATGGAACTGGCTCGAGAATACCTTGTGCTACGAGCTTGTCTAACTCAGCCTCTATCTTTGCCTTCAAGGCAAGAGGCACCTTTCGATATTTTAACCTTATAGGGTGAACAGACGGATCTAAATCAAAAGTTACTGGTGGCCCAGTATACTGACCAAGCCCTTCACCAAAAACTTCAGGAAATTCGTTATACAAGTATTCCCCTTTAATGATACATATTTGGTTTACAACGGTTATGGCAATGCCAAGGGCCTTGAACCAATCCAGGCCCAATAAACTGACCCTCTCACCCACAGCAACCAAGACAGGTAGTACTGCCTTCCGATCCTTGAACTCTACCTCGAAACTCGCTCTCCCTGCCAGAGGAATGCGCCTGCCCTGGAAATCGGTCAGGTGGGTTGAGACCGGTGTCAGCCAGCGGCGACTCCTCCACGGGAACAAGCACTGCCACGTCTGTGACAAGATGACTGTGATGGACTATCCTGAATCCACTTCCACGGTGCAGGGAACACCGTCCAAGCGAAGCGTGATGTGGATTTTTCTGCTGGGCCTGGCTCTGGTAGTCAGGACCATTGATGGGCAGCTGCAGGTGTCTGTTTGATGGCAATCGGCCGCGCTGTCCCCATCCCGGACATGAACTCGAGTCCTTGTACGAGGAGAAGATGGTGGAGATTTCTTTGCAGCTCGGCAGACCCGTGCCAGATGACCTCGCTTGCCACAGGAACGGCACACCAGCTCCCTCGCCCAGCATTGGCTCCTCTCATGCTTGCTGCCCAGCCAGCACAGGAACACCATGATGTAGTCTTCAGTGAGGTCCACAAAGGGCGTGCTGCTCTCATTCTGCACACGTCATCGGCCTCCCCCTCAGACCCGCTGATCGACTGCTGATGCACCAACTGCTCCTTTCCGCTCAGTATCTGGCGCTGATGGACCTCACGGGTTGACCTCTCAGCAGCCTCTTCGGCGACAGCCTCGGTGTATGCCATGGCATAGGTCAGCGCAGCTCTGGTGAACAGGCGTTGTTGTAGATGCTTGTCTCAAAGGCTGCACACGAGGTGATCGAGGAGGGCCTCCTCGAGGTTGGCGAAGTTGCAAGGCCGGGCGGCCTTTCGCAGGGCAGTGACATACTCAGCTATGGTCTCGGTAGCGCCTTGACCTCGCTTGTAGAATGCATGCCTACAAGCAATTTTTGAGGGAAGAAGTGGCCCTTCAACTTGCTCGTGATGTCTCCCCACGAAGCCGCACTGAGCTCGGTTGGAGTGACCAGGGACTGGGCGACATTGAATACAGCTTTACCGCAGGAGCTCAGAAGGGTTGCCTTCTTCTGTGCCTTGTCAGTGATCTGGTTCGCTTGGAGGTGGAACTCGAACCATCCCAGGTAGGAGTCCCAGCCCTCCGTGCTCGGGTCGAAGGTCTCAAACACCAGATTGACGACCATAGCAGCTGGTTGAGTGGCCACTGTGGCGGGTGGCTCTTCAGCTGGCACAGCCAGGTGTGTGTCCTCGTCTGCTGTTCTTGCGTGGGTTCAGTGGGGCTGCCTACCCGCTCTTAGCATCCCATCCTCGTTGCCAATTGTTAAGTATGAGCCTTAACAAGGTAGTGATTTCAACAAAGTGATTTCAGCTTTATTAAACAGCAAACTAGACGATCAGACAACACACACAAACAGCTCCCTTTTTAAATAATCCAGGCTATCAAAGCCACGGCCATAACTCAGTTAACATCCAATGATAACACAGGGATAAGGGCCAATGAGGTCTGTTCCTTCCAAAAACATATACATAGTTCTGATTGGCTATTTACAAGGTTTCACAGAAACTAACCAATGGGAATGTCAACTCTTACAATCCCATTTTACTGACTCAGGCTTAACATGGAAATACATAGGACTGATTCAGAGTCAGAACATAACATGTACAATGTCCCCCTCTTTTATTTATCCTTTATTTTGAAACTTGTCCCTTAATCCATAAAGTCATTACAATCTATAACACAGCAGATGTCCCATTCTTCCACTGGGCAGGTTGCCATAGAGAATAATGGTGATTCATAATGGTATTGGATATCTATGCTACCAAGAATTCCTGCAAAGTGTTCTAACCTGATGAAAAGTTCTGGACAACTTGGGTGGTCTAAACAAAGGGTACTATGTGGATTTGCTTTAAGATTTACAGTGCAATCTCATGCATAATTACTCAGAAGTAAGTCCCTCTTTATTCAATGGGCTTATTTCCAGGGCAATGTACATAGCCTCAGCATAGTCAAAATCCCCATTCAATATAACTGGGTTTATGTTGGAATTTATTCTGGCTTTGTATCTTTCTATTATGGAAATTGGTCAAGACGATGAAATTCTTGCAGGCTTGTAAAATCATGTATGGTTGGCAGCCTTTTATTTTACTGTGTCATTAGTCCCAGAAGGTTAGTTGGGTCTCTTGTAAGAACTCATTCAAAGACCAGTCTCACCTTCCTCATGACATTTTGACATCTGAATTTGTGTGTTGCACCAGTTCACAAAGTCAAATGAGGCTTCTCATTCCTCCCAAGTGTAGCCTGTGGTGGGGCCATGGCTGCAGAAGAGCTTGCAGAGAAGGGCCTGGAGTGGAGTCTGTCCTGGCTCAGGCTACACGATAGGGAAATAAATTCTGAAGTAAGATCCTTTCTTCTTGCAAATGACTCATAGATTGCAAAGGACCTCATTTCCCTTTGATTTCTAAGTGCTTCATTCCTGAAATGTGGGCCAGATTTCTTTAAAAAAACAAAAACCAAGGGGAATGTTTCTAAAAGCACACAGGGTCCACTCCAATACTTTCTGTTGTGTCATCTTTGGCTGGATTTTCAGCCAAACTGGACAAACTTGAAGATGGTTGAGTTCAGATTGGCAATTAGCCCCGCAAGAGCCACGTTCCAGCCCCATTTCCCAAGTGGGTTAAAGGGGGCATTCACACAGGCACATCTGCCTGGTGTTCCCCAGCCATAGGCAACCTGCGCCATTCCGCTTTTCCCTGCAGTAAAAAGATACCTCAGTAAAGTGGTAGCAAATCCTGCAGAGCGCCTTTATCCCGCTGCATTCTGCTTCTCCGATGTGTGACTGCTCGGCTGATAAGCCGGGAGCAAGCCAGAACAGCAGCAGCGGTTTGATTGGCTGTGCTCCGCTCTACCACCCAATGCAGTGCCAGGATCCTCCCCCAATCAGTGAAGTGCAAATGGGAAGAGCCAGCAGTCTGAATGCTCCGGGGCGCTTCCTCCCGGTAAGCTCCTGCATCAGATGGCCCCGTGTGACCGCTTTTGTGCAACGACTGGCTCCCGCTGCAAAATGCCAGTCTGAACTCAGCCGATGAATCCCTTTCTGAAAACCAAGATTACTTTTGGGTCGGAAATGTTAGCCCAAGTGAAAATTTGTCTCTCAGGGTCCATAACATGAATACTGCTCAAGCAAGCAGCAAAATTGCCAAGGAAGTGCACTCACTGCAGTGTGTCTAGATGAACAATTTCTTCTTGAGGCTGGAGCTCAAGGGAAACCAGTTCTGCCACTATGCAGCAGAAACCAGCTTTGCATAATGCTTATTGGCTCATGCTGTGATATTACAAACCCTCCTTTTTTGCATCTTGCTTGTTCCCAAAATTCTCTCTGGGGATTGGGAGAGTCTCACAAAATGTAATACAGTACAAGGCAATGCAGCAATGAAGGTAAAGGCAAGTAGGCCCGAAGAGGAGGCGATTTTGCCTAATTCCCTCTTGCCCACTCTATGCAGTGGTGTGTTTTGTTTGTGAGGTTCTCACAATACTTAGAGAGGACTTTGGGGGAGGCAAGGAAAGAAGGGTTCCACCAACTCCATCCATGAGATTTTCTGCTGGATCTAACCCCATTATTTTGGATGAAAATGCTGGTCTTAATGGGTTTGAACAGGATTGCATAAAAGGATATAACTCCCCTCTCTCTACTTCATCCTGCTTCTTAACTTATTAGTTAGTAGATTACTAAAATATAAAGAACTAGACCACATTTGAATGGCAAAGGATATTTGTGCAAAGGTTTACCCCAAGAGAGGATGATACCTTAGATAAGATCCAAGCTATGATGGGAATGCAAAAAAGTGGGGATGTAAAGATTTCTGTGGTAACACAACTCTTCTTAGGATGGCTCATAAAGCACTAAAGCTGTAATACGGGGAATGATCTTTACAAGAAAGGCAGTGTTGTCAGAGAGGCAGTACAGTTCAGAAATTGTGACTTGAGTTTGGAATCTGGGGTACCACTTAGGCAAAGCAGGGGTGCATTCCACCCTCCCTCCAATCAAACTACACATGACTATTCCACAGTCATGCCTATATTTCTGGCTAACACACTGGTTCAACATAATGGGTGACTATTATAAACAGTTAAATGCATACCTGTGTACAAGGTATGTATGGCAGAATCCCTTTGCTCCAAGAACAAAAGCTGACTGTTTTACCTTTTTGATTAGATGGCAATTATATAAAACATAACCACAGTGAATGCTGTAAGATGACATTGCTTTTTCAATGGAATCTTGAATCTATACAATGGTAGGCTATTAAACTTGCTAATAATCTTACCATGATAACCCCGTCAGCTCTATAATAACCCCCCCCCCATGCAATAGAACAGAATTTGAGTCCAGGGGCACCTTTAAGACCAACAAAGTTTAATTCTGGGTATAACCTTTCGTGTGTGTTCTTCAGTTACATTGAAAGAGTTTTCCTCAAGCCTTCCATATAGGGAGAGGGAGAGTGGGCACTCGTGGTCAGAATTAGGGTGGCCAGCTTTTCAACCAGCAGTTGTGATTGTGCCTTAATAACAAGTTTATTTAGACATAAGCAGGTAATAATGGTTATCTCTGTGCTGTTGCTGTGCATCAAGTTGTTGTTAAAGGTACAAGAGCAGGGCGGGTTAGATTTATATGATCAGTTGGCATCCCTGCTGGGTCAGGAAGCAACTTGGCTGGAGATTCTGGAGGTTTTCTGTCATCTTCTGGGTGTGGAAGAGCAGTCACTGGAGGTGTGGGGGGATGTATTTGTGAATTTCCTGCATTCTGCAGGGGGTTGGACTAGATCATGCTGGAGATCCCTTCCAGCTCTATGATTCTATGACTCTTAGTTGGGCTTGTTGCTAATTTCTTTTCTTTTTAATTGTGAGAACAGTAGCTTGGCTCTTCTGAAGTGGATTCTGGCCAGTATTCAAAAAAAGTTCAGATTGATGATATTTTCTCTCTACTCATATGCAAATGACTTCTTTTGATTACGGCTCACATCTATTTATCGAGTATCTTTAATAGTAATCACTGGTCTGGAGGACAATACGAGTCAAATTAAGAATCCACAGCACAATATAATAAATATTGGCCCTGGTCACACGCCGAATTTGCCACGGGAGAGCCACGATCGAATGGTGGAGTTTCCAGGCGCGATCTCGCCACAACATCTGGGAGGCGTAGCACTCTCGTAGCCAACCCGCGACTTCCCACTGAAGATGCAGAGTAAAAAACGACCTCCTCGAAGGTACTGGGCAAATGGTTTGCCATGGGCTGCCTCCAGGCTCCCTCGGTGCGATCATGCTGGTGCGCAGCTTTTCCCTCCAGCCCCTCCTTGGCCCGCAGGCAGGGAGGAAAGGAACCGTGGCATGCCGCTGACATGTGGGATTGTGTTCTGGCAGCTCTAATTGCAGCACTACAAATAGCACCACCTCCCCCCAGCATTATCCGGCCCGTGTGACCGGGGCCATTGACTCTCTAAGCAGCCGCAGCCAACTCCCACTCCAGGTGTTTTAAATGAGTACCAGTTTAAGCAGTGTGTGGTAGTGGTTAGTGTCTCAAGACTAGGATCTGGGTTCAAATATTTACTCTAGCATGAAAGCTCACTGGGTGCCTTTGGGCTGGTCACAGTCTCTCACAGGGTGGCTGTTGTGAAGATAAAATAGAGGAAGGGAGAATGATGTCATAAGCCATTTTGGGTCCTCATTTGGGAAAAAAGTAGGGCATAAGAATCTAAATAAATAAATTAACTAGCAGTCACAACAAGTCACGGCCTCCTGACCTATATCTTGCTGATCTACGCTCTCTGCTTCTCAAGCAGAAAACGGCAACATTTATGTTTTCAACAGGAGACAACCAAAGCTGTTATCACTGAACTGAACTCAGAAGGAACTATCAGAACTCTCCTAACCAATGAGAGCCAGTGTGGTGTAGTGGTTAAAAGTGGCAGACTCTAATCTGGAGAACCAGGTTTGATTCCCCATTCCTCCATCTGAAGCCTGCCAGGTAAACTTGGGCCAGTCACAGTTCTCCCAGAACTCTTTCACCCCCACCTACCTCCAACGCTCCCTCTAAGCTGTGGAATCTTGTGAACAAAAATTCTACTTTGTGAGCTACTGGCATTAAAGTTGTGATGAAGTGATTTGGCTACTGCATAAATTAGTTTGCCCTGGAGGCATCCTTCCTGAGCTAAGACAAAAGGAGGTCAATCTGGAATGGTGCTATTAACTGACATTTATGTAATAGTCAATTTACATTTAAGCACCATACAGACTACACATATGACTATTTTCATGAACCTGCAACTGCAAGCTATTGCTGGCAAGCTGGGTGCAAAATGCAGGGACTCAGTTCACTGCTGATCTAAGAGATGCTTTAACACCCGGAATACATCTCTCTGGTCTATTGGTCAAAATAGACATTATGCTGGGAGATTATGTCAGCATTTTAAAAGCAAACAGCTTCTGTACAGGACCCCAATTTGAATCTGGGTTGCGGAATAAAGAAAGTTCTAAACCTGATATGGTAAGAAGAGAAAGAGAACTCATTCGAGTACAACAGGCCATATTCAGACTCATAGTCTACAGAAATAAGAGAGTCAGTAACAGTACAAAATATTGTAAAGAGCCTGTCTCCAGATCTGCACCAAAATGGTTTTTAAGAGGGAGGGGTGATGTTAATCCCAAATTTTTGGCTCCCCCCCACCATGCAGGCACCTAACCAACTGAAGGGGAAATGCTATTGGGGGGCTAGAGAAAAGGGTGAGCCAGCGCTTTCTACCACATGTGTCTCCGCCACCACCTGCTTCCAAGCCCTTTCCCCTGGGTTTGCTCTTTGCACAGACTGGCCTGGGGGCACCGCAGGATGAGCACAAGCTGCTTGCACAGAGCCCAATGCTGCAGGCAGCATGACACAGCCACGGGGGGGGGGGCTTTAACCACCCAGGCGAGCACGAGTCTTGTGCACCCTCTCTGCCCTCCCCAGTGTGCACCCACTCCCTCATTGCCTCCCTGGATCACTCACTGAGCTCACCCGCCCCTCTCCTGCCTCCACTACCTGCCTCTCCAGTCCCTGCCGCCATGCTCCCCCATGGCGTGGGGAAAGAGCCTGGAGGGTGCTGGGCAGCAGTCTCTCCCTGGCTCACTCACCCAGCCAGAGAGGGAGCCGCTGCCGCAGAGGAGGAAACAGAGGAGAGGAGGAGGCAGCAGCCCTGTGTCAGCCATGCCAGCCACCCAGACCCTGATGCTCTAGGGTGGGCGGGCCATGGGAGTGCCTCGGCGTTGGCAAAGGGCTTTTGGCAAGGGAGGGGTGCTGGAGCGGGGCGAAGCAGCAGGCCTTTGGGGCACCCAGCTCAGGTGGCACCCTTAGGCAGCTGCCTAACCTCGCCTCTATGGAAGCGCCAGGTCTGAGTGGATCTTTCCCCACCCTCCTCTAAGTTGCCAGCTGCTTGTCCCAAAAATCCTCTCAGGGAATAGGGAGAACCTCACACTCCTTGAGAAGGCTTTTTTTACTGATTCCCCCTTGTTGCTGGAGTGCCTCAACTTGAGGTGCATTTTGTTTATGAGACTCTTTTGACCCTTAGAGAGGATTTTCAGGACAAACTATTGTCTACTTTGATGTGGTGAGGAAAGAGCAGTTTCATCAACTGCTTGCTAGAACTTTTCTGCTCGATCCAACCTTATGCTGTGTTTTCAAATGAAAATGCTGGTCATAACTGGTTGGACAGGGCTGCATAGAAGGATATAGCCTGTGTAAGAGCCTGACCCCATCTTAGTTATGTGAATACACAAAGGTATTTGTATTTCACGTAGATTTGCACTTGAGTGAGATTTAGCATGGGTTATCACCTTTGCACATATTCCCATTCAATCTCTCAGCTGTCCCTGTTATGTCCCATGTTCCTAAGAGAGTCCCTGTTTCATAGAAAGGGCTCTTGTGACCACAATTAGGTAGCTGACTGCGGTTCACTTCCTTATCTCTGGGGGGGGGGGTGTTATAGACAATCTCTTGCTCGGTCCTTGGCAAAACTGCTTTGTGTGCTGGCCTGGGAGCTTTCTTCTCCCCACTCTGAGGGCCCAGCCTTCAATGGGTTTTGTTTCCAGTCCCTCTTTGATGTATCCATCGCAGCTGGAGACCATCCAAGGGTGAGACAAACAAGGCCTCTTGCCTCCCTATCACAGTTTTGGAGGGGGAAGTACTGACAAATCTTTGGCTAGAGTAGAGGACAACAGCCTGAATCACAGGCCTGTTTGGGGACACAGGCATTTTCTTCCTTTCCCAGGCCCTAGAGACGACCCTGCCCTCTTCCCACTGTTAAAGTCTGCCTACCCCTTTTCCAGCATTTTCAGGTGGCTCCTCCTCCCTCAGCCTTATGCTATATGCAGGTCTGTCAGGAATGCTGGACTGAAATGTCCCAATTTCCGGGTATTTCAAAGCGGCAATTATGTGTGAAATAAGGGAAATACTTTATAGAGTATCTTACAAAGCTGATGTTAAGCTGGAACAGAAAGATCAGGGAAGTAGTCTAATCCTTTAACAGCCTCATGGCAATAAGAAATTCTACTCTTGCAGATATATCGCATCACTGCATCTCAGTGCCAGGGAAAGCTGTGCCTATAGGACCCCAGCCGGGGCATCGGACAGGTAGATGTCAGATGTTGAGTGAGCTCTTTCCTGTTTCCACTTTCCTTCACCCCAGTTATGTACATTAAAATGGCACCAAAATTGTGAAGAGGTTATGGGCAAAACAGGAGGAAACCACATAAAACATGGTGATACACCAAAAAAAAACCCACTAAAAGACTATTTTCTGGGAGATCCTCCTGCTCTAACAGCAGAACCGAAACGGGAAACTGTCAACAAAATGGCATCTGGAACAGTTGACCCACAGCAAGGACGAGGTACACTTACAAAAAGAGATCTAATTGAATCTCTAAAAAAAAATTAAAACTGAACTCTTAGAGACCATCAATAAAATACTGAAGCCTGTAACAGAAGAACTTGAAAATGTACAAACAGCTCTCAATCAAATGCCACAGACTGTAGAGACTGTAATGAAGAACAGCCTGGCAAACCAAGAAAACATGTGAGTTACAAACTAATGAATTGTGGGCAAGGGAAAAAATCATAACCCTACTGAACTCACTCAGAGAATGGCACCTAAAATTTTGCAGTTTCCTGGAAAAAATAGAGGGTGCTACTGATGTTTCATCATTCATCAGCTCCTGGCTAACTACAACTCTTCACCTAGAAGATGGGATTGTCCCTATGATTTTAAAAGTGTATAGACAAATTCAGGGGTCTTTTCGGGGGGGAGCGCACCGGAGCACAGCTCCGGGAGCTCAGGAGCCAAGCCCCGCCCCCAGCCGGCGTCCCGGAGAGTCTTTCAGGCAGCCGAATGTCAATTTCAGCTCCATTATATCCTATGGGCCATTGAAGTCAATGGTGAAAACATAGGGTATATTCTGGGGGCTGGAGGGAGGGTTTGAGGGAGAGGCTCCAAACTCACAGGGTAGCTGATGGAGCCTCTCCCCAAGATACCCACCAAGTTTCAAGAACATTGGATCAGGGGGTCCAATTCTATGGGCCCCTAAACAGGTTGCCCCTATTCCCTCCATTGTTCTCTATGGTGGGAAAAAAATAACTTTTTTCCCCACAATAGAGAACACTGGAGGAAATGGGGCAACCTGTTTGGGGGCCCATAGAATTGGACCCCCTGGTCCAATGTTCTTGAAACTTGGTGGGCTATCTTGGGGAGAGGCTCCATCAGCTATCCTGTGATCTTGGAGCCTCTCCCTCAAACCCTTCCCTCCAGCCCCCAGAATATACCCTATGTTTTCACCATTGACTTCAATGGCCCATAGAGTATAATGGGGCTGAATTGCCACTGAATTTCTTTCATTCCCTCCTTTCCTTCTTTCTTTTTCCTCTTTCCCTCATTCTTCTCTTTTCTTTCTTTCTTTCTTTCTTTCTTTCTTTCTTTCTTTCTTCTTCTTTCTTTCTTTCTTTCTTTCTTTCTTTCTTTCTTTCTTTCTTTCTTTCTTTCTTTCTTTCTTTCTTTCTTTCCCACCTTCTCTTCTCTTCTCTTTTTTCCTCCTTTCCCCTGTTTCCCTCCTTCTTCCCTCTCTTTCTCTCTCTTTCCTCTCTTTCCTTCTCTCTACTCTCTCTCTCTTTCCTTCCCTCTTTCCTCCTCCTGTGGCCCAACTCTAGTGAGAAGGAGTTTAAACTTTAAACCCCTTCTCTCTTAGCTCCCCCACCCAGACCAGCTGGGGAAGGGAAGGGGAGGCTTTTGAAGATGCTTCCCCCCCTTTTGCTTCCCCTTCTGACATCACTTCCGGTGATGTCAGGGGGTGTGGCATATGCTAATAGCCTAATAGCCTAATACTATATGCTAATGAGCTCCTGCAGCTGTTCTTCTACGAAAAGACCCCTGGACAAATTTATAGCTTGTTTTTGTGACAGGACTATTGTTTGCAAATTGCTTTTATTTTCTGGTAAATCTTCATATAATTGCTGACCTATTTTTCCAGTTTTAATTTCTACCTTATTAGTCACAGTTATCCTAATCCTAATATCTAACTACCTATCTTTACTGTAAATCTGAATTTTTCCTAATATCCTATTACCATAACATAAGAAGGAAATAAATGAACAGTTTTTCCAAACTCCCCCCCCCAATTATCTTTTCTTCTTTCTTGCTTCTTCTTTCTTCCGTCTTTGTCTCTATTGTTCTATCTTCTTTCTCTTTTCTTTCCATTTCATCTGTCTTACTGTTTGTAGTGTCTCTACTCCACTTCTACTACCATCCGTATAATACAATAAGGTGTTGTGACTCTCGTATATTCGCCACCATTTCTATCCAAGCCCCAATCGCTGTCTCACTTTTAACTTTAGAAGCATCATTCCAAACTTTAATCAGCTTAAAGGGAGACAAATCTAATTTTGGTATCGGGTAGCCTGAACGTCTTTTCTCCACCACTTGTTAGGGAGAGAAACTCAGTCTTCCCTCCCTTTAATGTTCAAGGCTCCCTGATGATTTAAAGGGCAGGTTCGCTTCTTCGTGTAATCCAAAAGGGGAAGTTCAAAATTAGCATTGAGAAAACCTATTTCTTGTTGGTGTGCTCATGGTGTTTCCAGGCATAATTTCATCTAGAAGACTCTGTAAGGTTCGTTGGCCTCGACTAATGCTCAGCGAAGACCGTTGAGTTTCTTCCACTGTCTCCCGTGTCAGAGCAACTCTGGGTTCTTGTGCCAGCCACCACTCACCTCTGCTTCCCCAAAGCAAGCTCTCTCCATCAAAGCATTAAAATGTAACAAAGCACCAGGACCAGATGGCTTTGTAACAGAATACTATAAACGGTTTCAGCATATACTTACCCAACCTCTAACAGACTTGTTAAATTACATTTTAAATAACAGTACTATTCCCCCAACATGGAAATTGGCTAAAATTATCATTTTACCCAATTATAGGTAAAGACAAAACAGACTCAAAGTCATACAGACCAATATCACTTTTAAACAATGACTACAAAATTTTCACATCACTATTAGCAACAAGACTAAATCAAATCATACCAGATTACATGCACCATGATCAGACTGGATTCATTCCACAACAAGACATTACTGATAATATACATAAAACTATAGATATTATCCACTACTGTTAACACCACAATATAAAATAATCTTGTCACTCAACATCGAGAAAACTTTTGACTCCATAGAGTTCAACTACATACTTACTAGAACAAACACAATTTGGTGAAAAATTTATTCAAGCAATAAAAACCATATATACTTCCCTAAAAGCCAGCTTATTTATAAATGATTTATACACAAAGGAATTTATTTTAAATCGAGGAACCCGACAAGGATGTCCCATCACCCTTACTTTTTGCACTCTCCATAGAACCATTGGAGGCCATCATCCATAAAGATCCCTTAGTAACAGGCATACTGGTAAAGGACCGTTATATTAAAACAAGCCTATTTGCAGATGACATGGTAACTTATATAACTAATCCAACAAAATCCATCCCAGCACTTTTTGAAACTGTTAATGACTTTGGCTTGGTATCAAGACTCTATATAAATCAACCCAAGACTGTACTATATCCTATTGAACCTACCACAGAATTATCATCATACTTGAAGAAACATTACACATTCCGATGGTCAGAGCGATATTAGCAATATCTAGGTATTAAAATCCCTCTAAACCTAAAGGACATTTTGAAATAAAACCTACATGGAAGTCAATGACCTAATTAACAAATCACTCAAAACATGGGAAACAAAAACCCCTATCCTGGTTTGACAGGATCAACGTAGCTAAATCTTTCATTTTACCAAAATTCTTATAGCATTTTCAGGCTCTAACCATAAACATACCGCCACGCTATCTTAAAGTATGGCAGAGAAATTTGAATAACTTCATCTGGCAATCACATAAACGTAGCGTGAACTTTCAAACAATACATAAATTAAAAATGCAAGGGGGGTTGGGCTGTCCCAGATCTCAATCTGTACTATTCAGCCACCAACCTTTCCAACTTAGTCAAACACTACCACCAATCATACTGAAAGCAGACTGGAAGATTATAGGAAACACATATCTTCAAACGGGCTACTTTGCAGAAGCGCTTTGGAGACCATCTAATTTCAGACTAAACAAATATAATACTCACCCATTTCTAAATGCTGTCTTCAAAACATGGGACACATTTAGAAAAACATTAGCACCAAAGGGTACTCCAGTTGTCACTTACCTAGGACAGTCCTGGTTTAAACCAGGCTACAATCCAGAATCCTTCCCAAAGTGGAGGACAGCAAATCTAACAAAATTTTGTGACATAACAAAACATGGAATACTACAAGAAAAAGCAAAACTGGAACAATCTAACCATATTAAGCTGCCATGGTTTGAGTACTTGCAAATATCACATTTGGTACATTCACAAAAAAATATAGAATTTGACAGACTTTTAAATAGTTTCGAAAGACTTCTAACCATGAGATTGTTTATAAAAAAGGTATAATATCACAAATATAGAAATCTCTGATAATAGAACCACAGTTCAAATTCACACCATCCCAAAAAGCATGGAACAAAGATTTAAATAGAACCCTGTCAGTGAAACAATGGAACCAAATCTGGGGATCCACAGTCTACAATTCAAGTTCCTTTCCTATTCAAACACAAGTAACTAAAATTCTACATAGATGGTATCGAATGCCAAGCAAACTGACACACATGATACCAACTCAATCCCCCCTGTGTTGGAAATTATGTGGCAATCATGGACCTTTCTTCCACTGTTGGTGGTTGTGTCCACACATTAGCAATTTTTGATCAGAAATTCTCAAAGAGAATAAAAACAATACCGGGATTTGTTATTCAGAAAGATCCTACCTTAATCCTGTTAGATCTATGGCCTAAACCTCAAATTAATAACAGGGACAGAGAACTAATCTCAGTCTGATTTACTGCCGCAAAAAGCACCATAACAATGAAATGGAAGGTCAATACCATGGTACAGAAATGGTACAGCTATTTCATAGCTGATAAAATCACAGAACGGTCAATTCAACATGAGACATCAACCAAACAAAAGAATGTCTGGACTCAATTTATAGAATCACAAAATAGTATACTAATGCTAACCAAACAAATTGGGTAGATCATTCTGCTCTGTTATGGTTTCATTATTTCATTAAAATGAAACATTAAAATGAAACAATCCCTAGGAACAAAAAATGAAAATGGAGGAAATAAGAAAAGGAAAACGACAGTAATAAAATACTGCGGAATTAAAATTGTGCAAATATTGCAGTTGTCAAAAAAAATTGTGTTGCAAGCCATGTACTGTATAATTTATGTTGTGTTTCATAGACTCTTGTATTGTATCTTTTAAAGCAAAGAAAAAGAAATGAAAAATACAGTGAAACAGAAAAAGCAATAAGACACAGAATTAAAAAACAGTTAAGTATTGGAGTCTATACTCTGTGTTCTCTACAATTCAACCGCTTATTTTGAATCAATTTTGTTAATTACATTTGTTAATTGTTATTAAACTTTTTTTTCAGTCACCTTCAGGTTTTTCCTGCAGCTGCAGTGTTAATTTGTCAATTTCTGCTGCATCTAGCAGTTTCCCTATCAACTCTTCCTTTCCTGGTATCTCTTCTTTTTTCCAATATTTTGCATATAAAATTCTGGCTGTAGTTACAATTTGTACAATCATATATGTGTCTTGTACATTAAACTCTTGTGGCACCATATTTAATAAAAACATTTCCGGTACAAATGGAATGTATTTCTCTAGCATTTTTTGTGATATCTCATGTACCTAAATCCAATATTTTTAACTACATCTCAAGTCCACCACATATGATAGAATGAGCCAGTTTTACGTTTACACTTCCAACATAGATTTGACATATTTGGGTACCATTTAGCTAGTTTCTCTGGTGTCCTGTACCATCTATAAAACATTTTATACCAATTATACCCCCAGATCTGCTGACCCGGATTAGGCTGGTGGGGGGAACCCTGCCCCCAAAGTGCCCGGTTCACGGCAATGCGCCTGGTGCAATGACGTCACCTGGAGGTGACGTTATTGTGCAGGGCATGTTGCAGGGGGGACGACAAAGGTCAATTATTTAAAGAAAAACCATAGAGTTTTTCCTTAAATGGTAGAGCGTCCCCTGCAATGTGTCATGCACGATGACGTCACTTCTGGGTGACATCATCGCACTGCACGCACTTCGCACATGCACTAAAGAGATCCCAGAGAAAGACCGGGATCCCCCCCTCTGCCGGAGTCAAGGTAAGATCTGGCAACCCTACTATATAGTTGTCTTCCTATTTCTGCAATTATAGGAAAGCTGCTGCCACACCACCCCTGATGCAAATGCTAATCCAGTGTTCTGGTTCTTTTCCAAGGAAATCTAATGGTAGGGCTGCCAAACTTTTATAGGCTCTACAGCTACACCTTTAACAGTGGCTTGGTCAATAGATGTTAGTGTCAGTAATGGTTCTGTATTGTTTCACACTGTATCCATTGTGCTGTGTTCCCTATCTCGTCCCTGCTTTTGCGCTTGCATAGATATGCTAGCAGTAACGTGGGAGCTTCTTCTCTGCCGCTCAGTCTTATCACGGTGGCCTTGAGTGCAGGCTTTGGGCTATTTTTTTTTATGAGAATTTTCCATTCCTGTGAAGATGAGGGGAGGAGGGAGTCGTCTCCCGCCCATTAAGTAATTCTCCCGCCGGGAGTTTCCCACGCGCGCACTTGTAGGTCATTTGCTAGTCGCAATTTTGCATCACACTATAACCATGCTTGAGCCGCTTGCGTCGCCATTCCTGACAATAACCTCTACACTGTGGGTTTTAGCACTGTATTCCAATAAAGCCCTTCTTACTCCTAAGAATGCTTGGATCTACTTGCTTTTGAACCTGACAGTTAGCAGGGGATTGTGTATCTCCCCATGCAATAAGGTTGCCAGTTCCTTCCTGGCAACTGATGGGGGAAGGGAGGGACTTACCAGGAGTGGGAGGGAGGCCCAGCTGATGTTGCGGGAATGTGTCTACATCACCTCCGAGGTGACCCAAAAGTGATGTCAACATCATGCAGTGATGTCAGGGTGACGCGCTGGTATTTCGGCAAAAACTCTATGGTAAATTTGGCCAATTACCAGACCATTGCCCTGATGTCACTGACATGATGATGTCACATCCGGGTCACGTTGGAAATGATGTAGACACATTGCTGTAGTGTCGGCTGGGCCTCATTCTTTTCAGGGTAACTCTCCCCCACTGGCCAGCTGATTGGTGGTGGGGTATATACTGCTGAGGTCCCTCTCTTCCCCAAACCCTGTCTTCCCTAGGCTCCACCTCCCAAATCTCCAGGAATTCCCCAACCCAGAGCTGGAAATCCTACTCCAGCATCTCCAGTTAAAGGATCTGGCAGCAGGCGATACAAAAGACCTCTGCATGAGACCTTGGTGAACTGCTGGCAGTCTAAGTAGACAAGGGTCTGATTCAGTGTAAGGCAGATTCATATGTTCACATATATGATCTCTGCTTGTAAGAAGTCTGACCTACTTGCTTGAGGTATTTGGGTGTGTTTTTAACAGTTCTTGGCCCTGTAAGTACCTCTGGTAGGCACCAATTTGTTCATACGTTCTCTCTAGACTGGGGTAGGGGAAGAATGAAGTTTCACCACCTCCTTAGAAGTATGATTCATGTTATGGTTTCTCAAGAACCCGAGTGACCTGTATCTATATCTTTCTGCCAATTTTTTGAAAAAAGGACATACATTGAAAGGAAGGCTGCCCTGAAAGTTGTTTTTCATCCCGAGGCTGGAAGCTGCTGCTTTCTTATTAACATGGAGGCCTCACTTAAGTTTTGTAGGACAGGGATGCTGTTCCCCATCACTGGCACCTCAGCCCTGATAAAACCAGCGCCTTCCCTTCCTGTCTGGTGGGTATCTAGGAGAAAGATAAAACTTCCCATTATGCTTTTTGGAAAGGAGTCCAGTCCTCTCTGCCAACAACTCCCCCCCCTCCCCACACCCTACAACACAGGAAGGTTTTTTCTGACATCCCTGGTGCGGGGGATCCCCCTGGTGTGTCTGAAGGGGGATATTAGCTCTTTGGCTGAAAACACTGGGGTTTGGCCATGAATAAAAGCCATCTGGTGTCTTGTCTCCAATGATGAGCAGTAACAAACACCAGAGAATTAGTATATTTGAACCATAAATGTAACCTACCTCCAATTCATATGGATAAGCAATAAGTAATCATATGCATAGGATCTCACAGTGCCAAGTCATAGAAACTACACGTTCCCTCTAAGCTGAGTTAGTGTGACCACTTCCGAGTGATGGTCTAGGAATCCCTCCAATCTCTATGGTCTTTACCATAGAGAGCAGGGAAACTCTTATAGCATCACCATCAATGCTATTCCCTTCCCCCCGCCCCCCCAATCCTCAAATCATCAAGGGCAGAAGATATGGATATGGGCAGGGGATTGCCCATTGTCAGCAAATGGCAAGGGTAGTCTTGATGCCATTGATGGAGATGCTCTGATGTCACAGTGGGCCTGGACAGAGAGAGGTGACTGTGTACTTTTGACTTAATCATTCCAGTATCAGAAAGTAGGTAGGAAATCTGGGATTAAGCAGCTGAGTGGAAAGAAACCTAAAGGGACTTTAGAAATTGAATCTGAAGATGAATTAACAACTTAGAAGAAGAAGAGATTGGATTTATACCCCGCCCTTCACTTGGAGTCTCAGAGCGGCTTACAAACTCCTTTCCCTTCCCCTCCCCACAACAGGCACCCTGTGAGATAGGCGAGGCTGAGAGAACTTCTGACAGAAACTGCTCTTTCAGGAACAGCTGTGCCAGAGCTTGTGACTGACCCAAGGTCACATCAGCAGGTGCACGTGGAGGAGTGGGGAATCAAACCCGGTTCTCCCAGATTAGAGTCTGCATACTTAACCACTACACCAAACTGGCTTAAAACAAGCATTGTGTCTGTACCCTGGCCTTTCAAGTCTGTTTGTCAGAAATCAGTTGAGTAACCTTGGTGCCTTTTGAATAAACACTACAAGAAATGTACATAAAATAGTTATGGGTGTATCCTAAGGTTCAAAGTAACCCCAGAGTCCTAGAGCTTCAACAAGTTGGTTATGAACTCTGAGACTGATTGCTAAATCTACTAAAATAAAAGCCTGTAAAATTTCTGGAAATGGTTGCTGGATATTGACCTGGATGAGCTTTGGGACTATTCCTATCTGGCACCAACTACTTCTCACTAACTAAGTTTTTCTATTGTGCAATATCCCAAAAGATTTAGTAAGGGGTCTGGCCAAAGAGTAGGGTGTTGCCTTTACACAATAGTTTTCCACCCAAAAGATTTGTACAGCAGCAATTGGATAGTGATGATAGGCAGATAATGGCTCTGGCTGTTTTCCGTTCCAAATTCGAATTGGATGGCTGTGACCTGAAGAGTTAGCTCAGGGCAGTGTCTGAGAGAGAGCACACAAAGGCACATGTTGCCAAATACGGAGGGCAGGTGTTGCCCTCTAGTGGCTACTTACATAGTGGAGACAGGCTAAGGCATGTCAGCACCTTTGCAGACTTTAAAAATGTAGGCAAATTATGTGTTAGACTTGATGTATTTATTTGAAGGATCCTTTGGCATGATCAGTCTTTATAGCCCTTTGCCCTTGTTTTCCAGTTAAAATAATGTGCTACCCCAGCTCCTCGGAGTGTAAAGGATGAGAAGAGGGTTAGGACGGCCTGGCTGTGAGGCATGTGACCAAATGCATAGGAAGACCACAACCAGTGTTCCCTCTAAGCCAAGTTAATGTGAGCTAGCTCACGGTTCTTTAGCCTCTGGCTCACACATTTTTGTCTTCGCTCAGGAAGGAGGGCTCCAGAGCAAACTAACTGATGCAGCAGCCAAATGGCTCACTCACAACTTTAGTGCCAGTAGCCCACAAAGCAGGATTTTTGCTCAGAAGGCTCCACAGCTTAGAGGAAGCATTGACCCTAACCCTATATATCTTTGGGCCAAACTACTGGCAGAACTGGTGATGCTGGAGCTCCATGACTGGGGATATAGATGGGTATTTTGTCCCTAAAATGCATCTGTAGCCTCAGAAAGGAGAGTTGATCTGGATCAGACTCAAGACACTGGGAAGGGGAGGAGAATAACTCCCCCATGACATTTGACTAAACAGAAATGTTCCCACTGCTGGGCTATGCCTAAGGGGGAGGTTTTCCTTGTTGGAAAACTGACAGCTCCCAGGAGGACAGAGGCCATAAGCACAACCCAAGGGAGGGGACGTTGCCAAGCGGCCACTGGAAAGGAGATGCCCCCTCATTTCTGTGTACCGTAGGTCTAATCCAGGTTACCTCCCTCCTGCATTTTACAGCCAAATTCCAAGTCTAATATTCTGATCGCAGACAGGGCTGGTGCCAGGCTTCTTTGCACCCTAGGCGAGGCTAGCTACTTGCCCCCTCACACTGCTAACCAATTTTCAAAAACAGATGAATTGTAGGAAAAATTAAAAGCGCAAAACTTAAAATTACTACTTTTTTAAAAAAAATGTGAGAATAAGTAATTTTGATCTTCTTTCTCAAACAGAAAACAGTTTTAGCACACAAATCACAAATCCTTTTGAATAATCCTGTGAATTGTGATGTGAAAATTTAAGCCTCTTGAATGTTTACATTTCAGGCACATCAAAATCCCGTTCTGCATGCCTTTTCCTTTGCAGATTCTGTCAATAATTCCTTCAGGTCCAGTGCTGATGTTTTGGCATGTTTATTAATTTAGCTTGCCATCTCTCAGCCACCAGTGGTTGAGGTAATCTACTGCCAGCCACAGTTGCTGAGTCCCATTACTGACTTGTTAGCAGGGCATTCCTATAGCTTTAGGGAAAGGTGTGGGAGCAGTTGCAAAGTTCTTAGTGCAGAGACATATTTTTTCCCAGTTGCACTTGGGGGTCAAATCTGAGAGTGAGCAAGAGAGCCGGGGGGGGGCGGGTGAGGAGCCCAGAATGGGGCCAGGAGAAAGTCCGGAGAGGGCGGGGGCTGCAGCTGGCAGGAGCTGGGCTTCAAACCACCCCCCACCCCTGGCTTGGCATTCACCAACCAAATTCTCCTTCCTCTTCACCTCCACGTGAAAAGATGGACAGTCAGATGGAGCTCTTGAACTGTAAGCTGGGGCCACTTTGGGAGCCCTCTGGAGGGAGGCTCAGCCCCAGAGCCAGCGCCAGAGTAACAGAGGAAGAGGAGGGCTACTGTGTGACACAGAGTGTTGGACTGGATGGGCCATTGGCCTGATCCAACATTAGCTTCTGTTATGTTCTTATGAGGGAGAAGAGGCACCTGGTACCCTCTCGGTGGACTCTCTGAAGCCAAGCTGCCTGCCCCTGGCCCAGGAGGAGGCAAGGGAGACCCCCCCCACACACACACACACACTCCACAGGCTCCTTCACAGCTGAGAATCTGGTCCCTCCCTGGGGCCCCCACTTGGCTGCTCTCTGGGTGACGACCGAGAGTGGTGGGTTTTGTCTACTTCCCTCTGCTGGCATTGAGTGGAGAGGTGAGAGGAAGAGTCCCACTTTGCAGATAACTTCCTAGTGGAAGAGGATACTGAGCTCCCAACTTCTCATTCCCCCTCTAGAGAGAGCCCTGACCTCCCCCTCACAATAAACCAAGTACTTCAAGCCTCTTTGCCAATTCATTCCCTCCCCCGCCCTCCCTTCCATTTCACAGATATGCACAGGCCTCGCCAGGTAGCCCCACCCCCACCCCTGCTGTCAGTTCTGCGCTTCTCTAATGTCTGCGCTCTAGGCGGTTGCCTAGGTTGGCCTAATGGTAGCACCGGCCCTGATCACAGAACTCCAGCATGACGTGTAGTTTGGTTCTTTAGCACTTGTGCAGAACAGGAATCTTAGCAGGGAAGGCTTTTCTGCCACTCCTGCATGAAAAGCTGCACCTGCTAGGCGTTCATTGTTCAGCCAGGAACCCTCTTGGCTGCCTATCAGAGGCTGATGATCCACTATACCTTTTTGGGGGGGTCTTTTTGTAGAAGAACAGCTGCAGGAGCTTACTAGCATATGATATGCTAATGAGCTATTAGGCTATTAGCATATGCCACGCCCCCTGACATCACCGGAAGGGGAAGCAAAAGGGGGGGAAGCATCTTCAAAAGCTTCCCTTTCCCTTCCCCAGCTGGGGAGCTAAGAGAGAAGGGGTTTAAAGTTTAAACTCCTTCTCACTAGAGTTGGGCCACAGAAGGAGGAAAGAGGGAAGGAAAGAGAGAGAGTAGAGAGAAGGAAAGAAGAAAGGAAAGAGGGAAAGAAAGAGAGGGAAGAAGGAGGGAAACAGGGAAAGGAGGAAAAAAGAGAAAGAGAAGAAGGTGGGAAAGAAAGAAAGAAAGAAAGAAAGAAAGAAAGAAAGAAAGAGAGAGAGAGAGAGAGAAAGAAGAGAAGAGAGAGAGAGAGAGAGAGAGAAGAGAAGAGAGAGAGAGAGAGAGAGAGAGAGAGAGAGAAGAGAAGAGAAGAGAAGAGAAGAGAAGAATGAGGGAAAGAGGAAAAAGAAAGAAGGAAAGGAGGGAATGAAAGAAATTCAGTGGCAATTCAGCCCCATTATACCCTATGGGCCATTGAAGTAAATGGTGAAAACATAGGGTATATTCTGGGGGCTGGAGGGGAGGGGGTTTGAGGGAGAGGCTCCAAGCTCACAGGATAGCTGAAGAAGCCTCTCCCCAAGATACCCACCAAGTTTCAAGAACATTGGACCAGGGGGTCCAATTCTATGGACCCCCAAACAGGTTGCCCCATTTCCTCCATTGTTCTCCAAAGTTAATTTTTTCCCACCATAGAGAACAATGGAGGGAATAGGGGCAACCTGTTTAGGGGCCCATAGAATTGGATCCCCTGGTCCAATGTTCTTGAAACTTGGTGGGTATCTTGGGGAGAGGCTCCATCAGCTACCCTGTGAGTTTGGAGCCTCTCCCTCAAACCCCTCCTCCAGCCCCCATAATATACCCTATGTTTTCACCATTGACTTCAATGGCCCATAGGATATAATGGAGCTGAAATTGACATTCGGCTGCCTGAAAGACTCCCCGGGATGCCGGCTGGGGGCGGGGCTTGGCTCCTGAGCTCCCGGAGCTGCGCTCAGGTGGGCTCCCCCCCAAAAAGACCCCTGCCTTTAGGGGGGGGGAAGTCTTCAGTAGGCATCCCTGCACTGAAGAGCACTAAGCCTCCAAAGACTTTCTTTTAAAACATCTTTAAAAGGTTAACAAAATGGGACATGTACATGGAGGAGAATTGTGTTGCTCCTCACAATCAAAACATCTGCCTGTGATGTTCATAGAAGAATATTCCACACAGGAATCACAATTTAACAATGGAAAGGAATGTACTTGAAGAAAGTCTCCTGCCTACACAGGTTCAAAATACTGCATTTGATTACAATGCTTGGAGAACGTGGAACCCTTGCAACAGGTGCTCATTGCTGAGAGATGCGTGCACACCGCCAATTAGAAAAAGTACCAACTATGTTGCTGAATGGTTGTAAGTGGGGGGCGGGGGGGGATGGATCTTAAGAAAAACTATCCCAAAGGAAGTGGAGAATATGAGTACAAAGTTGCCTGTGAAGAAGACCCAGTGAAATGCCCTAACCTGGATAGCCCAGGCAAGCCTGATCGCATCAGTTCGTGGAAGCCAAGCGGGGCTGGCCCTGGCGAGGACTTGGATGGGAGACCTCCGAGGAATACCTGTGCCGGGATGCAGAGGCAGGCAATAGCAAGCCACCTCTCTGAAATGCCCAAACCCGGCTAGGGGTCACCAGAAGTCAACCATACCTTCCAGGTGTGCGTGTGCATGCATCTGGCTGCCTTAAATACTTGATATGAGCCACAGTCAGCTCCAGGTCTTGTTTTTACTGACTGTATAGAGCTTCTCCATCTTTGACTGCAAATGGTATGATCAATCTGATTTCAGTGTTGCCCGTCTGGTAATGTCCATGTATGGCGTCGACTCTTGGGTTGTTGGAAGAGGGTGTTCGCCACGACCAGTATGTTCTCTTGACAAAACTCTGTTAGCTTTTGCCTGGCTTCATTTTGTTCTCCAAGGCCAAACTTGTCTGTTATTCTGGTTACCTTTTGATTTCCTACTTTAGCATTCCAGTCCCCTATGATGATAAGGACATCTTTTTTTGGTGTTAGTTCCAGGAGGTGTTGTAGGTCTTCTCAGAACCGGTCCATTTCAGCCTCCTCTGCATCAGTGGACTTGGATTACTGTGATGTGGAACGGTTTGCCTTGGATTCAAACTGAGATCATTCTGTCATTTTTGAGATTGTATCCCATTACTGCCTTTTTCACTCTCTTGTTGACTATAAAGGCCACACGATTTTTTCTACAGGATTCTTGGCCACAGTAGTAGATGCAATGGTCTTCTGAGTTAAATTCATGTCCACTTTAGTTCACTGATTCCTAAGATGTCGATGTTCAGTCTTGCCATCTCATATTTGACCGCATCCAATTTACCTTGATTCATAGGTCTTACATTCCAGGTTCTTTACAGCATTGGACTTTCCTTTCACCATCAGACACATCCACAGCTGAGCATCCTTTTGGCTTTGGCCCAGCCGCTTCAGTCTTTCTGGGGTTACTTGTACTTGTCATCTGGTCTTCCCCAGTAGCATTTTGGACACCTTCCAACCTGAGGGGCTCATCTTCTAGCCTTCTATTACTGTCCATGGGGTTTTCTTGGCAAAGATACTGAAGTGGGTTGCCATTTCCTTCTCCTGTGGATCACATTTTGTCTGAGTTCTCCACTGTGACCTGTCCATCGTGGGTGGCCCTCCATGGCATAGCCTGCAGCCTCATCAAACCATGCAAGCCCCCTCGCCACATCAAGGCAGTGATCCATGAGAGAGACAGAGACCTCAGTGGGGTACAATGCCATAGAATACACCCTCCAAAGCATCCAGTTTCTCTGGAGAAGAGCTATAATTCCAGAGGATCCCCACGTCCCACCTGGAGGCTGGCATCCATCCTCCCCAATTTCCCTGAGTTTTTTGCTCACCTAACTTACCAGTTACTTTCTCCCTATTTTTCCAGGGTGCAAGATTTAGGGAGGACAGCAGATGACTTCTCTATGCAGGGCACCATATTGAGATATTGACTTGCAGCAAAAGCATACAGCTGTGAAAATACTATCCAAAAATGTAGTAATATGGCTGATCTTACATCCAGCATTACAAGTTGTATTGACAAGCTTTCATTGCAAAATGAAGAGACATCTTAATGCATGGGTTTAAAGTGAGATGAAGATTTAATGAGTTTAAGACTAAGAATTCTTGACCTTCTTCAAAAACTCAGTCACTTTAACTTTCCTATTGAACTCAGTTCCCTCTTGTATGGGTGTGCCCCATAAGGACATTGGTTTCCAGGTTTCCAGATACAATACAAGTCCAAATGAAGGGGGAGGAACAGCCCACATCTCTGTTTTACTGTTCCAGTATGAAATATGAAAGCAGCGTATCCCTCCTCCTCTACTTCCACTTCCCTGAGCCTGCCTTATGATGAAGCTTTGCCCCTCAGACCTCATTTGAGTTAATTACTTAAACAACAAAATTGCTGGGCTCCCAGGCAAAAAGATTTTGGGCTCCTTGCCAACAGCTTGTCTGAAACCCCATCTCACTGTGTAAAACGGTCTCTTGCTGAGTCAGGACTGGGATCCCAAATGACAGCGATAAGACTGTAAAGTGAGTGATTGGGACACGGCGCTCCCCTCCTCTCCCATCAAGGGTGCTTCCGCTTATCCAAAGCTTAGAAAGATGTGGAAGCAAAAACAGGAGAAGGAAAGCAATTAAAATAATCACAGCGTTGAGACGATATGCTGAAGGGAGAGACTGAAATGAGGATCCTGGTAAGGAAGGAATCCAGCAACTTCTGCAGCCGGACTACATGTTGCATGAACATCTGAGCCGGCTTTCGAGCGGTTGGCAGTTGTTTACATGGAATAAAATGCACTTGTTCAGAAAACAGATCCCCCCCCCCCAATTACAGTCTTTCCCTTCCTTGGGGGCAAGTCTGTGATAAAATCCATAGAGATGACGGACCATGGTCAATCAGGGATTTCTAGAAGTTGTAATAGTCCTGGGGTCCTCCCAGTCCATCTCTTGCTCATTAAGTATGTTTGACAAGAGGCTACATATTGGGAGATGTCCCCTCTCATGCGGGGCCACCAAAATTACCTCTGAATGAGGTTCGAAGTCTTTAAATAACCATGTTCAGCCAGTTTATCATCATGCCCCACTGAAAGAATTTCCCCCCTTAGAGCTCTTGGAACAAATAGTTTGTTTTGCCAATACCAACAGCCATCCTCTTTTTGCACCATAAGAACATAAGAGAAGCCAATGTTGAATCAGGCCAATGGCCCATCTAGTGCAACACTGTGTCACACAGCGGCCAAAATATACCAGGTGCCATCAGGAGGTCCAGCAGTGGGGCCAGGACACTAGAAGGCCTCCCACTGCTGCCCCCTCCAGCACCAAGAATAGAGTGCATCACCTGCCCAGACTGAGAGTTCCCATCTATACCCTGTGGCTAATAGCCACTGATGGACTTCTGCTCCATATGTTTATCTAATTCCCTCTTGAAACTGTCCCTGCTTGTAGCTGCCACCACCTCCTGTGGCAGTGAATTCCATATGTTAATCACTCTTTGGGTGAAGAAGTATTTCCTTTTATCTGTTCTAACCCGACTGCTCAGCAATTTCATGGAGTGCCCACGAGTTCTTGTATTGTGAGAAAGGGAGAAAAGTACTTCTTTCTCAACCTGCTCAATCCCATTCATAATCTTATAAACCTCGATCATGTCGCCCCTCAGCCGTCGTTTCTCCAAGCTAAAGAGCCCCAAGCATTTTAACCTTTCTTCATAGGGAAAGTTCTCCAACCCTTTTATCATTCTAGTTGCCCTCTTCTGCACTTTTTCCAATGCTATAATATTAGATGTGAGAACTGTACACCAAAATCCCCTCTTTTTCGATGTCTTCCCTGTCAGTGTCTGTTAGGGCTGTTTTGAACTTCTCCACCCAGGGATCCAATGCTGGCAGCCCCCCCCCTTTGGTTTGGTTGCATGTTACCACCACTCCTCCCAACTGGGTGGATGTGAACATTGTATCCACCACCTCCTCTCGTTGACTCGCATGTTGGGGGAGGCGCGACACAGTGTCAGCTAGGAAGTTAGATTTCCCGGGAAGGTGCTTTAGTGTGAACCAAAACTTAGAGAAAAACTCCGCCCATCACAGCTGCTTCACGTTTAGGCACTGAGGGGTTCGCAGTGCCTTGAGATTTTTATTATCAGTTCAGACCTCAAAAGGAACCTGAGCCCCTTCTAGTGAATCTTTCTTTAAAATCTGCCTCTATTCCTGAGGACTGGAAGGTAGCTAATGTCACTCCCATCTTTAAAAAGGGTTCCAGAGGAGATCCAGGAAAGTACAGGCCAGTCAGTCTGACATCGATACCGGGTAAGTTGGTGGAAATTGTTATTAAGGAAAGAATTAGTAGGCACATTGATGAACAAAAACTATTGAGGTAGACTCAGCATGAAAGATGACATATGTTTGTAAGGAGATCCACAAGTTCACATTTGAGTTCTTTCAGAACTCTTGGATGTATGCCGTCCGGGCCTGGTGATCTATCAGTTTTTAAGTAGTCTATCAGTTTTAGGACCTCCTCTCTCGTCACCTCAATCTGACTGAAGTCTTTCAACACCCCTCCCAAAATCCATGGTTTTGGAATGGGCAAGTACTTCTCATCTTCCACAGTGAAGACAGAGGCAAAAAATGTGTTCAGCTTCTCAGCCATTTCCCTATCATCCTTCAGTACTCCTTTTATCCCTTGGTCATCCAAGGGCCCCACTGCCTCCCTGGCTGATTTCCTGCTTCTAATGTATTTGAAGAAAGTTTTATTGTTGGTCTTTATGTTGTCTGCAATATGCTCTTCATATTCCCTTTTTGCCTGCCTGATCACAGACTTCATTTTAGTTGCCACAGCCTGTGCTCCCTTTTATCACCCTCACTGAGACTAGCTTTCCACCGCATGGGTTCTGTAAGGGAAGATCTTGTCTCACTAACCTGTTAGTGTTCTTTGAGGGAGTGAACCAATAGATGTTGTTTACCTTGACTTCCAGAAAGCTTTTGATAAAGCTGGCAAGAAAAGATCAGTACGTGGGTTTGCCACCCAGCTGTCTACCTGCCTAAGGATTGAATCACCAACCACCAATAGCCCCCCTCCCTCCCTGCCCAGGGATGGTTCCTTGGTGCAAAAGGATACCCATTCACCAGCTGAACAAGAGATCCCTTCTGAGGGCACATTCCCCTTATCCTCAGTATGTTGCCCTGTTTCCACTCGACCCTCATGCTCCCTGACAGTGGCAAGGCTGCCATTTTCAGAGTGGGACATATCTAACAAGTCCTCAAGAGTCTTCTCCATGTGCCTGACTGTCTCTGCTTCTCCACCTTAGCCTCAAGCCACCTTAGCCTCAAGAGTACAAACTCATTCCCTGAGAACCAGGAGCTCCTTGCACCAGGCACACACCCAAGACTTCTGTCCAGCAGGCAGATAGTCATACATTTGACACTCTGCAACAACTTAAAACTCACCCACACAATCCCAAACACAGTCCTCCCACACAATACCCTCAACTAAATCACCTCAGCTGAAAGCAAGTAAAAAACACCCCTCTAGCAGCTCTGTCTCCTGCTGCTTCTCAGAGCTTAGCTGGCTCAGCTCTCCCTCTGGTGAGGTGTAGCCTTAAATAGAAACCTCACTCAGCAGAGGGCAGGGCCAGCAGCTATTCAAATTCACCCAGGCAATCCAATTACAGTCAAACAATCACCCTTTCTCAAGCAGCCAGGACTCTGCAGCAACTTAAAACTCACCCACACATTCCCAAACACAGTCCTCCCACACAGTACCCTCAGCTAAATCACCTCAGCTGAAAGCAAATAAAAAACATCACATTACAGCTCTGTTAAAGGGATGGGACATTTTCCTCCAGGCCAGTCAGCAACCCTAGTAGTAGATGATGTAAAAACCCTCCACCTGAGACCTGAAGAACTGTTGTGAGTCACAGTAGACAGTATTGACGGTGATAAACCTAGATGGCAGGACTTACTATAAGGCTTCTTTATATGTATTCAACAGGGAGCTGCAACCTATCCCAGCTCTCTGGGATAATTTGGGTTCATACTTCAACTGCACTTGTACAAGTGAAAAAAACCAGGGATTGGACACCTAACAAAATTAAGGTGAAGAAGAGAAAATGCTACTTAATGAACTAGGGTAGATCCAGAGGTGGAAACGATTTGTGAAGCAGACTCCAGTGTTGATATTCTGACACATTTACTGAGGTAGCCCACTCCACACACTCATATTACAACTGCACATTTACTAGCTCATTCAGGTGCCGACATTGGAATTCAGGGGCCTGCCTTGCAATGGCTTGTCTCCTTTCTCCAAGGTAGGGGACAAAGGGTGGCGCTGGGGGAACAGGTTGATTGTGGAGTCCCTCAAGGGGCAGTGCTGTTCCCAATGTTATTTAACATCTATATGCATCCCCTTGCTAGATTGCACAGAGACAGGGGTGGGATGTCACCAGTACGTTGATGACACCCAGCTCTATCTGTTGTTGGGCAGCTGGTCTGACTCCAAACTGGAAGGTCTAGATCGGGTGTTACAAGATGTCACAGGGCCGGCCCCAGGTGTCTGGGCGCCCTAGGCAAGACAGCCTGGGGCGCCCACCCCACTGGAGATGCCAACCTCCCGGTGGGGCCTGGAGACCGGGGTGGTGGTGGTGGAGCGCCAGCGTTCAAATGGCCGTCCCTTCCCTCCCAGCGCAGTGCAGCTTTCCTGAGCACGCCGCAGCAGCGGCATGCCCAGGAAAGCCAGGGAAGGGGTGGCCATTTGAATGCCCGCCCCTTCCCTCCCAGCCCCAGCGCCGGCTTTCCTGAGCACGCTGCAGGAGCGGCACGCCCAGGAAAGCCAGGGAAGGGCTTGGAGTGCTGGCTTCACGGGGGGCGGGGAGCGGTTTGGTGCCCTGTGTGTCCCAGCACCCTAGGCAAGCGCCTAGCTCGCCTAGTGGGCAAGCCAGCGGTGAAGATGTGGCTGGATGGATATAGTCCTAAACTATTTCTCATGAAAGCTGACTAGATATACCAGAAGACAAACACATGGGGAACGGAAGCCAAAGTGCCCCCCTCTGTTTCCGCCCAGCAACTGGCATTCAGAAGTATATTGCCTCTGAACATTGGAGGCCCCATTCAGCCACTATGGCTAACGGATATTGACAGACCTTTCCTCCATAAATTTATCTATGTCCTCTTTATTGATAGTATCTATAGCCTGCTTTTTTGACCAGGGTCTCCAAAGTGGCACATAATATTCTTAAAAATCAAGACATTTTTAAACCATCTAAACTAGTGGTCATCTCTACATCATGTTTTTTTTTTTTCTTTTCTCCTTTTTTTCTTCTGTCCATCAGTTTCACATTAGGTGCCACAGAGAACGGCTCTGCTAAATTAAAATAAAATACCCCTGCACATAGAAATGAGAATCTTTCCAGTGCCTGATGCGCTGTTTTCTATTTGCAGCGAGGGTTTTTTATATGTATACTTTTCTTTTGCTGTAACTCTACAGACAAAATGAGACTGAAGAGGAGTAAAAAAAACAAAACCCATTGACCATTGTTTGTACATTTTTGTATTAATTTATAGGCATGCAAATATAATCTTATGTTGGCCTATACTGAACTTTATAACTAGGGAGAAAATACCCAGTTTTTTGGTAAAAAAAGAAGAAAAATTATGGCTCCGATCACACGCAGAATTAGCAGTGCGAGAGGGATGAATGCCGGGCAGATTTTACGGGCGTGATCACACGGGAACATCTGGCAAGCATCCCACACCCGTCGCCAACCCGTCTCGCCCCTCCGAAGAAGTGGAGTTAAAAAATACCTGGGAAAGTGCAGCAGCAAATGGGTTTGCGATGGGCTGCAGACAGATGTCTCCATGTGATCGCACTAGTGCGCTCTCATTGCGTCAGTGATCCCTCGTTGAAGCACACTGGAAACATGCGGCAAAGAATTGCATCTGATCACCAGTGGTGCGTCAAATTACTATGGGGCAAATAGCCTCGCTTCCCCCCCCCGTGTTATCTGGCACATGTGACTGGGACCGATGATAATCTAAAAAATGATAATTTGGTAATAATACATGAGACTTTAAAGCTGCTAAGCATGGAATTTTCATGGCATTACAACTGATCACCAGGCTGCAGAGATCAGCTCCTTCTGGAAGAAATGTCAGTTTAGGAGGGTAGAGTCAGATTCCTGCAGCAATCAGTTCCCAACAACTTTCTTGCAAAGAAGTGAAGTTTATTGAGACATTGAAGTATGCAGATTTTCTTTACACATGCTAGAACTGGCAATAAAAGCGCAAAGCAAGCAGATATACACAGTTCAAGGAGCCAGGAGCCAATCAAAGAATAGGTAAAAGCCCATCAAGCTAATGGGTCTATTTTCCCAAGAGAAAGCTGGTGCTAGACACCAAGGCCAAACACTCATGTTACAGAGCTAGAGAAACACTAAAGACACAGAGAAAAGAAATCTAAAATTCCAGAGGCACCCCCTCACGCCATGGCAGCTGGAGGTCTAGCTGACAGGTAGACTGTATGGGATTATATTTCCACTGAGCTCCTTTCCCAAACTGTCTTTCCTAGGTTCTGCCTCCAAATCTTCAGAAATTTCCCAAGCAGGAGTCAGCAGCTCTGCAACACTAAATGGAACAGGGCTGAATTAGTAGTAACATATCTTCACAGAGTGTACAAATGATGTAGTTCTAGAATGAAATTCTGCAAACACCTTGTGCTTTTCACCCTTTCTCGTCTGAGGATCAATTTTCCCTACTCCTGAACAATGTTCCCTCTAAGCTGTGGAGTCCTGTGAGCAAAAATTCTACTTTGTGAGCTGCTGGCATTAAAGTTGTGAGCAAGTGATTTGGCTGCTGCATAAATTAGTTTGCTCTGGAGCCATCCTTCCTGAGTGGAGACAAAAATGTGTGAGCTAGAGGCTAAAAACCTGTGAGCTAGCTCACACTAACTCACCTTAGAGGGAACACTGCTCCTGAAGTATTGTATCCTTACCAGAGATCTTTGCCAACTCCAGGTTGGGAAATTCCTGGAGATGTGGGGATTGCAGACTGGGAAGGATGGTGTATGGGGCAGGGAGGGGCTAGAGACTAGGGAGAATAGGGCGTGGGGAAGGGCCTCAGTGGGGCATACTGTCATAGAATCTACCAGGGCTCTATGTAGCAGGAACTCCTTTGCATATTCGGCGACACACCCCTAAGGTAGCCAATCCTCCAAGAGCTTACAGTAGTAAGAAGAGCTCTGTAAGCTCTTGGAGGATTGGCTACCTTAGGGTTGTGTCGCTGAATATGCAAAGGAGTTACTGCTACAAAAAGAGCCCTGGACCCTCTGGAACTGCCATTTCCTCCAGGGGAATCGATCTCTGGCATTTGGAGATCAGCTGTAATTCTGGAAGACCTCTAGGCACCACTTGGAGGCTGACAGCACTATCGGCCTCCTTAAATCATCTCTCAAAGTTGTTTCCTTGTCACCAACAGGAAATGCAGTTCTTTTCTTTGTTGTGAACTCAAGTGGCATTGCTTTAGTGGCCTAGCAACCATGCTCTTGGAATGCACTGGTAGTCTTCCTGAAATCCCACTGCAGGGGTGCAGGATGTGTATGTACCAGTACTGGGAGAAGCATCTGCTTAAAGGAGCAGCTCCCTTCCCCCTCATTCCCAGCTGAGGCTAGAGGACAGCTGTACGTCCTTGGTTTGAGTGCAAAATTAAATTAGTTGGGCCTAAGCTCTCGGGAGACAATAAAGTAAATGGGCCAGTGCTAGAAGGGGGGGGGCTCCTGAGTGATGGCTATGTGAGGCCTTGCTGGCAAATCCCTGATTAAATTGCCTGGCAGAGTAATTAGCCAAGTGTTCCCGAGGCAAGGCCAGGCAGGCCACAGCTCCGTCAAGAGCAATGTCAGCTCTGCATTCCCAGTTTCAGGATGAAAAGTCAGCATGGAAAGGTGAAAGAGGCCTATTGACCTCATTGGCTCAGGACCTCCGGAATGGCATTTGGTGCAGGAAGGGAGATGAGTCAGGCTAGGATGAAGGTGCATTAGTGATTCATTTGCATAGGCTAATTTATTTAAATATCTGCAGTTTCCACATCTGTCTGGTAGTAAGACAGATCTTCCTGCTTTTTGATATGTTTAGAACATGGCTTGAGTATTGTTCCTCTCCTTTGGTTTCCTGGTAGATGTTATTGACAGTTCATTTACTGTGCTAGGTGTTCAGCAATTTAACATCTGCATTCAAATACATTAACATAATATAAGAAAAGAGGAAAGGGAATTGTGATGAAGTCTTGGGAAATATGGCCATGCTGGAGCGTGGAGGGATGATTTCTTGATTTGCAGTTGGTCTCAATAATATCCATACACATTTGACTCTTATGGCTATTAGAAAGACTGCCTTGAATTACTAAGACTGTTTGCCAGTCTCATGGATTCAGTGTACTTCTTAGCTAGCTAGCTTGCGTGCATTGTGAGCTGAATTGAAAGTGATCTTCATTGTCTATACAGAAAATATTTATTTTATTTATTTTAGTTTTTACTTTTATATGTTTATATCCCATTGTACTTAATCTGGTCCCTTAACTGGGACTCAAAGAGAATTATCACATCATTTTACCCTTCTGTTTGATCAGCACAACAACAGCCTTGTGAGGTAGGTTGTGATGGGCCCAGAGTTATACGGTGAGTTTCCTTGGTGTTGGGAGGTGGGGGTGGGGTTGAACCTGGTTGAATATTGTTTTTACCAGTGCTCAAGATATACCACCCTGGAAGGAAGAAAATGTTGTTTCATTAGAAGAGGAAGAAGAAGAAGAAGAAGAAGAAGAAGAAGAAGAAGAAGAAGAAGAAGAAGAAGAAGAGATTGGGTTTATACCCTGCCCTTCACTCAGAGTCTTAGAGCAGCTTTCCTTTCCCCTCCCCACAACAGACACCCTGTGAGGTAGGTGAGGCTGAGAAAGCTGTTTCCAGAACTGCCCTTTTAAGGACAGCTCTTGTCAGAACTGTGGCTTTCCCAAGGTCATCCAGCAGCTGCAAGTGGAGGAGTGGGGAATCAAACCCGGTTCTCCCAGATTAGAGTCCAGAAATAAACATCCAAGTTAAGTCTAGACTTGCTCACTGTGGTTGAAGTAAGTTTCGTTGTAGAACTGAACTTTAGGTCCCTGTGAGAAAGTTGTGTTAGGCATGATCTTAGATCTTGTTCCTCCAAAGTAAATGCACTAACAGAATTCACAACTACACATAATACAAAAAAAAGCACGTACCCCTGTCTTATTTCATGTCGCTGCACATTTTCCCACTGTGCATTATATGGGGCCAAGAATGGCCATATGCATAAATTACAGGGTGGGGGGGAGGTGTGACAGCCCCATGTTTCTTCTAATGTGTAATTCTGCCTGAAAGAAAGTCAGTGCAAGGTTTGTGCCACTATAGGCTATACTGTAAAGATACATTTCTGCACCAAAAAGGGTTAGAGGCTTGTTTTTTTACAAAATAAGAGCAGGGGCTTCAGAGAGCCTGATAGACTGTTACAAGATGTCAACTGCTAATTTTTAAAAACTGGGGAAAAAATAAAAGGGGTGGTGGCCATTGCAAAGGACTGAGGCAGAGAAAATGTAAGGAAACTTTCCACATGACAGCCCCATTGCGGCTGCGCTTGATCAGCAGCCATAGCAGCAACAGAGAAGCCATGCATGCCCCTCTCTCTGTGTAAGAACACTGTAGTTCTAAGTATCCTACATGCTCTGGCTTTCAGGTAAGTAGGAGAGAAAGATCCAGGAACCATGCTGTGCTATGCAGTGCCCATGCTCCTTCCTGTGCCCATAGGTGGCCAGCAGGTTTTTCTGCTGTGCTTGCGTTTCTCAACGATGTAATCAGTAGAGCTGATCGCAACAGCTCATTAACACCCAGTAATGAATTGCTTAAGAAACAGAAAATGTGAATCCTGCCTGTGTCATATCAATGGTTCTCTGAGTATAGACCAGCAGAGGATCAGCTGTGAAGCTAGTATAGCAGGAGCCCTTTTCTAAGAGCTTGCCTGCACGTTATTATTGTGTTATGCTTGTTCTAGTTGGTCTGGCACAGAGGCCAAGAAATTCAGTTGTATACCAGGAAATCCTGGGTTTAGTTCTGATCTCAGCCATGGACTCACTAGATGATTTTAGGCTAGCCAGTAGTTCCTCAGCCGCCCTCCCCATTGTGAGTATAACCATACTGACCTACCTATTGCAGAGAAAATTAATGTGTAGTGGAGTGCTTTGAACACTCTGAAGTGCTACATAAAATGCTAAGTATTATTAATATGCAAATAGCTGCATTTATCTTGAGCAAGTTGCAAGTCTGCCTATATTCAGAAATGATATCCTGGAGTCTGCCAGGTGATAACTGCTGTATTCCTCTAGTCTAGTATGTCATGGAGACAGATGGCAGCTACTTGAGGGTAAAACCAATTTATTCCAAGGGCCTATGCTGCAAATGTGTAATGAGTACACCAGCTTGAGAAAAAAAACACACCCCATTCTCTGTGAGACGGCCGTTGTAGAGCAATCCGTGAGAACTGAGAAGCGGTGTGCCCCACCGATATTAATTTGAGAATGCGTTTATCTAATTCTCCTCAAAGCAGTTTCAGTATGGTGGTTCCAAGCTGGTCTTCCACTCAAGCAAGGCTCAGGGCTCACTTAGGCTGAGCAGCACCATGGGCTTTTCCGGATCATGATAATCTCGACGGCAGGAATATGGTGGCCATAAACATTTCTGTTCATGGGGAATGTAAAAATATTTTGGTGTTACACAACACAAAGAAGATGTTCCCTGGGCTCTTCCAAAGTACCTTTTGCTCTAGTGAAGTGGAGGAAACCTCGGAATGCCTCTTTGTTTGGGGGAAGAGATGCTTTGAAGAAGCAACTGGGCATCAAGAAACATGTCAAGGGGAAAAACCTTGGGGACTGCAGTACTACAACTTACCTCAGGGCAAGTGTTAGTTGCTATAGTAAAGGTAAATGTTTTCCTTGCTCGAAAGCCAGTTGAATCCGACTCTAGGGGGTGGTGCTGACCTCTGTTTCCAAAGCGAAGGGCCAGCGCTGTCCAAAGACTTTTCTGTGGTCATGTGGCCAGCTTGACTAAATGCCGAAGCGCAGGGAATGCTGTTACCTTCCCACTGAAGCAGTACCTGTTTATCTACTTGCAATTTCTTGCTTTTGAACTGCTAGATTGGCAGGAGCTGGGACCAGAGACGGGAGCTCCATCACGCGGCACTTGGGTCTCGAACTGCTGAGCTACTGACCTTCCAGTCTGCAACTGAGCGTCTTAACCACTGAGCCACCGCAGCCCCCGAGTTAGTTGCTATAGGACAGGTGTGGCTAAACCTGCTTAACATAAGAGCCACACAGAATAAACGTCAGATGTCTGAGAGCCTCAAGACATGAACAAATATTACACACACTTTTTATTGAAAAATATGCACATTTGCTTTTTTAAACATTAAATGAGACAGCCAAAAATAAAAACAAAAGGGGTAAAAACAGATCTTGATAATGATATTTGTCCAATGATATTTATTTGTTTGCTAATGATATTTATGTGTCTAAGGTGGAAAGAAAGAATGAAAGGGGTGGAAAGAAAGGGAGAAAGAGAGCGAGAAACAAAGAAAGCAAACAGATGGGGAAGGGTCGGGATGAAGGAAGAGAGACAGAAAGAGAGAGAGAGAGAGCAAATAGACGGGGAGCTTCCCAGGAGTTGCACAATACGTGTGAAAGAGCTGCATGTGGCTCCCCCTGCTATAGGAACTCACAAAACACAATCCTGGAGTTGCATTACAATCAACAGCAGCAGCCAATAAAAATACAGCCATGTTGTTGATTGAAAGTCCCCCAACCAAAGACAAAGGCTCTTTCTGTTTTTAAAGACACTCCTACATGGAGCAGAGGCAGGCGATATTACAGCTTAGCCATCCACGCCAAATCATTCTTCACCAAGTTCACGAAGTGCAGGTGATTTTCAAAGTTAATTTCTCACAGGTATAGCTCTCCCTTCTCACTGTGAAGGAAATATAACAATAGGAGAATGATCCAATTCTTCATTCTAGCAGAGAGGGCCTGCCAGGGCTCAGGGAGGATGAGGAAAGCTTCGAACTATTTACTGAGAAGAAACAGTCCACTCATTATGTGGTTGTTTTCTTTGATCAGACGGGAAATAGGCAATTTGCATGGGGGGGGGGTCAAGGAAAAAAGACTTCTGAGGAATGCAAGCCTGTATGCAGACCTAGAGGCAGGTCTGGACCCTCTCTGTTACAGGGTGTTTCAAGACAAGAAGTACAAAAGCAACATGCAGAAAAGTTACCATATATTTTTGTAGGTGACTTCATTAAACTTATGTCGAAAAACCACAAGGAGATTCTTGCTGATGCAACATCTTTCCATCCATCCCAGCTTCTAGTGATCCTGGATTTATAGTGCAATCCAAAAAGTTATATCCATCCACTTCAATGGAATTATAAAGCTGTAACTTTTTAAAGGATTGTGCTGTGATCGCACCCTGTACCTTTTCTATTTAGTTTGGCCCACTTCCTATGGCAGTCAGTTCTACAGGCCAAACAAACAGTACTTAACCAGCCAATAACAGAAGGACACAAGAAGAAAGGCAGCCATTTATGTTTGCAAGGTTCAGAATATTTTACAGGTTGTATGGTGTACCTAATTAGCAGGGAGGAACCACAACCTTTCCCCGACCTCTGTGTATGTGGACCACAATACTTCTCTGTTCACATCTACAGGACATCTCTCTTGAGCATTAGCCCAGTGTGGCTAGTAGCTGTTCAATATTCTTTATCCTCTTTGACAAATTGGCATTAACAAATACTGAATTCCCTTGAGGGTAATCTAATTAAGCAATCGCCTAATAGATCTTGTATTAGTCTCTGACGGCTGGTCCTCCATTTTTGTGTGGCTGGCAGGGATTTGTATTGCCTACAAGTGGATCCCTGCACAGATTTTTTTCCTACTATCCCAAACAATTCTGTTCTGCATTTTCCTGAAAGCATGAGGACTGGCGCATGATGGTAGGGATGTGGCTTAGTGGCAGAGCACATTCTTTGCATGCAGAAGCCCCCAAAGTAAATCCTCAGCGTCTTCAGTTAAAGGATCTTAGGCAACAGGATGTTTGGAAATCTGTTTTGGAAACTGTTGGTGGGCCATTGCAAATCACAGTAGACAATAATGAGCAAAATGGTCCGACTTGGTATAAGGCAGCTTCATATGTTCAACCAACTTGCATTTGGTATGAGTGTTAAGTTTTCATAATATTTATACCGGAAGCTTCCGTGGTGACTGGCCAACAACACTCAAAGGAACCGTGGCTTGGGGATTCTGCAGAGCTTGACAGGGCCCTCTCTTGGTAACAATATGAAGATCAAAAGGTAAATCAATTTAGTTTTGACAGCTGTTAGCAACAGCATTTGGCAGATCAGCTCCCTCAGTACTTAGATAATTGGGGTGTGGCCTATATTTACAATTCAATCCTAACCAGAGTTAGACCCTTCTAAATGACTGGACCTCAATATACTTAGAAGGGAGTAACTCTGGTTAGGACTGTCGTGTCAGTGGTGTGTTGTGGTGCCTTTGATTCACTCCTTAATTTATTTTCTTCTGTTGGCAATGAAGGCCCCAATTAGCATTTCCTGAAAGAACCTTGTCATGGGTTATCACTGACCCTGTCTGTCATGGTTAGGCTTCCCAAGAACTTACCGCGTGCCGGCGGGGGATGGATACGTCCTCGCAGGACCATCCCCAGGGGAAGGAGAGGCGCGGAGTACCATGCCGTCGCCAGGAAGGGACGGTAGGCGACGCTCTGGCAATGGGGCTGAAAACTCGATGGTACCATCGAGTTTTCAGCCCCATTGCCAGAGCGTCGCCTACCATCCCTTCCTGGCAACGGCATGGTGCGTTACCAGGAAGACTGGTCCGGCCGGGAAGCATTCGTCCCCCGCCCCCAGACGGTAAGTACTTGGGAACCCTAGTCATGGTGTAAAATAGTCGTCCCCCCTAGAAACAGTGCATTTTAGCTGATGCATGTCCTATTCCTTCCCAGTTTGACTTGGTTTTTGTGCCAAACTCCATCACAGCAACTATTTGATAAAATCAAATCCCGTTAATTGAGACCTTGTTATTCTTCTCTGGCCTTGAGGCTCTTTTCATTACCAATGTATTTGTTTCCATACCCTGCTGCATAGACATCACGGAACCAACCAATAAGCAGGGAGCCCCTTTGGGGGATTCTCCCAAACCAAGAGAACCAGCCAATGGGATTCAGGTAATCTTCCAATGAGCAGCAAATCTTTGTTTTCAGTGAACCTTCTGAATGATTGAAGGTTGGTCCTCATCCTGCAGCCTCCACTGTGCTGAAAGCGTTTATAATTCCTTTTGAATTGGGTGGCTTACTGAGAAGGTTTGTTGTAAAATGAAGCTGCTTGACTGCTGGGAAGCCAATTGTGCAGCCAATAAGAAGCACGCGGCATTCATGTTCGGTAAGCCTTTGTCGGTGGTGGAGGTTCCCTTAAGTCACAGCTGACTTCTGGCAACCCAGCAGGATTTTCATAGCAAGAGGTGGTTTGCTGTTGCCTGCCTCCACGTAGCAGCCCTGGGCTTCCTTGGTGGTTTCCCATCCAAATAGTAACCAGGGCTAACCCTGCTTATCTTCCAAGAGTTCATGAAATCAGGCTAGCCTTGGCCATTCAGGTCAAGTCAAAGTCCTTGCTTTGTTGTTGTTCAGTCGCACAGTCGAGTCCGACTCTTCGCGACCCCATGGACCAGTTTACACCAGGCCCTCCTGTCTTCCGCTGTCCGCTGAAGTTTGCTCAATTTCATGTTTGTTGCATCGATGAAGCTGTCTAACCATCTCATCCTTTGCCGTCCCCTTCTTCTTTGACCTTCAATCTTTCCCAGCATCAGGGTCTTCTCCAGTGAATGCTCCCTTCTCATTTGGTGGCCAAAGTATTTGAGCTTCAGCTTCAGGATCTGGCCTTCCAGGGTTGATTTCTTTTAGGATTGACTGATTTGATCTCCTGGCAGTCCAAGGGACTCTCAAGAGTCTTCTCCAGCACCATAGTTCAAAAGAATCTATTCTTCGGCGCTCGGCCTTCCTTATAGTCCAACTCTCGCAGCCATACATTACTACGGGGAATACCATTACTTTGACCATGCGGACTTTTGTTGGCAAGGTGATGTCTCTGCTTTTTATCATGCTGTTTAGGTTTGCCGTCGCTTTCCTCCCAAGGAGCAGGCGTCTTTTAATTTCATGGCTGCAGTCACCATCTGCAGTGATCTGGGATCCTAGGAAAGTCCTTGCTAGTTGTCAGCAAACCAATAACTATTATGGATACTGAGAGTTCTGTTTACAAAGGCTGGGCTGTGGTCACACGCGTGAGATAACGCGGGGGGGGGGGGAGTGAGGCTATTTGCTCTGTAGCAATTTGACCCACATTTGTGTGATCACACAGTCCATGGGAGCTGCGGTGGCAGCCCGCCATTGCATGATCAGACACAAACCGCGGGTGAATCGGGAGGGGGTTGCCGCATGTTTCCGATACGCTTGAATCTCATCTCCACACTGAGGGCTTCCTATGGCAGTATGCAATGGTGCGCATACTGGGAAGGGGGGGGATGGCACAGAGTCGGGAAGGCCTGATCAGACCATCCCAACGCCATGAGAGCACGCTGGAATGATCACAATGGGGAAAGTCCATCCATGGCCTGTAGCAACCCATTTGGATAGTGGACTTTCCCTAGGTCTTTTAACACTGCTCTTCTGGTGGAGCAAAATGGGTTGCCAATGGGTGCGGGGCGCTGGCCAGATGTTCACGTCTGATTGTGCCCGTTAAATCTGCCTGGCATTCGCACCTATGGCGTGGCTAATTGTGCGTGTGATTGCAGCCCTGGTCTACTTTGGGAGCTGGTGACTTTTAAGATGTGTGTTTATAGACCATTCTCCGCAATTAGGTATGCATTTGGCTCTTACTGTCCAGTGTGTGGTCCCTTATGGCAGGGGCAGCAACAATGTTAGGTCAGGGTTCCTGCACGTCTCCCCTGCTACCTCTCGTTTTCTAGCAGGGTCTCTTGTCATGTTGTGGATGCGACACCAAAGTTGTGCTGATGCTCATACACAGCTGGATCCTATGCCTGAGAGAACCCACCTCATTTAGTGGGACTAAGCTCTTGCACAAGCAGAACTGGGCCATTTCTCCCTTGTGTGCCCCATCAAGAAAGATGGACCACATTTTACTGTATTGCTTTTTAAACAGCCAACCTGCCTTACATCATTCCTTGCAGAGTTCCACCTGCCCCTGTGCTGGGCACACTGCCTGCAAGTCCCTTGACCAAACTCCCAGCATGCCCCTTTCCACCTGCCCCTCAACGGCACCCGTCACACATGCATCCGACCTAAAGGCCTGCCTGGGAACACGAACAGGACATTTATGACAAACGGTTGATAGGCGATCGTGAGTGACCCGGTACGTGGCCTTTCCCAGCGGTATCCTGCTAACCGGTAGTTCAAAAGGGCGCGGGTGGCGCTTAGGTTGCGGGCCCCATGGCCGAGGGGACCTGGCCGGGGAGAGGGACCGACCACCAGGTGCGCACGGCCAAGGGCCCGGGGCTCACCTGCCTTTGACAAGGTGGGGAACAGCGGGGGGAGGAGGCTCTGGCTGTCCGTCCACGGATCGAACTAGCCGCGGGGGCTGTCAGGCGACTTGTGCGGGGTGGGGGAATCCGGCAGGTTGCTCGCTGCCAGCCCTGTAGCTAGGGAATTTTTTGGGAGGGGGCCTGGGGGGCCGCCAGCTAATTAAATCCAAGCATGGTGCAGGTGGAAAGTTAGGGCACTTTTGGGGGCAGCCTGGAAGGGAGGGGGCCCAGGAGAAACACTAGGGGGCCGGGCCCCGTGGGCCCCACATTAGCTACAGGCCAGCTCGCTGCTGAGGACCACACGGGGGGGCGGATCAGGCGGGATGAGGGTTCACCTGATTGGGAGACCGGGGGTGTGTGGGGGGGAAGGGGGGCTATGCCGCGTGTCCTCCGGGGGGGGGTGTCTGGGCGCGAGGGCCGGTCCTCCGGGTCGCGTCTGCGGCACGTGCGTCTCCGCCCTCCCCCCCGCGTCCGCCCGCCCGCCCGCCGGCCGGGGCTGCCCGGTCCCGGAGCGTTTCCCGGCGAGCTCGGAGCCGGCGACCCAGCGCAGCAGCGTCTCCCCGCGCCCCCACGCGCACTGCGGGGCTGGAGAGAGCGCGCCGCCTGCCACTCGCCGCGGCTGCCGGGGGGGCGGGGGGGAGGCGGCGTCGCCGTCGCTGCCAGCGCTCAGCAGGTCCGGAAGCCGCGTGCGGCGGCGGGGTCAGTGCGGCGGGGATTCGGCCTCGGGGGGTCCGCCGCAGCAGCCCTCGCCTCGCCTCGCCTGGCGCTCAGCTTCCCGGCCGGCGGAAGGCGCCGCGGCGCGCAGGGCTCTGCGGAGAAAGAAAGCACGAAAGAAAGAAGGGGAGGGAAGGGAGCGAGCGGCCGCGCTGCACCAACGACTCCCCCGCCGCTATCCCGCCCTCCCCCTCCGGCTGCGAAGGACCCCCCCCCCCCCGCCGCCGCTTTCCACCCGGGGACCGGCGTGTGAACGAGGATCCCCACTTCGGGGCAAAGACGCGGCGGGATCCCTCGCCCGGCGGCAGCGATGACGCGCCTGAGCTGGTGCTTCGCGTCCTTAATGCGCTGGGGGAAATACTTCTTCTCCTGCCTCCTGCCCCTGCGGTTCTGTTTGCACCGGGAGGTAAGAGGACGGGGAATGGGGTGGGGGTGGCGACCCTTGGAAGAGCTGGTCGCCGGGCGGGGGGGCGGGGGGGGCGTTGGTGTCTGGCGAAGGAGCGCAAATCCGTCCTCAGTGGCTTCCCCGCCAACATTATGGTTCCCTTAGCCGTTGGCACTTGGTTGCCCGCTGCACAGTCTCCGCTTCCCCTCCTTCCACGGCATATTCACCTTGAGCCGCTAACTACCCTCCCTCTCTTACCTGCATGCACACTGTGTCCCGTTCTCACAGGGATGCACAAACCCGAACATGCTTGCTGGCACACAGACTGCAGAAGCTTCCTCATGCTCGCCCATTTACCACAGGACATGCTCACGGATGAGAACTGCACAGACTGTAGCATACCGGTCACCACTTATGCCGGCTGAGCTGTGTGTTGCCTTAAAGTACATCCTCCTGCACATGCATTCTCCACAACGCAACAGAGTCCCTGCACTCCAACCAGTTCATCCCCAATATGCTGAGCCCCCTACTTGAGATCACTGGCACAGATTTGCACAGTTTCCTACACTAGATACAAAGGGACTTGCTCATGCATTTAGTGTCTCCTCCCTCTCTCCAGTTTCTGAAAGAGCTTCTGGCATAGTGGGCACCACGGTGCACTAACACAGACTATTGAAGGCTGCTAAGAAATACACTCCTGTTGCAACTAATTGGTTTGTTCTTTAGAAGACCCTGATTCATCTCATCCATCCCTTGATTATTCCATTGTCTGTATCACTTTGAATCTTCCTTTCTTGGCTCCCTTTGAGGATACCACCAACAGGACTTCAAGGAAGCGTGATATTACTGACAGTTGCAATCAGTTTGTTGCTGCATTGGGTGGGGGGGTCCTGAGCAAAAGGAAACATTGTGAAAGCTCAGTCTTCCCAGGTAGGTATAACAGGTGTTTTTTTTGGGTATGGTTGCACAGGGAGGGGTGAACTCAGTTTCTGGGTGTCTGCTGTTAATATCTGACCTGTGCCAAAGGACTCGCTAAAATGAGTGCACTACATTGTTTCTAACCCACCTGCTCCTGCTTGCCAAGTATCCCGTGTCCTCCCTGGACCAGCAGAAGTGACATATTCCAGCAACATCTCAATTGGTTTGTGTATCCCAGACGCTGTTAGCTGCATCTATAAGAAGTCTGGTCTTTTTAATTCTCACTGGGCCTCTCCAGATTGTGGAGAAGAGGACCCTGCCAGTGGCACAGGGGGACTGGCCAGCAGCACAGAGTTCTGTTTGGAAGAACAGTCCATGATGGAGCTGCTCAAGTGTGTCTGAAGGTTTGTTCCGGGGGAGTGACCAGGGAAATAACCTCCTGTGTAAGGTTATTAATACACCCTGGTATGAAAGTGCCTTGAACAAGCCTGGAGAGGAGAGAATTCTTTGGGCATCCATTTCCTCAAAGCTCAGTAGAATGCAGCAAAAGGAAAAAACAGCAGTCCCCCCACAGTTCAGTTCCTCTCCTGCAAGCCATTTCACTATTTTTTTTTCTGAGCCTTTCCTTTCCTGAAGATTCCTTATTTCCTTGCTCTGTCCTCCTATAATGTCTTATTTGGGAGTGGGAAGCCATCTTCTTTGCTTCTCACTCAAGTCTCACTCAAAAGTTTGGGGGAGTGGATTTGGGTTTTAAGGGGATTTTGAGTCCTGAGCTTGTTGGGAGCTTGTTTGAAAGTGGACTTGGCTGCCTTTCTAACCAACCAAGACAGGACTGCAGTCCCTGGATGAAGATATCATTGTCCCACACTTTAGACCCTTAAGAGTTTTGGGGTGGCAAATGCTGCTGCTTTTTCTCCCAGGCTAAGTATGAGGAGGCCTGGAAGGGATGCAGACAATATCCTTGCTGGAAAGGGGGTCTGTCAGGGTTAATGGGCTATGAAGCACCAGAGCCATGCTGCATCATAAATTTAGCCTGCATGAAAGCAGGTCTGTTTTAAACAAAAGAGTGTTCTGCTCCAGTGAAACCCAGACTCTAACCCAAGAAGAGTTGAACCTTGAGAGCTGTATGAGTTATAAAAATAAAGTAAATGTGCTTATTTTACACAATTTAATGCTGTCTACTGCTTATATGGAAGAGAACAGAGTTATGGACGGCACTCTTGACCAACTGAAACCCTGCAACCTCTGCACTCAGGGTAGTGAGGATGTACAACTAACACTGTCTTTACTGCCATTTAAAGATAGCACAGGACTGCTAGCTTCCAGAAACTAATTCCTCTCTCCCACCTGAAATATGTCAGCAATGACCTTAATAATGGTTAAGGCTTCCTAGGTTCTTTTTAAATCCCCAGTCAACTTCTGGTCCTGATTAAGCAAGGAAAATGTCTACCCTTAGTCATAGTTAACATCTGGGAGACTTGCTGCAAGAAGGGAACATGCAATCGCTTGGTACCCAGGTTATGAGAGAAACAAAGCTACATCTGTGTTGGCCCTGCATTTTCTGAGATTTCATCAGGCATTGCCAATACACTTTGGAACATATTTTTGTAGTCTCAAGGATTAGAAACATGATAGTGGAAACAAAATGGGGGGGGAAATGAGGTTCTTGGATAGAGGCTTTTGTACTGAAACCAAATTCTACATTTATACTGCACCACTGTTGTGGAATTATGGAATAATACAAAATGTGTATTGTACAGTACAATGGCTACTCAGTGGTTAAGCAGGGCTCTTTTTGTAGCAGGAAATCCTTTGCATATTAGGCGATACATCACTAATGTAGCCAATCCTCCAAGAGTTTACAGTAGCCCCTGTAAGAAAAGGTCTGTAAGCTCTTGGAGGATTGGCTTACATTAGGGGCGTGTCGCTTAATATGCAAAAGAGTTCCTGCTACAAAAAGAGCCCTAAAATGACTTTTCTAAAGCTAACACATCTCTCGTGGTGGAATCACACTTTCCTGTCACTTAGATGCCAACCTTGTTGCTGCAAAAATTCAATTCCCCTCTCCCAGTTAAGGTGCTTATTGCAGGTTGCGTGAGTGTTACAGTCACTATTGGCTATTGATGTCACACAAGTGATAAATAGCACAAGCTTGTGTCCTGCATGCTTGTAAAATTTTGTGATTTTAAAAACTAAACAAAGTATATTCTAATGATTAGAAATGATTTTTAAGGTGGCTGGTAGTGGGAAACTATTCCCAATGTAGCCTGGCTGCACTAACTTTCTTTCCAGAAATTGTGCTCATATACTGTTGATATCGCATCACCAAACCTTGCCCAGCATGGCTGGATTTTGCATTTGTCAAATGTGTATTTCTCCCTCCTTCAGGCCAAACTACTTGGAATTATCCATTTTATCTTCATAACAAACCTGTGAAGTAGACTAGGCTGAGAGTCTATGAGACTGGCTTAAGGTCACCTAGCAAGCCCTGTGGTTGAAGAGAGATTCGGATCTAGATTTCCCCGTACAACTCTTTAAGCACACAACAGTGTACCAACAAGATTGGAATCTTGCTCTTTTGTGGGAGTGGTAAGCCCTATCAAACAGAGAATTACATTTCCATGTCCAAAGAACAAAAGCCAGGGGTATTTTGTCACTTGGAAATACCCCAAGACTGTATCCAGCTAGAAGCATGTCACTTCACCGAAGTTGGCATGGCTTAATTCTTGACTAAGAGTGTGTGGAATTCCACCCTGAGCCTGCAGGCTCGTAGAGCCCACCTGGTTGCCATAGGGTTGTTGCCCTCTTCAACAAAGTCTGAAAGACATGTGCAAAGAGAAGTCTCTCTGGAGTTTCCTAAATTCAGAAGTCCACTGAGAAGGTGGCTGTCCTCACAGTATTCAAGCAGTGGGTCCACTAAAGGAGTTGGTTTTAGCAGAAAAGCTATTGGCTGAGGCCAATAAGGATGGGCTGACTGGAGGGGTGGTGATGCAGGACCCAAAGTTAGGGGGCAGCAACGTGGCTGGGATTGACAAAGGAGAGGAGGAGAAATGTCCTGTTTGTTATAAGCACCTGACTGCTGCTGGAGGCAGAAGGACACTGGGCCAAATTAACTATTAAACTACAGCAAGCCCTGATCAGTCAGGCTGTGGGCTAGGATTAAGAAGTGCCAGCAGGGTGGGGACTTGGTTTTCTGAGCAGGGTTGCTGGAGCCCTGTGGCAGTTGCAGCTTCCCGGAGCACTGCTGTGATAGGAGTCCCCCGCAGCAGGCAAGCAGGCAGCTTTGCTCCTTTCCCTTGCCGGATCCTGTAGCAAATGGCTTGTCCCATCCAAGTGAAGCCGGCACTTTGCAGGCTGGCTTCCCTGCCCCCCCCCCCTCAGCTCCCTCCTTTGTCCTGATGATTAGGTCTCTCCCCTCTTGCCTAGCAGGAAGCTTGGAAGAGGGGCTAAGTGAAGCTTTGGTTACGCTCACCAGACTGCAGTGTTATCCCTGGTGGCTGCTGACCATTGATAGTTCTGCTGAAGCCAAAGTGATGCTTGGGGGGCAGGGAGAGGACAGACTGGTGCAGGGATTTCTCTGAGCAGGAATTTGCCAGCTGACTGGTTGTAGAAAGTGCAGAAAGGCCAATTCCTCTCCAGTACGGGGGGGGAGCATACAGCAAGGAGGGCCTTCACCATCACTCCCCGTCCCTTGCAGGGCCTTTTCAATTGTTCTTCTTCTGAGGGCCTGAAAGGGATCTGCTGCCTAATGACATTTGTGTTACAGAGGGATGGGTCGTGAGTTGCATGACATAAATCTGGGCAGCAGTGCCTGTCCCGCCTAGGGCTTGGACCTTGGAAGAGCATTGTAGGATTCTGAGGTCATAGGAACCCCACCTTGAATCATAGAGCTGTCCCAGATGGTCTTCCTTATGACCAGATCATTGTGTTCAATGTTTTTTTGAACCGGAATCTGAAATTGTGTTTAAATCTCTATTTATGTTAATGTGTGATTGTTATTTTTGAGGGGGGGAGGGGGAAAGGCATTTGTAATGCACATGAGCACTGTAGTGCTATGTACCTGACTGGCCTTCAAAATGGTAGTTGATTCAGACGACACAGTATATACAAGCATATGTAGTAAAACCTGACAGCTGCTCTTTTTAGGGGAAAAACCCCACATTTTAGGGACAGGTTGGATTATAGAAGCAGCGTGGAGGGAGTGGGTTTGATCCCACTTTTTCCCCCCTCACCCATCTTCTTCTCCACTTACTATAAAGGGGAACAGAGACAGGGTTACACACCCCTCCATGCGTCTCTGTTTCCAAACACTCTCTTCCAAGGCTGTTTTATTTCCTAAAAGACACATCTGTTTGGGTTTTAATATGTGCATTTGTGGGTAACGTGTACTTTGGGGTTCACTCTAGCACAGAAATGCCCACAAGCATCAATCCTATATATGGCCTAAAGGACTGATTACCCATTGAGCCCAAATGCATATAACAAAAACTCAGTGACTTTTTCTGGAAAAGCTGGCCTTGGGAGGGGAGTTTGTGGCAGAGAAGTGGCAGGGGCAGGAAGGAAATGTTTGGCCCTCTCCCTTTTCAACTTGCTTAGTTTCATAAATTTCGTGGCTATAGGCAGGGTTAGGTTTCCAGATGTACGGAACACTGAGGTGGAGAGGAAACAGCTGGAGTGATTTGCAAGGACACAGAACATATGAAACGCTCTTATACTGAATCCAAATATTCACCCATCTGCTGCAGTATTGGCTGCTCTTAGGAGAGTTAGTTCCATACGAGCCATATAGTCCGTAATTGCCATGGTTTGCTCAATTAGTTTTAGGCTGCATCCACGTGGTGGGTTTTCACAGTTTCTCTGTTGTCGTTGCTGCAAATGCAGGGGCATTCACTGTGGAGACAGAGACAGCCCACATGGGAGTTTTGTGCACACTTTCCTCCTTTGGTCATCATGTCCCTCCCTTGACTTGGAGGGCTTTTTAAAAACTGGTGATTGTTACTGTGCAATAATGTTGTAGTGTTCTATTGCCATAATCATTCTGAATGATCGTCTGAATTCCCCAGCTTTCACTTAAAAGAAAAATGTCTGTAGCCTTTATTGTTGTGCAGAAATAAGAGAAAAGGTGTATCTCTACAGTGAAAAGGGCAAAGAACTTTCTTTTAAAAGCTGAATTTTTAAAAAGCCTGACAAAAGTCTGTGGCTGTGAAAGGCTGGGTCAAGGAAAATGGTGCTGATCTGAGTAAGGCCTTAAAAATGCTTACCTTCCCATCCACATGGTGAGCAAATTCACTTTGGCCAAGATCTTTCAAAAAAGATTGTCTCAGAACGGGGTTTTGAAAGGATCAGACCAAAGCAGGGGGAAATGCAGAAAATGGACATCATGAGATTGCTGCAAAATAACCTCTGCCTGGAAGCAACCTTAAGGGAAATCCAAACAAAGTTGTAATCAATCTGTTGCATTCCAGTGTTTTCTGTGTTGCTTCTCTGTCCTTTTTTCAGACTTGAGTTGTGATTTTTTTAAAAGCAAAAAATGCAGAGTTAAACTGGCCCATATGGGTAGTCAAAAATACCATTGAGGTTCCCTAGGGCTACTATCCCCTTAACATTTTATTGCTTTCTGTCCTGCTTAATTAACTATTCTTTTTTTTTTTTGGTGGGGGGGACTAGCTGGTTCTCTTGTATTAAATTAATTGCAAAATAGTCGGGGAAGAAACTTAAAAGTATGCATTTTTACTTTAGCTAGTGTTCACATTTTTAACTATTATTTTTAGTGGAGCTATTATGAATCACAAGTAAAATTAGGAGTAGTGACTTTGACTGGCAATAAAATGAAATAAATACAAAAAATATTTTAGTTCCTTCCTAGACCTTGGAGGCAGTGTGCTGCAGATTGTCTTCACCTTGGCCGGTGTAGGGTGTATGCCTGAAGCATCGATGAGGAAACCCAATAATTCAACTTGAGGCACGCCAAACTGGCACTTCTTCTTAACCCAGAGTCCCTCTGTCTGAGACCGCTGGAGGACTTGTTGGAGACGTTCCATGAGTTCCTATTCGGAGGTCCCTGCCACCAACACATTCTCGAAGTATGGGAAGACTCCCAGAATGCCCTTGAGGAGTGTTCCCATGAGTTCCTGGAATATGCCGGAAGCAACACTGACTCCAAAATGCAGCCTTTTTACTTTGAATGCCCCACGGTGAGTAACAATAGTCTGGGCTTCTGTAGTGGCTTCGTCAACTGGCAACTGTTGATAAGCTTGAGCCAGACCAAGCTTCACGAAGACTTGACCTCCCGCCAATGACACCAAGATGTGGCTCATGAACAATACTGGGTAGGCGCGTTGTGGCAGGGCCTTGTTAATTGTGCATTTGTAGTCAGCAGAAATGCACACGGATCCATCTGGCTTTACTGGAGTGATGATGGGTGTTTCCCAGTGTGCATGTGGAATGAGTTCGAGAATGCCTTGACTGATGACCTTGTCCAACTGCTCATCGATCTTTGGTTTGAGCGTGAAAGGAACTTGCCACAGCTTTACTCCTTGGTTGGATGCTCGGGTTGAGTTCAAAGGAAACTGGTGGGCCTGTGTACTGGCCCAAGGAGTCTTCAAAGATGGTTGGAAACTCCTCATAGATGGCACTGAATGCTGATTGGCCAATTTCTTGGACTCCCGTGACATGGATGCCCAACACCTCTAACCAATCCAGTCCCAATAAGCTTGTGCAGCAACCTTTGACAACAATGACATGCAGGATTCTGCTGAAGCCTTTGTAGGCCTATTCCTACCACAGGCATGCAGCAGCCTTGGAAGTCGGTGAGATGAACCTCGAAGGGTTGCAGTTGACAGATCGACTTCCTGAGGCATACTTGCTGGAAGGTCTCTTTTGAGAGAATTGAGAGCACCGACCTGGAGTTCACCTCCATTTTGCAGGGGTTGCCTTCAGTCAGCACAGTCACTCTGATCTTCTCACGAGTTGTAACCCAGCACCTTGTCTGTTGATTCCAATGATGGACTTGGTCCGGGCTTGAACCAACGTATGGCATCCTTCTGGGTGCAAAGACCTCTTTGGAGCTGGAGATAGTTGGTGACGAGTCATCTGTGGGCTGTTGTCTTTTGTTGATCATCAAACATGGGCAATATAGCCCATCTTGCCACAAGCTTGGCACTTGGCGTCCTGGAATTTACACATTTTCCTTGTGTGAGAACTGCCACAGCCAGCACAAGGGGTTCCCTTAAAGTCAGTTTCCACTCGTGTCACTCGACTCTTGTCCGCAGGACATCCTTGTCCTCATCAGTGTCCTCAATGACAGCTTCCCGGTGAACTGTCTCGGTTTTTTGAGTGGTAGCTGAACTCCTTGACTGCCAATTTTCCCTGGTGGATTGGTCAGCTGCTTCTGTTGAAAGAACCACTTGTAGCACGGTCTTCTTGGTGAAGAGCCACCGCTGGAGTTTCTCGTCCTGCAGGCCACAGACGAGGTGATTGCTCAGGGCGATCTCAAAGTCAGGGAAATTACAGTGTTGGGTTGCCTGGCGTAGGGTGGTGATGAAGGCAGTCACCGTCTCACCCTGGGCCTGATCTCTCTTGTAGAATGTGTGGCGGCAGGCAATCTCTGAAGGCTGTGGTGAAAAGTGGCCCTTCAGGCACTGCTTGATCGTGCTGAACATCTTTGAGGTTGAGCCGGGGCCACCAAAGCCCAGGTGACTTCAAACATGGGTTGGCCACAGACGCTGAAGAACGTTGTGCGCTGCTTATCATCTCCTTCTATCTCATTGGCTGTGAGATAGAATTGAAATCGGGCTTCATAGGCATCACAATCCTCGATTGTTGCATCAAAAGGTTCAATGTAGCCCTTAGTGGCCATGATTGTGGTCGAGAGCTGGTGATTCAGTGAGCGATTTCAGCTTGAGGTGAGTGATTTCAGCTTGGGATGAGGCTATAGTTGCTGGCATCCCATCATCACCAATATTAAGTACTGAGATGAGGCAGCTCTTTTCATAACAACATTTATTGAACTTCCGAACCAAAGACACAGGCTCAACAGGAGTTTATACTTGTAAAAACCACACCCACCTTTAACATCAATACAAAATAGGCAGGTAGGATCCTTCATTTGCATGAACTATATACAAAGTAACTATTTATAGTACAGCTATTGGATATAAGGCAACAGATATGATTGGCCGTTACCAGAAACACAACTAATAGCCTTGAAGACTCAAGCTCCAGCAGTACATAACAATGGTCTTTAAGATATACCATCCCCAAGCCATATAAAGGTCAACACCAACACTCTGAGTGGGGCCCAGAAGCAATTTGGGAGCCAGTGCAGATGGAACAAGACTGGAGTGGTATGTAAGGTTGCCAGGAAATTGTGAACTGAGTTGGGAAATTCCTTGAGATTTTTTTGGGGGGTGGAGCCTGAGGAGGGCAGGGTTTGAGGTGGGGAGGAACCCCAGTGGGGTATAATGCCATAGAGTCCACCTTCTAAAGTAGCCATTTTCTCCAGGGGAACTAATCTCTATAATTTGGAAACCAGCTGTAATTCTGGGAGATCGCCAGATACTACTTGAAGACTGGCAATCCTAGATACAGTCCCTGCAACCCACTTCAGTCAGCATTCTGGATGCAGCATGCTGTACCAACTGTAGCTTCTGGGTAGTCTTCAAGGGCATCCCCACATAGAATGCATTGCAGTAATCTAACCAGGTGTCCTGATCCTGGTCCTAAAGCTGAGGAATGAGTACCCTGTAGATCTCTAGGAAGCCTTTGTCCTAGAGATGTAAAATTTCCAGAAATTTTGAAGCTTGGAAAAAGAAATTTTCAGAAAAATTGAAAAAAAAGCTACATTAGCACTTCTTTTTTCTTTTCCAGATTGAAAGTCATTCTGTTACTTTAGGAACATAAAATATGACTATGGATAATTTTACTTGACATGAAATTATCACAACTAGCATATTAAAAATATAGTGTATCCAAACAATTATTACAAACAGAATTTACTTTTTGTATAATTGTTTGTAATTGTAACAAATGGAGCAACAATCTCCTGAACTGTTTACTAGTTTATGTGGAACAGACAAAAAACCCTTCCACAAAACAATTTTTTAAAATCCAGAAGTAACAATTATTCATATTTCCTCTCCACAGTATTTAATAAAAAAAACCCCAGCCCATTCTCATAAAAAGAATTGAAGAGGGAGGAAGTGTATAGAAGGGAGTGTGGGACTAAGTTTCAATGAATGGGCGTGAAATTTAACCAGAATCATTTTCTGAGCTGTAATTATCAGTATCAGTTTCAGTCTCTGCTTCTGCAGCTACTCTTTTGTGTCTGTCATTATCACAATTATTATGGACCTCTAAAAACTGCAGGTTTGCCTGGATTGAAACAAGCTCCTCTACCCTGTCACATGTCAGTTTATTTCTTGATTTAGTGTGAGTGTTTCCAAACATAGATCAGAGTCTTTCACATGCTGCAGAAGGTGGAGGAATCTGAAGAAGGTGAGAAGCAAGAGGAGTCAGAGGCTGTGTTGTGCAAAGACCTTGCCACCATGTTGCAGGAGGAATAGATTTGGCAGAATCCCAGATTGCATTCCTGGACCATATCCCTGAAGATGTTCTTATTCTGCAACATTTGAAAGTACCTTCCCAACATCAAGTCCTAAATGTGAGGTTTGTTTTGTAATCCAGTCAAATGCAGTAACAGTGCTATCATCACTTATATTTCCACCTTTGAATCTTGGATCCAGCAGATTTGCGGCAGCATGAATTGGATGGCAACAAAATTCTTCCCTTTTTTAAATAAAATCTTTCACTTTACTTTCTTCTATAGTTGTAAGTGGCGGTATACTGAGATTTTCAAAACAATTGTTTTTATCTTGGTCATTAGATAAGGAATTTCTGACAAAAGGTCACTATCTGATTCAGATGCAGTGATTGCTGCAGCCAGGGCTTTTTTTGTAGAAAAAGCCCAGCAGGAACTCATTAGCATAATAGGCCACACCCAACAGCGGAAACTCATTAGCATATTAGGCCACGCTCCTGACAGCACAGCGCATTAGCATATTAGGCCACACCCCCATGCATTTCCTTGGCTTGCCTGGGCAAGCTGACTCTTGGACAGGCCGGAGAAGGCACAGGGAGGCATTTTAATGCCTCCCCAATACTTCCAGGGCCCCCCCTGGCCCAACTGCCTCGAAGTTGCTGGGGGTCGCTCTCCAGGCTTTCCCTCTGTAGCCACGCAAGCAGAGGTTTTGGCTGTAGTGGGCGTGGCCAACTCTGAAGCCAGCCGGAACTCCGTTCCTGTGCGTTCCTGCCCAAAAATAGCCCTGGCTGCAGCAATTGGCTTTAGAATCTTCAGGGAATTTTGCAGCTGAACCCAGAAGACATCCTGATCAAGACCAGTGTTTCTTACACGCCTGGGTACTTTAACATCTTCAGCTATTACTGTTTCTTAAAGAGCTTCTTTGTTTTTTAGTAAACTTTCAAAGGAGATCACCACTCCAGCCCGCCGAGTTTTACTACAGAGCTTCAGTGTCACTATTTTATTCTTTGCATTTTTTCCTACTTGCTGCTTCTTGAAAACTGCTTTTTACATGTTTTATAACTTCTTTTGCTTGTCTATAGATCATTTGAAGGGTGTCCAGTTTCTTAATATCATTAAGAAGCAAGTTTATGCCATGAGATGCACATCCTATTGCAGTAATATGTGGATACTTATCCATTATGATCTCCCATGCTGCTTTCATATTGCTGGCATTGTCAGTCAGCAAAGCAAATAGTTTACCACTCCCGATTTTCTGTAGGACTTCACATATTTTACAGCTGATATATTCTGCAGTATGTCTGTTCGCTCCTGTTTCAATGCTTTTGTAAAAAATTGGTTGAGGTGTTGTTATAACAAAATTTATAATTCCTTCTCATCTCACATTTGTCCATCCATCTGTAAGTAGTGCAAGACACAGTGTTTCATTAATTTTTCCTTGCACAGATTCCATTACACATTTATATTCCGACTCCAAAAGAGAATTGCTCAAAGAATGTCTGCTGGGCAAATGGTATGATGGTCTTAGTAATTTTAAAGCTTCCTGCCAGTATGTATTTTCTGTTATTGAAAATGGTGTTCCAGAAGAATATATTGTTCTTGCAAGAGCTTGATCAAGTTTTTCCTGATCTTCAGGTGTCATCTTGTCTACAAATGAATTAATTGAATAATTTTTGGATGCAGCCGTCTTCAGTATTTGTTCACTTGAAGATGCTGCTGATGGGACAACACTTTGTGTTGCTGCTGATGTTATAGATGGAGTAGAAAGAGGACTTCTTGAATGAGAACACTGAGAAAAACTATGTGCATTTTCATCATTGTGGTCCTCTTCACTTAGATCCATGAAGGATTTTTTAATATCTACAGGACACTTGTTACATACAAGAATGTGTTTTGTCATCCTGGTAGCATTTGGAAATGCATATTTCATCTGACAATATTTGCAAATCACATTCTTCTTCTCAGAAGAACTTGTAATGTGTAAACGCCTCCATATACTAGATTTTCTTGAGGGGAGTAAGAAGAAAGAAAAATAATTTAATGGTTAGTTTGCAAGAAGACACTAATCTATAGTTGTGGATGGGGTGGGGGGAAGTAAAGAACCAGATTAGTAGTAATTAAATTATTATTTACACAAAGGTTATAAAGATAAACTAATGTAGCTAAATTATTCAGTTTTCTGGAATCAGATAAGTGAAAACTCTTACCTTTTTAAATTAAGTATATACTTTCATGTCCTTTTTGTTGCTCTGTATTTTCTTCCAATGCTTTGAGGCCTAGTGAAACCCGAGTGCCAAGTGCCAGTATACCCACCCACATGCAAAAACAAAACTGAAACCTTTTTCTTTTCTTGTGACAATAGCTCCTCCTAAAGGAAGAAATGCATCTTGTTCTTGCATTGGAGAGTTCAGTTTGTAACCTAGGACTTGCTTGTCCTCAGTGCACAGAAATTAGATTAATCTGATACCATACATATTTTTTAGAAATGATTTGGAAAATATTTGAACACCTTGTCTTAAAATATTTTATTCATCATGTTAAAATAAAACGTTCCATAATCAATTTTTTCTTCTTTTTTCAATTTTTCCAATTTTTTGGGAAAAAAACAAAAAAGGCTTCAGGAAAAAAATGGGGAAAAGTGTTTTTTTTCCTGAATTTTTCCAGTTTTTTTCTGTGCCTTCACATCTACTAGTACAAGGTCTGGAGCCTTGCTGGAATTTTTCCTCTAGGCCTTCATTTCCCAGGCACCCTCTGAGCCTTGCCACTAAACTGTAGTGAAACTGGAGGGAAAATGAAGGCCAGTCATCACCAAGGAGGCTGGGCCAGGAGAGAAATAGTATAAGCCCCCTCCCCTTGAAGAGGGAAAGTGTTCTCCCAGGAGCTGAGTGGTAGAGAAGCCACTCATAACCGGAGAGGATCCCAGAGAGGATCCAAGGAGGGTGGGTTGGACCTGGAAAGGGCCAGGTTCAGTAGGGACCAGTGAGCCAGCGGTGTTGCTGGCTCTTTTATGTGTTAATTTTGCCCTGTTGGTTGAAAATGTATCCCTTGTTAAAGCTGTTGTTCCCAAGTGTCCCCCCCCATCTGTTTGGTTATTACCCACCTTGTTCAATAGAGCATTTTATTTTAAACTGCCCGAGTCCTCATGACTCAAGCTTGGCTGTTCACCTGGCCACACCCTCACCAGTGATATACTCCAGATACTATTATAGGTAGGAGATTTTGTTCCTGTTGAGAGGCTAGAAGCAGACAAACGATGGTTTATACACAGATTGAGAGGCTGGTTTCTTACACTGGATATAGTCAAAAGGTTGTCACAAAAGCAAGCTGTAGTTTCTGGTGATGCCTGAAAGCAGACTATTATTTTAGATGATCTCCCCAGAACCGATGGAGCTGATGCACAGGGTTTGCCCGAGGACTGGGCGTTGGTTAATCAAAATATGTTACATTCATTTCCATTTACAGAAATGCTTCTGCGATTCACGCTTGTGCCAAAACAATTCATATGGATATTACAGCCACATGCGGCTATCATAGCAGCTCCTCTGGGACAGGAGTGATGCTGGTAGAAGGATACCATTGATTTTGTAATGCACCAGCGCGTGGCTTTGTCACCTCACAGTTTGGCTGTTTCCATCTCCTATGTGAATTCACGTAACTTGGGAGGGATTGGATTTTGCTGGATCAGCAAAGTTCCTAATGCTTTAAGTGCATTCACTCAGCAGCGTGTCCTCTGCTACCTCGGCTTCAGAGCACCTTTCGCAGAGGTGTGTGTATCTGGGCTGATCAGTGTGTGTATTGCTGTCTGTCAAAGTAATTGATATTTTCCCCTTCTGAAAATGTAAGCTGTAGTACTTAAAATACTTTTGATCTGGCTCCAAGGAGACTCCAAGTTGGTTGCTGTTTTCTGCAAATGAATCTGGAAGACTCATGACTTTGGAGTGTTGTGTAAAGCAGTTGTTTGGTGGGCACATGAAAGCCTACCTGAAAACAGGTGCAACAGCACATTTTGCAACACAGATGACAATGCCAGCAATTCATCCCTGAGTTTTAAGCAGGCTACTCAGATTCGTAATTTTTTTAAAAAGTGCAGCATTCCACTGAATGTTTGTGTATTGCCTTAGGTGAAGGCACATGTACTTTCAAAGAAGACTGAGTCCAGGTTTTTCAGCTGTTTCGCTCTTCAACCAGCTCGTTTCCAGATTGCAAGCACTGTTCCAAGCTTCAGGCAGGCTGACTGCTCCATACGGAGGAGGTTTTCCAAGTGTTTATTTTATTCCAAGTCCTCTGTAATATTTTATTTGACGGTCTTTTCACTGCTTATTTAATACTTTAAACTCCTGCTAACGGAGATGGGAGGCGGCTCACTGGCAAGGACCATCCAATTTGTGCTGTGCATAGCCTGACTCTGAGAGTAGAGGTGAAATGTTTCTAGTGAATGGCACAAAAGCAGTGCTGTGCAAATCTAGTTTCTGCTCTAAATTAGACTTTCCCCATTTCCAGTTCTTGGGAGAGGCGGGGTGTGTGTGCTGGGGGGGGCATGTTTCCACAGCGGACTTACTATTGATACTTTGGACATTTGTCATCACCCTTACTGAAAGACATGTATAATCTGCCAGGCAGTTAAATTTGGGGTTTGTTGGCCTCTGACTTCACGGGCAATAGCCATCTTTTGCTGCAGCAAGCATAACGTTTTTTTCCCTGTGCTCAGTCCTAGAGAGGAAGTTGTGTGCACAAAATGTTATTTCCTCAGTGACCACATCACTCAAATGTGCACACCTTAAGAAACATGTAAAAAAGTTATTTTGACCAGTTTTATTATCTTGTGTTAATTATGCTGTGTTCATTCACCTGCAGGAAATCTGAACTTTTGCAAGGACCTGGGATTTATCAGCACCTGCAATTATTATATTGTACAAGTTAATGGCAGGGAACATTGTTTAGAACAACTCCATGAATGAACAGGGTCAAATATCAGAGATGTCTGAAGAGCACCTAGCATGCTGACACACAACAAATACTTATTCGTAGGAATAACAGTAACTGATTGGAGCAAAACACAAAGCAAAGTGTTAGGGAGGAGGGAGTGGATCCAAGTAGTGGTAATTTCAAAGTCAAAGTCAAGTACCTTTAATGGAATAACAGCAAGATACAAAGATGTACAATAACACGGTATGGATATATAAACATAATATGAGTCAATCCTTTACTAGAATAGTGGTAATTTTTATCATGCAAAGTAGGACCAACATGGTGGGTCTGCTTAGTATGCCCATAAAAGATTCCACTGTTTGCCAGGGATTTGATTAAGTAGAAAAGCGGTCCCGTGAGTATGGAAAGAGGGGCTGACGTGGTCTTCTTGCTCACTTGATGCAGTCCTTGCGATTCCTGCTTGCATTGCCCCCAGTCTATTTTGTTTTCTTTTATGAATCTGCTGCCAAAGGGGATTAGTATCAAAACTTGGCTTGAGCGCCCTGTTTAGAACAGGTGCCTTTGCTTGTGTGATCCCTGCGTGCATGAGGCTCGATAATTGGGCACTCATTTGGCTGCCTGCCTGGGAATTTCCTCCAGGGGTGCGTGTAGGGACTGTGTTTACCTTGTCACTTTCATTGACTTTTAATTAAGAATTAGAGCAGAGTGGATTTGCATAAGTGACACTGTTTGTCTCCCGACAGCATATATGTCCCTATCAGAGACTCGGTTTGTTGGCTCTGTACAACAACATCCTCAGCAGGGCTGCTTCTCCAGGACAGCTCAGCTTCCAGTGGAGCAGGGCGGAGGAATTTTCTCTTCATATAGCATTTTCCCTATCTCCCCTCCTTATTCCCTGAGCCCCATTTCAGCCTCTTTCTCCAAGGTCGCAGTCTTTGGTGTCCCAGCAGGAGATGAAAAACATCACACATACTGTCCTCAGTGGGTGAGCTATTCCCCCTGGAGCCCAAGTCTGCCTGCTTACACCTTGAAACCTGAGCATTATAATGATGAAACCTTTCCTCTTAATGCAGGGGGACAAATACCATAAAGTGAACAGAGTAAGCAGATTAGCAGGTTGCCTATCTGGTCAGCCTATCAGCTAGAGGCAAGGCCTATCAGCCAGAGGGTAATCCCCTCCCATTAATGATGTTGCTTCAGGTAGCATATATTTCATTTTTTTTGGGGGGGGGGATCAGCTTTCCTATTTCTGGTTCCCCCTGCCGTTTCCCACTGCAGTCTGCATGGCAGCCGTTTGCTTTGTCACAGCTGCTATGCGATGCATTTGCTCTCCGATTTTGGCACATGGTGGTCTGGACTCCATGGGCGGTATGTAAACGACTGCTGCTGGGATGACCTTATATAAGAAAGGAGTGGAATAGATGGCCTTTAGGGCACCCCTTTCCCCTCTCTGAAACAATACTAATACAGTATGTAAGACGTCTGTTTCAAAAGCAAGTACTTAGGTGGGTAGTAGAAAGGCTTTAGGCATACAAGCTGTTCTTCCCCCCAAAACAGGGGAAAAGATGAATTCAGCTGGGAGTATCAGTCAGCCCTGGATGCCACTGGCAGCTGAAGAAGGTACTGATTGTGGCCCAACCCCATTTGGTCCTCACCAGCATTACAGATGATGCCAGGCCAGTACAGATGGGAATTTGTCTTTTCATGTTTGTCGTCTGCATGCATTGTGCACAGTTATTAGTTGCCTAGTTGCATCTTGTCCACGTGACTGTCTTTGGTCAGGGCTCGTGTGCGCTTAGAAAATAATTTGAAATGTATTGTCTGTCTCAAAAGATGTTCATACAGTAAGGATGGCAGCCCTTTCAGACAAGACAGCCAGATTCCTTATTAAACACCACATTCTTAATGAATCCCAGTAGATGACCAAATATCGCTTGCAGTTTTAGTTTGAACCAAATAAACCTGAGTGTATTCTTTTTCACACATTTGCACACACAAGCTCACACACTTGGGATTTAGTGTTTCTGGGAAAGCTGAGTATTCCAGGATCACTTCCATCCTCTTGGTTTGCATTCCCCTCCCAGGGCTGTCTTGACCACAGCCCTCCTCCTGCTTGCTTTCCGAGTGGAGGAATGCCAGAGCCAGGAAATGACCACTGCTGTTCTCAGGGCCTTTCATGTGGATTCCATAAGCCCTCATAGCTCTTGGAGTGTTCTTTGTGGCTGAGAATCAACAACAAGGTAGTTATGCTTTGAGATGTGCACTTTCCAGTTGGAGGCCCACGGTGACCATGCCCAGTGCTTGGGCTGTTTAGAGTTTTGGGTGTCTTTTCTCTGTCTCTGTGTGTGGAGGGCTGAAATTGGTTGACAAAGCTCAGAGCTGGCCTGGCTGAAAGAACTTTTAAAGCCTTATGTGTTTTCAAGATGCAGCAAGCATTATACCAGATTCCTCTCATTCCTGGAGGTGCCATTTTAAATCTTCAGAACCCTAGGAAGTGCAGTTAGTGTAAGTAGAGCCTCCCATCTATGGCTGGAAGTTGAAGGGGTACAGCCTAGCCTCTTAAAGTTGTGTCCGAAGAAAGTGAAAATAAACATTTTCTCTAGTATAACAGAAAATTTTATTTTCCCGGGTACTCATATGAGAAACGCAAGCAATGTGTCTTCTATGAAGTCTCTTGGTATTTTTTGTTGGTTTATTTTTGTAGGATTAGCAGTGGCCTGATTGGTTGTCCCTGATTAAACACAAGCGTTGTCGAATGGGATAGGCAGTTTAAACAAATAGGGAGAAGGCTAATATATAAGGTAGTAGAGAAAAAGGATTAATAACAAAGACTAGGATTGAAATGTGATGCCTAACAGAAGCAGTTTGGGAGTGAACAGAGAAAAATGTAATACCCTCTGGAAAGCACTGAAAAAGTTCATGGAAGAACAGGGAGCCAGGCATAGACAGGCAAGTCAGCTGGAGTGCAGATCCATGACCGAATTCCCTATCATTTCATTAAATGTGAACCACGGCTACAGAGTAAGGGGGAGTTTATAATCAGATTGGGGTTATAACAGTAGGGGAAGGGAGAGTTATATCCCATTTTCACCTCTCTTGTGCTCTTTTCCCTTGGTGATATCCCCCCCCCGAGGCAAACAGGAGAGGAGGGATTTGCACTGGGGAAACAGCATGGGGGGCAGGATTAAATGTTCCCTTCCCTCTTCCACTGTGCTTCCTGCTGGCCTAGTCAGTTTGACCTAAGATTGGAAACAGTAGCATGCTGCCAGGCAGGCAGTGATTCCCGTTGAACTAGTGATTCCCGTTGAACTACGGGTCTTATTTCTGAGTAATCATATTTAGTATTGAACCCAAATTAAACCCTTTATCTGCCTTCCCCTGCCCAGAATTTAATATTGTTTGCTTGACATATGTATATGTGTGGGGAAATCTTTTAATTATGAACCTAAAATTTTAATTGAAGGCATAGAATAGGAATGGAGAAAGACCAGTTGACTGTGATTCTAGACCAGCATCTTTGGAAACTAATCCATCTAATGGGACACACTTAATGGAGTGTTTACAGTCAGCTCAACTGTTTCTGAAAGAACAAATGATAGACAATTTTAGCCCTAATTCTTGGGAACAGGCTACATCAAGTTACCTGGGAGAAACTCCTCTTCTTTGACATCAAGGAGCAGTTGCTGTAGGATGGGCGGGGGGTAACCATTTCCTCCTACTCCATTTGCCTAATAGAAGGCCCCTGCCTTCTGTTAGCCTCAATAGGGAGAAAAGGCAGGTATAATGTAACATACATAGTCCTGCTTCAGTTCTGTGGCCCTACTCCAAATGATCCTCAAGTGCTTTTTTATATATCGAGAGAGATTTGATTATAGATTGTCCACATAATGAGTAGTTTGACTCGTCCCCCTCATTAAGATGGTGTCGCAGGCAGCAGCTAGGAAAATTCACTACTGGCTGCCACCACTCTGGTATGGGTTTCCTTGGGAGAGCCCAGAGCACCCACCCTACCCCTTTTTACAGTACTTTTACAACAGGTTTCTCCTTGTATGTGACCAAATGAAGCATGAGGACCCAGGCAGAGTAACAAATAGTTTTATTAAGAGATTTCACAACAACTTTAGATCTATAACGGGTAGGAAAAATGAGCAAAGTAAAGGCAGGTAAATCTAGGGTTGCCAGGTCTCTTACCAATTGCAGTTGGGGGGAGAAGCTCCTGGTTCCTGACATTTGTGCGCGCATGCCACAATGACGTCACCCGGAAGTAACATCATTGTGCTAGGCAGGTTGCCAGTGGACGCCCTAGGATGCGCTTTCATGTAATGCCAGCAAAACTCTTTTTCGTAAATTGGAGGCACCACCACCCAGTTCCCCGAAAGTAAACAACCTTTGTGAATAGACAGTTCTTTTTGTCTGGAAGAGTAAGGCTGGAATTCACTAGGTAACTGATCCGCCGTCCTCCCCCTCCACACCCAGTTTAAATCCCTGGCGATAGTGGAGTCTTTTGCTGAGCCAGCTGTGATGTCCGAGGCGTGCACGGGCGGCTGAGGCAGTTCTTCTATAGCCAACACCTTGGAGGCAGGGGCAGGATCAAGAGCCGGTCCTGCGATAGGACACCGGCTCAGGGCATCTGTATGCCTTTCCAGGCTGGTGGACCAGTTCAAAGTCATATGCCACCAAAAACACTGTCCATCTCAGCATTTGTGGCGACAGAAACTGGGGGGGTCTGGTGCTTGGTGCGAAAAGTCCAAGTAATGGCTTATGGTCAGTGACCATGAGGAACTTACACCCATACAAGAAATTGTGGAATTTCTTGACTCCAGCAACCAAAGCAAGTCCCTCTTTGTCTATTTGGGCGTAGTTCCTCTCGGCAGCAGTCAGTGTTTGCGAATAGTATGCCACAGGCGCTTCCCGCAGATCTGCCATTACATGACTTAAAACGGCACCAATACTGAAGGGTGAGGCATCCATGGCAAGAACCATAGGCTTCTGTTCATCATAATGAGTCTGACAGCAGACGTTAACAATTTCTTTATATCTGTGAAAGCCCGTTCTTGTTGTGACCTCCAGACCCATTTCGCACCTTTTATTAACAAGCGGTGTAGAGGCTCCACAACCATAGCTTTATGAGGCAAAAAGAAGTTATAAAAATTTAGAATTCCTAAAAAGGATTGCAGTTCTTTTTTGGTATGAGGCCGCAGTGCCTTCTGTATGGCCGCAACCTTGCCTTCTGTAGGGTGAACCCCAAGTTCATCTATGAGGAACAGTAAGAATTCCACTCTGGGCACCCCAAAATGACATTTACTCTTTTTAACCTTCAGACCAGCCTTTTGAAATTTGCCCAGCACCACTTGGATTCAATCTGCCAATTCCGTTTCAGTAGCCCCCGCAATCAAAACATCGTCAAAATACGGAACCACACTTGGCAGATCTCTTAATAGGCCCTCCATCAGCCCTTGGAAAATACCTGAGGCCACATTCATCCCGAATTGTAGCCTGTTTACCTTGAACGCACCCCTGTGGGTCACGATGGACTGTGCTTCAGCTGCACATTGATCTACTGGTAGCTGTTGGTAAGCCTGCGCAAGATCTAATTTTGCGAACACCTTCCCCCCTGCAAGGGATGCCAATCCATGACTGATGATCAGTACTGGATATGAGTGTTGTTGCAATGCCTTATTGATCGTACCCTTGTAATCGGCGCAAATCCTAATAGACCCATCAGGCTTAACAGGTGTAACAATAGGAGTTTCCCATTTTGTATGTGATACCGGTTCAAGTACCCCTTGAGCGACCAGTTTGTCCAGCTCTGCCTCAATTCACGGTTTGAGCGAAATAGGCACCCTTCTGTATTTCAAGCAGATAGGCTTAACTCAGGGTCTAAATCAAAAGTAATTGGTGGGCCCATATATTTCCCCAGTGACCCGTCGAATACCTCAGGGAACTCTGCATAGATAGTTTATTCACACATATTTGGTTGACCCCTGTCACAGCAATACCAAGGCCCTCGAAACAGTCTAAACCCAACAAAGCTGGTTCTGCGCCCTTCAGCCACCAAGAGACTCAGCGTCTCCCTAAAACCTTTAAATTGTACCTCAAACTCAACCTCTCCCGCCACAGGAGTATGCCGCCCCTGAAAATTGGAGAGGTGCACCCGGCTGGGTGCCAAACGGCGGCAGCTCTTTCTGGGGAAAAGACACTGTAGGGTTTCTGTCGAGATGATGGTCTTAGCCGATCCTGAGTTGACCTCCATCTCGCATGGTGTCCCGTCCAGCAACACGGTCATGTAGATTTTCTTCCTGGCCCTGGGTCCGGTGCTCAGGATGGTCGTGGGGCAGGAACAGCAGTGGTCTTATTGCAGTTTGCAGGTCTGGGAACGCTGACACCTCTCGCGACTCTGCCGTGTTGAAAACGGGGGCGACTTTTTCTTCCCCTTCACTCGACACACTTTGGCGATGTGACCCCGCTTGTCACACGCTCGACAACGGAGGTCATACGCCGAGCACCAATCCCGCTCATGGGCTCTGCTGCAACCGGCACAGGCTTGCTTGGGCTCTGCTTTCGCTGGGGTCTGCTGAGGCCTTGCCACTCGAGCTTTGTGGACTGCCTCATCCTCACCTTCGGAATTGGTCTTGGAGTCGTGATGGAAGGCCTTCTCCATCCGCGGTCGGGGTGGACTGCCAGCCTGTCTCACCTCCTTTGTCTACCTTTCCACGGTTTCAGCGGCTATGGCCTCAGTGTAGGTCGTGGCATAGGTCAGCTCAGTCTTTGCGAAGAGTCTCTGCTGCAGCTTTTTGCTCCGTAGGCCACACACCAACCTATCAAGCAAAGCCGCTTCCAGGTCAGGAAAATTACAGGTTCGGGCTGCTTTCCTCAGTGCCGTGACGTATTCAGCTATTGTCTCACTCAGCCCCTGGTCTCATTTGTAGAAGGCATGCCGGCATGCGATCTGTGATGGTTTGGGTGCAAAGTGGTTCTTAAGCTTGCCAGTGATATCAGCTAGGGAAATAGACTGGATGTCTGCCAGGGCTACCAGGGACCTGGCCACATCGAACACGGCTCGACCACAGGAACTGAAGAGCAGCGCCGTCTTCGTGGCTTCCACCTCGATTTGGTTAGCCCGTAAGTGGAATTCGAATCACGATATATACGAGTCCCAATCCTCCAGCTCCAGTTCGAATGCCTTGAACTTCATGCTGGCTGCCAACCCTCTTGCCAGTTCTGCCAGTGGGTTGACAGTGTGTCGTCCTTCTTCCTCTGGGACCCTGGGAGGGTTCATGTCTTCCTCCCTCTCCCCATCTCTTTGTCCTCTTTCTGTCCCTCCTTTCCTTCTGTCCTTTTCTTTCTCTTTTCCTCCTTTCCTTCTCTCTCTTTCTTTCCCTTCTTTTCTTCTCTCCTTTTTCTCTTTTCCTCCTTTTGTTCTTTCCTTTTCCTCTTTTCCTCCTTCTTCTCTTCTTTCTCTCTTTCTTTCCCTCCTTCTTCCCTTCTCTCTTTCCCTCCTTTTGTTCTCTCTTTTTCCCCTTTCCCTTCTTCTTTTCTACGCTTTCTTTCCCTCTTTCCTTCTCTCTTTTTATCCCCTTTCCTTCTCTTTCTTTTCCTCTTTCCTTCCTTCTTTCCTTCTCTCTACTCTCTCTCTCTTTCCTTCCCTCTTTCCTACTTCTGTGGCCCAACTCCCCCCCCCCCCCCACAGGCTGGCGTTTTTGGATTGCCAAATAAATTTACTTATGATTTCATCTAATTCCTTAAAGTATTTTTGATTCTTCAAAACAGGGATGGGTTGAAAAAAAATAACAATCGTGGGAGAATGTTCATCTTAATTGTTGCCACTCTACCGAAAAAAGAAATTGTAGTCCTTTCCACTTCTCCAGGTCTTTCTTGATTTCAAGAAAAAGTTTTTTATAGTTGTCTTCTGTTAATGGACTACATCTGTTTGTTACATTTATGCCCAAATATTTAACTTTTGTACAGATCTCAACTCCTGGTTCTTGTAGCTGCTGTACTTGTTCCTTCGTACAATGTTTAGTTATTATTTTTGTTTTTTTGAAGTTAATTTTAAAATCTACTACTTGTCCATATTGCTGTATTAATGCCAATAATTGTTTAAGGTAGTCATCTGGTCCTTCTACAATGAAACCAAGTCATCTGCGAAGGCTTGCAGTTTGAATTCTTCACCTTTCACTTTAAGTCCCTTAATTGAGTTCTCTTTCCTAACTATATCATTAAGAGATTCCAGCGTGAAGATGAATAGTAGGGGAGAGAGTGGACAGCCCTGTCTGGTCCCTTTCTGTATGTTGATATTATTTGTTAAGTCTCCATTCACCAGTATTCTAGCTTGCTGTTTATCATAAATTGAGTTAATCATTCTATAAAAGTCTTCTCCAGAGTACCATGATTTTAGCTTAGATAGTAAAAAACTCCAGGTAATATTATCAAATGCTTTTTCTGCATCAATAAAGAGTTAAGCCATCTGTTTCTCTGGGTGTACTTCATAGAATTCAAGTGTATTCATAATAATTCTTGCATTGTTTCTTATCTGTCTTTTTGGCAGAAACCCAGCTTGGTCTTGATGTATTATTTGATTAAGTCCTATCTTAAATCTGGCAGCTAGTATTGCAGCATATATTTTATAGTCTACATTTAATAGCAATATTGGCCTATAGTTTTTTACATCTTTTTCATCTGAATCTTGTTTATGAATCAATGTAATTAGGGCTCCATTTCATGAACTTGGGAGTTGCTTCATTGGTATAATACTTTGAATGGTGGCTTTTAGTGGTAATATTATCTGGACTTCGAAAGTTTGGTAAAATTCAGCTGGGATGCCGTCTGGACCTGGCATTTTCTTACTTTTTAATCTTTTAACAGCTTTGGTTATTTCACACATTGTTATCGGGTCATTTAGTAATTTCTTTTGATCTTTATTAAAAAAAATTATTGTGCTTATCGAAAAATTGTTGTGTTAAATACTGATCTTCTTTATTGATTACCACCTATTGACCCACTGCCTCACTGATGTAGGGATCTGGAGAACTGTTTTACAATGGCTTTCCTCCTTTCTCCATCACTGGGGACAGAGGGGGCACTAGGGGAGAGGATGTCCCCATGATACTTGCTTGAATGCGGAGTGTATGTGCCCCCTTGCCCAGTTGATTCGAGTGGTTGGGCTGGGTTGCCATCAGTACACTGATGACACCCAGCTTTATCTATTGATGGGTGGACACTGCCTCAGATATCCTGGACTGGGCATTAGGGGCTGTGGCTGGATGGCTACAGCAGAGCCAGCTGAAATTAAATCCAATGAAGACAGAGGTCCTGTACCTGAGCCATGGGGGTGTGGGATTGGGAGTCTGGCTCACAGTGCTTGGTGGGGGGCCATTGGCACCAGCACTGAGGGTGAGGAGTCTTGGGGTGATTCTGAATCCCTTGCTTTCAATGGAGGCCCGTTGCAGTTACTGCAGTTGCCAGATTGGCCTTTTACTATCTCCGCCTGATTAGGCAACAGGTTCCCCGTTTCACCTCTCAGGACTTAGCTACAGTGATCCACACAATGGTCACTTCCAGGCTGGATTACTGTAACTCGTTCTACGGGGAGCTACCCTTGAACCTGATCCAGAAACTGCAGCTAGTGCAGAATGTGGCAGTCCATCTGCTGACAACGACACCTCTGCGGGCATGCCTCCGGCTGCTGCTTCACCAACTGCACTGGCTGCTAATGAATGCCAAATCTGATTGAAGGTTATGGTACTGACCTTTAAAGCTTTAGCCTGGGACCAGCATATCTATGGGACCGCCTCTCCCTGTATGTGCCCCAGAGAGCCTTGTGCTCTGTCAGTCAACATCTCCTGGTAATCCTGGCCCTGAGACATCCATTTAGCCTCAGCTAGAGCCAGGGCTTTTTCAGCCCTGGCCCTGGCCTGGTGGAACATGCTCCCACTTGAGATCAGGGTCCTGGAAGAGCTATTACAGTTCTGCAAGGCCTGTAAGACTCCCCTGCCTTTTGGTACCTGCCCAGTGCCTCCAAGACACTGTTTATTATCTATGGGGCACTATACTTTAGGTACCTCCCACCACCTGATCAAAAACTGTTATGAATCAGGCCATCTACCATCACCTGTTAAAATGTCACTGTAGACATTGGATTACTTGTGTTTAATGCCATCCTTTTTTAATCACTTAATTGTTTAACTGTTTTATATCTTGGTTTTTATTGTTTTTATTATGTTGTGAGCCGCCCTGAGCCCATTTGTGGGGTAGGGTGGGATACAAGTTGAATGAATGAATGAATGAATGAATGAATGAATGCATGAGTGAATAGAGAAAATGAGGTATCAAGGATTCTAGCCTAGATTGTCTTTGAACTACCTGTATTTCTCTTCCTTTTTCATGGTGGAAGCATTCTGTCCATGTGAGCTCATATCTGCATTCTGAAACAAGGATGCAAATTTTGTCTAATAAAACAGCCATTTAAGCAATAACCATTTTATCATTTAAACATTCACGAGCTCACAATCTACCTACCCTGCATACATATTCTTACATATTTACTAGCAATTTCACTTTGCTAGTGATTTTTATTTAGAGCATATTGGCATGCTACCATGCTCTGGTTTCAGTCTCCTGCAGACGATTAAAAGTAAGGCCAACAACGTAAGACATAGGGTGATTTCCCACTAAAGCTGCCGCGGGGTTGCGCCGCCGTTTGCCCCGAGATTTTTAGTCAATTTCACACCCGAAGCCGCGGGGCTGCATTTTGACCCGCGGCTCGCTCAATTTCCCCGCAGTTTCGTAATCCTGCAAATAGCAGGATTACGAAACTGCGGGGAAATCGGGCGAAGCCGCGGGTCAGAATGCAGCCCCGCGGCTTCAGGTGTGAAATTGACTAAAAATCTCGGGGCAAACGGCGGCACAACCTCGCGGCAGCTTTAGTGGGAAATCACCCATACTTTCTGCAGACGTAGAATGCACAGGCAGCTCCTTTGACAGTTTTCCAAACCTTGAAAAACATTAAAATGTGTACAGCAATATAGAAACGATAAATGAATCCTTATTTTTTAATTGGTTTCCTCATTTAATATTTTATATCCCTGGTGGTAGAGTCCAGACACAGTTTTGCCACAAAAGTGTGAACCAGCTCTTAAGAAAACAACCACAAGATCCTTTCTGTGTATGTGGGTGCATGAAGACCGTGGCAAGGAACTGACACAGCTTGAGATGGGCAGCCCTGTTCGTCTGTCTGCAGCAGCAGAAAAGAGCAAGACTCCAGGAGCACCTCAAAGACGAACGAAATTTGCGGCAGGGCATGAACTTTTATAGCATCTGAAGAAGTGAGCCGTGACTCATGCAAGTTCCTGCCCTGCCACAAGTTTTGTTAGTCTTTGAGGTGCTCCTGGACTCTGGCTCCCTTCCACTAATAAAGAATGCAAGCTGTGCTGTTAGGTTTCTCCCTCCCCCCATCTGTTAGAATCAGCAAAGGGGATCTCTCCAAGTGTCATGGGACTCTCTCTCTCTCTCTCTCTCTCTCTCTCTCTCTCTCTCTCTCTCTCTCTCTCTCTCTCTCTCTCTCTCTCTCTCGGCTCTTTCCCTCCTTCCCCCCACTCTCTGAAGAAGAAGCTTATATCTGGAATAAAACGTTGTTGGTCTTAAACATGCCATGGGATGGGACTCCGTTTTATCTCTCTCTCTGGCTCTTTCCTTCCCCCCCCCCCTAGAGGCAGAGGAGGAGGGAGGAGCCCTCAGCCAATCAAGGGAAGGGAGGCATGGCTTTTTTTCTCTCCTTTGCAAAACAGGAAATAGGAGAGAGTGGGTAAAAGGAGCTGTGATGCAGGGAACAGGAAGCAGGAGGGTGCCAGTTGCTTGCAGGCCAGAAAGGAGCTGTGCAGGGGCCAGGTTCGGCCTGTGGGCTGTATGTTTGAGACCCCTGGCTTATTCTGTCCCATTCGTACCTGTGGCTTCAGTGTGGTGTTCTCTTGACTGGACTGCTGTGGCTCCTATGGTGATGCTGGCTCTGCTTTATTTCTCAGCAGCACTGCCGTGCTCTGTGAGGAGATCCCTTGATGTGACTGTTCCCATTGTATATAGAGGTAGAGAGTTTAAATGTTTCAGTCGCTCAAAATTGCTTTAGGTCATGAATGCCAAAACTTACATTGGCTAGAGTGGAGGCTGGCATTACCAATACCTCTCTTCCACTTTTCTTTCTGCATTAATTGCATATTGGACACACATTAACATAAACAAAGCAAGAGAGGCTCAGTGCTGATTGTGTGAGAATGGTCTTTGGTAACATCAGAGGCATTATTCAGACATGATAAACTGTGGCCCCGTTCACACTGAGCATTTGCCCCGCTGAAGGCACGGGAGCCCTGTGGACTTTCCGTGCGCGATCATACGAGCACATCTGGGAGGCATAGTGCTCCCGTGGCCAACCCGTGGCTTCCCGTGAAGAACACGGAGTAAAAAACTAGTAGGTCCGAAGTACTAGTTTCCAGAAACCCCGGGGCAAAGGCTGGCGTCTGATCGCGGGAGCGCCAGTATCCCGCGTCTTCCGACGCCCGTCCATGTCCCCGGGGTTTCCGGATGTTGTAAGTGTCCATGGGATGCGCACCAACGCTGAACAGCACATGCGCACACACAAGACACTGACAGCGGCCCGCCCCCCCAATGGCGCATGCGCATTTCGCTGCTTTTTTGCTGCACTGCAGCAGCACGGTGTGATCAGGGCGCAGAGCTGGAGTGTGGCAACCCGGTGGCCCCTGTAATCGGGCTACCGTGCCTTATTTCGCTCCGGGGCGAACTGCCACGCCTCTCCCCCGCGTTTTCTGTCCCGTATGACCGGGGCCTGTGTTTTATAAACCATGGTGTTAAATAGTAGGTTCCATGGACATTGCTATGAGGTAGCTGTGGTGTCGCCACCTTTCTATATATGTAATGGCACTGTAATCAGTTTATGATCTTATGAGGTGACTGATCAGTCCTAATTCCTATCTCTGATGGCTGATCAGTAGTCTCTTTGGGGTTTGCTTTAACTTCTGGAATTATGGAGGACAACTGCCCAGTATTATTCTCCCCCGCAGAGTCAGGCACCAGGGCTTATAAATGTCACACAGCACAGAGCTTTATTATACAGAAAACTCCAACAGGGGGATGGGATATATTTACACAGGTTTCTTTGGATACTTTGTAGTCTAAACACTTCACTTTGCCTTTTTTATAAGCTGTAGGCTTATTACTCTCAGTTTGACTCAGATCTTCTTTGGTTCACAAAACCCTTCTCTGACTCCACTCTCCAGAACCTGTTTTGTGGTTAACCTTTGGGGCTTTAACTGCCTGGCCTCCTGAGTCTACTGGTTCGACAAAACCCAGGCTCTCCAGACTCCTCCAGCCCCTTTGCCCTTCCTGAGCCACCTTAAGTTCCTATGGAGCAGGGTACTCGTGGTTTGTGACCTCCTGAGGTCTTGTACTTTTCACTCTCTCGCCACTCTCCTCTTTATGTACCAGTGCAGAGGGTTTTTTCAGCCACAGTTTTCCACTTAAAACTGCTCTCAAGCTCCCTCAGTAACTCCGTTAGCAATCTCTGAACTCCGTGACTCTCCCAGTGGTCAGCTCTCAGCTGTCATATCTTTACAGTTATCTGTCACTCATTTCCCTGAGAGTTCCGAGCCACCTGGCCCCCACCTCTTTCAGTGTCATGTGACTCAGCAGCTGCTGGGTTTACCTTGTTGCTGTCTATAAAACTCTAATTGCGTCACAGGTGAACAGACTCCCAGTCTAGTGATCAGCTCTACTTTATTCAGAGATTTCAGCAAGAACAAGACTGTAGACCAGAGCCTCAGCTCGGTTATATTGCATGCAATGGCCACACCCCAACACATCCCACTCCCAATGATAGGGTATTTACAAAACTTTACCTTTTAATTGGTTACTGCCAGAATCCTGTTGGTCTATTGTTATTCGGCTCCAAGCTCACCCTGTCTCTGGCAGCACTGTCCTACACCTTGATTGGTTGCTGCCAGAATCCTGTTGGTCTATTGTTATTCGGCTCCAAGCTCACCCTGTCTCTGGCAGCACAGTCCTGCAGTGTTTCAGTCCCAGTACATAACACATAGTTTCGCCAAACCCCAGTGTTTGTGATATCTGAACATGGGTGGTCTAGATAACCTGGGGCTGTGAGTTGGCACCAACTGGGATTTCAAACTAGGGGTCATAGCTGGTATGTTAGATATTGTTTGTACTCATTCTGGTATGCTGGAACATCTGAATTCACAAACCACAGTTTGTTGAAGAACACTGTCCTTTAGGTTGCCTGCCCATAGAGATTACAGTACAGGGAAGGCCTCCCTGCAAGAAAGCAGAGAGGAGATAAGCAGAGAAACCAGGGGTTAAACACAAACCAGGATTGACTACTTACATCTGGTAAAGTAACCAGACTTTGTTGCACATAGTTTATTTCAGTGTTAGAATACAGCCTAAATCTTATTTTATCCATTTCCCACATGCTATAACTTGGTGGTTTGACTTCTATTGTTGAGGTTTATTTTGTTCTTTTTTTAAAAAAAAAAAGTTCTTGATTTTACCTTGCATTTCATTTTAATTGTGAGCTACATTGAGGGTCTCTGGTGGGCTGAACATAAGTGTAAACAATACTGAAATTACTGGTTAACCTATGAATCCTCCCTCTGTCTGTTTCATGTATCCTGTGTGGTTGTAAAGAAGGCATTTAGTATTGGCTGAAATGCAGTAAAGTGTGACAAGGTGCAGGCAGAACTAATCAGAGTGTGGTGATCAGGAATGCCATTTGGCTTGGACCTCAAGTTCATAGAAGGCTTCACATTTAGACCTTTGTAAATTTTTTAGCATTTGATAAGCTCGCCAACCTCTTTTTATGCACTTCCCTACCCTACTGGACCAGAATGTGACCTACTCCCTCTGCTTAAATAAAACAATATTCAAATTATGTCTCATACTTTTTGGTGCCTTATTTTGTTTTCCTGTGTCATCATTTTTAATTTTTATTATAGATAGGGGCCTCAAACACGGGAAGTGGTGCTTGCCTCTCTGAACCTTTTGGAAGGCTTAGTGTAGGTATTTAAACTATCTTGAATACTGTCACAAACTTTATGGAAGGACTCCTGTTTATATAGAAAGCAGCTGTGATGCTGTGGGCATATGAATTCAGAGCTGGTGAAGAAACTGTAATGAACATGGTAACTCAAACCAGATGAGACAGGCAGTGTCTTTAGAACATCATTGTGAAGAAGTGGCTGGGGTGCAGCTGGTAATATGGTTGCAACTTAATTAAGAGAAAAAGATGAAAATGGGAGTTTAGATTTTTAAGATTTTAGCCACTTTGAGAGAGCAGGAATCTAGATTTTCTACCCAGTTGTAACCTCCAGGTGGATACTAAGTGTTAGCTGAATTGCCTTATTTATTTATTAAGCTTGGGGGAATTATGATTTAACTAGGAATAGGGCCCGTTGTGGAAATAAATACAATGATCTATAGAAAGAGGCTCTGGGCAGGTGCCCCAGCCTTGGGCACTCAGCGTCAGTTTTCTGTGGTGATCTCAGCAGGATATAATGACGCAGAGTCCACCATTTTCTCCATGGGAACTGCCATCTGAAGAGCACTTGTAATTCTGAGTGATCTCCAACCCTCATCTGGAGATTAGCAACACTAGTTCCCCAGGAGAAAATGACTGGTTTGGAAGGTGGAGTCTATAGCATTGTACTTTTCTGAGGTCCCACTCCTCCTCAAACCCCACCTTCTCCAGGCTCCACCTCTCAGATCTCCAGAAATTTCCCAACCTGGAGTTGGCAACCCTATCTCCTTCCCAGCCAACCATCAGCCTACCTTTTCTGCCCCTCTGACTTCAGCTTTCTATCTCCTCCCCCTCCCTGCAGCCTCTACAGTCTTTCTCCATAGTGGGGACAAAAGCAGCTCACATAATTGTCCTCTCCCCCTTTTGATCCGCACAACAACCCTGTGAATTAGGTTATGCTGAAAGTCTGTGAGTGGTCTGAAATCACCCAATCAGCTTTCACAGCAAGAACCTTGGTCTGGCAGACCCTGCCTTGAAGCATTAACTGTTACATCACACTGGCTGTCATGGGGGGGCATCTCAGCAGGGTATAATGAGACAGAGTTCACCATTTTCTCCAGGGGAACTGCTATGCCACACTGGCTGTCCTAGTTGAGAGCCAGTTTGGAGCAGTGGTTAAGAGCGTGGACTCTAATCTGGGAGAACCAGGTTTGATTCCCCACTCCTCCACACTGGTGTGACCTTGGGTCAGTCATAAGTTCTTTCAGAGCTGTTCTCTCAAGGGCAGTTCTCAAGAGAGCTCTCTCAATCCCACCTATCTCAGAGGGTGTCTCTTGTGGGGAGGGGAAAGGGAAGAGAAAAGAATTGTAAGCCACTCTGAGACTCCTTTCAGTAGTGAAGGGCGGAGTATAAATCCAATCTCCTCCTCCTCACTACTACTACTACTACTACTACTACTACTTCTATTTAAATATTAAAAAATAGAGGGGCTACTGGCGGTGAACAGGAGCAAGTAGCCAGGCCTAGCTGTCATGCCAGTCATGTGTCCTCAAGTCAGCCAGAAGGCGCTGCCAGGCTTTGGATAGCCAACCACCAGGTGGAAATCCAAACAAAACATCCGTGACAAAAATAATGAAGTCTATTTATTTATTTATTTATTTATTTTATTCCCGGCCAAAGCAGATAAAGATATATATATATATATATATGCAAAAGTATTTCCTGTAATAATTCTGTGGGAAAGCCCAGGGGGTAGAGTAGTGAGGAGCCTAGATTTCCTCAAATCTACCCCCTGGGCACCACCGTTGTGGGCACTGTAAAATTTGCCATATGGCCATTGAGGGGGAGACCATTATGATACCAGGACATAAACCCATTAGACTTTCTGCTTTTTCAACATGTTCAACCTCCAATTTAATTTATTTAATTTTATGTCCATGTTCACGTGCTTATGTGGGCAAAACCGAGCATCCTATTAAAGCTCAGATGCTGGAGCACATTTCCCGCATTAGGAATAATAATTTAGATGCTGCTTTACCTGAGCATTTTGTTCAAAATAATCATGCTTGTGATGATTTCCTTTCTTCAGTTTTATTTGTTGCTAATACTACTGTTAATATAAGGAAGGTGTTGCTGCAAGAAGAGGCAGAGATTCTAAATCTTCTCACATCTGGTATTGTTCCAATAGTGTTGGTTTCCAAATAAGCACTCTGTCACTTTAAATAGGTCTATGATATCTAGCCATGGCTGCTAAAGTTTGACAATGAGCATTGTACTTTGAGGACAAAAAATATTTTGATGTTTATGTAGACGGGTGGTCCAACATGTGAAAAAGATGCTAATGAAGGTGATATTTTTAAAGTTGGGGTTTTATAAATAGAGTAAGTATTGAAAAAAAATACACATGGATATACTAGCACTTTAAATGCTCTTTGCAAAGGCAGACCACGCCTGGTAACAATTAGTAATGGAGGCTTTATGTTTAGCTTCTAGAAACCAACTAACACATTGTGAAAACCTTGGGTTCTGATATCAGAGTCAATATGGGATGTTTATTTCAAGAGTTGATAAGTGGAAATGTAAGTGATATTTTGGAGTGAAATGGTTCATTATGAATTTTTATAACCGTTATTATAATTGTGTATTTTTTTCTTTACAGTGATAAGAGTTCTAATTACTACATGCTCAGACAAAGCAATCCGTGTGAAATGGGTATTTTTGTTGCGCAAGATCCAGTGCATGTGAGCAATAAAAGAAGAAAGTTTCCCACATAATCATAATTATTATAGTAAACAATTTTGCAAATATATCTGTATTGACTCTTTCTTATTTTTGTCAGGGATGTTTTGCTTGGACTTCCATCTCCTCTGTGATTTCTCACTTTTGGCTTCAACCTCCAGGTGGAGCCTGAAGATTGCCTGGTATCACAACTGAACTCCAGACAATAGATTTGTCTCCCCCTGGAGAAAATAACTGCTTTGGAGGGTGGACTCTATGGCATTCTATTCAGCTGAGGCCTCTCCCCCTCCCCAAACTCTGCCACCAAAAAATCTCCAGGAATTTCCCAACCTGGAGCTGGCAACCCTAGTCAGGACGGGCCCCAATGAGTTTCCTCTCAAAGGCCAAAATAGGCCTGGAAAGGGCCTTTTCCCCTTTTACTGATAGAACCAAGCTTGGTTGCTTAGCAACAGCCACTGAATCAAAAGTGAGCCTAGCAGCAGGAGGAGGTGAAGTGTCTTCATCAGGAGAGACAGCCATTTTGGCAGTTCATTCTGTCAGGGAATAGTGGCCAGGCTGGCAGTGGGTGGGCAAGAGGAGGAGACCCAGCACTGAGCCAATGGCATGCAAGTACTCTTAAGTGGCGGTTGATGTGCCAGTGGCTGATGGTGCATGCAGCACACACAGCCAATGGGATAGCTGGAAAGTGCCAATACATTAGGATTTTATATATATCAGATAAGGGCAATTGACATATGCCATAGGGACATAACCTGTGTATACCAGAGTCAGAATTCCCAGAGCCTGTGAATAGATGAGGAGACCAGATTGCTGAAATAATTGGTCTTTTATTTAAATTCTCAAGCATACAATAATAATTAGCAAACACACACACACACTCAATACAGAACTAAGAAATTAGGCAGGAAAAGACAGCGACTTTTGCATTAGCAGGAAATATCATTGGTGGGTAATATGCTACCTGTCCGGCAAGATGAGTAGACCATGCAGTGGAAAAGGAACAAAATGAGACAGGGAATGGATCATGAGTCAGCCAACAACACATGTGAAGTGGTTCCAAACTGAGCAGAGATGGAACCAGCAAGGTGGGTAGGGGCAGAGAAAAAGAGAGAGAAAGAGCTCAGGAAGAGCTCACCTTAAGTAGCCAAATTGTGACCTGAGGCCATAGCCAGGTGGTCACTGGGTCCCAGGAAATGTAGACAAAAATGATAATAATAATATCCCAGGATGGATGGGACAAAAGAAAATGACGGATGGGCAATTTAGGGTTGATGTGCAGCAAAGAGTGACACCTCTTGGGGAAAGGGTGAGACAACGGAAGGGGGAAGAGGGATCCAATCAGTTCACTGGTCTGGCGCGTCACATGAATGATCTGATGCTTGTCAGTGGCAGGAAGGCTGAATCGCTTCTTTTGTCGGTAGCTGGGCAACAGTCTTTGTTTGAGGATGGCTCAGGAGGGGGAGAGGAATGTGCTGCATGATGGAGAAGAGATTCCTTCATGGTTTCTGTGCAGGAACATTGGTCCTCTGTCAGAACGTGGCTTCTCTCTGTGGTGTGCTGCTGCCTCTGTGTTCACGGAAGCCAGGGCTGTTGGTCTGCAGCACAGTGCTTGTGTAGATGCAGAGGTGCAAGGGCAGAAAGCTTCTGTAGTCTTGGGTCCAGATATGGGTTAGGCTGTGCCTATGGCACAAGACTTCTCTTGTACAGTCCATTGTCCAGCATTGGGCACTTCACTTAGGACCAGAGCTCTGTCCATTGCCTTGGCACACACTCTTCACAGTCCAGCAAGGTAGTGATAGTAATAGTGCCATCTGAAATGGCTTCATGGCAATACAAGCCTGAAGGATAACTTAAAACTAAGGATGTATTATCATCAACTTGACCACACCTGAGGGTGATCTTGAGATAGAAAGAGAAATAAAGAAGCTGACCAAAGTGGAAAATTTTATAATAACGGATGGCTTTTAATTCTCCACTCATTGCCTGGTTAAATGCACATTTCCATTCATGACAGAGAGTCAAAATTTCTGAATAACATAAATGATTGTGTCTTGGAATAATTAGATATAAAACTAACTAGAAAGGAGGTGACCCTAGACCTGAGCCTGTGTGGTGCTGAGAACCTGGTGTGAGAACCATTTGGGAACAGTGACCACAGTGCTATTAACTCCATCATTTATTTAAATGAGAAGTTGCTCCAAATGCCTAACATAGCCAGATTTAATTTCAGAAGAGGAATGTTCAGAGAGGGGAGGGGGAGAGAGAGAGAGAGAGAGAGAGAGAGAATGAGTTAAGTGGAAGTAGAAAGGGAGTGTAAGGAGGATAAAATCTCTTCAAGATGCCTGAAAACTATTTAAATCCACAAGAACTGAAGTTCTGATAGAATGTATCCCACAGAATATGAAAGGTACCATCAAAATGAAGAGGACATTTGTATGGTTAACCAGCAAAGTCAAGGAAGCCATAAAAGGCAAGAAGGCTTCCTTTTAAAAAGTCTCGCCCAGGTTCTGGCAAGACAAATGTAGGTTGGCAGTAGAACAAGCATCATGAGAATTTGATGAGCATATTGCTAAAAAAACCAGATTAACAATAAGAATTTATTAAGCTCTAGCAAAAGCTCAAAATTGGGCATGGAAGCAGTTGGGCCATTGGAAAATGGAAGAAAAGGATTGCTGAAGTGTGAAAGAATCAGGTGGGTAGGCATGTTGGTCTGAAGCAGCAGAACAAAGTTTAAGAACAACAAAGTTTTATTCTGGGTATAAGCTTTTGAGTGTATGCACAAAGAAGTATCCTGATGTCAGTCTGTGAAACTACATACTTCTTATCCTGATGTCTGTTCAAGGTCAATTGGTAGAACCTGTGAAGAAAGCTAATGCAATCTTAGGATGCATTAACAGAAGCATTGTGTCCAGATCACAGGAGGTGGTAGTTCCACTCTATTCTGCTATGGTCAGGCCTCACCTGGAGTACTGTGTCCAGTTTTGGGCACCACACTTTAGGAAGGATGTTGACAAGCTCGAGCGTGTCCAGAAGAGGGCAACCAGGATGGTGAGAGGGTTTGAATCCAAGTTTTATGAGGAAAGGCTGAAAGAGTTGGGTATGTTTAACCTGGGAAAGAGAAGGCTTAGAGGGGACATGACTGTAGTCTTCAAATATCTGAAGGGCTATCATGTTAGAAGATGGAGCGGATCTATTCTCTCTTGCTCCAGATTGCAAGACTAGATCTAATGGGTGGAAATTACAAGGGAGTCGTTACGCTAGATATCAGGAGAAACTTCCTAACTGTGGTTGAAGCAGTGGAACAGTCTGCCTCGGGAGGTGGTGGATGCTCCTTCCCTGGATGTTTTCAAGTGGAGGCTGGCCAACCATCTTTTGGATATGCTGTAGGTATGTAGGGCTATCTTTTGGCTGTGCTTCTGCAGAGTGCAGGGGGTTGGACTAGATGACCTGCAAGGTCCCTTCCAACTCTAACATTCTGTGATTCTAACCTGTTACGGGTCCATATAGAGGAACAAGCTCTATTGTGGAAAAATCAGAGTGGCTTGTGCAAAGCAAAATTCTGCTTCATCAAAGTTGTGGAATTCTCTGTGCTTGTTGATAAACATGTAGGCTATGATCTCACACACACTAAATAACCCTCTTTCAGTCCACTTTCAATGCAGTTTCCAAATGGGTTTTTTTTACTGCTTGCCCAAATGGGCAAGGTTTATTCGTTTTTTAAAAAGTTATATAAAACAAAAAAAGAGCAATACATTTCAAAATATCCAGCCATTGTCTTGTTCATAACATCTTTTAGATACATAATTCCCTTTTTTCCTTTGTTAACCTGTAGTCCACAACAAATATCATTAAGTAAAAATCTGTTCCCAATAAACAGTTCATTTTTTCTGTATCCTAGCTGCTATAACTATTATTAATCAATTTTATAACAATAAAAATATAAAAGGAAGGAAAAACACAGATATTTCATAGCAATTTGACAATTCAAATTTGATCACATACTTCTTACATAATATCAATCTAGTCCGTTTAAGATATTCTTTTATATTTTTGGCATTGTTAGCTTTCAAAATCCCATTTGCTTGCAAACCTAAATGCAATCATTTATATTTTCTCCATAACATCAACTCTCAACTTTACCATGCCAATATACTTTCACCTCACACTGGCAAAATCCAGTTGGAAACTGCATTGAAAGTGGATTATTTAGTGTGTGTGATCGCAGCCATAGAATCAAAGAATCACGGAGTTGGAAGGGACCATACAGGACATCTAGTCCAACCCCCTCCTCAATGCAGGATCAGCCTAGAGCATCCCAGACAAGTGTTTGTCCAGTCACTGCTTAAAGACTTGCTTAAAGACTTAGAGAATCTCGTGTGTGGTAGGATTGTCTCTGTAAAAGTGCAGTTTATAATTTGGTAGCTGGCTATCAAGTTGGAATGAACTGATAACAATTTGTTGATCAATGCACAATTAAATAACAGCTGATTAGCTTGTGTGGTTGATGGAGAGGAATTTGGGGGTTTTGTTGTTGTTTTCAGTCGCATAGTCGAGTCCGACTCTTCGTGACCCCATGGACCACATCATGCCAGGCCCTCCTGTCTTCCATCGTGCTCCGAAGTTTGCTTAATTTCATGTTCATTGCATCAATAACACTGTCTAACCATCTCATCCTTTGCCGTCCCCTTCTTCTTTTACCTTCAGTCTTTCCCAGCATCAGGGTCTTCTCCAGTGAGTGCTCCCTTCTCATTTGGTGGCCAAAGTATTTGAGCTTCAGCTTCAGTATCTGGACTTCCAGGGAACAGTCAGGGTTGATTTCTTTTAGGACTGACTGATTCAATCTCCTTGCAGGCCAAGAGACTCTCAAGAGTCTTCTCCAGCATCATAATTCAAAATAATCTATTCTTCAGCGCTTGGCCTTCCTTATAGTCCAATTCTTGCAACCATATATTACTACTTGGGAATACCATTGCTTTGATCATGCGGACTTTTGTTGGCAGGGTGATGTCTCTACTTTTTATTATGCTGTCTAGGCTTGCATCGCTTCCCCAAGGAGCAGGCGTCTTTTAATTTCATGGACTGCAGTCACCATCTGCAGTGATCTTGGATCCCAAGAACGCAAAGTCTGTCACTACTTCCATGACTTCCCTTTCTATTTGCCAAGGAGCAATGGGGCTGGATGCCATGATCTTAGTTTTTTTGATGTGGATTTTCAAGCCAACTTTTGTGCTCTCCTCTTTCACCCTGAGCAAGAGGCCTCTTCACTTTCTGCCATTAGAGTGGTATCATCTGCATATCTGTGGTTGTTGATGTTCTCCCCATCAATCTTAATTCCGGTTTGTGATTAATCCAGGCCAGCATTCCACATGATGTACTCTGCATATAAATTAAATAAGCAAGGTGACAATACACATTATTTTGTTAGAAGACATTTATTTTAAAGGATTGTTTGGTTGGGGAGGAAAAGGATACTTCTTCCTTCCTTCTGGGGTAATTAAACATCTTATAAAACATGCCTTTCCTGACACCTTGTTTTGGGGAGGGGGAGATAATCTTGTTCTTGGCCGGGATGAATATTCCTATTGTATAGGTTGCTTGTGTAAAGAGCATGAAAGATGAAATGTGCTAGTATCTGGAATTCCTGATTCTGACTCACAGCCATTAACCTCTTGGATTCATCTGGAAGAAATATTTAGCTCTCAACAAAAGCTGCTTAAAAAAAGGAAAAAAGAAAATACCTTGCTGGGGAATACTGTCTGTGTGCGTCTATCTGTGCAATTGCCCAAAGATGTAAAACATTGGGGGACATTCCAGCAATGTTGTGCAAAGCAGGCTTTCTCTGCAGAGCAATGTTCATGTCAGCTGCCTGCAAGGAGGCCTACTTTATGGGCTGGCTCTCTGTGAGCCAGCAGGAGGTATGCATGGTATAAATTACTGAGCTCTGGTGCAAAAAAAAGGTATGGGATGGAGAATAAATTAAAGCAGCCTGGACAGTCACCATCTGAGTAGAAGAGGCCAGGAGACAGGAATATTTTAACAGATGATTTGCAGAACTGAGCTGTAATAAAATAAAATGGTATGGTGGAGGAAGGATGTGGGTTACTTTCCAGGGGTTTGGAAATCTGTGTTGCCAGTTATTGTGTGCCATTATGCAGAGTTTGAACATGGAGCACAGAATCTCATGGTTATGTCAAAAAGTCTCAAACTATGTTACATACATTTCCAGCCCTCAAGGCTGCAGCAAAGAGCTTGAAGGCAGGGAAGCCATGTTTTTGTTAAGGTTTAGATCTAGAGGGGGTCTAGGCAGAGCTTCCAGCTGGCCAGTTCTGGGTCTCTGGCAGTGTTCCCTCTAAGCTGAGTTAGCGTGAGCTAGCTCACAGTTTTTTAGCCTCCAGCTCACACATTTTTGTGTTAGCTCAGGAAGGGTGGCTCCAGAGCAAACTAATTTATGCAGTAGCCAAATTGCTGGCTCACAGCTCTGATGCCAGTAGCTCACCAAGTAGAATTTTTGCTTACAAGATTTTACAGTTTAGAGGGAGCACTGGTCTCTGGTACCTGTTCCTGTGCCCCATTTCTTAAATCCTTCACTCCTTTACAGTTCACACATTTAGCCCAGCTACTAAATACCTGACTTTATATCAGAGGGAAAGCTATGGGCAGGGAGTGGAGGCAAGACAATGCTGAAGGGTGGGGGGGAAGGTTTGTTGCTGCATCTCAGGTGGTTTATGTGCTTGGTTTGTGGAAGGCGGGGAATGTTGTCTATTCTGTTGTAGTCTTCTACATGAGGTTTGGGTTATGTTAAATTGTGTTTTTTCACAGCTGTATTTGCCATAGTCAGTTGTAAGGAAGCTACAAGGTATTGTTGCTCATGAATATGCATCAAGTTTATCCTGCAAATTGCCACTTTATACTCATAAATTGTGAAGGATTGTGAAGGGGAAATTACAATGGTAGAAGTCATAACCATTCTGGAAAGAGAATGGAATCACTTCCCATGTATTCCTGAAGGTGGTTGGCTCTGTTGGGATCTGAGCTTGCCAAATGGCCATTTAGTCCAAGATAGCAAAGACCCTTTGTCGCTAGCCGTTCTCTGGCCTTAGGGGTGTCATGCGGTGCCTATTGTGAAAGCCTAATGTCATTTTCCTTTGACTTATTCCCCACCACCACCTTTTAATTAAGGCAGGAAACTGTGTCTTAGTGGCTGTTTGGCTGGAAGACTTATTTTTCACTAAAGGAGATCTTAGCAAACCGTATTTTAAAAGGAAAAAAAACCCCATGGACATTAATCTTTTGGCTATTGGCAGCTTAACAGTTTGCCTGAGATGCTATCTGCCATTTCTCTTGGACTCACTTTTCTTTTGATTAAATAAGATGTGGGGTGGAGAAGAATGCTCTTTGTTAACATAGACATTGATTTACTCTGGTTTTTTCATTTTCAAAAGAATTGGGGGTTGAGCTCCAGAAGATCAAAGAAAGTGAGTGATGGGGGGTTGTAGGGGAATAAACCCAGCCCAGTGCCTAATAGGGACGTCTGATTTGGGCTATTTCTGCAACAGTTTTTATTAGCACAGATGCAGAAAGGTGCCTGTAATGCTCTTGCTCTGCCTGGTTAACTGCAGTTAAAATAGTAAATTAATTATGCACTTTTTTTTTGTTAGTGTGGGCTTTGACAGTGGGTCCAATCCAACAGGAAAAATCTCCTCTACAAGCCCCCTTCTACCAAATGACGAACCAAGAAAAATTAACAGGAATCCAATTCTTATGTGAATATGCCAAAATACAGGGCAGTGGGAGTGGCAAAAGGGTATTGTAGTAAGCATTGAAGCCAGACTTTTGGTAACAAGGATGATGGTAAAGGAATGAAAGATCTTCATATCATGGAGTTGCTGTGGACCTCTGCCTGGAAGTATTCCAGTGATACACTGGTCGTCAAAAATGTAGACCAGAATTTTAGGGGCCCTTAAGAAAGAGAACAATGCACACTGTCTCAGAGATTCTATACAGAAGAACAAAAACAGTTCTGTCATACCTTGAATCCTGTACAGTTATGGCTGCCTTGCCTTGAAAAGGACATGGCTGATTGAACAGACAAAGGCAACAGAAGTGACTAGCAGGATGAAATAACTTAGTCTACAATGAGGAGTAAGGCCCATTGTGGGAAGAAATACAACAAGCTCTAGAAAGAAGCTCCAGGTGAATGTCCCGGCTGTGGCTGGTGGGGCAGCAGAGGGAAGGGGGAAATAGAGGGAGGCAAGCCATGTTTATTTCCTTCTGCTTAGCTATAAGGTGGGGCTGTCTCAAGTCATTTTGCTGCCCCAAGTGGATAGTATGGGAGGAGAGCCGCATATTAACGGGTATGGTTCCCTCCACCCCGACTTCTGTTGATCTGGGGCTATGCAATGGCAGCTAAGATAGAAAGCATCTCCTCTTATGCCATGTTTTCTGGGTTCCAAGAGTCTGAAAAGTGGTTCTGCAGCCAGTTACAGGGTTGTCAACTCTGGTCTGGAAAATATCTGTAGATTTGAGGGGTAGAGCCTGGGGAGGGCAGGGTTTGGGGTGAGGAGGGACCTCAGCTGGGTATAATGCCATAGAGTCCACTGCCCAAAGCAGCCATTGTCTCCAGGAGAACTGATCTTGGTCATCTGGACATTTGTTGTAATAGCTGGAGATCTCCAGGTGCTGCCTGGAGGTTGGCGTATGTTAATTTGGGGCAATGCAGTGGCAGCTAAGGTAGACAAGCACCTCTTCCTATGCCATTTTTTGAGGTTCCGAGGGTCTGGAAAGCACTTCCACAGGGTTGCCAGCTCTGGGTGGGGAAATACCTGTAGATTTGAGGGGTAGAGCCTGGGAAGGGCAGCGTTTGGGGTGGGGAGGGACCTCAGCAGGGTATAATGCCATGGAGTCCACTGCCCAAAGCAGCCATTGTCTCCAGGAGAACTGATCTTGGCCATCTGGACATCAGTTGTAATAGCTGGGAAATTTTCTGTAGGGGAAATGATGTCCTTTGGCTAGGGAACACAGTGATTTCCACGTGATCTCCAGGCCCCACAGGGAGATTGGCAACCCCAGTGAATGTTTAGGGGAAGCTTGGGAGATGTATTTTACCTCAGGTCATTCAATGACTCCCAACAGCAACAACAAACTGTTTAGAATGTTGGAGGTGAGGGCCAATCAGGCCACATATGCAAACAACTTCTGTGTTCCAACTGGCTATGGGGGGGGAGGATGATGTGCAGAATGGAGTGAGGCCCAATCAGTCCACGTATGCAAATGACCTTGAAAGGCTGGCCCAATCAGGTAGAAGGTGAGTCATCGGGATCACAGCTAGCCTTTTATATATATCTAGATTAGTTTAGTGGAGGTCCACCTTGAGAAATAGCCTAGGTCTCCACCACCATCCCCTGCAGATGACCTGCCTGAAAGTCCCAGGACACTCTCTGCCATTCCATGGACACCATCCTTCTGCCTTTGGGTTAGCAAAAGTAGGGCCAGATGATACTCACCAGGGGGGTCATATCCAGTGCTGCAACCACTAATGTTAGTGCCCTGATCTGGATAGCCCAAAGTAGCCCAGTCTGTTCGGATTTTGGAACATAAACAGGGTCAGCCCTGGCTAGTATTTGGATGGGAGATCTCCAAGGAATACCAGCATTGTGATGTAGAGGCTATGGCAAACCACCTCTAAATGTCTCCTGACTTGAAAACCCTACTGAGTCACTCATTCATGAATAGTGGAATTTACCACATAATATATATTTTAAAAGGGGAAAAAAACTTCCCAATATACTGTATCATTACACATCATTATGATGTCCAGCATCAAAATTAGATGCAATAAATCTTAAATTTAGCCAGTGTAATGTAGTGGCTAGAGTGTCAGGCTAAGATCTGGGAGACCCAGGACTGAATCCCTTCTCGTTCATGAAAGGCGGCTGGGTGACCTTGGACCACTCATATACTCTCTGCACAGCCTATCTTACTGGGTTTTTGTGAGGATAAAAGGGAGGAGAGGAAAACACTGTAAGTCATTTTGGGTCCCCAGTGGGGAGAGAGAGGCAAGGAAGTAAATAAATAAATAAATAATTTTGGGGCTTAACTAGTCTGTATGTGTGTGGCTGTTCCACATATTTTCCATTGGTCTCTTTTGTAATGTGTGTGTGTGTGTGTGTGTGTATATACACACTCACACACACACACACACTAGGAAGAAGGCCCGTTGCAGGCATAAATGCAACGGACGCTAGCTTGGGCGGGTGGCTGTGAGCCCTGTCTCTCCCACCCCCCGGCTGCTCGAATCCCCCGGTGGCCAAGACGGCCGGGGTTGTTCTCCCCCTCCTGTTGTGCGGGGAGGACAAGCAAACCAGCTCTGAGAGGGAAGGTGAGGTGGTTTAAACTGGTTCTCCTTCCATGGGCTTGCTTGGCTTCCTTGCGGCCGCAGGGAGGGTGAGCAAGCCAGCTCTGAGAGGGAAGGGGAGGGGGTTTAAACTGCCTTCCATGGGCTTGCTTGGCTTCCCTGTGGCTGCGGGGAGGGTAAGCAAGCTGGCTCTGAGAGGGAATCGGAGGGGGTTTAAACAGCCTCTCCTTCCACGGGCTTGCTCGGCTTTCCCACGGCCCCTGGGAGGGTGAGCAAGCCGGCTCTGAGAGGGAAGGGGAGGTGGTTTAAACTGCCTTTCCTTCCATGGGCTTGCTTGGTTTCCTGCGGCTGCGGGGAGGGCAGGAAGAGGAGCAGACCCAGCACCCAGACAATGGCATGCGAGTAGTCTTGCGCGGCAGCTGACGGGCGGCCCAATAGAGGAGGGGGGGACATCCGCCACCCTAACTAAAAGCCTGGTGGAAAAACTCTGTCTTGCAGGCCCTGTGGAACTGTAAAAGATCCCACAGGGCCCTGATCTCATATGGGAGCTCATTCCACTAGGCAGGGCTGGCCCTGGCCCTAGCTGAAGCAAAATTGATGTCCCTGGGACTGGGAACCACCAGAAGATGTTGGTTGGCTGATTGTAAAGCCCTTCGAGGCTCATAGAGGGAGAGGCGGTATTGCAGATAAAATTACTTCATCATGTTAAATGTTTCTGTGCACCCACTCCAATTCATAGGCTGCTGCTTTTAAGGTATATGGAAATGTCAAATGAAAGAAAGTCATGCACACACATCTTTTACTAGGTTTTAGGAGGGAGATGCATGGGGGGGATATGTGGGTCAGTAGCAGCCTTGTGTTCCTTGTAATGTCTAGGTTGACCCCTAGAGGGAGAATAAACCAGGTTTTGTAAATATGTCCAGATTTAATTTGCTTAATTTTATAGGGCAGTTATTTGTGTTTCCTTTGGCCATTTGTTTTAGTGCCATCTAATGATACTGAACTTTGAAAAAGGCTTATTGATACATTATTTTAATGCATTTAAAGAGATCCAGGACACAAGTTCTATTTAGGCTTTGGGAGGTGGATTGGCCTCAAAGGGGTGAAAAGTGCAGAATCCCATGCAAGTGAGAGTTGGATTGTTCTGCTCCTTTCTGTTTCCCCAACCTCTTGGTTGCTGTGGCTGTCTTTCCTGGTAAGGGTGAATGCAATAATAGTCAATTTGCAGTTCTCTCCATTACACCTCTTAATGATTCCCTAAATCATGCTAATGAACTATACCCCCCACTCCCCCCATGCTGCTTGACCCTTCTCATCAGAAGAGTACTGAAGGGCAGCCTGGATCCATTATGCTGGTGAATGGGCTGTGGGTAAGATTTATGGAGCAGGCGGGAACTGTGAAGTGGTCTAGCTGGCTCCCTGGCCCTTACAACAGGACACCTGGGCTGTCATCAAAGGTAATTAGTGAGCCAGTGGTGATTGATGAGGGGCCCAGATAGCCTCCTGGCCCAGCAGGGGTGTTGCATTGGATGGTCAGCTACTCTGGATGCTCGTGGTGTGCTGAAATCTCTGATTCTGAAACCTTCTTTAGGACATTCATAAAGGATCTCCTTTGCTCATGTAAAATGGATTGGCTGTGCATGTATGTGCAACAGAACGGGCTTCCCATTTTCATCCCGTATACGTCTTCCCTCTTCTACTGACACGTGTCCAGATTTTATTCTTCTCCCTCTTTGAAAAGTTGGAATCACTCCAGAGGGGGTGGGGGGAGTGATCTCTTACTCATGTAATATTTATTATGTTTCTCCCCTGCCCAACTTGGGCTTTATGTAGTTGATAGAGAAAATTAGTTTAAAGCACCTGAAAATATATTCAGAGGTATACCTAATTTTCACCCTCCCCATCAAGTCAAGATAATGATGATGATGATGATACCACCCCATAAGAAATCAGTGCAAGTCAAATTCAAATTAGAAAGAGGTTACAGGTAGCAACACTGCTACACAAAGCAAAGTTAGTTTCTCTGATCCTATGGAACTTAAGAGATTGTACGGAAAAGAGCTAGCCTGTAAGGCCTATAGGACTCAAGCAGTTCTATATTTCATATATCAGAAGAGCAAATTTGGTTTAGAAATGAATCTGTAGTGATGCAATTGTGTGAAGCCTCTGTTTTTGTGTCTCTTCCCTCTGATTCAGCCCATCCAGAACGACAGCTGCTACTCTGTGTGCCACCACAAGCTTCTGACTGTTCCTTTTGGGGGCATCCCTACCTAGAACACATTGCCATAGTCAGATCTGTATAATAAAGAGCACATCCTCTGATGTAACTGATGGAAGGCACTCCAGGGGAAAAGATATTGTTATTTTCCTGTCTCATGGTCTTTCTCAGATGTTACAACCATGCATACTCATAGTCCACCAAGGGTGTGCTATTCATGATGTTCCCAATACACAAAGTCGCCAATTCATATAAAGAGGACAACTCTTGCATTTTCTTTGCACATTGCATTGAAAATCTGCACATTGTCCTCTTCACGTGAAATGGTGACTGTACATATTGAGAGTATCTTGGGTAGCATGCACTCACTTTGGTGGGCTCCCAGTATACCTGGTTGTATAACACCTGAAAAGGTACCCTGATAGGCTGGTGGTAAGGGAGCATTCAGTCAAACAGAAGCATGAACTACACCAGAGGTGGCCAAACTGCAGCTTGGGAGCCGCATGTGGCTCTTCCACACAGTCTAGTTTAATGTTAACAAAAAGCAAATTTGCATATTTTTCAAGAAAAACATGTGTGTATTATTTGTTTATATCTTGGGGCTCTCAAACATCTGATTCTGTGTAGCTGTTATGTTAAGCAAGTTTGGCCACGGGCTTCCGGTTTTTGGCTCAATGATGGCGGTCATTCTCCCCTTTGCTCGGGGGAGTGACATGCACACCAGCGGTATGGAGGGAGGCTGCTGATGCAGTTTTCCCATGGAGCCCGAGGGTAGGGCTCCTAGCCATAGAGGTTTTGAGGGGTAGCCTCTTCAGTGGTGTAATGCCGGAGAATTGAGGCACCCCTCCGCCCTGACGGTCCTGCTGCTGTGTGGCCTTCAGGTACTAGCTGGGCTGGCCGGAACAAGCACTGGAGATAAAGCGACGGATGAAAATATAAGCGAGGTCGAGAGTGGCCGACAATGAACATGAGTTTGATGTAAGCAAACTTCGAAATAACCGGAAAATCCCTCACCTCCCTCCCACATCGGCAAGTGGAGAGAGGAGGGACACCTCCCATGAGTGAGAAAGATTAGTGGAGAAGAGGGGGGGGGAAGGGAAAAACAGAACGTTTGGCTTGTTTTGAGAGACTTACCAGAGTAGATTTAAATCGTAAGCAATTTTCAGAGGTTGTGAAATAGCGGTTGGCTTTTGTAAACAATCTGCAGAGATGTCGGGGGCAGGGAGGAAAGGAACGAAACCGAAACTTACGGGCGGCCAAAGCCTGAGGCTGGAAGAAGAGGGAGTGGATGTCATGAGACTCCTAGCAGATACGCTCAAGCCCGTGATGGACCAACTCACTGGTATTAACCAGCAGTTAACTGCTCTCAATCAAAACTTTGCAGCACAACAGCTCCAGCTGGCGGAAACAGTTAAAAAGATGGAGCAAATGGTAGAAGTAGTGAAAGAGATGCACATCAAGAACAAGATTTTGAAGATAAGGGTGGACGAATTAACAAATAAACAGAATCATCAAGAAAACAGACTGTTATTTCTACAAATGGGAAAAGCAAATATGGTCCTCAGATTCCAGGGAGTTCCTGAGTCTCTGAATGAGGATTTGAAGAAGCTACTCAGTGAGCTTATCGCACCAGTAACAGGCTTGAAAGCAGAGGAAATTATGAATGATATGGAATCAACGTACAGGGTGTATTCTAATTACACCAAAAAAAATAGCCTGCCTGGATAGATATCAGTCAGATTCTCAAGAAGACAAACTAGGGATGCAATTTTAAAAGCCACATCAGCAACTCCACTGAAATTGGGGAATACACCTATCAAAACTCTAAAAGACATTCCATTTGAAATTCATCAAAAAAGAAAGGGCTACAAGGACTTAATCCTTTTCCTTCAAACTAACCAAATTGGATATAAATGGGTAGTCCCAGAAGGGGTCATCTTTAAGCTCCATGAAAAAAGAGAGAAGATTGACTCTGTACACAAGGCTAAGGAATTCCTGAAACGCCACCTGGGAACCAAAGAAAATGGTGAAACTGGTTCGAGTGGCTCCACACCCTCGGAGACGGATGAGGACCTTGTTGTGGAAGAAGGCGCTGCTGCCCATAAACCAACTTATGCTTTTAGAGATAGAAAGCTTAAGTAAAGGCAGAAGGACTCTGAAAATGGCCTTTATGAAGCAAGTTGGGGGATGCTCTGGAATTCTCCCATAACAAGTAACCAGTTAATATTTGAGCAGAGATAGATAGCACCTCACAGTATGCATTGTTTGCTAACAGTGTAATACTAACATAGATTCTAATTGGGATAATAATCTCCTACTCTTGGGTTTTTAGTTTAGTGTGGGTATACTTTTCTTTCTCCTTAGTTGTTGTTCCCCTCCCCTTTTTTCGTTGTAGTTTTAGTTGTATAATAAAAAAGCAATTAAAAAATCCCCTTTGCCCCCCCCCCAAAAAAAGCAAGTTTGTCCACCCTTGAACTACACTGACTGGGAGGGAATAGGCAAATGCTAATAACTAAATCAAAATACAGTAAATATTGGAAAGACCAAGCACTCATTAGTATCATTCAAAATCCCTAGGAGGAAATCCACTTGTAGTCACAGACTTCAAGAGCCAGGTTTCTGTGAAAGATCCAGTTACCATTTTGCATTTCAGCTCGTTCTTCAGAGTTGTGGGATGCTTTCCATTGTGGTTGGGAAATTAACTTACAATTTTCAGTTTTTGAGGGCGGTTCTGTTCTCCAGACATTAATCTGCAGATCAGAGGTGTGTTTTCACACAACCAGACTCATTTATGGCTAGGGTTGCCAGGTCCCCCTTGGCCCCTGGCAGGGGATGGTGGGTTGCCAGATCTCCAGGGAAACTGCTGGAGATTTGGGGATGGAGCCTGGGGAGGACAGGGACCTCAATAGGGTACAAGGCCATAGAGTCCACCCTCCAAAGCATCCATTTTCTCCAGGGGAATTGATCTCTGTAGTCTGGAGATCAGCTGTACTTCTGGGGGATCCCTGGGTCCCACCTATTTATGGCCAAGCTCTGAAGTTGGCATCAGTTATCAGTTATCAGCAAGGGCTCCAGAGAAAAGGACCATGTAAGCTTAGGTGGACAGAAACCATGGATGGAGGTGGTTGGTTGGTTGGTTGGTTGGTTGGTTGGTTGATTGAGAAACTGATGTGCTTGTTGAAAGGTCTTTTCAAGAGGCAGATTGGCAAAGGCCATCTGCTTTAGTATACGAGATACTAATGCAATAAAAACCATCTTTGGATCCATCAGACCCTGCCAATTACTAGGTAAGGTAATTGAGAGAGCTGTTGCCAAGCAGCCACTTTATAAAGTATTTCTAAAGGCTCTTAAATATGACTGTAAAGCAGGACTGTGCAATAAGTCAGTCAGGGACACGGACAGAACGATAGCTGTGAAACAGTGCCATTCTACTGGATTGAAAACATGTGCTCTAGCCAAGGGGAACCTTGTGTTGGAGCAGTGTGTCTAGCCAGATGTAGACCCATGGACTACAAGATGCCTCTTGATCTTGCACCTCTGCAGTAATACCAGTGCCAGAAGGCAAGCCAGCCACCCTGACTCCTCCACACATGGAACCAGCAGCACGTCACTCTGTACAAAGAACCAGGGGATTCCTCTGCAGATGCCATGTAGAGCTCCCTTCTTCATCATGCAGGCATCCCCCCCCATATTAACATCACCAGGTGAAGCATGCACTCCTCTTCCACCAAAACAAAAAGAGTTACTCCATGACGGGATTGACGAGTCATCATGTCCTCCAGCTGCCCATCAAGATAACTACCATTAAGACCAACTACTGGCAATGCATCAGAACCATTCTTCTTCTTTTCTCTCCTTTGTCTCCACCCTTCCTGCTGAGAGGTGTCACTGCTTGTCAAACCATTATTTCAATTGCCCAATGATTAATCCCTTTTCTGACCCATTAGCAGTTCACATTTTTTAATATTTCCTGGGTACTACGTGACCAACAAAGCATCAGCCTCAGGTCACAAATCAGGTATAAAAAATGATCAGCATCCCATTGTTCTCTCTCTCGCTTCTACCTTCCTAACCCCACCCTATCTTGCTGGTTCCATTCTTTGCCCTGTTTGGAACCTCCCATGTGTGTTGCTGGCCAACTCACGATCCCTTCCCAGGGTCTTTGTCCCTTTTTTACTGCAGAGTCAACTTGTCTTGTCGGACAGGTAAAGTATTGCCCAACCAACGATATTTCCTGCTAATGCAGCTGTCCCTGTACCTTTCTACCTGAATTCCTAGATCTGTATTGCTTGTGAGTATGCTTGATTTTATATTGTATGTGTGAGAATCCTTAGTAAAGAAATCACTACTTTAGTACATCTAGCCTCAGTGTCTATTCCTGGGCTCTGGAAAATCAAACTCCCATATACAAAAGTTATTGGTCCCATAGTTAATAACTATTGCCATTTAATATTTATAATTCCCCACATTTATTAAGAAATAAGGCAGTTTGGCTAACAGAATGGTGGTGGAGCAGCTCCAGAGTTTCCTGGAAGACACATTGACCTTGAACCCACTCTAGTCTGGCTTCTGCCTGGGTCATGGGACAGAGATGTCACTGGTCACCCACACAGACACTCTCCACAGGCTGCTGAATCAAGGCAGGTCGGCACTGCCGTTATTGTTAGACCTGGCAGCAGTGTTCAACACAGTTGACCATTATCTGTTAACCCACTGCCTTGCTCACGTAGGAGTTTGTGGAATGGCCTTGAAGTGGCTTACCTCATTTCTCCAGGTTCAGGGACAGAGGGTGGCAGTAGGATAGAGGATGTCACCTCCACACCCTAAGGAATGTGGAATCCCTTAGGGGGCTATCTTTTCGCCAGTGTTGTTTAACATCTATATTACTCCCCCTCATACAGCTGCTGTGAGTTTTGGGCTGGGCTTCATCAATATGCTGACAACACCCAGCTGCATCCATGATGGACAGATGGATGGACGCTGCCCCATCTATTTTGGCTGAACGGCTGTAGGCTGTGGTTTGATGGTTGAAGCAGAGCTGTCTGAAACTGAATCCATCAAAGATGGAGGTTTTGTGGCAGTGGGGGATTCAGGTCTGAGGTGCCAACTTCTGGCTGCTGACGGTGTACCTTTAATACATATGCCAACCATCAAGAGTCTGAGTATGTTTCTGGATGCCTGCTTATCGATGGAGGCTCAGATCACAAATGTTACCAAACTGGCATTCTTCTAACTACGCCAGATCAGGCAATTGGTCCCTTTCCTGTCTCATCCTGACCTAGCCACAGTAATCCATGCAATAGTCACCTCCAGGTTAGAGAACTGTAATTTGCTCTACATGAGACTGAGCCAGAAACTACAACTGGTCCAGAATGCAGCAGCTAGGGTCCTTACTGGGACACCATTGACAGAACACATATGGCAGTGCTCCACCAGCTGCACTGACTCCAGGTTGAATACTGGATCAGATTCAAGATTTTGGTACTAACCTTTAAGGTCCCAGATATGGGGCCAGCATATCTATGGAACCACCTCTCCTGGTATACCCCCAGAAGGGCATTATGTTCTGGAGAAAAGAACCTCCTGGTGATCCCTCTGTCAGGTGTTCAGTGCATCTTTCAATTCACAGCGCGCCTGTCATTGAGAGAGGAGGCTTCCCCTCCCTCCCTTTGAAGTCTCTGGGGCTTGTCACCTTCGTGAATGCCAAATGGCCTGGCTTCTCAAATGTCTGTGATCTTACTTCCTTGATATGTAAGGCTACGTGCCTTTAGAAGAAGGGGGGGCAACTGACAGATAATCCTGGCGGGCAAAATACTGGAGGCTGATTGGGTCTTGATTTCTAGTGCTTTTACTTGAATCCTCTATAACTGTAACTTTCCCGCATTTAGCTTCAGTCCAAACAATAGATGTGTCTCGGATGGTCTCTATCAACTGTCTCAATAAAGTTAGCTTTCTACAACTGGCTGTGGTTGAGAACTGATTGAAGCGGGAACCTAACAATTTGTTTGGACTCCTCTTTTTCCTTCCTCAACCTCCTGCACCACTAACATGATGAGCGGAGAGGACAGGGGAATCTCTACAACTGGGGCAGACAGCATCACGCTGGAGCAACGGCTGTCCAGTGATGACCACGGAGCTCAGAGGAGCTGAAGGAGGGGTGCAGACCCAAGAATCATGGGCGCCTCTCCCCTCCTGGGCTGAGCCCACCTGGCTGCTGATGCCTGGCCCGAGGTCCAAGAGATTCACGAGTGACAGCACCCGACGGCGCTATGGGCGCTCATTCCAGGAGGAACCTGAGCTCATCTGGGCTGTGGAGGACACTGAAGCTGAATGGCTCTGCAGAGAGTTCAGAGTTGTGGCAGGAGAAATAAGGCGAGAGATGCAGAACATGATGCTAGACATACCAGGCATCATCATGGAGGTGATTGAACAAGAGTTCCGGAACCACGAACGTGGCCCTGATGGAACTGGGAGGGCACCGCCAGCACCCCCACAAGTGCCCCTGCTTCCTGCCCCAGCACCTCTGGGTGCTCCTGCTGGCCCGGCTGGGCCAAACTGCGCTTCTGGCAGTTCAAGAGTGGCTCTGCAGAGAGTTCAGGGGTGTGGCAGAAGAAGTAAGGCGAGAGATGCAGAACATGATGCTAGACATACCAGGCATCATCATGGAGGTGATTGAACAAGAGTTCCGGAACCACGAACGTGGCCCTGATGGAACTGGGAGGGCTCCGCCAGCACCCCCACAAGTGCCCCTGCTTTCTGCCCCAGCACCTCCGGGTGCTCCTGCTGGCCCGGCTGGGCCAAACTGCGCTCCCGGCAGTTCCAGAGCGGCCCCTTGATGCCCTGGAAGTGACATTTGATGGCATGCCAGAGAAGCTAGAGTTCTTCCTGCTGCAGGTGTGCAAGTTCTTATGCAATTGGGGCCTCACTTTCACCACAGATGAGCACCATGTGGATTTTATTGGGTCTCATCTCTGGGACCGGGCAGCTGACTGTTTCATAGGCCTCCACAATGTTCAGGGACAAGAACTTTGTGATGCAAATGCCTTTATGTTGGCCCTCCAACGCCAATATGAAGACCCCCTGGAGCTAGAGAGAGCACGCACATGCTTGAGAGGCCTGTGCCAGGGAGGGGGCTCAATGCGAGAGTACTCCAAGGAATTCAAAACATACGCCATGAAGCTCCAGCGGTGGCCCAAAGAGGTCCTCATTGAATTTTACCAGGCCAGCCTAAACCATGCAATTCTGGATTGGGCCCTGGCCCAAGGCGACTTGCTGATGTTGAATGGGTAGATCCAGGTGGCCTGTGAGGAGGAGAACTGCTCCATCCTGTTGTGGATGTATCAGCCCTGGATCCCCGCAAGGGCAATGATGGCAGCAATGGTGACAGAGACGGTGACCTAACGAGTAGCAAGAACCAAGATGAGGGAGACCATCAGAGACCAATGGATGCTCCAGGGCCTATGTCGGAGATGTGGATCCTCGGGGCACTTCAGGGTGAGCTGCCCCCTTGACAAGAACCCCGGATAAGAGAAGGCGAACGAACACAAGGTGTCTGAGAAGAAACTCAAGCCACTAGGAGCTCGGATGAAGCATCCCAAGGCACTCCAAGTGGGAGAGCAATGGAAGCTTGAAAGCACTTCTTCCAGCAGAGACGAGGCAGACAAGCCGGCGGGAAGAGGCTGGAACCTGCTGTAAAGGGCACAATCTGTCAGGTCCAAAAGTCCCACACGCCAAATTCAGTGAGAACCTCTCCCCCTTTGTTTTATGTAACTGTGACTGTAATAAATCCTGAGCAGGGCATCCAAATATGGGTGAGAGCCTTGATCAATTCTGGATGTGCATGGGACTTAATCAGCCCGTCGCTAGTCACCGGACTTGGGATACCCATCGAAGCTTTATCTGAACCCTTCGTTTTCACACAGATGGATGGGTCTCCAATGAAAGAGGCATGTGTTCCTGATAATGGGGATGGAATCCCATTGGAAACAATGCCCATTCATTATCACCCCGGCTGCCAAATTCTTGATGGTACTGGGCAACTCCTGGTTATGAGATCATGACCCATACATTCAATGGAGTGGTGGGGCCCTACATTTCCCAGACCCCTGCTGCAAAAATCATGGGTGAAACTCTGAGATGCCAACCCCCCTTTCAGAGCGGGTTTGTTTAGCGCATGGAGAGATCAATCTCATCCCCCCTGAGTATAGAGACTTGACTAGAGTGTTTGAAGAAGAGGAGGTAGATGAACTCCCCCCCCACCAAAAGTTGGACTGTACGATAGAGATTTTACCAGGGCACAAGATGCCCAAAGGGAAGCTGTACTCTATGAGCCCAGCTGAAAAGGAGGAACTACGCAGGTTCATAGATAAAAAACTTGCTCAAGGGTTCATCCGTCCAGTCTCTTTTCCCTTTGTCGCTCCCGTCCTCTTCTGGAAGAAGAAGGATGGGGGATTGCGACTGTGCACCGACTATAGAGGTTTAAATGCTGTGTCCAATGCCTAGGCCCTCCTGCTCATCAAAGACTTCCTGGCAGAAGCCTCCAAAGGGTGCATTTTCACCAAGCTTGACTTGCATTACTACAGAGTGCGCATTCGGGAGGGGGATGAGCACAAAATGGCTTTCAATACCCTGTTAGGAAAGTTTGAATATCTGGTGGTGCCATTTGGGTTGGCTGGAGCTCCTGGGGTCTTTATGAATTTGATTAACGAAGTGTTACACAAGCATTTATTCAAAGGGGCACTGGTATTTTTTGACGATATATTGCTTAATTCAAATGATTTAGATTCGCATGTGAAGTTAGTCAGGGAAGTACTCCAGACCCTTTACAAGCACCAGCTCTTTGTCAAGCTCTCCAAGTGCAAGTTTCATAGGGATGAACTAGACTTCCTGGGCTATCGGATTTTGGGGAAGGGACTGGGCATGAATCCCCATAATGTACAGAATATGGTAGGATGGGAGGCTCCTCACACCCGATGCCAACTCCAGGCATTCATCGGATTCTCCAATATCAATTGCTAATTTATCCCCAACTTTGCCCAAGTTGTCCTACCCTTTACTGACTTGTTCAAAACAAAAGAGAAAGGGCCCGACAGCAAGAAACTGGGTGCCAAACTATACTGGTCCCCAAAGTGCCAGCAGGCATTTGAGAACCTCAAGAGGTTGTTTACTTCTGAACCCATATTAAATCACCCTGACGAAACTAAGCCTTTTGTAATCCAAGTTGATGCTTCAGATGTGGCGATGGGTGGAGACATCCTGCAACAGGGGGAGGATGGGATGCTCCACCCCCGGCATATGTGTCCAGGAAGTTCTCCCCTATGGAGCGTAATTGGGCTATTTGGGACAAGGAAGCGGCTGCTATTAAACTGGCCCTCACTACTTGGAGGCACTGGCTGGAGGGGGCATGGGTGCCTTTTGAAGTATGAACAGACCACAAAAATTTAGAGGCATGACGCACACCCAGGCACTTGAATGCCAAGCAACTCCTCTGGGCGGAGTCTTTCTCTAAGTTTCAGTTCACTCTCCAGCATTTCCCAAGAAAATCAAACTCTCTGGCTGATGCACTGTCTCGCCACCCGCAACACGACAGCCGGCGGGAGGAGGTCGTCGACTCAATGTTCACTTCCACCCAATTGGGGGGGAGGGGGCGGTAGTAACTTGCAGCCAGGCGAAGGTGGACTTCTCCATTGAGGTGGAACCCTATGTTTGCAAATTCAAAACTGCTTTCTCTGACGGGGACAGAGAGGTAATCCAAACTGACCCCTCAGCAGAACTGAAGGGGGAAGGGTGTTGGTATAGAGGTGGGAGAGTGTTTGTTCCCAGAGCTTTGAGAGGGGAAATCCTGACTGTGGCACATGAAAATAAACTGGTGGGGCATTTCGGATTTCTGAAAACCTTGCAAAGACAGTTCTGGTGGCCAGGCATGAGAGTGGATGTTTCCCAATATGTGGGTTCCTGCCAGACCTGCCTGATGGGGAAGCGGAGACCATGGAAACCCCCTGGGACTTTACAACCCCTTGAAACACCCGATAGACCATGGGCCGTGATTTCAATGGACTTCATAACTGACTTACCACCCAGTAAAGGTAAAACAGTAATCTGGGTGGTGGTGGTTGACACATTTTCCAAACAAGCACATTTTATTCCTTGCACACAACTGCCCTTGGCTACAGCACTGGCCAAGCTATTCATGCACCACATTGTGAAGCTCCATTCTGTTCCTCGCAAGATAATTTCAGACAGGGGGTTGCAGTTCCTCACTAAGTTCTGGAAAGGACTGCTGCAGGTGTTGGGGGTACAACAAGGCCTAAGCAGTTCCTACCACCCAGAGACGGCTGGACAAATGGAGAGGGTGAACCAGGTGGTTGGGCAGTTCCTCCTGTGTTTCACCAATTACCAGCAGGACAACTGGGTCAACCTTTGCCCCTGTGCAGAATACATTTGCAATAACTCGGTACACAGTGCCACTGGGCTCTCTCCTTTTAAGGCAGTGCATGGGTATGAAGGGGCCCCCCTCCCCACAGTAACCACCCAGGAACCCAACCCCGGGGACTTATAATCATGGAGCTGGTCCACCATCCAAGAGACTCTGATAAAAACGAAAGAGGGCTACAAAAAATAGGTGGATAAAGGGAGAGCTCCAGAATGGGAGCTGAAAACTGGGGACTCTGTGTACCTCTCAACAAAGAATCTGAAAGGGATCCAACCAGTGAGGAAGTTGGGGTGGAAGTACATTGGACCGTTCAAAGTAGTGAGGGTTTTGAACAAGTGGTGGTGGAACTCGAGTTACCTAAGAATTTGAGGTATATTCACCCTGTATTTCATTTCAGTTTATTAAAAAGGGCCCTGGCCCGAATGAGTGGAGACCTCATCCAGTTGCCCCACCTTCTCTGATGATTGATGGAGAGCCACATCAAGAAGTAGAAGAAATTCTTGATTCCAAGTTGATACAGAATAAATTGTACTATTCGATTAAATGGAAGAACTTTGATGAATTGCATAATGAGTGGGTGAAATGCAATCATGTCAGCACTCCTTCTTTAACTTGGGCATTCCATATCAAATACCCTCATAAGCCAAAGGGGTAAGAGGGGCTTGGGGAGGGCAGTATGTCAGGCGCTTGGTGCATCTTTCAATTTACAGCATGCCTGTCATTGAGAGAGGAGGCCCCCCTCCCTTCCTCTGAAGTCTCTGGGGCTTGTCACCTTCATAAATGCCAAGTGGCCTGGCTTCTCAAATGTCTGTGATCTTACTTCCTTGATATGTAAGGCTACGTGCCTTTAGAAGAAGGGGGGGGGGGGCAACTGACGGTTAACCCTGGCAGGCAAAATATTGGAGGCTGATTGGGTCTTGATCTTTAGTGCTTTTACTTGAATCCCCTATAACTGTAACCTTCCCGCGTTTAGCTTCAGTCCAAGCAATAGATGTGTCTCGGATGGTCTTTATCGTCTCAATAAAGTTAGCTTTCTATAACAGGCTGTGGTTGAGAACTGATTGAAGCGGGAACCTGACAATCTTGCCTGAAAGAGATCCAGCTGTCCTCAACCAGAGCCATGGCCTTTTCGGCCCTGGTGCCAGCTTGGTGGAACTCTCTGCTTAATGACATCCATGCCCTGCAGGCCTTAGTACAATTCCACAGTGCCTGCAAGGCTGCGTTCAGACGGCCAGTCAATCGCGCCATGAGCCCTCCTAAAATTTTATTCCGATTATTTTAATCCAGCCTAGCATGACCAGACACCCCCCAATGAAATAGCCTCACCGCGCGTTGTTCCCGCCGTGATTTGTCTACACGGCATCCACCGAGGATTTTTTTAAAAAAAGTTTTGTACATTCGCATAGGCAAGGCTGCGCCTCCTTGGAGAACTGAGGCGATCGCGGAGGGTTTTCAGCAAAGTCCCGGTCCTCCCCCTTGCCATTGTCATCACGATCAATGGAGGGACTATTTTGCAAGTTAGAACAGTCCTTCCCCCCTCCATCTCCCATCGCGGTAACATCTTGTCCCTAAAAGAAATAAGCATGAATATTACATTCCTCGTAGCGCTTATCGCTGAATGCGTTTCCTCGTTAAAGCGCACATGGGGTTTCAATTTTTAAAATGCGCCATCGCTCGGTCGACGTCAGACCGAGCCGATGGACATCGCGCTAATGGAGTGACCAGACGGAAGAAAGTCTGCAGTTGTTGCGCGGGTAAGCGAAAACCCTACACTGAAACTGCTGCTTTTAAAATCAGGATTGGAGGCGCAGCAGAACGGGATGCCTATGGGACCGGAATATTTCCCAGATGTTTCTGTCTGGTCGTGCATTTTTGATCCGCAAGGGAGTCGTTCCTATGGCAGATCAAAAGATCCGTCTGAACACACCCCAAGATAGAGATGTTCCGCCAGGGCTATGGTTGAGGTCAGCAATGGTTGCCATAGAGCCTGGCCTCCTCCATCTCTCATGTCCCCTCATGTGGAAGGTCACAATTGGTCCTTTAATGCCATCTGGAATAGTTTTTAGATTTGTTACTGTTCTAATTGTTAACGGTTTTAACTTGATTATAAATTGATTTATATGTATTTATTGATTGTTATCAATATGATATGTTGTATTTGTTGGTGTGTTGTTCACATCCTAGAAAATAACAACAACAACAGAAATAGAAATATTGTGAGCAAAGTTTTTTTTTTTAAACTGTACTTTGATTAAAGTTTTATAGGGCCATCAAGGGCACACAAATTACGTTGAGTCTAAATCTGGCCTGAGGGCTACCACTACTTGCTTCTGACATTTTTGTGCAAGTGTGTATCTGTCATATGGTCCTAGAGCAGCATAAGCATCACAGGACTTGATCAATAAATTTAGAATTTCATTAGTTGATCATTTGGACAGGAGGGTTACAGTACAATGATAATTTTGATATTGCAATAAATTTAATGTTATGAATAGAAAATGAGTGGGAAAACAGTAGGTACATTGAAAATATCATATATTTGGACTTGTCACCAGAATTTTTAAAACAAGCGTTGGGTCCCTCTCTCTCTTATACAGGCATGTAGGGCTTTTTTGTGTGAGTGAGAAAGGGAAAGTGGGGACTCAGGAGCAATCTGGTGGGGAATCTGTAGAGGGAGGGGGAATTGATGGAAATCATCGCAACATTATATATGAGTTTTGGTACTTAGAAAAAGCACTACATCAAGCCTTGTTGGAACTTCTTCCTGAGCTCACTATGCCACATTCACATGTGTGTGAATATTGCAACTATGGTGACTCAATCATATGAATCTTTCCCACTTGATAAGCACCTTCTCTTCTGGTGAAATGCTGATTGGGTGGGAAGATCCATGTACTTGTATACGTGGTTCTACTATTTACAAGCATACTATATCTGCATACTTTAGCATCACATGGCATTTCCTCATGGGCAGGCCTCGGTTTGAGCAGGAGCGCGCTGGAGCACCACTCTGCCAGTAAGGAGCCCAGGGACAGGCACATAAGCTCCACCCCCTGCTCCCAGCCCCAGCCCCTGCTCTCAGTCAGGCCATGAGGAGACAGCAGCAGGCAGGTAAGTTCCCTGAGGAGCCCTCCCATTGCCTGCCGAGGTGCCTCTGCTGCCTTCTACAGGCCCTGTGCTGGAGTGCAGGGCCTGTAGGAAGGCCATCAGAGTGCAGGGCCTGTAGGAAGGCCATCGGAGCCCCCTGCCACCTTCTACAGGCCCTGTGTTGGAGTGCAGGACCTGTAATAAGACCTCCGGAGTGCCCTCCCACCGCCCTTCTCTGCCTCTGCACCTTGGCGCGTGGGCAGAGAAAGACCTCTGGAGCGCCACCCCCGCCACCCCCCCGCCACTTCTCTGCCCCTGCACTTCCAGAGCGCCATCCTTCTCTGCCCCTGCACCCCAGCAAGCAGGCAGAGAAAGACTTCCGGAGTGCCCCCCCTACCACCCTTCTCTGCCTCTGTGCCTCCGGGCACTTAGAGGAGATCAAGCAGGCAAGGCAGGCATGAATCCCTGCCTCCTCTTCCTTCTCCAGAGAGCCTGCTGCAGGCGGGGGGGGATTTAAATCCCTGGCTTCCCTGCCTGAGCTCCTCTAGGTGCCCTGCAGCCATGGGGCACCTGGAGGAGACCAAGCAGCCAAGCCAGGCATGTCTCCCCACCTCCTCTTCAATCCACAATCCAAGCCCCTTTTAGGCTTGTCTCTCTCCTCCCCCCAGCCTGCAGGAGCCCAGGGCAAGGCTGAAAGGGGCTTGAATCTAAGAGATCCAAGCCCATTTCAGCCTTCCCCTCCCAAGCCCACAGGAGCCAATGGCAAAGCTGAAAGGGGCTTGAATATAAGGGATCCAAGCCCCTTTCAGCCTTCTCCCCCCCCAAAGCCCGAGGGAGCCCAGGGCAAGGCTGAAAGAGGCTTGTATCTAAGAGATCCAAGCCCGTTTCAGCCTTCTTTCCCCACAAGCCCACAGGAGCAGATGGCAAAGCTGAAAAGGGCTTGAATCTAAGAGATCCAAGCAGGGCCTGCCCCAGGTGTCTGGGCGCCCTAGGCAGGACAGCCTGGGGCGCCCACCCCACCAGGGGTGCCAACCTCCCGGTGGGGCCTGGAGATGGCCAAACGCCAGCTTTTCTGGGCGCCTCGCACCTGCGAGGCGCCCAGGAAAGCCGGGGCTGCTGGCGCTGGGCGGGAAGGGGGGCTTTTCACGGGGGGCGGGGGACATTTTGGCGCCCCTGCAGGGCCGGCGCCCTAGGCGAGCACTTAGCTCGCCTAGTGGGTGAGCCAGCCCTGGATCCAAGCCCCTTTCAGCCTTCTCTCCCCCCCCCAAGCCCACGGGAGCCCAGGGCAAGGCTGAAAGGGGCTTGAATCTAAGAGATCCAAGCCCCTTTCAGCCTTGTCTCCCCCCCCCAAGCCCCCGGGAGCCGATGGCAAAGCTATGAGTAATGGAACAGTCTGCTCTTCCCTTAATATCTGTGTGATTTAGTTTGGTTCTCTTGGAGCTCTTGTTTCAATTTCGTTTTTATATGCTGAATGGACCTGAGGTGGCTGAGTGAGTAGTCTAGCCTGGGAACTCACAGCCGAAGGGGGACGTTTAAATGTAAGCCTTCAAGCTCCTTTTTAACTGCTGGTGGGGGAATTTAGAACTTGGGGAAAGCAAACATACACAGAGGATTTCATTTTCTTCCCCTTTCTTCCCAGTTCTTTGCTCCCTTTCTTTTTCCTTTCCCCCATTTCTTTCTTTCCCCTTCCTTCCTTCCTGTCAGGTAGTCCTGCCATGATGGATGGAGTAGGGTGGGAGGATGGGCCTTGTGTTGCATTGTGGTGTGTAGGGCGGGAGGTTGGGATCGTGGGGTGTTGATTTATGCACCTGGAGTGTTCGAATGGAATGCGGAGGGCGAGCTCTGCAGGCTCTATCTCTGGTAGACTTAACACCCTGACCTTGGTGGAGACAGGCTGTGAGCTTCCTATCGCTTTCAAAGCTGCAGCTTGGCTGGGAACAATGGGGGCGGTGGGAACTTCATTAGTATAGTAACTTTCAGTTCCCATTCGCATACTAGACACTCATTGGTGGAAGGGGGGGTCCCCATTCACCCCCTTTCTGGTATAGTCGCTTGCTTTGTGTAACCACGTTATTCTGAACAATGTATCTGCTCCAGTAACCTACTATTGCAGCTCTATAATAAAATGCTATTCTTGCTTCAATGAACAAGACCTGGTGTTTGGCTGACTAAGTTAGGGTCTCTGACAGTTTGTTCAGAATCCTTCATTTTTTGGGACTGGTCGGAAACCCACGGCTCCAACATGAGTGGCGGTGAAGAAGACACTCTCCCGATCGAAGACGAAAAGAAGGAGGACAAGAAACCTCCTGTGACAACCGTACCCACGGAAGCCCCTGGCACGTATGTACCGGTGACACGGGGCCAGGAGTATGACTTTGGAGGGCCCTACGGGGATCCGTATGGTGCAGCCTACGGTGGGGTAACCACCCGAGTCAAGCAAAGACGAGATTGGGTGAAGCCCCTGGCAGAAACCCATGAGACGTGGTTTGCGACTCCGAGAGCTTCGGTGCGAGTGAGCCACGCCGAGAGGTCGGTCCGCAGACTGATCACGGCCGAAGGGCTGGAAGACACCTGCCGAGACTCTGAGGGCCTGGAAAGCGCCGTGGTGAGACGGAGGTGGAGTGGTGAGCCGAGCCAAGATCGCCTAGTTCGCCTCCTAGATGAATCCCTCGCCCGCATTCCCCAGATGATCGCGGAGGGCATCCGAGAGGAGCGGGAGCGGCAACGGCGGGAGGAACCACCCGACCAACCCCCTCAAGACCAGCGACAGGCGCCGGTTCCGGACCAACAGAATGTGCCGGCTCAACCCCCCGCTCAACCTGCGGGGCCGGGTCCGCAAGGACCGCCGGGGCAACCACCCCCCCGACCATGGGGGTTCCTGCCACCGAAACCGGCGGAACTCCTTGATGCGGATTTTGATGGAGACCCCGAAAAGTTTCCTTTCTTCCTGGTGAGGGCAGAAAGATTTATCGAGACGTGGGGCCACCTGTTTCAACGGGAAGACCGGATGGTGGATGTCATAGCCTCGCACCTGAAAGAGGCAGCGGCTGACTGGTATGTGGGACTCCACCAGACTGACGGACGGGAGCTGAGGGAAATCGATACCTTCATGTGGGCCATGAAGGAACAATTCGAAGACGTGAACGCCAATAAGACGGCCAAAGCGGCCATCCGTGCCCTCAAGCAAGGCGCCAAGTCGGTGAGAGACTACACGGCTGAATTTCGCAGGTGTGCGGCCAAAACTCGAGGGCTGCACGACGGGACTCTAGCAGACCACTACAAATTGGGACTCAACGCGGAGATTCGTCATTCAGTCACCAAGACCCAAGACCCAGACACATTAACAGGCTGGATACAAGCTGCCATCACCATGGAAAACCGCTTGAAAACCATCAAACTGGATGATGCAGCAGCAATGAATAAAGGGGGCCAGTCGGGCCCTACACCGGCTACGCGAGGGAAGAATCCACCACCGAACCCGAAACCCAAGGACGGCACGAGAGAGCTTAGGATGAAGCAAGGTCTCTGCCTGAAATGCGGGGAAGGGGGCCACTTCGCGGCGAGCTGCCCAGGCTCCCCCGCATCGACCGGGGCCACCAAGGGAATCAAGAAGAAGTTTGACACTTCCACCCCAAAGCCTGTGGCGAAACCGAGAGGGGCGAAAGCCTTACAAGCCAAGCCGCTCAGTGAGGCATCGGATTCGTCGGATGGCGAGACCGTGCAGCCGGGAAACGAGACGGACCTGCTGTAAATAGCGCTGAACAGCAGGTCCCGGACTCCCAAGCGCAGATCCCGGTGAGCAGACCCCCCTCTCTTTTCTTCCTCACGGTGACTTTGATGGACCCGGGTCTACTGACCCATGTGAGAGTGCGAGCTCTCATTGACTCTGGGTGTGGGAGAGACCTCATTAACCCCACACTGGTGACGGGACTGGGGGCGAAGGTAGTTAAATTGGCCGATCCCCTGATTTTCACGCAAATGGATGGCTCTACAATGAAAGAGCCTTGCAAATACGAGACTGTTCCCTTGCGTGTGGGGATTGGGCATCACTGGGAGGAGAGGCCCTTCGTCGTTACCCCTTCTGCCCGGTTTCCCCTAGTGCTCGGAAGCGCGTGGTTCTTCGATCATGACCCCCATGTCCTATGGGGGGAGGGGAAAGTGAATTTCATTGCCAAGAAATGCCAGTCCCACCTATGGAAACCGGAGTGGGGTGTCCCAATGGGGGGGGAGTCTCTACTGACGGCGGGGGTAGCGGAGGCAGAATTAGAGATGATTCCATCAGAGTACCGTGATTTGGCTTCCGTCTTTGGGGAAGAGGAAGCTGATGAACTACCCCCCCATAGGAACTCTGACTGTGCTATTGAAATTTTGCCGAATCAAAAGTTGCCTAAAGGGAAGTTATATTCCATGAGCCCTTCGGAAAAGGTGGAATTAAGGAAATTTATCGACAAAAACTTAAGCAGGGGGTTTATAAGACCTGCCTCCTCCCCGTTCGCAGCCCCAGTCCTTTTCCGGAAGAAGAAAGACAGGGGGTTGCGGTTGTGCACTGATTATCGAGGCTTGAATGCGGTCTCCAACACAAACGCTTACCCCATGCCCCTGATCAAGGACCTGTTGGCTGCGGTGGCTGGGGGGAAAGTATTCTCGAAGCTAGATCTCAGAGATGCCTACTTCAGGGTGCGAATAAGGGAGGGGGATGAGTTCAAAACGGCATTTAATACACCCCTGGGTCAGTTTGAATACTTAGTCATGCCGTTCGGTCTTCAGGGGGCGCCGGTGGTCTTCATGAACTTAATCAATGAGGTGCTCCACAAGTACTTATTCAAGGGGGTCCTTGTTTACCTTGATGACATACTCCTGTATTCCCCTGAAGCTGTGAAGCTGGTGCGGGAAGTTTTACAAACGTTGCACAAGCATAAGCTCTTTGCTAAGCTGTCTAAATGTGAATTTCACAAGTCAGAGATCCCTTTCCTGGGCTACCGCATATCGCAGAGGGGAATTGAAATGGACCCTGACAAAATAAAAGATGTGGTGGGATGGGAGCCACCCAAGACTCGGAGGCAGCTCCAAGGGTTCCTCGGATTCGCGAACTTTTACAGATCATTTCTCTCGAACTTTGCTCAAGTGGCTCTCCCCTTAACTGATCTGCTTAAAACGAAAGGGAAGTCACCAGACTGCACTCGACCCGGAGCCAAGCTAGACTGGTCTCCGGCATGCCAATGGGCGTTTGACCAGTTAAAGGCCCTTTTACGTCGGAGCCTGTGTTGGCTCACCCAAATGAACTTAAGAAATTCATTGTGCAAGTAGACGCTTCTGACGTTGCGATGGGAGGGGCGATCCTCCAAGAGGGGGATGATGGTAAACTGCACCCCCTTGCCTATGTTTCCAGAAAGTTTAATGATACTGAACGGAATTGGTCGGTGTGGGAGAAAGAAGCGGGGGATCGATCCGCTTAGCGTTGGCGACCTGGCGCCATTGGCTTGAGGGGGCACGGGTTCCCTTCGAGGTGTGGACTGATCATAAAAACCTCGAGCTTCTCCGCTCCCCCCGTTCCTTGAACGCCAAACAGCTGCGTTGGGCTGATTTCTTCTCCAAATTCAATTTCACTCTACACCACTTCCCTGGGAAATCTAACTCGCTGGCAGACACACTGTCACGGCTCCCACAGCATGACAGCAAGAGGGAGGAGATTCGTGACTCTGTTTTTACGCCTTCCCAGTTGGGAGGAGCAGTAACCACTCGGACTCAATCCAAACGTCCCCCTCCGTCCCCGACCCCTCCCTCTAATGACTGGGTGGTGAAATTCTCTACAGCTATGTCTGACGCTGATAGGGAGGAGGTAAAGGGGGAGGAAGGAGTCACTCAGGATGCGCATGGCTGCTGGAAAAAAAATGGAAAACTGTTTGTTCCCAGCTCCCTTTGGGGGGAGGTGATGGGCTGGGTGCACGGCTCGAAACTGGCGGGGCACACAGGGTTTGTGAAATCCCTCCAACTCTTGCAGAGACAGTTCTGGTGGCCTGGGCTACGAAAAGACATTTCGTTATTCACTTCTGCTTGCCAAACGTGCTTGATGAGCAAGCCCAGACCCGGTAAACCCCCAGGAGCTCTACAACCCCTCCCCACGCCGGCTCGTCCATGGGAAGTGATCTCGATGGACTTTATTACTGACTTGCCTCCCAGTGGGGGGAATACTGTCAAATGGGTAATAGTGGACCTATTTACTAAGCAAGCCCATTTCGTTCCGTTTGCCTCAATCCCCTCAGCCAAGAAACTAGCCTCGGCGTTCTTGCAACACGTAGTGAGGCTACACACTTTACCTGCTAAAGTAATCTCGGATAGGGGGGTACAATTTGTTTCTCATTTCTGGGGTGAACTGATGTCACTGCTTGGGGTGGAGAGGGCGGTCAGCAGTGCGTACCACCCAGAAACTGATGGACAGACTGAACGTGTGAACCAAACCCTTGAGCAGTACTTAAGGTGTTTTACAAACTTTCAGCAGGACAATTGGCACTCCCTTTTGCCTTTGGCTGAATTCTGTTACAATAATACTCAGCACTCTTCTACCGGTATGTCTCCCTTTATGGCGGTCCATGGATATGATGCCCCGCCTTTGCCGTTTTTAGATTCTCCCGACCTCCCGGCGGGAGATGCTGGTGACTGGTGCAAACAACTGCAAGCGGCGTGGTCGTCTTTGGCCAAGACCCTGGAGGATGCAAAGGAAGCCTATAAAACCCAGGGTGACAAGAAACGTAACCTGTCCTGGGTTCCTAAGTGTGGGGAGTTTGCTTATTTGTCCACACAGAATTTACGTGGTATTCAACCGAGCCGCAAACTCGGGTGGAAATTTGTTGGACCTTTTGAGATTGTGAGATTAACAATGTAACTGTGGAACTTGCCTTGCCTAAATCTCTAAAGTCTGTTCATCCTGTTTTCCATGTAAGGCTTCTACGCCGGGCGCCTGAGGAGAACAAATGGAGACTGCGGCAGCCCACCCCGCCTCCGCTGATGGTGGGGGGGAACCTCACTATGAAGTTTCACAGATACTGGACTCTAAAATTTCTCGTAATCGCTTGTTTTATCTGGTTGAATGGATTGATTTCGGGCCTGAACAGAGGGAATGGGTGCGGGCGGAAAATGTTCTGGCCCCCAGGTTGATCAGAGCTTTTCATAAGCTGTACCCCCACAAACCAAAGGGGTAGATTTATTTTCGAGAGGGCTGCATGTCAGGTAGTCCTGCCATGATGGATGGAGTAGGGTGGGAGGATGGGCCTTGTGTTGCATTGTGGTGTGTAGGGCGGGAGGTTGGGATCGTGGGGTGTTGATTTATGCACCTGGAGTGTTCGAATGGAATGCGGAGGGCGAGCTCTGCAGGCTCTATCTCTGGTAGACTTAACACCCTGACCTTGGTGGAGACAGGCTGTGAGCTTCCTATCGCTTTCAAAGCTGCAGCTTGACTGGGAACAATGGGGGCGGTGGGAACTTCATTAGTATAGTAACTTTCAGTTCCCATTCGCATACTAGACACTCATTGGTGGAAGGGGGGGTCCCCATTCACCCCCTTTCTGGTATAGTCGCTTGCTTTGTGTAACCACGTTATTCTGAACAATGTATCTGCTCCAGTAACCTACTATTGCAGCTCTATAATAAAATGCTATTCTTGCTTCAATGAACAAGACCTGGTGTTTGGCTGACTAAGTTAGGGTCTCTGACACTTCCCTTTCTTTCTGTCCCTTTCTTTACATTTTTTCTTTCTCCTTCCTTCCTTCCTTCCTTCCTTCCTGCTAATGAGTTGGGCTATAACCAGCTGAAATACAGGTTAACGGTCAATATACACAAAATATGCCAAACAAAGCTTGATTCCAGTGGCACCTTTAAGGCCAATAGAGTTTAATTCTGGGTCTGAGTTTCACGTGAATAAACTTTGTTGGTCTTAAAGGTGCCACTGGACTCAGACTTTGTTCTGTTGCATTGGAACAGATATTCTTAAGTACCTCTGCTAATGAAACTTTGAGCTGCTATCCTACCTTAAGCGTGTGTGGACAGAAGGTGTTGGGTGTACCCTGATAATTTGTGCAAGTAACTTTGTGAGGTCTTTTGTACAGTGCAACCCTATTGCCTGTGTAGAAGAGCCCTCTTCAATAATTCTGGTTTGCATAGATTCAGGTGGGTAGTCCTGTTGGTCTGAAGCAATAGAACAAAGTTTGTGTCCGGTGGCACCTTTAAGACTAACAAAGTTTAATCCTGGGTATAAGCTTTCGTGTTCATGCACTCATTTTCGGATACATTGAAACAGAGTCATCAACCATTACATGTAGGTCGCAAGTGAGGAGGATGTTGCCCATACCTGTAGACTTCTGCAAACGCGGGAACTGTAGCTTCTGTTCATAACTGGGTCGCTGGTCACTTCTTCAGCTATGAAGTATCTGTAGAAGAGAGCAGTGGCTCGCAAAAGCTGATCCCCTGCTACAAATTTTCTTTGTGCTTTTGTGGTTTTGAAGCAGTTTTTCTCCAGGTAGGCTCACCAGCTCTGAGTTGGGAAATACCTGGAGATTTTTGGGGTGGAGCCTGAGCGGTGGGTGTTGCCTTCCGACACACTTCTTTTGATGTCAGGGGGTGTGGCATATGCAAATAAGTTATGCTAATGAGCTCCTGCCCCTCTTTTTTCTACAAAATGACCCCTGCTCATGGGTCATCTCACCTGAGTTCAACACTTTTGGGAAGAGGAGAATTTTACATTAAAAAAATGAAAGCTAGGAATTCCGTGAACCACATAGGCAGATTGTTATAATGCTATATTGATAGAACAATATTAAGTCATCAACTAAAAAAAACCGGAGCAGCCCCAGTGGCATGAGGGAGGGGCCGCTGGCGCTGCTGGGAGATTGGGGCAGGGAATTCTGCTGTGTGGAAGCCTTGTTCTTACTGCGCCGTATCAGCTGCAGCAGCATAAAGGAAACAACACAAGCCAGTGGACATACGGAAAATAGCTCCTGTGGAGTTTAGAGGATGCCTTACTTTTGAATTCATGAGGCAGCTGCAGCTCACATCTCCTGCAGTAACAAATACATTTTTGAGGAACAAGAGAACATTATCTGGAACTGAAGGCAGAGGGCCCTTAAATGCCTAATTCAGTTCTGAAAACTCCTTTTCACTAATCCACAGTAAATCAAAACGATTTATCTAATCTCAAATGCATTTATTTAAAAAACAAACAGAGCTGGAATCTGCATCTGGAGTCCCCAGATGTGGCACTGAACCCTGATATCCTCCGTCATCAGACAAAGAAGATCCCTTTCACAGACCTTTGGAGGGGGTAGGTGGGAAATTGGCTTTCAGATTCTGGAGGTGATAGGAGATTAATTCTTGATTGCATTCCCCCCCCCAAGTTGTCATACTTGATTGTCCTTGTACTGCCTTCTGTGGTAATGATGTTGCTTCTGTTTTGTCTTTATACAATAATTATCCACAAATGCTTTTGGCTTTTCGACAGTGTATGATGGCTTGGGAGGTGGGATGGTGTGGCCGCTAAGAGTGCTAAGAGTAACAGCCAAGGAAGTACAAAGTTCAGCCACGCCATTTGAGCCGCTTTCGGCACGCCTCAGAAACGGCTTTTACGTGCGCGTTCACACGCCCAACATCTGCGCACCGTCCTAAACCGGAGTATTTTGACACCATTTACTAAGTGGTGTTTTCCTGATTCTCCAATTCAAGGCGCACTTTCCTGACATCTGATGGCTCATTGAGCCACTTCCGGGTGCTTCAACCCCCCCTCCCCTCTGGGAAGCTGCCCCCGGCTTCTGGTTTTAGTCCACCATTTTTTAAAAATGCCTTAGCGGTGTGCGCTTGAGCGGAGCTCCGCACCTAAGTTAAGTAAAGAAAAGCTTCAGTGGTGCCTAGTTTAGGCATTTAGACAAGTCTGGGATCTCGGGGAGGCCAGTTTCGGGGTGAAAATGTAAAGAGAAGTCTTCATTTAAACTTTAAAGAGACGTGTTGAAATCGCTGTTCTGCATATGTGCCAAACTTTTAGTTCTGGAGAGGGCTGCCTGTGCGCATGCTCAAACGAGAGGAAAAAAAATTCCACCTGCATGAGGATGGTGGAGAACCCGGAATGAAGAGGTTAGTGTGATCACAATTCTCCAGGTTAAAAAAAAACACGCATCGGACCGGAGCAATTTAAACCGCTCCAGCACGCTGTCTGAACGCACCCAGTGCCTTAGGGCAACTTGATATCTCTTGGCCTCACAACTGCAACATGGGGAAAATACTACCAAATTGCCTTACAGGATTGTTGTAAAGTAACAAGCAGGGTGTTTTCTCCATATTAAGAAGGCCCCCCCCCCTCTCCTCCCCTCCAGCCCTCATCCTTTGCTATCTCTTAGGTGCTTCCTTCCAAGAGGCTGAAGAATATTCCACCAGGCAGTGAGATCAGGTGGGCAATGAACTGTATCGGCTGCAACAGACACTTTGTAAAGTTGTTGGTTTCTTTTTTAATAGGAGGGGAAACAGCAGTAAAAGCACTTATGAGGTGATAAAGAGCTTTAATGAGCTGGCTCTTTGATAACACAGCTGTAAACTGATAGGAGAGCAGGAACAAAAAAGCGGTTAGTGCCAGTGGCTAGGAGAGGAAGCTCTGTGGCCAGTCAGAAGGGCTTTGGCTTCCCTGCAAAAATTGTTTTAAAAATGTTTCTACCGTTGCAACTCTGGATTTTCTTGCAAGTGTGTTTTAGCCCTTTCCTCCACACCAGGAAATAAATAACGGTGAGGGGTTTTTCTTGGGAGGGGGGGAGGTGGAGGAGTTGTTGCTAACTGGGTTCAGTATCAAGTAAACTGTCTTAACTGTGGATAGAATTTGCGTAATTCCACTGTTGAGAAATCACTGCAGGGACTTGTGAGACATCTTCTTTTGGGGGGTTGGAGCTTACTTCATTTCTAGGTGTTGGGAAATCATTGCAGGGACTTTTGAGGAATCTTTTTTTGGGGGGTACTAGCAAATCCTCCTATTGAATAATAGGTTGGCCTCTGAGATCATTTTCAGCTCTTGATCTCTGATGTGCTCTGCAGTTCACAATGCAATCCTAAACAGAGTTACACGGTTCTAAATCTGTTCATGTCAATGGGCTTTGAAGGGTGTAACTTTTTATGTGAGAGACAACGGATATATGAACAGATACAGCTGATCTAGGGTGGTTAGGATGGCCAGGCTCTCTTGCTGCTCCAGGGGGGGATTTTGGGGGGCATTCTGGGGGTGGATGGGGATGCTCCAAGCCCTGCACCCAAGAGCGACCACCCGCCCGGCCCCCCTCTCCCTCCCCTCCTGCCCAATTTAAAGTGCTTCAACTGATCAGCAGGGACCACGTGGCCCGCTGATCAGCTGGAGGGCCCTTTAAATCTAGCAGGAGGGAGGGAGGCAGTTCTGGATCACATGCTCAGTTTGCAAAAGACCCTTTAAAGGGTCTTTTTGAGAGCCGAGAATGCGGCCTGTGACCGCCCCTCTCCCTCCCTCCTGCTAGATTTAAAGGGCCCTCCAGCTGCTAGGTGGTCCCTGCCAATCAGCTGAAGCCCTTTAAATCGGGCAGGAGGGGAGGAAGAGAGGGCCAGGTGGGTGGTCACTCTTGGGGTGGGGCTTGGGGAGTGGAGCTACCCCCACTGGCCAGCTGGCCGGGGACGGATTGAAGTCCCCAGAAGTGGGGGAACCCCTGCCCGGACCTGGGGGCTGGCAACCCTAAGAGTGGTCATGGTGATTAAGAAGAGCCCTGCTGGATCAGACCAGTGGGCCATCGTATCTCTCACAGTGGCCAACCACTTACTCTGGGGGGCCAACAACAGGACATAGAGGCTGAGGCCTTTTTCTGATACTGCTCCTGGTCTACTGCCTCTGAACATGGAGGTTCCCTTTAGTCAACATGGCTAGTAGCCACTGATAGACCTGTCCTCTGTGATAAAGAGATTGTACTTAATAAGCAGAGTGAGCAATGTGGAGAGGGGGAGGCCAAGATAAGTAGATCTCTGCTGCCTCAGCCATAGGCCTGGCAAAACATCTGCATTTTGTGGGCCCCTTTGTGACTGCATGAAGTCCCACAGGGCCCAGATCTCAGCAGGGAGAGTGTTCCACAAGGCCAGAGCCAGAGCTGGAAAAGTCTCTGGCTCTGGTCGAGGCTAGGCAGACGTCCTTGGGGCAGGCCCGTAGTTAACGTGGGGCCCATGGGGCCCGCCCCCCATTGTTTTTGCAGGTACCCTCCCCCAATCAATCACTTGTTCTCCCCCCCCCCGGCTCTAGACAGCCGGGCTCAAGGTGAAGTCAGCCCAGGCAAGCAAGTGAGCGGGCGGCGGGATTTGGCTCTGGGGCACGAACAGACTCTGCGGAAGAAGCTGGGTGTGCGGGGACCGGCTGCTGCCGACATCCAACCGCTGCCACTGCTTGAAGCTTTCCTCCTCGCCTTCCTAGTAGCCAACGAGCTCCAGGCTGCTGCTCGGCTTGCCCACTTCACTCATTAACTCCCCTCCCCGGCTCGATGTAGCGCGTGCCCACCCTCGCGCCCTTTAGTCACGGAGGCGGAGGCGAGGTGGTGATTGTTAATGGAGGAGTTGTTAGTGATGTGCCAGCAGGGGTTCTCTCTCTCTCTCCCTCTCACGTGCCTTAAAGGGACAGTGCTGCGTGGTGTCCTCCATGGTGGTGAACTGCAAGGCAAGCCCTTTGGAGGAGGAGGAGGCAGGGAGGGGGCCTGACCCAGAACTGGCTTGGGTGTGTGTGTGTGAGGCTTTGAGGGCAATGCCAGCCGGGGGCGGAGGGGAGAAATCCTTCTCTGCCAAGGAGCGAAGGATGAGGGGAGAAGAAACTGCAAACTAGTTGTTAGTGTCAAGGACATGAGTCGTATTCCGTGTGCTCTGGCAGGTGTGAACCGTCGGCCTCTGCTGGGACAGGCTGGATGGGGTGGGGAGGCACTGCGCAGGTGAGTGGCGGTGGGCCAGGGTGTGAGGCAGTACCACACAGACATATAATGGCAGGCCCCACTGGCCCCCTGAGAAAAGCATTGGCCCCCTGGGCAAAAATTTGTTAGCTATGGGCCTGCCTTGGGGCCAGGGACCACCAGTAGAGCTTGGTCCATTGAGTGTAATGCTCTTCTGGGGACATACTGGGAGAAATGGTCCTGAAGGTATGTTGGTCCCAGACCACGTAGGGCTTTATAGGTCAAAACCAGAACCTTGAATTTGACCCAATATTCAGTTGGAAGCCAGTGCAGCTGGCGGAGCACTGGATGTATATGTGCTCTTAGTGGTGTTCCTGTCAGAACATGTGCCACTGCATTCTGGGCCAGGTGAAGTTTCTGGATCAGACTCAAGGGTGACCCTGTGTAGAGCAAGTTATAGTCGTCCAGCATGACCATTGCATGGGTCACTGTGGCCAGGTCAGGGAGAGAGAGATCGGGAGCCAGTTGCCTGATCTGGCAAAAGTGGGAAAATGTTGATCTGGCAACATTTGTGACTTGAGCCTCCATAGATAATGAGGCATCCGATGTCACACCCAGACTCTTCATTGTTGGCGCCGGTATCAACAGCACCCTGCTAAGAGCCAGGAGTTGGAACCCCACTTTCGCCTCCCCACTCAGCCCAGGCATGATACCTCCGTCTTTGATGGATTTAATTTCAGCTGGCTCTGTTCAGCCACATCATCCAAAGCCCCCACCAAAATATCTGGGGCAGAGTCCAATCAGCCATCCATTAACATATAGCTGGGTGTCACCAGCATATTGATGGCAGCCCAGCCTAAAGCTCCGGAACAACTGGGCGAGGGAGTGCATATAGATGTTAAGTAGCATGAGGGAAAGACTCTTCCCTTATGAGATGCCACATACCAAAGGGTAACGCGGCAAGACTCTTTCCCCAAGCGCCACCCCTCTGTCCCTGTCCATGGAGAAAAGAGGCGAGCCACTGTCAGGTTGTCTCACATATCACATCAGCTGTGCAGGGCAGAGCTAGCTGTCAAGTGGGCGAGTGAGCAAGTGGATGGGCACAGTATCCCTCCCTCCTACCCAACCCCGTGGTGCTGTCTGGCTGTGACATAAGGCAGCTGCATAGTTAGGGTTGTCAACCTCCAAGTTGTGCTCTTGCTGTTACAACTGATCTCTGGACTACTGAGTTCCCCTGGAGAAAATGGCTGCTTGGGAAGGTGGACTCTATGGCATTATACCGCATTGAAGTCCCTGCCCTCCCCAAACCCCTCCCTCTTCAGACTACACCCCCCAAACCTCCAGGTATTTCTCAACTCAGAGCTGGCAACCCTATGCATGGCATGGCTATATGGCTACCACCCCCTCTACCTCCCCGCCTCTGTCCCTTGCCATGTTGCTGCTGTGGCCATAATGGTGGCAGAAAAGGGCAGTGGTGGTCAGGCCAGCTGCACAGTGGTTTAGACCCCCTCCCCCCATGCAGGGCCTGGGACAGCTGCTGCAATTGTCACATAGCTGAGATGACTGGTGCGGCTGATATCTTTTCCAGGTCTTGTTGGGATCGTAATGGGTTTGTAAAGAAAACAGGCTATGAGATTATATTTTATCAAAATATATACTTTTTTATTGTGGCTTTCTGGATGATACTTCTGGCTATTAAGATGTGCAGAGTAAGCTCCCTTTGCATAAACTGAGTTGCTTATGAGTGGAGCTCCCTACAATTTAAGTAGCAGGAAGTGCTTGCCAAGACATTAGCTGCAAGTTGGTTATGATTAGAACGGAGCTGAATGCAGAAAGACAACGAAACCTACTGTTGAGCCTTAGCGCTTGATGGCAACATGTGAAATACTTAATCTTGTTTCACTGGTTTTAATTTTAAAGGAGGGGCTTCCATTCTGAATTATTGGTGGAAATTCCTAAGGTGCCGCGGTGAAAACACAGTGCATCTTCTTTAGTTTTTCAGTTATTGTTTCCATTGTCTTTTCCCCTCCTCCTTTGTTTCTCAACTCAGCCAAGACGTATCCATGCAAAGGTCCCTCTAACTGGCATCTGGGGAGTGGAGCATTTGGACACCACTTCCCCTTCAGACTTTGAAACCCCCTTGTGTCCCTTCAACATGAACCTCTGAGTTCTACAGCATGGCCTTTCTGTTTTGTATAGTGTCTCTATGCTTCCTTTGATTTCTTGTTCTAATGTGCACTAGGTACACTTGACCATATACTGTGTGGTCCTGGGTATGCCATCAGTCTCTATAAACTGCTGAATTTCATACGGATACCAAAATCGGGGGTTTATCTGTAGGAAAGGGACTCTGTGCAAAGCCATTTCACTGGCTCATATCTCCATGCTGTGCTTGGCGTGCTTGTGGACGTGTTTGGATGGCACATGGAACAGGACAGAGCCATGGTGGTGGTTCCACCTCTCCCCTGCTGTGTTCCTGGATAAAAGGTGGCATTGTGTAGCTTTGCACATAGGGCCTGGTGAGTGCGGTCCCTTCTCCTCTCCAAGTCTTTTGCTCTCTTTGGTTTTATTGGGGGATATTATTGAGGCAGTAAGCCAGGCAAAATGAGCGGGCTTTCGGGTGGGTAGCAGTGTTGGTCAGTAGCAGCAGAACAAAAGTTGAGTCAAGTTGCACCTCGAGACCAACAAAGTTTTATTCAAAGTGAAAGCTTCAGTGTTTTGCACACAAAAGCTTTGTTGGTCTCAAAGGTGCCACTTGGCTCAGACTTTCTTCTGAGAGGACTTTGGCATCTTACTGTCTCTCGGCCTAACCTGCTGCATAGAGCTGTTCCAAAAAGCTGTTAAAATGCTGAAAAATGGAGTTTCCAGATGTATTTTCTTTTGCTCCCTAAGGTTATGTCACAGTTGTGCCATGCATTCAATTGTAAGTGAGGGTATAAAACATGTCATAACTCTCAGGAATTTCTGTGTAGCACTATGCAACATGGGTATACTGGCTAACACAAAGGTCTCCAGTGATACAGGTCAAATGTTCTACATGCTGTGGATCCCACCTCACTTCAGGAAGTTAGGCAGCTGATCTCCATGCTCCTTCTGAACCCTGTCGTTTGATGCCCGGGCAGGGTCAGATTTGAAACCAGCTGTGTGGAATCCTCCTGTCTGAAATGGTTCTTAGGCCCAAATGATGCCAAATGCTAAATGCAAACAGCAACTACATGGCTAGCTCCCCTACCACAATGTATAATAAAACTTACACATTATGATATTCTGCACTTTCCCACCCATTTCACATCTTTGTGTTTTGCTGACAGGATAGGGGAAGTATGAAATGTCATAATGGCAGGCAGAGGAAGCTGTAGCAGATGTTACTGACTGGGATAGGAATTTAAATGAGCCTTTAAATTAAAGTTAATGAGTAACATTATAGATAGAACAACTGTAGCAGGGGTGGCCAAACTTGCTTAACGTAAGAGTCACATAGAATAAACGTCAGATGTTTGAGAGCCGCAAGACATGAACAAATATCACACACATGTTTTTATTGAAAAATATGCACATTTGCTTTTTATGAACATTAAATGAGACTGCCAAAAATAAAAACAAAAGGGGTAAAAACAGAAATTGATATTTATTTGTTTGCTAATGATATTTATTTGTCTAAGAGAGAGAGAAAGAGAGAGAGACGTGGAAAGAAAGAATGAAATAAGTGGAAAGAAAAAAAGAAGAGAGAAACAAAAAAAGCAAATAGTTGGGGGAGAAAGAGAGAAAAAAGAAGCAAATAAAGCAAATAGATGGGGGTGGGAGGGGGAGGGAGGGAGAAAGAGAAAGGTAGGAAGTGTTGGGGAAATGAGGGGTGCAGGGACTTTTTCATACACCCCATTCTTTATTTTGTGGAGGGAGACAAGCTGGTTTCCCGATTGCAGAGAGAGAGAGAGAGAGAGAGAGAGAGAGAGAGAGAGAGAGAGAGAGAGACAGAGAGAGAGACAGAGAGAGAGAGAGACAGAGAGACAGAGAGAGAGAGAGAGAGAGAGAGAGAGAGATGTTCATAGTAACTTGAGGAAGCACAAAAAGAAAGCAACATAAGCAAAAAAGGACTACCAAAATTTTAAGTAGATGTGCGTTTAACATAATGCTTGACCCTTCAACATAAGGTATTATTTATTTATTAAACATTTATATGCCTTCTCTTCAGAGACCTGGTCTCAAGGCATCTCATGTAAAAATAATTAAAATGAACAACTACAAACCAGCAAATAAAGCCCAGATGCATAAAAACCCAGAAGCATGAAAGCACATAAAACCCCCGAGCATAAAACATCTGGCAGCCCAAATGACCCACCTAACAGTCCCCAGGCTAGAAGCAGATTGTAAAATCTATTTAAAATATCAAACCCTCCCCCCAACTAAAGGGGTTACAGATGTACTCTTTTAATTCTGTGACCTGTGACACAGTGCCCACGGGGCTCCAACCTGGTATGGTAAGCTCTGATGAGCTGCTTGGACAATGGAGCCCATCTTGCGTATCAGTCTGCTATATGGCAACACTTCAACCTTTTTAGACTTTTAGCCCTAATATAAGGCCAAGTTGTTTGCACAGGTCAGACTTCTATTGCTTTCTCTGTCCCCCAGCTTTCCACTTCTCGTATAAGCAAGCAAAAGAGAACAGTTGTGGTGTGACCAATGTTATGCTGGGGGTATGATCCAGTCATGAGCCTGGGACCCATTAGCTGAGGGTGAATGTTCCATGGCCATAGCAGACCTGGGTGTCCATTCTGAGCTGATCAGAAGGCAACCTGATTGGACAGGATCCTTGTCTGCCACAGGTGACTTAGTGTAGAATCTTATGCAAAGAACTTTCTCTGACCACTATCAACTTGATTTGGCCTGCAGCCACTGTAGTGTGTAATAATATTCAGTGTATTGGACTAACATACCTAATGTTTTGCTGCTACCATTTTGTGACTCTGTAAGAAAGATAATGCAGGCTTCTTTTTTCTAAAAAGCATTGTTGCTTTTGTCTTATGGGACAGAGTTTGTGACACAAAGATTAATTCAGATTTTTCAAATTCAGTTGGTAAATACGAATCTTCTTCAGGTAACCAGGCAAAGCAAACTTTATAGACTGGAGGAGAGTTTGTTGTCTATCTTTTTTCGTTTCAGGTTGCTAGTGTACTACAGGTGACTATCACGTGTGCATGCAGAGGCAGGCTAGTCGAAATTCTTGTGGGCCAGTAATGCCCCTGGCTGGCATTCATTGGTTTGTTATTCCAGGGGTAACAACTCTACCAGGCATAGAAGAATTTCAGAACCACTTCAGTTTGGTGTAGTGGTTAAGTGCACGGACTCTAATCTGGGAGAACAGGGTTTGATTCCCCACTCCTCCACTTGCACCTGCTGATTGACGTTGGGTCAGTCACAAGCTCTGGCACAGCTGTCCTTGAAAAAGAGCAGTTTCTGTCAGAGCTCTCTCAGCCCCACCTACCTCACAGGGTGTCTGTTGTGGGGAGAGGAAGGGAAAGGAGTTTGTAAGCCGCTCTGAGATGCCTTTGGGCAGTGAAGGGTGGGATATAAATCCAATCTCCTCTTCCTCTTCCTCTTCCTCTTCCTCCTCCTCCTCCTCCTCCTCCTCCTCCTCCTCTTCTTCTTCTTCTTCTTCTTCTTCTTCTTCTTCTTCTTCTTCTTCTTCTTCTTCTTCTTCTTCTTCTTCTTCTTCTTCTTCTTCTTCTTCTTCTTCTTCTGTTAACAGCATTCATTGTATCAGCCAACACGCCTAACTCTTTGTCGCTAGCCCTTTGTAACTCTAGAGGAAAGATAACATAAGCTTCTTTTCTCTAAAAAACGTGATTCCTATTTTTCCAGCCACCTTCTCGCCCACACTTACTTCTTTCTTTCAAAGCTGCCAGTCACTGATCCACCCCCTGCTGTGTTTCCAAGGCTTGTCTAATCTGGAAATCAAATGTGAACCAAATTCTCTGTGTTGGTGAAAGGAAATATGAACCAAATGTAAGGGATGGCTGTTCAGGGGAAAACAGACTTCCAGGCCCAAGCTGTTCTTAATAAGGCACCTCAGTTGGCGGGACTCAGCAGTGCTGAGGCATCTGGCTTGAAAGCCAGCAAAAAAAGAAAGCCAGCACTGAGCTAGTGGTGTGGACAGAAGACCCATGCAGGCAAATCAGGTGCTCCATTTGGGCTGGATCCACTCATCTAGTTGCCCTTACTTTTTAAGTATGGACTCCCCTATATTTAGCAGCATTCATCTGCTGTATCTCAAGGTGTTGTCTATTAACATTTGAGATGTGGGGAGATGTTCTGGTAGAGATATAAAACAGACTTTTCTCATTCCTTTTTCCCACGACAGGTAAAGCATTAGAATCCTCAAATAGTTTACTAGGGCATTTTGAGTATGCTACCAATGAGCCAATAATTGCAATAATGGAATAATTTGACCCAAAATGGATAGGGCTAGTTTCAGTTACTTTGGTTGTGGCTTAAATGATTCCTAAAATCTTTTGCAGAGATTTTGCTCTCTGTTTACCTAGCTTCAAAGGTCAGGTGGGGGTGCTGACCAGAGATCAGTCTTTGTTGTGGTACCTTGACACTTGAATTTCACCCCCTCTCCCCAGTAGTTTGTCTGGTGTTCACTTTATTAATCTTCAAGGTGGTAGGTAATTTTTTTTTCAGTTCATCCCAACTGCTGCTGTTATATATAATTTTCTAGCTCTGATTTCCTGGTTAGATTTTAACACAAACTTTTTTCCTGGGGTTTTTTTGTGTGTGTGTGTGTGTGATATGTTTTACTAACTACTGTTGCTTAAATTGCTTTTTGGCTTTTGTGCTGGCATTTTTAGTGGGAGAACAGGATATAAATATTGGAAATAATTTACATCTGACGGACCAAGTAAAGTAAGGGCATATAGATCTTCCAGCACAGTGGGTAGGGTTGAACTCTGGCTCGCAATAAAGTCCTCACCAGGTTGTTGTTACAATTGACAGAAGCTTGCCTTCCATGTTGTGTGGTGTTTTATGTTTTATTGAATTAGTATGTACACACGCACAGACACACACTTTATTTTAAATGCTTTTAAAGTTGAAATGTTTGATATTTGCTGCCTTGGGGACCCTATTTGGGTAGAAAATTGGCACAGAGATGTTTTAAATAAATAATATAAATGTTGATTGTACAGACTGAGAAGACATAGCCAATGCCTATATGGATGACCATGGGATTAATGGACAAAGTGGCCTTAGGCCATCATCCTCGAGTTCAGGACAATGGACATCCCAGGGCTGAATAGGGACGTGGGATTCTTACCTCATTGCAGATGTACTTTTCTGCATTTCCCACCTCTCTGCATATATCTCTCAGCTCTCATCGAGCTGATCACATTTTGCATCGTACTTTGCATCCTGACTCCAACTGGTCCTTCTTTGTAATACCCCATCTACCTTCTGACCTGGATATAAAAGCTGATGGAGCTTCACTCCTATTTGTATTCTGATTAAGTGAGCTTCACTAATGAAAACTTGTGCCCTGGAAAATGTTTTTGCTACTGAACTTGAATTTTGGCCATAGGCCATAGCTGGATAATATTATGGACCCTATATATCTCCCAAAAACAGACCACATGCTCACTATTTCCTGTATCACATAGGAGCCTTTGCAAAAGCCACATTCACCAGTACATTGAGTATTAGTATTATTATTATTACCACCCCGCCCTCCCTGCAAGAACATAGAAAATACAGTCATTCTTTAAATCTGGGTTGTCTGTGAACTGAACAATCAGATATTGTGAACTGACTGTTATTTGACCACATTAAAATATTGTCAAATGTTTTGTATCATGTTATCCTTCTTGGCTAACAACCTCATCCGCCATCTCACCTCAGCCCTGTTCTATCCTGCCTCTAACGGGCACGCCGAGAGGATGGTAAAGGTAAAGGTTCCCTTGCCTGAAAGTCAGTTGAATCTGACTCTAGGGTTGCGGTGCTCATCTCCGTTTCAAAGCCGAAGAGCCAGCGCTGTCTGAAGATGTTTCCGTGGTCATGTGGCTGGCATGACTAAACACCAAGGCACATGGAATGCTGTTACCTTCCCACCGAAGTGGTACCTATTTATCTACTTGCAATTTCTTGCTTTCGAACTGTTAGGTTGGCAGGAGCTGGAACTAGAGACGGGAGGTCACTCCATCATGCGGCACCCGGGTCTCGAACTGCTGAACTACTGACCTTCCACAGCCTGCAGTTCAGCGTGTTGAAGCACCTGACGTGCGGGGACTGGGGGCAGAAGCTCACCTCCTACCTCTTGAGGCAGCACATAACACCATGCTCAGCCACTGGTAGGAGTCCAGCAGAGCTTCTAATGGGCCTCAAGCTTTCATCACTGCTTGACTGGCTCCACCCGGACTTAGACCAGTCCAAGCCTCACCAGGCTGAGGTCCAGGGAACCGGGCAAAACCTGACAGTGGGAGACAGGGTTTTCACCTGAAACTACGCAGAGGGACAGTTATGGCTGCCGGCCATAGTCACCATGATCCTGGTTTCACGCCTGTATGTGGTCCAGCTTCCAGACAGATGGAAGGTGCAGCGCCACATAGACCAGCTCAGCGAAAGGTGGGCAGACTCAAGCCTAGGGTCAAACCCTGAACCGGTCCCCGAAGAGCAGCGAGGGCCTCCGCCAGAGGAGGTGCGTACTGCCAAACCCAGGATGGAACTGGAGTCTGGGCAGACCCCAACTCCTGCTTCAGACCCCTCTAGCACTGAGACCCTGGAAGAGTCCACCAGGGCCCCTGATCCCATCGTTGTTCCACCACTGCAGGAGCAGAGACCTCTGCGAAGGTCTGGCCGAACTCGTTGTGCCCCCTCCTACCTCAAAGATTTTGTTTGGAAGGGAAATGTTCCATCTTAGGGGGGAGGAATTGTTATGTCCTGACTATGAAACTGAGCCTATTCTTTTCCATTCTAAGCTTGATGCAAGGAATGGATTGTAAGCTGTAACATTTCTATTGGTTGTTCCTTTGGAACTGTTTACAAGAAGCAATCACTGCTGTAAATATGTTTGTGGAGGGAACAGACCTCATTGGTCTTTAACTCTGTTATTCTATTGGTTGTCAACTTTTATATGGGCGTGGCTTAGACAGCCCGGATTATTTAAAAAGGAAGCTGTGCTCCACTTGTTGTTATGTGTTGTCGTTGTTGTCTGATCGTCTAGTTGCTGTTACAAATAAAGCTGAAATCACTGCCTCTTGTTGAGTTGCCGACTTAACAGAAACTTTCAGCAATGGAGACTAATATTTTGGGAAGGGGAGGGGAGATAGTAGTTAGTATATTAGCTACTTTCAGTACTTTATAGTTGAAAAGTGGGATACGTGTAGTAGGTAAGGGAAAAATTATGAGCACAGCAAAGCTTCTGATATCCATTGTGAGTGGAGATGTGTCCAAAGAAGAATACTTCTGCAAGCAGTCATCGATGGCAAATGCCACTGCCTAGGAGCCAGGCCCGTAGCCACGGTGGGGCTGTTCAAGGCTCCGCCCCCAGGCACAGCCCCACAGGAATTTGTCCTGAAGACACTTTTAAAAAACATTTTTAAAGGCAGTGTGCTCCTTGAGCCCGCAGAGCCATTGTGGGCCACCTGCTGCTCCCTGCACTCAGCGCCAGCAGCAAGAAGAGCAGTGGTGGCAGCTACCACATCGAGCTTGGCATGTTGCTGCTGTTGGGATGGCCCTTCATACTGATGTGCTCAGTATTACCACCACCGCCTCCTGTTTTCTCCTCCCCGGGTGCTGTCCTGCTCTGGAAGGGCTTTGGGAGCAAGCCTGAGAACCAGAAGTAAGCCAACTGGGAATCTGTGTATGTGTGCTGGAGGGGGAGATGGGGAAAATAAAGGGGGGGTAGGGCTGGGGCTTTGGATCGGTTGGGAAATCCAGGAGAGCGAGGCGGGACCATCTATCCAGCCTGGCTCCCCCACTCCTGTAGCTTTTCGGTTTGGGAGGGCTCTCCTCTGGACTGCTGCAGCAAAAGCGGCATGCTTGGGGCTTCTGCTACCCCCTTTCCTTTGGCAGCCCCCTTAAATATTTGAAAGCCTCTCCGAAAAATAAAATCCTCGCTAAGGGCCTGCTAGGACCTGTGAGATTACATCTTGCTTTCTGCAGGAAGCAACTTCTGTTTTGTGAGCTAGCTTTCCATTCCGCAGAGCTCCTGTGAGGGACTAGACCCCAGTCAGTAAAAGCCTTGCGGGGCAGTCGCTGATACTTTAATTTCTGGGTACGGTTTCATTTTTTAAAAAAGACGTGATCGCAGGTCGACCCTGTTCCAAGATGAAAGCCGGAGGTGCTTGGTGGTCGTTGATAAGTGTTTCCATTTACAGGATGAGCCTTACAGCTACAGCACGGGGTTGTTTTTGCAGGAAATCCTCAGAGCCAGTTTCGGCCAAACACCAAATTCGGGGATTGAACCCCTCTTTTTAAATGAATTTCATTCTCTTTCACCTTTGTTTAGTGCCATAGTTGCGTGGCAGGTTCGGTACAAAAGTGTGAGATGGCGCCTGCCCAGAGGAATCCACCCTTTGGATTCCCCCCCCCTCCCACGTCCAACCCTATATAGCGGTTCACAGCTGAATGGCTAACTCCTCCGGCAATTTGCTTCTTTGGCTCCAGCACCCACGCGAAGAAAGCGCGTTTCATTTCTGTTCGCCTTTCCCCGCTGCTCTTGCGCGGAAAGAGGGCCGAGGCTGAAACGCCCGAGAGCCGCCGGGCCGCCGAGGTCTCTGAAAGCGCGGCAAGGCTCTGCGCCCGGCCAAAGGGGCGGGGCTTGCAGCACGGGAGGCGGGGTTTCCCGCGGGGCGCCGCCCCCTCCCCTTTTCCCCCGGGGGCGGGGGGGGCTGCCCCGAGAAGGGGGGGAGGGGGGAGTGCGCAGGGGCGCGCGCGAGGAGGGGGGGGAGGGGGGGGCTGCCGCGCGATGCCGCCGCGGGTGGGTCGCAGGGCCGAGCTAAGCCCCCGCCTCTTTCGTCGTCCTCCTCCCCCTCCTCTGGTGAGCCGTCCGGCCCCTTGGCCTGACCCAGAGATGCGCTGAGCTTAGGCTGTTCCGCGGCCCGTTGCCCTGAGCCTCCCGAGGGGCCGGTCTGGTGACGGGATGACCTGGGTTTGCCTCTCCTGCATGCTCTGGGTAGGTAGACCATGGCCTTCGCCCTCCCCTTTGCAGTAGCCGGCTCTTCCGCGCGCGCCCCCCCCGCCGCCTCCAAAGTTGCTTGACTGGGTTGCGTTTGAAAGAAGACGGGTTTGTTCCCGGAGGGTTCCCGTTGCGGGGTCGAGTGCCGCCTTCCCCTTGGGCTGCATTCCCACGCAGGGGAGGCCGAAAGGAAGAGGCGTGTTTGGCGTTCGGGGGGTTGCGCGCGCGTGTGAGCGAGACCGCCGGCCGATGGGCGGGTTCCCAAGACTTGGTCAGTCGCGCTCGGTGTTCCCTCTCAGCTGAGTTTTTTCGCCTCCGGCTCACACAGGTTTGCCTTTGCTCGGGAAGGATGTGGCGCCAGGGCAAACTACTTTACGCAGCAGCCGAATCGCCGCCGGCTCACAACTTTGATGCCGGCAGCTCACGGAGAAGGATTTTTGCTCACGAGAATCCTCTGCTCAGAGGGAGCACTGGTCGCGGCGTAGGCAAAGACAGGGCGGCATGAAAAGAAAGAAAAAAGGAGAGGGAGGAAGCCTTTACTGAGGGAGAGCACCTGGATGTGACTCTCTATGTGAAGGAAGAGCTCGATGCTTGCGAGGAGCAGATGTCCAGCGATGTGGCGTGCTGTGTCAATGGAGAGCAGGACGGTGGACCAGAGGGACTGGATTTAAAAACGCTGCTTGTTGTCCCTCTTCAAAATAGGACCGGTTTCCACATGAAGAAACTTATTTGCATTGCACCCCTTTCGGGAACTTGTGAAAACCAGAGCGCCCCCCTCCCCTCCCGGGGCTTGGAAAAGGGGTCTGAGCTGAACTGGCTTGGGTCAGGGGAGATCACAGAGGCCAATTTCCCACAAGTGCTGCTCCGCGCTCGCTCTTCCCTTTTGCCCCGAAGGTACATGTCAATTTCACTCTAAGTGCTGCACAGCCGCATTTAGCCCCACAGCTTCATGGGATTTTCTCTGTGTCTACTCAATCCTCAAAAAACAGGACTTAGTGTGAAATTGACATGTACCATTGGGGCAAAGGGAAGAGTGAGCAGGGAGCAGTGCTTGTGGGAAATCGGCCAGAGACTGTGATCAGTGTTCCCCCGAAGCTGAGTTAGTGTGAGCTAGCTCAGGGTTTTTGGGCCTCCCACTCACACATTTTTGCCTCAGCTCAGGAAGGATGGCTCCAGAGCAGACTAATTTATGCAGCAGCCAAATCGCTCGCTCACAACTTTAATGCCAGTAGCCCACAAAGTAGCATTTTTGCTCACAAGACTCCACAGCTTAGAGGGAGCATTCACTGTAATGCATGTTTGTTCTGAGGTTGGCTTATTCAACTAGTTAGCTGGGGAGAAACCTAACTGGAGAAATCAAGGTTAAGGAGCCCTTGCTTCTGTAAAGGGTGATTTCTAGTTGCATCTTGGGAATCCCAACCAAGCGAATGTGGGTGGGTCTAAGTTGAAGTCTTTGTCAGCTGTGTGGCCCATTGTGATGGTTTTCTGCTGGAGGCCAGTGAGTGGTGTATATCCAGCGCCATGTCCCATTGCTTCTCCCTCTCCTTTGGGTCTGGTAAAGTGCTGCAACTGACCTGTTTGAGAATACATCGCTTTTAAAATGAAAGCCCATCACATGTAGAGTTGGTACAATTTAGGGGAGAGAGACTGTGTGGGAAAATACCAGGGTTTAAGGTGATGAATAGGTTAGCATACCGGGAGGTGCAAAATTACTTTTTTCCCTCTAAAGCATTTTATTGTGCGATGCTTGACATCTTGTAAGTGCCTCCCCCCTCCCCAATATCCTGCTCATTTGTACTGCTGGTCAAATATTGATACTGTTGGGACAGTGACTTAAATGCCACACTGAGATCAACTTCTTATAAGGCAGGATTTGCTCTACATTTACTCAACCAGGGTGTGAGAGTTTTGGGAGGTAACTATTCCTACAAACATTTGCATGAAAAGAGAACTCTGTTTCTGCGGAACAGAGCTTGTCTGCCCCTCCGGTCCCTACAGTTACAAACCACTGTTTGTGACATAGCTTTGTTGCCATAGTGATGCTTTGCGTGGTCCCAAAGGCGAAAGCGGCTGGGGCGGGGGAGAGCTGGGGGGTGGAAGACAAAATGAAGCCAAGAAGAAGAAAAAAGCCCTGCAACTGGCAAAATTATCCTGGACTGTGAAATGGTCTCCCAGGGGTGAGGGAGGGATGGTGCAGTATCACGTTGCTGGTCCAATGCTGGAAGAGACTAATTCAGCAGCAGCGTCTGGAATGGTGGATTGTTTATTCCAAAATAATCACTATATAACTTTAATCCTGTTGACATTTGCGGAGTCCGTAAAGTGGTATGTCCTGAAAAACAGGCATTTAAATACAGTGGATCACCCCCCTCCCCACAAACAACAGTAAGCAAGAGGACTCAAACAGAGCTGCTTTGTATAAGCATATTATGATCATTATGATAATATTATCTGATTTTTTTGTGCGTTGTGACTGGTCTTGTGAATGGCTTGGACATGTGTCAAGATAGCTTGGAAAAACCATCCTGGGGGAAAAAATTGAAATGCGATTGCTGAGCCAAGATCTGAACTGATTGGATTCTCAGTCTTGCATAGGAGCCTTTTCCTCACCTACTCTCTACTTTCTCATCGACTCCCTACTTAGGAATGGCCAAGCCTTATAAACAAGACTTAAGCAGTTTTAGCCTTATTTAAGGGGATTAAGAAAAGGAAAAATCCTGAAGCCCCTTTACATTCACAGAAACAATAGCATAGTTTTTTTGAATGCAGGCCCTAGCCGGTTTGCTTGGAGTTATGTTCTGACTCATGAATCAGTCCTATCTTTTGTTATGTTAAGCTTGAGTCAGAGAAGGGATTGTAAGAGTCGACATTCCCATTGGTTGTTTCTGTGAAACCTTTGTAAATAGCCAATAAGAACTGTATATACTTTTGTGGAGGGAACAGACCTCATTGGTCTTTATCACTAGTTTATGATTGGTTGTTAACTGAAGTATGGGTGTGGCTTTGACAGCCTGGATTAAAAAGGGAGCCGTGCTCCACTGTTTTGTGTGTGTTGTCTGATCGTCTGTTTGTTGTTAAATAAAGCTGAAATCACTTGTTGAAATCACTACCTTGTTAAGTGTTATACTTAACAATTTGGCGATGAGGATGGGATACTAGAGCGGGTAGGCAGCCCCACTGAACCAACGCGAAAAATGGCAAACAAAGACACACACCCAGTCGAGCCAGCTAAGCCGCTACCCGCTGTAGTGGCTGCCTGACCAGCTGCAATGGCCATCAACCTGGCGTTGGAGGTGTTCGAACCCAGCGTGGAGGACTGGGACTCTTACCTGGCACGGTTCGAGTTCCACCTCCAAGCGAACCAGATCACAGACGAGGCGCGGAAGAAGGTGACCCTTCTGAGCTCCTGCGGCAAAGTTGTTTTCGATGTCTCCTGGTCCCTGGTCTCTCCAACCGAGCTTAGTGTCTTCATGGGAAGACATCACAAGCAAGTTGAAGGGCCACTTCTCGCCTCAGCCATCAAAAAATCACTTGTAGGTATGCATTCTACAAGCGAGGTCAAGGCGCTACCGAGACTATAGCCGAGTATGTCACTGCCCGGCCTTGCAACTTCGCCAACCTTGAGGAGGCCCTCCTCAATTGTCTCATGTGCAGATTGCAAGATGAATGTTTGCAGCAGTGTTTGTTTGCCAGAGTCGAGCTGACCTATGCCGTGGCGTACTCAGAGACCGTCGCTGCCAAGGCTGCTGAGAGGTCAATGCGTGAGGTCCGTCAGCAACCGGTTCCGAGTGGGAAAGAGTAATCGATGCACCAGCAGTCAACCAGTGAGTCGGAGGGGGAGGTCGATGATGTATGCAGGACGCGAGCTGCATGGCCTTTGCGGACCTCGTTGAAGACTGCACCGTGGTGTTCCTGTGCTGGCTGTGGTGGCAAACACGAGAAGGATCACTGCTGGGTGCAGGACCTCGATTGCTGGTCCTGTGGTAAGCGCAGCCATCTGGCAAGGGTCTGTCGGGCCGCGAAGAAGTCACCACCATCATCACCACATGTAAAGCCTCAGGTTCGTGTCTGGAACGGCGATGGAGCAGCCAATTGCCATCAGACTGACACTTGCAGTTGCCTGTTGACAGTCTGACTACTGGTGGCAAGCCAAGCAAGAAGATCCACATCACGCTTCGCTTGGATGGCATTTCCTGTATGATGGAGATGGACTCCGGATCGTCCATCACCGTCATCTCGATGCAGACTTGACAGCGCATGTTTCCACAGAGGAGTCACCGCTGTTTGGCGCCTGTTTCAACCTGCCAACCTGCCTTCCAGGGCCGGCACATTCTGCTGGCGGGAAGGGTGAGTTTTGAGGTTGAATTCAAGGATCAGAAGGTTGTGTTAACCCTTCTGGTTGCCGAGGGTGATCGGGTCAGTTTATTGGGCCTTGATTGGTTCAAGGCTCTTGGCATTGCTGTAGGGGTGTGCATTCGGGAATCCCAAAATGGAAAAAAACCCAAAAAAAGCATTTTCGGGTTTTTTCGGCTTTCGGGATCCCGGACAGGCTATTCACTGTAATCTTCGAATTCCCCAAAAAAATCCCAGAAAATTCGGTATTTTTTCAGTATTTTTCGGCATTGCCGGAAAATGGCATTGTGGGGGGTTTTTAAACTGTTAAAGGGCCTGGGAATTCCTTTTCCCGCCGTTTCCCCCTCTTTCCCGCCTTTTCCTCCTGTTTCCAGGAGTGGGGGGAAGGAGGCTCCAGACCAGCCAATCACTGCAATGCATTTGCAAATTGCAAAATGCATTGCAGTTTGCAAGGCTGTTGTTGCTGCCTGCAGCCCAACCACCAGTTTGCTCCTTTCCCGGGGAAGGAGCACTGTGGTGGCCAATAGGGTTCTGGCATCTGCTCTCTGGCCAATCACAGAAGGTTTTTCTTTTTGAAATTCTTCTGTGTATGCTCAGAGAGCATAAAAGGAGCCAGTCTCTGGGCTGACTCTCATTGCTGTGTTCCTGGATCCTGCTGGCTGGTGAGAGAGAGCTGCCTGGCTTGGCTGTTGGAGATTGTGGCTGGCTGGCTTCTGCTGCCCCTGCTCCTGAGTCTGCCCTGCTTTCCTCCCTGCTCTTCGTGGACCTCGGATCAATACCTCAGAAGACTTCAGATTGGTTTGATTTATTAGGGCACTTTTAAATTTAATTTCTTTTCTCTTTATTTTATTCTTCCTTAGGGTTGGTTTGGGAGAGACCTGGGGTTGGTGGGGTGGTGATTGCACATGGTCTGCTGCTGGCTTGGCAAACATACCCCCTCACACCACCACCACACCTCTCAGGTTTTTTTACAGGGAGAATCTGCTTGCCTGATCCATTCCCATAGGAAACAATGGGAACTGGAGAACTGGGGGCACACTCTTTGGATGCCCCTAGAATTGGACCCCCTGGTCCAATCTTTTCAAAACTTGGGGGGTCTTTTGGGGAGAGGCTCCAGCAGCTACAGTCCAAATTTGGAGTCTCTACCTCAACCCCCCCTCTCCAGCCCCCTGCAAACTTTCCAGAAAATTTTGCCATTGAAGTCAATGGCCCCATTGGATATAATGGACCCGAATTTTTCGGGAATCCCAAAAATTTTCGGATTTCAATGCTTTACCGGTATAGGTATTCGGGTTTTTTCGGGAATACCGAAAAAATTCGGGTCCAATATGCCCAAATCCGAATTTTACCGAATTTTTTTTTTGCACACCCCTACATTGCTGTTACTGGTGTAAATCAAATATGTGTGAGTAAAAGGGAGTGCTTATATGACAAGTTTCCTGAGGTATTTGGTGGAGGGCTTGGTTGATATACGGGGCCGCTGGTAACTTTCGACCTAGAGCCCTCTGTAAGACCTATCAGGTTAAAATACCGAAAGGTGCCTCTTGCTTTGAAAGAAAAAATAGAGGCGGAGTTGGATAAACTTGTGTCACAGGATATTTTTGAGCCGGTCCCACATGTGAAGTGGGAAACTCCAATTGTAACCCCAGTAAAATCTGATGGTTCTGTAAGAATATGCACCGACTATAAGTGTTTGATAAACAAAGGTCTGCAGCAGCACTCCTATCTGGTGCTGGTTATCAGTCATATGCTGGCATCTTTGGGGGGAGGCAAGATCTTCGCAAAATTAGACCTTGCGCAGGTGTACCAGCAGCTCCCAGTAGATGACATGGCTGCTGAGGCACAAACCATCGTAACGCACCGGGGCGCATTCAAAGTGAAAAAGTTGCAATTCGGGGTTAACATTGCCCCGGCATATTCCAAAGTCTTATGGAAGGGCTACTTAGGGGACTACCAGGGGTCGTTCCCTATTTCGATGATGTTTTAATTGCAGGGGCTAACAAGAATGAATTGATGGCTCGATTAAGAGCAGTTTTGGGCCAGTTCAGGGAGGCTGGCCTCAAGGTTAAATGTTCTAAATGCTGTATTGGTGTAGATCAAGTAGAATTCTTAGGTTTCTTGATTGATGCTAATGGTGTTCACCCCACCGCTGACAAGGTGTCCACTATTCAAAATGCACCGTCACCGAAATCAAAAAAGGAGCTGCAATCATTTTTAGGGATCCTGAACTTTTACCATTCATTTCTGCCACACAAAGCGTCGGTGGCAGAACTGTTGCATGTACTCCTACACAAAAATGTACGGTGGGAATGGGGTGAAAAACAAAAGCGAGCTTTCACCGCCATAAAAAACCTGTTATCATCTAACGCAGTATTGACCCACTTCGATGAATCGAAGTTATTGGCACTGGCAGCTGACGCATCCCCTTATGGGGTGGGCGCCGTACTGAGTCACGTCATGCCAGATGGTATCGAGGCGCTGATCGCCTATTACTCGCGGTCTCTGACGGCCACAGAAAAGAACTATGCCCAAATAGACGAGGAGGGCCTTGTCCTCATCGCCGGAATTAAAAAGTTCCATGACTTTGTGTACGGGCGCAAGTTCCTCCTTGTCACCAATCACAAGCCACTGTTGGGCCTTTTTGCCCCGGACCACCAAACTCTGAACATTTTTTTGCCACGAATGCTGCAGTGGGTGGTGCTCTTGGCAGCCTATGACTTTGACCTTGAACATCGTCTAGGGAAGTCCATCGGGCATGCTGACGCCCTCAGCCACTGACCCTCTCAGGCATCAGACTCTGACTCTGATCCGGACTTTGACGTCCTTACTCTGGACGAATTGCCGCAAGCCCCAGTCACTTCCTCGGACATTGCTGCTGCATCGGCTAAGAACCCTGTTATCATCCGTGTCCTTAATTGGGCATGGAGGGGGTGGCTGGCGGGGAAAGTGGAGCCTGAATTTAAATGTTTTTGTTCCCACCAGAATGAACTATCAGTGAGTAAGGGATGCCTGATGTGGGGGAGTCGGGTTGTGGTTCCCGCCAAACTAAGGGAAAGAGTCGTAGAGGCTCTACACCCAGGTCATCTAGGCATTGTCCACATGAAAGCCCTTGCAGGGGGATATGTCTGGTGGCCTAAAATGGAGGAGGTTATTGAAGCATGGGTTAAAGGGTGCATGATATGTCAGCAATTGAGATTTGAACCTCCACTGGCTCCCGTTCAGCCTTAGGAGAAAACACGGAAGCCATGGTCGCGCCTCCATGTTGACTTTGCGGGGCCTTTCAGGGCCAAATGTTTTTAGTTATTGTCGATTCTTTTTCAAAGCGGCTGGAGGTTTTGCATATGCACTCTACAAGTGCCATTTCTGTTATAAATGTTTTCCGCCACCTTATCACAACCCACGGACGGCCGGATGTCCTGGTGTCCAACAACGGGCCCCAGTTCACCTCGGGGGAATTTGAAAAGTTCTTAAGCGACAACATGATCTGCCATGTCACCTCGGCCCTGTTTCATCCTGCCACAAAAGGGCAAGCCGAGCGGATGGTTCGCTCAGCCAAAGAGGCTCTGAAGTGCTTGCCGAGTGGGGACTGGGGGCAGAAGCTCACCTCCTACCTGCTGAGGCAGCATATAACACCCTGCTCAGCCATGGGGAGGAGCCCCGCTGAACTTTTGATAGGCCGCAGGCTTACCACCCTGCTTGACTGGCTCCACCTGGACTTGAACGAGTCCAAGCCTCAGCAGGCTGAGGTCCTGGAACAGTGGCGAACATTCAAATGCGGGGACAAAGTGTTCACCAGGAACTATTCTGAGAGTCAGTTATGGCTTCCCACCATAATCACTACAGTCCTGGGCTCCTGCATGTATGTGGCACAGCTTCCTGACGGGCGGAAGGTACGGCGCCACATAAACCAGCTCAGGGAACGGTGGGCGAACTCAAGCCTGGAGTCTAGCCCAGAACCTGAGCTGGTCCCCGAAGAGCAGCGAGGGCTTCCGGTCAAAGAGGTGAGTACTGTTGAGCCCAGGACTGAACAGGAATTTGGGCAGACCCCAAATCCTGAACCCAGTCCCTCTGAAATAGACACCCCGGTCTCTCTGGACAGAGAGTCCTCCAGTGCCCCCAACACTTTCATTGCTCCACCTCCACAGGAGCAAAGACCTCTGCGTAGGTCTCAGTGAAATCATTGTGCCCCCGCCTATCTTAAGGATTATATCTGGAAAGGGAACGTCTCATTTTAGGGGGGAGGAGTTGTTATGTTCTGACTCATGAATCAGTCCTATCTTTTGTTATGTTAAGCTTGAGTCAGAGAAGGGATTGTAAGAGTCGACATTCCCATTGGTTGTTTCTGTGAAACCTTTGTAAATAGCCAATAATAACTGTATATACTTTTGTGGAGGGAACAGACCTCATTGGTCTTTATCCCTAGTTTATGATTGGTTGTTAACTGAAGTATGGGCGTGCCTTTGACAGCCTGGATTATTTAAAAAGGGAGCTGTGCTCCACTGTTTTGTGTGTGTCGTCTGATCGTCTGTTTGCTGTTAAATAAAGCTGAAATCACTTGTTGAAATCACTACTTTGTTAAGTGTCATACTTAACATTTAGTATTTTCAGATGTGTACGGAGGAAAGCCAAACAATCACATTTACTTCATTATTGCTCCCAGTCTACTCCTCTGCCCCATGACAACCTGTATGCTCCATGAGCAAAGTGGACTCCCACTTGAGTGGAACAATTTACATGCAATTAGGTAGTCTTCGATTAGGTAGTCTCCAAAAAGTGTGTTTGTTTTTAGGCTCTTTACCCATTGCTTGCTTGGCTTCTTCACTCTCTAGTGATTTAAGACCACAATGTTGTGCATATGTTGCCTCTCCCTTGCTGCAGGAATATATTGCCATGGTCATTTCAACTATGGCTTGTTGGGTGGCTTGATTTATCATCTAGGTCAAGAACAGAGCAGCGGCTTCACTGGGTCAGAGTTCATTGAGCCTGGTATCTTTTCTATGTTCTTGGCCACTTCCAGATGCTTTAGGGGAAATGTTTTAACAGCATGGGATGTAAACCAGGAACTCCACTTCCCCACTGATCATTTCCAGCTTGCTGTAATCTGATGTTTTGGGCTAAGAACATAAGAGTTTTCAGGCTTGATCAGCGCCTTGGTGCAGATCACACTTTGTCATTTCCAAAAGCAACAACAGAAGGATATGAAAGACAAGATGACAACTTGTTGGGTAAAAAAAAAATTACTGTTTTATGATGATCAGATATTGGTTCAAGTCCAAAAGTTTGTCATTAATAGCACTCCCTTTCCGATTTAGGATTATTAACGATATAAGGAGTGTTTTTTATAGAACTTTTCAGCAAGGCTAGAAAAGTATTTCAGATTTCTAGGTGTCAATCGCATTTTTAAGCGCCAACATCAGAAAGGGTGCCAGCTTTGTGCAAGGAAGGAAAATTCAGATGGAATAAATAGTGGCTTAAGAAACAAAACAGGATTTTGAAAGATATCAGTTGTATTGAGACTCTTTTAAAAAGAGGCACAATACAACTGATATTTTAAAAAAACAAAATCTTCATGTAAATACATACATGTTGAATTGAACCCACAGCAAATACGCTGGGTTACTGGGTTGTGATGATAATAAAGAGGATAACAATGTAAGCTGGTTTGGTTTCCCTTTGGGGAGAAGGGCTGGGTATAAATGGAGTAAATAAACAATGCTTTTTTTAGTTAAAGGTTGAACGATGAGACAAAATGTCTGAGATAAACAATAAGAACATAAGAGAAGCCATTGTTAGATCAGGCCAATGGCCCATCCAGCCCAACACTCTGTCACACAGTGGCCAAAAATAAGGTCATAACATTATAAATTTGATATAACACTGTATGTGTTCTATTTATTGCAATGCAAATAATGAATATTTATGATTGTACCAACCAGGCAGGAGGGAGATGTATTTTCCATCTCATAGAGAAACACTGGCTGAGTCCAGACTGGCAGTTTGCCCCGGGAAGGGACCCGGGCTGACAACGATTCAATACCGGAGTAAATGGGACGTTCACACAGGCACATCTGCCTGGCGTCCCCCACCCGTAACCTACCGGTGCTGTTGCGCTTCACTGCCGGATTAAAAAAACACCTGATAAAAGCCATCGCAAATCCGAAAGCCTGCATTCGTCGCGCGTTTCTCCGCTTCCGGGGAGTCTGAACGCGCAGGCGAAAAGCCGGGCAGAAGCCGCGTTGGGCACGAGGCAGCAGCGGTGTGATTGGCTGCGCTCCGCTCCACTGCCCAATGCGGTGCCAGCATTGCAGGGCCAAAAAAAAAAACCCGGCAAAATGCGCTTGAGCGCATGAGCGCTCATGCGCACATACACCCATACACCCACAGCCGAATTAATGGGGAACCAGCAAATATAGCACGCCTCCAGCGCGGCATTCTGAACGCTCCCGCGCGCCTCCGTCCCGTATCTTCCAGCAGCGGCCCCCGCTGTGTGGATGGGAAAACCCAGTATAGTTTAATCTGGTTTTTTTTTGCTACGACTGGCTACCGGAGCAAACTGCCAATCTGTACTCAGCCACTGTTAGACCCGGACTATTGATATATCTACTCATACAGCTAACTTTTGCTTCTAAAAATTTCTGGGCCTTAAGGACAGGATCCAAAAGCTGTATAAGCTTTAACTAACCCATTGCAGTTTTTGAAAGGTGACCTTCATGCTACACGGCAAACTACTTTTGAATTTCCTCTTGTGTGTGCCATGTAACATGTGGGAAATGTGGTTTGAGGACCTCCCCCCCCAGCCTAATGTGTATGTTCATGTCTGAGCTCATGGAATAAGTTTTGTGATTCTTTGGTTCCTGAGTTTGGTCTTCAAGTGGTTTGCTTAGCAACTTTGATTGTGTGTACAGAGTGAGCCAAATAGAAATCCATTAATTACACTGTTGTCTCCTTGACTCAAGCAGATAGAATTCTGTAGTGTGGAAGCTGTGGGCTACCTGACAGTTTTGCAGTATGCTTCAAGAGCGTATTTTTTTTTTTTAAAGTTCTTAAATTGAAATTTTATTTGTTGGCTACCGGTTAACTTATGCAGGAAATGTAGAAAGTTAGGCAATGAGAAATTTGGTTTGAAACGGTCAATTAAAACCTTTCTTTCTTGATTTAAAACCATGGTTTAAATCACCTTGATTGTAACCAGTCCTTAGAACAGGTAACCAGTTTCAGATTTTTGTTTTTTGGGCACCAGGATTTCCCCCCTGTTTTATGGGATTCTCTTCCTGATTCTGAAATGGGTAGTCCAGATTTTGTTCCCTTTGTACACCATGCAAGGTTGCTGCTGCATCTAATCAACACATTCCACTTGGGGCTTTTTCAGCATTTGTTTCAAAAACCCAGGGTCTTGCAATCATATTATTGGGGTTACTTTTGGAATGTTCTGGGAATGATTTAGCAAATATCATGCCAGATCTGATTTACACATTCGCGTGTTTCTGATTTCTTGGTGGGAGACTGGTTGCAGTGGTAACGAGAAAACTGTGGTTCATTTGTGATGAGTATGAGTCTTGGAAATCTTCACACTTGCATTCTCCCTTCCCCTCCTTTCTTCCCTGGAGCATCATTGAAAATCTGAAGACTTCCTACTTCTGGACAAACCATGGTTTGTGGTGACATCTGAACCACAGCAACGTGCAATTGGTCATATGTTCTCTTTCTTACAAACCATGCCAAAAGGGAGTTTATTGTTCACCTGTCAGATACCTCAAAAAGTCAAGAACTAGGGTGTCTTCTGTTTCCCAGCTGTGCACAAGTGGAGAACAAGACACTCATGAGCCTGAGGATTTCTGAGCCACATTTTCATTGCAAGCAAATATCTGTTTATGATGACTGAATATTAAGGTAAAGGTAAAGGTTCCCTTGCTCGAAAGCCAGTCGAATCCGACTCTAGGGTTGCGGTGCTCATCTCCGTTTCAAAGCCGAAGAGCCAGCGCTGTCCGAAGACATTTCCGTGGTCATGTGGCCGGCATGACTAAACACCAAGGTGCACGGAACGCTGTTACCTTCCCACCGAAGTGGTACCTATTTATCTACTTGCAATTTCTTGCTTTCGAACTGCTAGGTTGGCAGGAGCTGGAACTAGAGACAGGAGCTCACCCTGTCATGCGGCACTCGGGTCTCGAACTGCTGAACTACTGACCTTCCACAGCCTGCAGTTCAGTGTCTTAACCACTTGAGCCACCGCAGCTCAGACTGAATATTACCTGTGCTTATATAGAAAGGTGCAAAGAGTAGTGCCCTTGCAACGTGGTTTGGACAGCAGATAATCAGAGCTGCAATCCATGTAATTCTGCTTATCATAGGATACAATATATTCATGTGTTTTCTTCATGTAATGTATGAAGCAGCTCTCAGTAGAGCCCTTAGTATTGTTTCCATGGGTAAGGGGTCTTGATAGGACAGCAGAAACACCCCCACTCCCTTAAATAAGAAAGATCTTTAATTCTGGGATTTGCTCACTTAATTTCAACTTGAACCTATGACATGTTCTTTAGTAGGATCCAAAGATGAAGATGTTAAGTGGCAGTCACATCAAGGAAACTGACAATCTGTGCAGTTCCTTAGTTGCCTGCTGTTGAGATTCTGGCCTGCTTCTCTGTGTCATCAGTTAGCATTTGTCATTACTGATGTGTTCATTATTTCCTTGGAGAGACGAAAACAAGGAAGGCCGGCTTTAATGGCTGTGCCTGCAGGTAACTGACTTGAGCAATATCAGCTCAGTTTTGCTCCTAGCCAGGTTGCTGTCATGGCCTCCCGGCTGCCCTTCAGTCATGAAACGTGGTTGTTTAAAATCACATTATGGCAGTGGCTTGGCTTGAATTGTCTATTTTAAAAATAAAGTTAGAACTTGCATTTTAAGATGTGGATTATTTGTATGAAAGGATGAGGGAAATGTAGAAATGAAGAGCTGTTTAAAATCTTGTATATAATTGTATCGCAGTGAAGAAGCAGAATGAGAAGTAGTTCTAAATGTTAAAGTGTGAACACTAACAAAAGTTATTTTTATTGTATAATGAAGGGGTGTTGGGGAGAAAATGCCTTCTGTTTTTCCCCTATGTTATATAGTTACAATTTACCCCTTTTGTTTTTTTCTTCTATATTATCTGTTTGTCCTAAAAATAAAACAAATTAATGTAGCAGAAAATACGGATTCCTTGTGAGTTGGGCAGGAAGCTTTGGTTGCCTAAGAATCACTGTCTGCTGCAGGCAGTCAGAGAAGTCCTGGAATAAATGGGTTATTAACCCCTGAAAGGCCTGGTCAGTGCTGCACTTATCAGAAAAGAAAATAAGAGCAGCAGCCATATTGGGTCAGGGTCCTAGGACATTCAACTAGTATCTTTTGGTGGTGGCTGGATCCTGGGTTCTTCAGGACATTTTAATAAGCAGAGTACTGCATTACTGGGGTGCCACCAGTGAAAACATTTTAATGCTGAGTGGCTCTTGTAGTGTAAGAGCATAACTCTGCTTGGGATTGAGTTTAGTAAGTAAATCTAGATGAAACCTTCTTATTGAAGATGTTGCTGAATTTTTACAATAAACAAGAAGCATCAAGAATTCTGTGGCTTCTTTAAACCATTGAACTGTTCTCTGAAAACCACAGAGACGTTGCTGACTTGGCCTGTTCTGCATATTCTTTCATTAGGCTCCTCCCTGACAATAAATAACAAAAGTCAGTTATGGCCTTAGTGTCAGAATTTGTGGTCTGGATTGGAGTAATCATCTGTTCCCTCTCTTTCAACTTGGTTTCTGACTCACAGATTAGGAAGAATTTGTAAATTTCAGGATGTCCTCCTGGTTCCTTGCTCTAACATGGCTTTTGTGGATGCTAGTCTCCACTTACTTCAAGTAGCTGTTGTCACTGTTAGTTCCAGGAAGATTGAGTTATAAGACCCATATAAGACCCATTCTGTGTCTTTGAAAGCTTAGGGACAGTATATTGTCTAGGTGTTTGGGTCGCCCTTTTGCCATTCAGTGGTGCCATGAACTGAATTAGAATAATCACTCTTGATTAGACATCAGATTAAAAAGCAGACTCTTGATTAGGCAGCCTTTGCAGTAAAAATATGTCTATGTGAGTGGTGAGAGAAATGCAGGAGAGCATGGCTAGAGAGGAGGACTGCTTGGCTTGAAAGGAAGGGAGAGTTAAATGATCATTTCGGAGGGCTGTTTGGTTATTTTCTGAGACAACAAGAAACAGAGCTGAGCAACTAAGGCTGCTGTCCTACAAACACTTTCCTGGAAGTCAAATCCAACACTAGGGTTGCAGTGCTCATCTCTGTTTCCAGGCTGAAGAGCCAGCGCTGTCTGAAGATGTGTCCGTGGTCATGTGGCTGGCATGACTAGATGCCGAGGCGCACAGAACACTGTTACCTTCCCACCGAAGCAGTACTTATTTATCTACCTGCAGTTTCTTGATTTCGAACTGCTAGGTTGGCAGGAGCTGGGACCAGAGACGGGAGCTCACTCCATCATACGGCACTCAGTTCTCAAACTGCTGAACTACCGACCTTCCAGCCTGCAGTTCAGCATCTTAACTACTGAGCCACCGCAGCTCCTGGAAGTAGGCCCCATTAAATAAGACAGAACTTAGGTCTGAGTAAACCTGTTTAGGATTTATCTAACAACACTGGGGACTGTCACCTTTACAGGGTCTTTATCAAACAGTTGCATTCTTTGGGGCTGGCACATATTGAAATCCCAACTCTTCATCTTGAAAGGGTTTATTTTCTCCTTATTTGAGCTTTGCTTTTGTATGTTTTTTTCTTACAAGATCAAGCTGTATTTCAGTGCAGAAACAGTAGCAGCTATGCCACTGCGGTGTAGGCTGTTGGAATTTGACTAGTAAACTCTAGTCATTCAGATATCTTGAAGAACCTAGATCTAGCGGAGGGTGGAGCTTCGGCGTTTCAGAAATGGCCGCGGCTTCTCACAATAGCGTGCCATGAATCAGGGACAGGAGAAGGCATGATGGTGCGTGCCTTCCAAGGCACCCTTGTTGATGGGTGCCAAGCCAGGGAGCTTTTAGGAGAGCCCTTTCCCTGGCTTGTAGCCGGCTCAGGAGGGCTTCTCCCTGCTCCGATGGTCCGTCTCTGATTCCCAGCAATGGCACAGAAATGACCGCTCCAGCAAGCGATCTGGAAGTTCAGCGGATTTATCTCTACTCTGAGAGATCTGTTGGATCTATATCAAGTGAGATCCCAGGGAGACTTGTTGGATCAACTGATTAATGAGTGAGTTATGTCGAAGCGAGACATCCATCAGCGTGCTGCAAAGTCCCCATGGTAGAAGAGGGAGGGGGGAGGGGACGCCCTACCCCCCAAAAAGAGCGATTTATCGAAGCGTTAAGGGGGAGACTAAGCAGATTAATGAATGGATTACAACAGGGGAATTTCCAAGGGATTTTAAGCGCTTAAACAGACCTGTGAGACTTTGACTTCATAGCGGTTAAAGTAAACATCCTTTCAACCTGGAGATTGTGGCGTAGGAAGAAAATGAAACCACCCCTTCTTCAGGAAGAGCTGGAACAAGAAGCGTATCATATGACCTAGCTGGCCTGGGTCAGGTGGTTTAGCTAGCCTTAGAGACTCTTCCTGCTTAATCGGAGTGAACTTTTTTCGCCCTCTCCTGGCCCTCAGAAGGCATTGGATTTAAAGAGACAGTGTTACTATCAGAAAGCCTTTACTTATGGAATATTTCTAAAGAAGATGGTTTATAATTGGACAGGCAGGTTGGTTAAAAAACTATTTATCTTTAAGCGAAGGATTGGACTTGGACTAATCCAAAACATAACTGCCCTGCAAAAATGAAGTGATGGACTATTTAGACTACAGACAAGCATGTAACAGCTGTAACAAGGATGTAAAAAGTGCTGAGAGCCAGAAGATCTGAGGAAAGACACTACAGGAAACAAAGTGGATTGTCTATCATTGTAGAAGAAGTGGAATTTGAACTTTGAGAGGTTTTTTTGGGGGGGATAAATGTATTATGTGAAGCCATAGTCAGCAGGTGTCTGTTGATGGGAAATAAGGATGGAAATTTTCATTGTTGTATCAGCTAAGCGGATCTTGATGATTAGAAAATTAATACTGAATACTCCTCATGTCAAAAATTTTTCTAAGAGAAAATAGCTTTGGTTAAAAACATTGTATAACTTCCAGACTTTGGGTTCTTAGTTAGATTTTCTTTGCTTTATCCTATAGTTTGTAGTGTCCCCTTCCTATTTTTCTGTTGTAGTTTATAGAAAATAAATAAATAAAAAATCCCCTATGGGGGGCCAAAAAAAAAAAAAGAACCTAAATCTAGCCACCATCACAATGCAACTCAGCTCTGAAGTTTCATTGGGTGACCGTGGACAAGTTAGTCTTTCAGTGTTATCTAGCACACATGGAGGTTATGCAGATAAAATAGGATGATTCTTATATATACCATCCTGAGTCCTTGTGGAGGGGTGGAATACAGATGTGACTAAACAATATTACACTTCTTGACAGTGGTATAAGATGTCTGAGTATGTGGAGTTGTTGGGGTCAACTATCAAGTGTTCATACAATTGATTACTAGTTACTTTATTATTTATTTACAAAATGTATTTCTCATCTTGTTGAGAGGTGGCTAACAATTAAAGGTGGCTAACAATTAAAACAAAACATTATAAAAATACATCACAAAATCAATCACAACCAAAACTAAAATATGTATATGACACAGACAGGGCAATTAAAACATCAGGAAGGAGGGGAGGAATCATTGAAGGAACACCAGCCTAAACAAAGATATCTTCATCCATTGGAGGAAGGTAGTGATAGAAAAGAGCAGACAAATATCCCTGGGGAGGGCGTTCTGCTATTTTGACACCACAACCAAGAAGCCCCCTTTTCAGGGTTCTTCCTGTCTAACCTCAGAAAGTGGGGACACCTCAGAAAGTGAAGCCTAAGAAGATGACTGTAGTGGGTCAGGTAGGTTCATATGGGAGTAGGTAGTTCTTAAGAGAAGCTGGTGCCAAACCATATAGGGTATTAAAGGTCAGTGACAGCTCCATGAAGAAAGAAACCAGTGCAGATGGACCAAGACTGGTGTGATATGGTCCCTATGATGCACTTCAGTCAACACCCTGACTGCAGTAGTTGGCACCAATTGACGTTTCTCAGGGGAATGCCGTAGATTGCAGTAATCAAATCTAGATGTAACCGGGACATGATTTGCAGTGGTCATATCCTTTCTGCCCAGGAAAGGCAGCAGCTGGTTAAACTGCTGAAGCTGGTAAAAGGCATTCCTGGTCACCACAATTATCTGCTTGTAGACATGGGTCCTGTAGCACCCCCAATCAACCTTTTAGGGCATGAAAAAGAGTTCTTTTGCTACTGTTCCAGCTACTGTTATTTGTGTGAAAACATGAGTTATACTTTTGTTTCTCATATATAAGTTATCCAGGTTGTCGTGGGTTTTCTCTTGGGAATGGTAGTGTCAAGTGAGAAAGCGGAGGCGAACCTCTCCTCCCATGAGGGAGGGGGAGCGGCGGGTGGGGATTTGGCATGGCTGCGTGTTACTACCACACCACCCAACTGATAGGGCATGAACATCAAGTCGCGAATCTCCTCCCTTTTACTGTCGTGCTGAGGTAGGTGGGACAGTGCGTCAGCGAGGGAGTTCGCCTTGCCCGGGAAGTGGTGTAACGTAAAGTTAAACTTAGAAAAAAAATCTGTCCAGCAAAGTTGCTTAGCGTTCAAATTCCTTGGAGTACGCAACAGTTCGAGGTTTTTATGATCCGTCCATACCTCAAATGGCACCCTGGCGCCCTCCAACCAATGGTGCCAGGTGGAGAGCGCCAATTTTATCGATCCTGCTTCCTTATCCCACACAGCCCAGTTCCTTTCAGTGTCATTAAACTTTTTGGACACATAAGCCAAGGGGTGGAGTTTACCATCATCACCTTCTTGCAAAATCACCCCCCCCCCATAGCAACATCTGACGCGTCGACTTGCACTATGAACTTTTTCAATTCGTTGGGGTGGGCCAACACAGGTTCGGAGGTGAATAGGGTTTTTAACCGCTCGAAAGCATTCTGGCAGTCAGGGGTCCACTCCAATTTTGCCCTCGGTCTTGTGCTGTCAGAGCCCTTCCCTTTAGTCTTTAAGAGATCAATGAGAGGAAGGGCCACCTGGGCAAAATTTGCTAAAAATGATCTGTAGAAATCGGCGAACCCGAGGAATGCTTGTAATTGTCTGCGGGTTTTGGGAGCCTCCCACCCCACCACATCTTGGACCTTGGCGGGGTCCATCTCAATTCCCTGTTGAGAAATGCGGTAGCCGAGGAACGAGATCTCTGATTGGTGGAACTCGCATTTAGACAGTTTAGCGAACAGTTTGTGCTTGTGCAACGTTTGGAGGACCTCCCGCACCAACTTAACATGCGAATCCTTATCAGGAAAATACAGCAAGATATCATCAAGGTAAACAAGCACCCCCTTGAATAAATGCTTGTGTAAGACTTCATTTATCAAGTTCATGAAGACTCCAGGTGCCCCTTGTAATCCAAATGGCATTACCAGGTATTCGAACTGGCCGAGAGGGGTATTGAAAGCAGTTTTGTACTCATCCCCCTCCCTGATGCGCACTCGGAAGTACGCGTCTCTCAGGTCCAGTTTAGAAAATATTTCTCCCCCCGCTACTGCGACTAGCAAGTCTTTGATCAGTGGTAGCGGGTACACATTGGTTGCTGATACTGCGTTAAGCCCCCTGTAGTCTGTGCAAAATCTGAGACCCCCGTCTTTCTTTTTCCGGAAGAGCACGGGGGCCGCACAGGGGGAAGACGCCAGTCGAATAAAAACCCGGGCTAGGTTTTTGTCTATGAATTTCCACAATTCCATTTTTTCCATGGGACTCATAGAATACAGCTTTCCCTTAGGCAATTTTTGGTTGGGCAGTAGTTCAATGGCACAGTCTGAATTTCTGTGGGGGGGCAGTTCATCCACCTCCCCTTCCTCGAACACCGCTGTTAAGTCCCAATACTCCCGGGGAATGCTTTGGAGCTCGACCTCTGCTAGCCCCACTGGCAACCCCAACGGTTCCAGAGGCAGGCTCCCCCAATTGTTGTTCCAAATGTGAGTCTTACAATGAGGGGAGATGAAGTTTACTATTCCCTCCTCCCACAGGATGTGCGGGTCATGGTTATAGAACCAGGGACTGCCGAGCACTAGTGGGAACCTCGCGGCAGGGGTGACTATGAACGGCCATGTTTCCCAGTGCTTCCCCAGACCCATCCATAAAGGAACCATTTTATACACGGCTCCTTCATTGTGGACCTGTCCATTTGCGTAAAAATCAATGGTTCAGTCAACTTAATGACTTTTGTCCCTAACCCCGTTACCAAAGAGGGTATATAATGTCCTGGCCACAGCCTGAGTCCACTAAAGCACGCACTCATACGTGCATGCAGAGCTCAAGGTCTATTAAAGTCACAGTCACGAAGAAAAGGGAGGAGGAATTGCTCACCAGTTTGTGCGCCTGGGAGTCTGGGACCTGCTGTTCAGCGCTGTCCTTCCCGTTTCCCCCTTCCCAGTGCCGGCTCCTCCTCTGATGTCTCCGACTCATCTCCCAACGGGGTTGCTTGCAAAGCTCTTGCCCCTTTTGGTCTAGCCGTGGGTTTAGGGGTCGAAGTGTCGAACTTTTTCTTTCCTCCCTTAGGAGGTCCTGGAGAGGGGGTCCCCCTGGGCATGCCGCTGTGAAATGGCCGGATTCTCCGCATTTGAGGCAGAGACCTTGCTTCATCCGCTGCTCTCGGGTCCCGTCTTTTTGCCACGGTGGGGTGGCCGGTGGTTTTGCTTTTCCTGCAGCGCTGCTCGGCTGGGCGACCTTCCCCGACGCGACCTCATCGTCCAAGCGGATGGTGCGTAGACGAGTCTTGCTGTCCACAGCCGACTTCATCCATCCTAAGAGGGAGTGCAGGTCGTGGCCTCTCATGATCATTCCCCGGATCTCCGAGTTCAACCCCAACCTGTAGTGTTCCGCTAGGACCCCATCTGGCCAGCCCCGGATCTTGGTGGCTTGCCGGCGGAACTACTCAGTGTATTTCTCACTGATTTCTTCCCTTGGCAGAAGGTGCGGAGGAATGCCTGGGCTTTCTGGCTCACGTTGGCATCCTTGAAGTGATCCTTCATTGCCCACATGAACGCATCGATTTCACGCAGCTCCCTCCCGTCTTCTTGGTGCAGGGCCACGTACTAATCCGCAGCTGCGTCTCGGAGGTGGGACGCAATTGCATCTACTATGCGCTCCTTGTTCGGGAATAGGTGGCCCCAATTATCTACGAATTTCTCAGCTCTCACCAGGAAGAACAAGAACTTCTCCGGGGTCCCATCAAAAGTGGCATCCAGCAGTTCTGCTGGGTTGGGCAGCATCCTTCCCCATCTCCGTGGCCCTCCCGGTCGTCCCGGCGCCGGCAGCCCACTGGGGGCCCCGCTGGTTGGTCTGGAGGTGCCCTGGGTTGCCCCGGCACACCCCCGGGCGGCTGCGCGGGCAGGAGTGCGGGGACTCCTTGGGGGGGCTGCCCTCCATCTCCAGGGGGAACCAAGAGCTGCCTCCTGTCCATTTCTTCGCGGATCCCGTCGGAAATCATCTTCGGGATCCGTTGCAAGGACTCGTCAATCAGCCGCAATAGGCGGTCTTGACTCCGGTCCCCGCTCCATCTCCGGCTTCCCACGGCACCCTCGGATTCCCTCGGGCCCAGATGAGTTTCTTCTCCGCCCTCCGCCGTGCTCAGCCGGTAGATAGATGTCTCGAACCGGCTCTCTTGAACCGATGCCCGGGGGGTGAGGAACCACGTCTCGTGCGTCTCTGCTAGCAGCTTGGCCCAGTCTCATCTCTTCCGCAGCCGGGTATTCACGCCTGCGTACGCTCCCCCATACAGGTTGCCGTAGAACCCCCCGAGGTTGTACTCCAGTCCCCATGTCACAGGGACTGCCGTCACCGGGTTCTCTCCGGAGGTTGGCACCATCGTCACCGGTGCTGTGGAAGTGGGGACCTCATCCTCAGCTGAGGTCATCGGGATCAGGACCTCTTCCTCGTCACTCATCTCGTGTTGAGAGAGGCGTAATGGAGGGTTCATCCCCAAAAGAGGATCACTGACAATCTGTCAAGTTCTCCAGAAAGTCAGTCAAACACCAGGCTCCATAAAGAAGATAGCGTTTATTGAAAGCAATTCTCAGAGATACATTAGCAAAGCTTTGTCAGTGATACTGAGGACCCCGTGACGCCCCAAGTTATACTAGGTTCGAACATGCCCCCCCCACCTACCCTCCAATGGCTACTAAGCGCGCGTGCGGCAAAAGCAGTTGCAGGCGTTATTTACTGCTGGCCATAATATCTCAGGTGGGACGAGAAAAGCAAGACAGTGCCTGAGACCCAAGGCCATCGTGTGAGATAACAGTCTCCATAGCCACACTAAATCTGGGTCTCCCAGACAACCTGGTACACGCCCCACATTCCAGCAAGTGAGAAATGCCAGTCCATCCCTCCCTCCTTCCCTTACATCCATCTTATGGCAGGGCTACCTGACAGGTAGCATATCAACTTTCACCAAGATATAGAACAAAGTTTGAGTCAGTTTTATTCAGTTTATCTCTACAGTCCTTAGACCAGTCATAAAGTTTGAGTCCAGTGGGGCACCTTTAAGACCAACAAAGTTTAATTCTATAAGCTTTCATGTGCAGGCACACTTCTTCAGATACATTGTTCTCACATCTGTTTGTTAACTTTTATTTATATGCTAATTTGCTGCTATTCACAGGTCTTGCCAACTGCTTTAATCCAATCTTAACGATACTTATCCCTCAGTTACTTATGCATCTTGACTCTAACTAGCCCTTCCTGGCAACTAACCCCCCCCCACCTGTACATAAGGCTTGAAGAAGTCTGTTTTAATGTACCTGAAGAAGTGTGCATGCACACAAAAGCCTATAGCTAGAATTAAACTTTGTTGGTCTTAAAGACGCCACTGGACTCTTTCTTCTATTGCTTCAAACCAACACTTGAATCTATTTTCACCAAGATGTGTTATGCTATCATCTCTCTTTTTTTTTTATAAACAAAGTTTTTATTGGGATGCATTCAACATTTTCAACAACGTTACCAATACAGTTTAAAGGAATTTCCATCCCTTCCCCCCACCCCCCTAATAGGCTTCCAACACTGCTAATTAAAAAAAAGAATAGATTAGACGGTAATCAAGTTTAGACTTATAACATTCGACAAACCAGGTAACACATTTCAGATATATAAAAAACCTAACTATTTTCAACACAGTTTCAAATGAAAGTATAATACAATCCAGAGTTCACTTCACTTCTCATTCAGTATCCATACAAATCAAGATTATACATTTTCCCCTTCATTCTATATTCAGTTTCCATATACAGTTTCAAACCTTCCCAATCTTTTAGATACAGTTCTGCCATTTGTCCATTTAGTTTTTTCGTCATTTTGTCCATTTCAGCTAAGAACAGCAGTTTTCTAAACCAGTCATGTATATCCGGCACCTTCTCCGCTTTCCATTGCTGAGCGAAGGCCATTCTCGCCGATGTAATCATGTACCATAGTAGTGTCCTTTTTTCTTGTGGAATTTTTTCCATTGTCAAACCTAAGAGAAGAAGTTCCGGGCTTCTCTCAATCGGGATTTTTAATATTTTCTGCATCACACAGTGTATGTTGGACCAGTATACCTTTGCTTTATCACATGACCACCACATATGGTAAAAAGAACCCTCTATTTTTTTACATTTCCAACATTTGTTACTCAAGTTCTTATCCATACTAATATTAGCAATCTTTTTTGGTGTCATATACCACCTGTACATCATCTTGTAACAATTTTCTTTTACATTGACACAGGTAGATATTTTAAACGATTTTTTCCACAAAAACTCCCATGCTTCCATAGAGATTTCTTTGTTCATGTTTATGGCCCATTTTATCATTTGCTCTTTAACAGTTTCATCCAAAGTATATGCAGTCAACAAAGTTTTATACATCTTTGATATCATTTTTCGCTCTCTTTTCAACCATATATCATCTCATGCTTAGTGGCCAGCGGTTTTTGTTCTACCATATGCAGAGCTATCTAGCCAGCCTTCTGATTCAATCTTGCATACTACAGCCCATGTCCTATATGGCTTTTGTAAATGCAGGTCCTTTTCTCAGCACCAGCATAGCCTTTTTTGGTGCTGAGAGGAGATCTATTTGTCTGTTTTCCTCAGCAGAAAAGCTGGCTGGATCCAACCCAAGATATCTTTCAGAATGTATGAGCAATTAATTTTAACCAGGCTGCATCTTGGTGACAAGACTAGGAATATTTTGGGCATGGGCGGGGGAGTATTCAGTGCACTTTAAAGGTCTCAGTCACAGACTGAAATATCTCCTCTCTATGATATGTTTTAAGAGGAGGACTTCCTAATGGATGTATCTGTGGACATTGATCTATCTTATGTTGATGGACAACTTATTCCCTTACTTGTAGGCATTTTATCTTTCATGTTTCTGATCTAGGGACTAGCTAGTACATTATCTATTATTTTGTTGGAGTTTGGTCTTATCAGCTGTGGGGCAGCAAGAAACTCCTGCAGAAATGGGAACAGCAGTTGTTGTGCCTCTGCCCGCACAGAGGTCATCCTCCTTTCCAATGGTTTCTCCCTTCACTTCTGTTTTTCTAGCCTGCTCTCATATCCAGGCCTGTCTCCAGACTCCAACCTGTGTGAGGTCTACTGACTTGGAACAATATAGACATGGCTCATTTAAGGCAATAGCAATCGTCTCCCCCTCCCTCATTCCTACTTCTGTGATTGAATTTCCCCCTGAAAGCTCTTTGGCTCAGATACATTCTCCCCAGGGGGCTCAGAGGTCACAAGCCTGAGAGAATAATTGACAAGGTCAACAGGCAGAAGTGCTAAAGAAGATGCTTGGGATATGGAGAGGAAGAGGGGTGGGGTCAAAGAGCCCCCACAGGCTCCTGTCACTTTCTCTGGTGGGAGGTTTGGTGACTTTCCTTGCATGGGGCATGAGGATAGGGGTGGAGGGGTTAGTTGGATGAAGCCTGTCATTCACATCAGTTTGCCAGCAGGTGCTGAGAAGAAGATGCCATATGCTGGCTCTACAAAAGAGCCTTTTAAAAATAAAGCTTTTCGGAAGGCTTCACTCTTCTTTAGATCCAGTGCAAATTTATTTATGCTTTTCCTGGTATTTTGTCTGTTTTCTGTTTTCCTATCTGGCAACCTTTTGGACATTATGTTTTCCTTTTTTGTTGCCCTTATCTGCCCGTAGTCCCTGGATCCCCAGGTCAGCTAAGGTGACAGCAACATCAGCTTAGCAATACTATCCCCAGATAACAAATAGTGGGCATGAACTCTGGCATCCCTAGCCCCACCTACCTGGTATTTGGCAAAATGAAGTGATTTATGGTGTGTTCCTTCTGTTTCTTCTTCTCACTTCTAAAGTATCTAAATTTCTTACCATATCATTTATTTCACTTGGCTTTCTTTTTCCCTCCCTTCACCCTTCAGAGAGTCTGAAGTATGGAAAAAAGGTTATGAGAATCTAAATAGATTTTACAGGAGGCTTGGAATATTTCCTACCCTGTGTCATTTCTGTCTTTTCCCGGTAACAATGAGTTATACAAAATCCATGCTGTGATGTCCTGCTGTGTCTTCCTGCCTTACATTGCATTATTAGTTGGTAGAGGCAGAAAAATGCGTATTGCAACAATGTCACATGCGGAAGAGAGGAAAAGAGGTGTGGAGCAGTGATGACTCTATAAGAAACACAATGGTCCCATTCACACGCAGAAGTAGCTGCACGAAATGCATGAATGACAGGCGGATTTCCCGGGCACGATCACATGAGAGTATCTGGCAAGTGTCCCGCACCCATCGCCAACCCGTTTTGCTCCACCAAAGACAGGGAGTAAAAAAATACCGAGGAAAGGGCAGTAGCGAGTGGGCTTGCGATGGGCCACAGACGGACTTCCCTGTGTGATCGCTCCGGCACGCTCCCATCGTGTCACTGATCCCTTGTTGGAGTGCATCCAGAAACACGCGGTGGAGGAAAAAACCCGATTCGCCCGCTGCTGCATCTGATCATGCTGTGGTGGGTCAAATTGATATGGCGCAACAAGCCTCATCTCCCCCCCCCCATGTTATCTGGCACGTGTGACCACACCCAATGTCTGTCTGAAAGGTTCTGCTGTTTCTTTGCAGGGGACTGTGTAAGGGTGGTTAATATTGGCTTCTTCTGTGACTCCTAAACTGGCACTGGGGATATCTGTTGCCCAAATTCAGCAGAACACTCTTAATACTTCTCTTGCCATCACATTTCTGTTGGTTTAACTAGTATAGTTAGTCCAGTATCCACTAGTTAGCAGAGTACTTTAAACAAAGCTACACACGTAGGAGTGTCTTTGTAGCAGGTCACCCAGTTTACGAAGTTACACAGAGCCACTTTTCTAGTTTAAGAGTAATATTAGTCACTTTATTCTAAAACTACAATTTTGATAGGAAAGCTTGGACTTAGGATAGTATTCTAGTCTAACTTACTGAGGATGGACACAGATGGTGAGAGGCCATCTGTGTCATGGTGCCAAGATGTCCTCCTCCTTGGTGCGTGCAGGGGGAAGAGAGTTGTGGAAGGGAATGAACGGCAGGAAGGAAGTTTCCCCTGAGAATCCAATCTGCATATCAAAGGGACAGTGGCAGAAGAATAAACACAGGAAGGAAGTCTAGCTGCCTAACTCTGTTGCCATGCAGTCTGGAGGCTGAGGAATGGGACAGCGTTCCAGTCCTTCATTTCCAACAATTTCCTCAGCAAACAGAACAAGGGATTCTTGGCCTCTGGCCCATGAGGTCCTGTAAGACTTCATCTTGTCTCTTACACTTTTCAACATCTACATGAAACCTCTCAGTAAAGTCATCTGGAGATTCTGGAGATTCGGGCTGGGTTGTCACCAACATGTGGATGATGCTCAGCTCCGTCTCACACTTCTGGCTGATCCCGGGGAGGCTATAGAAACCCTGAACTACCCCCTGGTGCCACTTTTGTAAGGGAAGCAGGCTAATGAATTGAAGCTTCATCCCGACAAGACAAAATGCTACTGGTGAGTGGAATGTCTGACTTGGAACTTAAAAAATTACCCATGCTGGATGGAATTGCACTCGCCTTGAAGGAACAAATACATCGTTTTGGGGTGCTCTTGGACCCAGGTTTGCTCCTGGATAAGCAGGTTGAAGCTGTGGCCAGTAGTGCCACAGTAATACATCCCCTGGTTGGATGTTGTTTAGATTTCTGCAATGCACTCCATATGGTGATACAAAACAATATAAATGGTAACAGCCCAAGACAACTACTAAACCAGAAAACAGGCTGACACTCAGCGCTTTAAGCTGAAATAGAGTTTGTGCAATGGTTTTGCCACCGATGCCTCGTGGGGAAAAAAGGCGTGGTAGAAATTTAAAATGCCCAGGAAGGACTGCAGCTCTTTTTTTGTTTTGGGCTTTGGGGCTCGTTGGATGGCAGCAACCTTGTTCTTCATGGGGTGGACGCCCTGTTCATCGATGAAAAACCCAAGAAATTCGACCTGGGAAACCTTGAACTGGCATTTTTGCTTTTTAACTTTTAATCCTGCTGCTTGGAATCGGCCCAGCACACCCCTAACACGCTCTGCCAGTTCTTCCTCAGTGGCACCAGCAACCAGCACATCGTCAAAATAAGGCACCATCCGTGGCAGATCCCTCAGCAATCCCTCCATCAAACTCCGAAAGATACCAGGAGCTACATTGACCCCAAATTGTAAATGATTGACCCTGAACGCTCCTCGATGGATCACAGTCGTCTGTGCCTCGGCTGCCCTGGGGTCCATGGGCAACTGCTGGTATGCTTGTGTGAGGCTGTAGTGTAGGTGAATTCAGCTTTGGTGAACAGCCATTGCTGCAGATGCTCGTCTCTTAGGCCACAAACCAACCGGTCCTGCAAGGTTGTCTCCAGGTCAGAGAAACCACACGTGTGGGCAGCTTTCCTCAGCTCGGTGACAAATTCCGTGATTGATTCTCTGACCTTCTGGTCCCGTTTATAGAACATGTGGCAGCATGCAATTTCTGATGGACTAGGCACATAGTAATTTTTCAGCTTTGCTTTCAGGTCCGCCAGTGACACCATCAGGATGTCGGTCGGCACAACCAGGGACTTTGCCACATCAAACACTGCTGGGCTGCAGGAACTCAGCAGGACTGCTGATTTCATGTCCTCATCCTTGATTTGGTGTGCCCTTAGATGACACTCGAACCATGTTATGTACAATTCCCAGTCTTCCAGACCTGGTTCAAACACCTTGAACTTGGCACTGGCTGCCATCCCTCTTGCCAGTTCTGCAGGGTGCTGTTCTGCTAGTGGTGGAGCCGCGACTGGTTCCGCTACGTCTGCTGTTGTGTCGGTATTCAGCAGGGCTGCCTACCCACTAGATCCCATCCTCGTCGCCACTGATAAGTATGACACTTAGAGGCAGCATTCCAACAAGTGATTCAGCTTTAATGGTAGTGATTAAACAGCTCAGAACAGCTCAGAACAGACAACACAACATAGAGCAACAGGCTCTTATTTAAACACTGCGGGCTTGCATAGCCACACCCACATCAGAGATAACAACCAATAGCATTGCTTAGATAACATCCAGTCAGTTTGCTTCTCTCCAGCACAATTCTTGTATCCTGATTGGCCTGCTACGCAGAGTAGCCAATCAGGTATTGTCATTCTGGATACCAGCCTGTCAATGGGGATGAAATCAAGCTCAGGACATAGCATCTCCCTTGCTCACAGGCTAGCAACAGCCAGCGGCAGGCCCTCACGCAAGGGCTGGTGGAACTTCGCATCAGCGCTGGTACTTGTCACAAGCTGTGGGGATTGGGTTGTGTTTTGCTCTGGAGACTGACTGTAAACCCCCATCTCAAAAACTGCTGTCACCTTGACCAGGGAGTAACAAGTTCTCCTGGCTTAACCTAGGAGTGAATAAGCACCCATGGTTTCAATTTCACCTACTTTGGAGCAGGTGGGTGGCTGGTACAGGGCCAGGGTGGGGCCAGCCCAGAACTGCTTGCCAGCAGTGCTGGCGAGGAGGGGTCTGGCAACTGATGCATCCTACCCCCCCACAGCTCCGAAATGAGGATCTAAAGCATGGGGATGGTCATAACCCCCCCGCTGCCACCCACTTCGTAGCATGAAAAGGCTGGCCACCACACTGACTGTTGCCCCCTGACTGGCCCCCAGGGCCAGGCCAGGCCAGCTTCCCAGTGGTGCCGGCAAGTGAGGAAGGGCCTCCATCCCATGGGTCCAACTCCGATGTGCAGTGTGGGCCAAGGAGCGAAACCACCCCGGCCCCTGCCTACCCGCCTGCTTTGAAGGAGAAAGGAGCATGGATAGATGGCGCCTACCTTCTAAAGTTCCGAGGCAGTTGCAAGGGGCCCGCGCAGCAGCAACACAGCTGCACCCTGGCTGGGTGGGGGAGGGAATTAGTGCACTAGAAGGAAGGGAATGAAAACATCAAGCTCTGAGTGAGTTCTCCAGGAGCTGATGCTCTAGCCTTCCTCCTCTGTGCCAGCATAGAGAGTAGGAGGGGAGGAAGTGCCAGAGCATCACCTGACACTGCCATTTCTCCCCCCCCTCCCCCGTTGTCCGATTGTTGCAAAACGGGATGAGTTCTAAAAGCGGGTGTTCCCCTGCCGCCATCTGGGGGCTGGTAACCCTAAGTGTTAGGTGCATGTGAATCTATACTAAATGAAACATTTTTAAAAGATTTCAATGGTGGGAAATAAGTCAAGGAAACATTTCAAATCAAGAGACTCTGGGTCAGTTCTAAAGATTCCTCCGTTAATGCTCCTAAAAATTCTTCGATTAAGGAATGCCATGTTTGTAAGAGGGTTGGAATCCAAGTCTTATGGGGAAAGGCTGAAAGAGTTGGGTATGTTTAGCCTGGGAAAGAGCAGGCTTAGAGGGGACATGATTGCAGTCTTCAAATATCTGAAGGGCTATCATGTTAGAAGATGGAGTGGATCTATTCTCTCTTGCTCCAGATTGCAAGACTAGATCTAATGGGTGGAAATTACAAGGGAGTCGTTACCGGCTAGATATCAGGAGAAACTTCCTAACTGTAAGAGTGGTTGAGCAGTGGAACAGACTGCCTTGGTAGGTGGTGGATGCTCCTTTGCTGGACGTTTTCAAGCGGAGGCTGGATGACTATCTTTTGGGTATGTTGTAGGGCTATCTTTTGGCTGTGCTCCTGCTGGGTGCAGGGGGTTGGACTAGATGATCTTCAACTCTAACATTCTGTGATTCTATAAGCAGTTTAGCACCCAGCTGAGGCTGGACATGTGAGGCATCTCTTGCCAAAACTGCACTTCTTAGGCCACTGCTGGTGATTGTGTAGGATGTTGCATTTGATTAATAACAACAACAAAGCATATATATGTGTGTGTGTGTATTTGGGTCGGGCTTCAGTGCAGTAACCATCGACTGGTGTTCCTTTCTTCCTTGCAAAATGCCACAGAGAAGAATATGTGGGTAGAGGGTATGTGAGCTTGCCCCCCAGTAATACCCCCCAGGAGGTATATGTGGGAAAGGTAAGATGTGCCATTTAGAAGACATTTTCTCATGTGACCTTTTCCTGAGTGGAGTGTAGAGATCATTGGAGAAACTGCTTTGTAGTTGGTGGCACTGAGTTAAGTTACTAAACTTTGCTTTTTCTTCTTGGTACTTTAGGGTTTGCAGGGAACTGGATTTTTCTTTTCCTCATTTTGCACACAATGTACTGAGATGGTACTGCAAGCAGGTGTCTGTGGTTGGGTGAAGAATTTTGTAGCACAACAATTCCAAGAGCGCCAACTGCCCCCCCCCCCCACCCCATATCCCATGAAGATTTTTTGAATGGGCGTGTTTGTTTCCTATCTCCTACTTTCTGAGATAACCAATGCACATGGAATGGGGAGGGGGTACATGCAAGCCTCTTATCTGTTTGCCCTCTCCTCTCACCCCCCCCCCAATCTAGCCAGCAAGGGACTTGCTATCACTATTTATGCTAGCATTATTTATTATTTATTTACTCTGATGTAATGTTGTGGTTGGGGCCAACTTTAGAAGAACAGAGGAAACTGTATGGAAACAAAACTGGCTAATCCCCTTCTGCCCCCTGTTGCTTATCCAGGCAGTGGGTGGGGTGAGGGTGGAGTGGGGAATGAGGCTTTGCTTCTCCTAAGAATTGGTTTGCCTTGATCCAAATCAAAGCTAGATGGGAATGAGAGACACATACTGTTCCCCTCCCCACTCTTCTTCTTGGTATTCTACTTGGGAAGCAACTCACATTTGACTGACCTGCAAGGCTTTTGCTGCTCTGTTTTGCACATGTACTTTCTCACTCAGTATATTGATAAAATATACTGGGAGAAAGAGGGCATGTCTAGGAATGAAGCAGATTTTTAAAGGCCACATTTCCTGCAGTATGGAGATTCAAGATCTTTTCAGAGCCTTTCTAGACAGTTGGTTACACAGGAAGCATACACAGGAAAGGCTCAGGTGTTCTTCCTTCGTGGTAGAGGAGCCAGATGATGTGTCTTCTCTGGTGTCAAACCAGGGCTAACAGTACAATTCCAACTATAGTTAAACCCTTCTAAATTCACTGCAGTTAGTGAGATTTAAAAGGGTGCAATTCAGTTTAGGGTTGCATTATAATTTAGTGGGAAAGTATGATTTGCTGCTGGAACAACATCTGCAGCTAGTGCAAAATGCAGCGGCCAGGCTGCTGATGGGTCTCCCTATGCGGGAGCACATCCAGCCTGTGCTGGTTCTTACCTTTAAAGCCCTGTATGGTCTGGGGCCGACATACCTGAGGGATTGCCTTTTCCCATATGCACCCCAGCGACTACTGTGTTCAGGGTCTCAAAATCGACTGACCCTCCCGGACCCCAAAGACATCAGACTAGCAACAACCAGGGCCAGGGCCTTCTCAGTGGCAGCTCCCTATGGGTGGAATGAACTCCCAGAAGAGATCGGGTCCTGCGGGACCTTTTACAGTTCTGCAGGGCCTGCGAGATGGAGCTCTTCTACCAGGTTTTTGGTTAAGGAACCACCACCACCACCAACATCATCAACAACAACCGAGAAAGACAGAGCCCTGCCCCCTGGTCACTGGAAAAGACAAGGTTCCATCGTTACAGCCTGTCCTGCCTCATATATATGGTTGAGATCAAGAAGCTGACATGTAAGGCAGACCATAGAAGATATAATTATGAATGTTGCCGCCATCTCTAAGTATCCAGTTTACATCTAGCTAGCATTTTATGACATTGGATTGTTTTTAGATGGTTTTCTTTATGTTATAATTGTTTACCTATGTTTTATTCTTCTGTAAGCCTCCCTGAGCCTGCACTAGCGGGGAGGGTGGGGTATAAATTGAATAAAATAAAATAAAAATATAATGAAAATGGTGGCTGTCTGGATTTTGATTGCATTGTCATGTGATGTAGGATTGCTAGGTCCCCCCGGCCACCAGCGAGGGGTGGGGTGGGGGTTGGGTTGGGTTGCCAGCTCCAGGATGGGAAACTCTTGGATATTTGGGGGTGGAGCCTGGGGGTGACATGGACCTCAGTGGGGCACCATGCCATAGAGTCCACTCTCCAAAGCATCCATCTTCTCCAGGGGATCTGATCCCTCTAGTCTGGAGATGAGCTGTAATTCCAGGAGATCCCTAGGTCTCACCTGGAGGCTGGCATCCCTATACCCTCTGGCCACTGGTGGGGGAGGTGAAGTTGGTAGATCTAACTTGGGAAACTTTTGGAGATTTGAGCCTGGAGCCTGGGGAAGACAGAGACCTCAATTTGTTACAATACCATAGAATCTACCCTCCAAAGCGGCCATTTTCTTCAGAGGAACTGATATCCGTTGCCTAGAGATCAGTTCTAATATTGTGAGATCTCCAGGCCCCACCTGAAGGTTGGCAACCCTAATTCTAGCTCTTCAGTGTTCAAGCTTACATTTTGGCCCAAGTGTTGGCCTTCCCCAGTTATCCACACCACACCTCTTTCTTTTAATTGGGAATGGGGCTCTAGTTTTGTTGGTTATGCACTGGGACCTGCGGTTTTTTAAAAACATTTGAGCCTGCAGTAATAAGCATGTACTGATTGTGGTGTCATCTGGGAAGGGAGTGTTCAGAGTCAAGGTCTCATGTGGGTTCAGATCCCTTGTCCCTCTTCTTATACCCCCCTCCCTCTGGTTTTGAGTTCACTGCAGCTATAAAACAGTGTTAAATTGCATGCTGTAATTGATGATCTTAAACTGTGGTTGCCAGGAACTTTGTCTGCAGCTGGACACAGCCTTTGTGTGTACCCAAGAAGCATTTTCTCAGTCCCCACTCCCCAGTTCTGTTTTGGTTTTCAAATATTTGCATTGGACTCTCCTTTCAGATAGGATTCAGTCACCAAGGATCCAGTCCCACCCTTGGTGGCTGAAGTCTGCCTATGTTTCTTTAACCCTAAGCCCATTCATGGTGTCCCCTTAGAATGGCCCCTGAATCTGAAGGAAGCTCTGGGATTCTCGGGTGGGTGAGGGAAGCCTGGATGCTGCAAACAGCACTTGATGGGTCTCCACCCTTTTCTTGTAAGGGAAAAATAGCAGGCTTCTGGGCAATCAGAGGATAACTGCTAGGTTCCCAGTCTGGTTGGACCTTTAGGCTGTCTGGCTGCAATCCTGTTGTTTAGACTGAAGCAGTACGAAGGCTAGGTGTTTGGGATAGAACAGCTGGGAGTGGCTGGCCTGGAGTAAAAAAAAGCAATATTGGCTGGCCAGAGAGGCCCTGTAGGCATTTGTCTGTTCCCTTGACTGAGAGGAAGGAAAGGGGATTGGCTCCTGTCCGATTTGGGAGGCACTCAGAGAGACCTTTTGGGTAGGAAGAAGGTCACATCTTCGTCTGAAATTCTATTGCTTGGTTTTTGTGGGCACTGTAGGGATTCTCTCCCCAGCATCACTGTAAACACTTCCATGCTAACACTATATGACTCTGCTTGGCTGAGAAGTTTCTAGTTTCTTCAAAGATTTACATCTAGCTAGTAGTGCTTTCTGGACTAGTAGATGAACTAGAAACATGATCTTTTATCCCTTTTACAGGTAGAAAAACTGAAGCACAGAGGCAAATGACCATGAGACCATGATGGAACCAATATATATATTTGCAGGCAGGGAAACAACAGTAGTATGCATCTCTTTATATAATAATTCTGTTTTGTTCATGGACTTTCCTAAACATTCCACACGCTCCCAAATCAGTTGGCTCCTTGATCTGTCACACAGAAGCTGTCCCTACCCACTGGCTGCATTGCCTGAGTCTCACCTCCAATATTCTAAACAGTTTGCTGTTCCTCTCCCCGCAATAGCCAGTCGGAACACAGAGGTCATTTGCATATGTGGCCTGATTGGCCTTTGCCTCTAACATTCTAAACAGTTTGCTGTTGCTGTTGGGAGTCATAGAATGTGTCCTGAGGCAAAATACATATCCCATTTCCCCCTTAAATGGTCACTGGAGTTGCCAAAATACATATCCCAATCTTCCCTTAAATGGTCACTGGAGTTGCCAATCTCCCTGTGGGGCCTGGAGAGCTCTCAGAAATCACCGTGTTCCCCAGCCAAAGCACATCATTTCTCCTACAGAAAATTTCCCAGCTATTACAATGGCTGCTTTGGGCAGTGGACTCTGGCATTATACCCTGCTGAAGTCCCTCCGCACTCCAAACCCTGCCCTCCCCAGGCTCTACCCCTCAAATCTACAGGTCTGGCCCTCTCCTTAGTATTGCCAGCCTCCAGGCAGCACCTGGAGATTTCCAACATCAGTTCTCCTGGAGAAAGTGGCTGCTTTAGGCAATGGACTCTATGGAATTATACCCTGCTGAGGTCCCTCTGCACCCCAAACTCTGCCCTCCCTAGGCTCTAACCCTTCTATCTACAGGTATTCCCCAACCCAGAATTGGCAACCCTGTAACTGGCTATGGAACCACTTTCCAGACCCTTGGAACCCAAAAGACATGGCGTAGGAAGAGGTGGTTTTCTACTTTAGGTGCCACTGCATAACCCCAAATCAACATAAGTCGGGGTGGAGGAAACTATACCTGTTACCATGAGGCTGTCCTCCCATACTACCCACTTGGGGCAGCAAAATGACTTGAGACAGCCCTGCCTTATAGCTAAGCAGAAGGAAATAAACATGGCTTGCCTCCCTCTATTTTCCCCTCCCCGCTGCTGCCCCACCAGCCACAGCTGGAACACTCACCAGGAGCTTCCTTCTAGAGCTCGCCGTATTTCTTCCCACAATGGGCCTTACTCCAAGTTTGTAATAAAACTGCTCTTCTGGAGTGCAGATAAACCATTTCCCTGCACTCCAGGCGTGCAGATAAACCATTTCCCCGCACTCCAGGCTCCTCTTAGCTTTTCTCCTTTTGAGGACTCAAGTTATATTCCATTGATTTAACTTGCTATCGCTGAACTTTCTTGTTTTCTATTACTATATACAGAGCAAGCTCATTTAAGTCACTTTCTGCTACAGGAATTCAGCACTGATGAAATGCTGGGCTAGATCTCATTATGCCACAGTTCTGTATTTTGGCAGAGTGTTGGAGACCTCTTGGCCTATTTCAATTAGAAGCAGGATAAAGGTTGTGCAACAAGAGAAGAAGGGATAGATTGATCTACTTCCCTGTATTCACAAGCTGACGGCATCAGCTTTAGAATGCCCAACTTTCTCTGTTATCTGACTCTGTGTGTGTGTGAGAGTGATAGAGAGCTGCTTGCTTTCAAATATTTGGAGTCTGAGGTAGCTAAGAAAAGAGAGTGTGTGTGTGTGTGTGTGTGATTTTAGGCAGCAAAGTATTAGAAGGATGACAGCAGCAAAAACTACTCAGTGATCAACATTATGTTCCTTCTGGTTGCATTCTTCTGTATAGCCTGAGAGAACAAAACTAAATATTATAAGTTTTTTTTTAAAGGAAACTAATTTTATGCCGTCTCCAGGCCGCATGTGTCTATGTTATTCAAAGCCAAGAGCTCTCAAAATATCAGGCTGGCTTCCTTGGGAACTCTTGGACAATTGACAAGGGAGATGCAAACTCCTCTCTCAGACCACTGCTACTATTGGCCTTGATCTGGCCAAAAGGCAGATTTGCACATATCTCCCCCAGCCCCTTCCAGTGCAAATCAGAAAGTTGTGTGTGTTCCCTGCTCTTTGTCTTGAGTCTCGTGCTGGAAGGGAACAGACGATCTTCTTCGTGGTCTCTGTGCAGGACACACACTGGGTTCTGCGCCTGCGCTGGACTCACACGAAAACCTTAAGAACATAAGAACATAAGAGAAGCCAATGTTGAATCAGGCTAATGGCCCATCTAGTCCAACACTCTGTCACACAGCGGCCAAAATATACCAGGTGCCATCCGGAGGTCCAGCAGTGGGGCCAGGGCACCAGAAGCCCTCCCACTGCTGCCCCTCCAGCACCAAGAATAGAGTGCATCACCTGCCCCAGACTGAGAGTTCCCATCCATACCCTGTGGCTAATAGCCACTGGTGGACTTCTGCTCCATATGTTTATCTAATTTCCTCTTGAAACTGTCCATGCTTGCAGCTGCCACGACCTCCTGTGGCAGTGAATTCCATATGTTAATCACTCTTTGGGTGAAGAAGTATTTCCTTTTATCTGTTTTAACCCGACTGCTCAGCAATTTCATAGAGTGCCTACGAGTTCTAGAGCTCTCAGCTATCTCATTCCAGTGGCCCCCACCTTAGCCCCTGGGGAGCAGGCATCGTTTGTGCATGCCTGAGGCTGAGGGGAGGGGCCATCTCCACTCAGTCCCTTCCTTACCACCTTGACATTTGGACGTGCTTCTGTGACTCTCCTCAACTTTCGTCTTTCCCTCATCACTGTCTCTAGAATGTACATATTTGTTCAACACCAAATTAGCACATACTCAGACTGTAGCACGGCATATGGATAAAGACCCTTTCTTTAAACGTTGTGAAAAATGTGCTGCTAAGATCTCCCCAATGGATGGTCACAAATACTGCATCTTCTGTTTTGGGGAAAGCCATCACTCTGATTCCTGTCAACGCTGCACTAACTTTACAAAGCAGGCAAAGAAAAACAGAACCGCAAGCCTCCGTACTCACCTCTTGGAGCTTACCTTGTTTGGCTCAGACTTCAGGCTCCCAACCGATGACACCTCCCCTGACTGAACCGCGGGGAGATTCAGCTCAACTTATGCTGGCTCCAGCCGGAACAATCACACCAGCAAAGAAGAACCCCAAAAAGCACTCCTCCTCGGTACTGAAGGGAACTTGAAGGTTCCAAAGCTTATGTAGTCCTCAATGGAGCTGGGATCCTCCGCAAGAATCCCTCAAAAGCCAACAGTTGTGGAACCACGAGTCCTGACGGGTTTGCTATTTAACTCCCTGTCAGTGTGCCCCCGCCTCAGGTACCCGCTCTAGTGGAGAGACAACCCACAGTGACTCAGCCTAACTAGCTGCTGTTCACTGACACGGAGAGGATTTCCACTCTCCATCTATTCACTCACTACCTCCGTTACCTCTCCTGTCTCCACACCAAGAGGTTACCCAGGAGATGCTGATCACTACCACCAGCAGAGGGCATCACATTACTACTACTGGAAGGATCATCTTAGATCTCCTTGTTCTTCGTATGGGGATGCCTTGTCTGTCATTGATGCTTTCCACTGCCAAGATGAGAAGTATAGGGATCGCTGCCCTGTATTTTCTTGCTCTTCCAATGACCTCTACGAGGGCCGGGGGTTTTCCAGACAGGGAGATAGATCTACTTATTACTCACACTCCCAATCCCCATATTACAGATGAGATGGATCAGGCCCCTGGTCACCTTCTCACAGATGTCATGCTTGCTTGTTATTGGTACATCACCATCTGACTCCTAGAGATTGGAAGTTTTCAAAACACAAAGCCAGTTGCTGCAACCACAAGGGAAATATTGAGCAGTGTTATGTCTGGGATATTCTAAGCTGTTGGTTATGGTTTGTGCTAAGGTATCCTAGCTCCCTCTGTTTTGATTGGCTGCATGATAAAGATCCTATTGGTCCTGAAGCCATGCAGAATACTTTATCAGGAAGCTCTGCTTAGGTCCAGTCAGAGCTCCTGATAATAGTTACATTGAATATAGTTCAGTCTTGGAACAGTATAAGTTTGGGTGCCGCTCTTAACAGATCAGATCAGAGCTGAGGAATGTTATGAATAAAAGCCTTGTTAATTGATCATCATCTGCTGCCTGTCAATACTTAAAACTGGCGACAAGGATGGGATCCCAGGCCTAACCCAACGGGGAAATCACTCTCTGCCTGCCCAAACTCAAATCACTGGGGGCATCTAGAGCTAAATCATTATGGGCATGGCATCCAAGGGCCATATCGAACCATTTGACCCCAAAGTTGGGAACTGGGAATCCTACTTAGTTGCTCTGTCCAAATTACTGGCTGTTGATACTTAAAAAGCACCACACCCCTAGTCTTCAGACTTCCCAATCACATGCTGCAGTCCACCTGCACCACAACATTAACCAGGAGGGCAAGTCAGGCATGTCTACGTCTCAATCCTGCCTGGATGATTTCTGAGGTATTCGTCCCACAATGATGCCTGTGTGGAATCTACAGGAACTGATGGGGGTGGGGGTGGATGACACTGAGGTATCTTTGAACCAGGACAAGGATCAACAGGCAGCCTCGTTGATACAAGAGGGGTACCAGAGATTTCTGGACCTGGTAAGGAACATGGCCACAACCCTAGGCATCCATCTCCTGGACAACATGCCCTCTGTATCAGATGTCGTCCATGACATCTTGTATTCTGACACCATGTCAGCTTCTGTTCAGCTATTATTGCTGGTTCACCTGGCAACCCTCAAGGAAGCTTGGGTGAAACCATCTTCAACACCATCAGTCCCAAAACAGTGTGAAGCCATGTATAAATCTTGTACTGCAGGGGCTGATTTCCTAGACACACATCCTGAACCAAATTCTATAATTGTGCATTCATCCTCAAAGGCTAAAGAGGCTCCTAACATTGCACCCTCAGTTAAGGAGGGCAGGAAGATAGACTCTCTCAGCAAAAAGTTTTACTCATTGCTTTCCCTGGCGTTCCGAAAGCAAAATTGTTTATCCTATTTTGCAGCCTTTAATTTCTACCTGACAACAAGATTTGGAGGGCTACTGGACCAACTTCCTCTGGAGACCTGTAATGAAGCATTATTACTGTCCCAAGAGCTTTCTCGTACCTCTAAGCAGCAAATTAGTACTGTTAGACATACTATTTCATGCTTTTCTTGTGCTATGGCGTCCATGGTGGCACTTCACCACCATGCATGGCTTCGGTCAACCTCCCTTCAACAGGATGCCAAGTTAAAAATTGAGGACTTACCTTTTGATGGGGAGGGTCACTAATGAGGCCACTGATGGTACCTTGAAATCAGTGGACAATGGACGCAAGCAAGCTAGAAATTTGGGTGTGGCTTCTCAGTCTGCAACCCAACCCACGAAGTTGAAGCCATGGAGGTCATCCTACCAGAGGCATCCTCGATATCCTCAACCCTCAGAGAACTGGAAGAGACGCAACTTCCTGAGTAGACAATCTTATACACCTAAGCAGAAAGTGACAGCAGCTAAGAAGTGGGTTCAGTCCTCTAAACAGTCTTTTTGACTCTTTTACCAACTACAAGGTAGCCACACCACTGTCTGTCACCCCGTTCTTCGGAACTTGGTTACTACCATACTTTGATGTGTGGGAAGATATAACAACTGACACATGGGTTATAACTATCATATGCATGGGTATGTGACAGAATTTGCTTTGCCCCTGGAAACACCCCACTTTGTAGCCACTCCTGTATTCGCACTCCTCCTGGAAGAAGTACTGGAATTCTTCTCCAAGGGAGCAATCGAGCTGGTGCCTGACAGCCGATATCATCACGGGTATTATTCTCATTACTTCATAGTCTCCAAAAGGCAAGCGACCTATTATGGATTTAAGAGGCCTGAACAAATGTATCCAAAAGAAAAAATTCTGGATGGTGACTTTGCAGTTCCTTTTACCCTTAATACCACGAAAGGCATGGCTGGCATCGATAGACTTGAAAGACGCCTACTTCCACATTATGATACATCCAAAACATTGACGCTACCTCAGGTTTACTGTAGGCGATTGCCATTTCCAATATGTATCCTTCCCTTTGGAATCTCCACTGTTCCCTGCGTATTTACAAAGTGCATGGCAGTGGTTGCAGCCACTCTATGCATTTGAGGTATCTCAATATTCCCATATATAGACGATTGGCTTCTGGTGGCCCTGTCTCCTTCTCAACTATGACAAGATGTTGCAACTACTCTTCTTCTCAAATCTCTCGTGCTGTGTGTGAGTCTCAACAAATCCCACCTTGGGGCAGCACAAAAGCTTCAGTTCATAGGGGCATACCTTGACATGATGGAATACAACATCTAGCAATGCAATTCCTTTTGTCCCTGCTGCAGCGATCCAACAGCTTCTAGGCCTAATGGCTGCAACAATTTTTGTAGTACCATTTGCAAAATGCCACATGCGGCAATTATAACTTTGGTTTCTGAGAAATCACAACCCCATAAGAGATCCTCAATCCAAAATCCTGCATGTTCCTTAAAGGATACTTTGATCTCTCTGGTGGTGGACTTCCATGTGCAACTTCCAGGCATGCCTTTCCAAAGCCTACCACCGAGGATGACTGTTTTCACTGATGCTTCACAGTGGGAATGGAGAGCCCACTATGGGGTTCTACACATACAAGATCAATGGTCCCCTCGAGGGCAACCTGTTCATATCAATGCCCTCACTTACAGTCCAAAAGGGACTCATATCCTTCCTTCTGATACTACAGGGCAGGATGGTATGGGTTGCAACAGACAATGTGACAACCATGTACTATATAAACAAACAAGGGGGCACAGCATCATCAACTTTATGCAAACCCGTGATAAAGATAAACCAGGGCCCTGCTCTCCTCTGGGAGCTCATTCCACCAGGTAGGAATCACCACTGAAAAGGACTTGCCCTAGTTGCAGTAAGCCTGGCCTCCCTGGGGCCCGGGGTTACCAGGCGATGTTGTGTCCCCGACCAAAGTGCTCTTTGGGGCATATGTGGGGAAAGGTGGTCTCTCAGGTATGTCGGACCCTGGCCATATAGGGCTTTAAAGGTAAGCACCAGCACTTTGAAGCGAATCTGGCATGCTACAGGCAGCCAGTGCAGCACTTACAGCACAGGTCAGATGTGCTCCCACCTAGGGATGCCCACCAACAGCCTGGCTGCAGCATTCTGCACTAGCTGCAGCCTCCGGATTTGTGACAAAGGCAGCCCCATGTAGAGAGCGTTACAGTAGTCTAGCCTCGAGGTGATCATTGCGTGGATCACTGTAGCCAGGTCATTGCGGTCGAGGAAAGGAACCAACTGCTGAATCAGCTGGAGGCGGAAAAAGGCCTATCTGGCAGTGGCTGCCACCTGGGCCTCCATAGTTAAGGCAGGATCCAGGAGCACTCCCAAACTCCTAACCTCTGGTGCTGGCACCAAAGGTGCCCCATCGAAGGTCGGAAGTGGGAGCCCCAGCCCCAAACCGACCCGAGCCAAGCACAGGACCTCTGCCAGATTTAGTTTCAACCGGCTCAGCCTGAGCCACCCAGCCATGGCCTGCATGGCCCGGTGGAGATCTTCTGGGTCGGAGTCCGACCGGCCACCCAGCATCTGATAGAGCTGGGTGTCATCCGCATATTGATGACACCCCAGCCCATACTTCCAGGCAATTTGGGCGAGGGGGCGCATATAGTTGTTAAATAACATTGGGGAAAACACCACCCCTTGAGGCACACCGCATTCGAGTGAGTGCTTCTGGGACTACTGTTCCCCTAGTACCACCCTCTGTCCCCGACCTTGGGAAAAAGAGGCAGGCCATTGAAGGACGAGCCCCTGAATCCCCACGTCAGCGAGGTGGTGGGTTAGCAACTGGTGGTCAACCATATCAAATGCAGCCGACAGATCTAACAACAGCAGAGCCACCACACTGCCTTGATCCAGATGCCTCTGGAAGTCATCAGTAAGGGCAACCAACACTGTCTCCATCCCATGCCCCAGGCGGAAGTTGGACTGAAATGGATCAAGGATGGAAACATCATCCAGAAAGCCCTGTAGCTGAGTCGCCACCGCCCTCTCAATCAATTTGCCCAAATTGAGGAAATTGGACACCGGCCAATTCAGCCAGATCCAGAGTTGGTTTTTTCAGGAGAGGGCAGACCATCGCTTCCTTGAGTGCCTCAGGGAACCGCCCCTCTGAGAGGGACTTGTTGACAATCTCCCTCAAGGCACCTCAAAACCCTTTGTGGCCCGCTTTGATGAGCCAGGAGGGGTACGGATCAAGGCTGCATGTGGTTGGGTGTACAGGTAGAAGCAATCTATTGACTTCCTCCAGGCTGAGCTGGTCAAAACACTCTAAACCTGAAATTGAAGACACGCAGGGGGCCTCGAGGTCATTAACTGTTTCAACTGTGGCGGGGAGGTCACGGCGGAACACCAAGACTTTATCCGCGAAATAGCTCGCAGATGCCTCACAGATGATATCCAATTCCCTACTATTTTGTCTGCCCTGTGGCTGAGCTGTCAAGGACTGAATCGTTCTAAACAATTGGGCTAGGCATGAGCTCACAGACGCAGTCGTAGCTGCGTAGAATTCTCTCTTCGCGGCCTTGACTGCCATCTCATGGGATCTCATAAACGTCCTATAAGATGCTCTTGTTGCCTCGTCGCGGGCATGGTGCCACTGTCTCTCTAGCTGTCTGAGCTCTTCATAAGCTGCAACCCCTGGGAGTACCAAGGGGCTAGCCTAGAACAAGCATGCAGAGGGTGCCTGGGAGCGATCTCATCGATATCCGTGGAAAGTCAGCTATGCCAGTCTTCCACCAGTTCATTCAACAAGGCGCCAGGGGGCATTGGATCCTGCAGGGCCATTTGAAGCTGCACAGGGTCCATTTGGCTCCATGGGTGAGCCAAAATCTGCTCGCCGCCTGTACAGGGTCGGGGTGGGGCATTCACACTGGCCTTCAGGGCATAGTGGTCCAACCATGGTACTGCTACTGCAGTAATCCGGCCCACTGTAATCCCCGTCACGAAGATCAAATCAAGCACATGCCCGGCCTGATGCGTGCAGGTTGACACATATTGGGAGACTCCTAGCGATGCCATGGACGTCGCTAGGTCTGTTGCCTGATTAGAGGCTGCGTTATCGGTGTGGATGTTGAAGTCACCCAAGACCAAAAGCCTAGGGTGTTCCAGCGCCGAGCCTGATACAGCCTCCAGCAGGGACAGCAGGCTACTGGCCAGTGCGTTAGGTGGTCGATACACTACCCAGATTGCCAAACTCTCCTTGGCCTCCAGCACCAGACCGACACACTCCATGCCCACAATCTCCAGTGAGGGGAGCGCCTTGAAGGAGTAAGCCTCCTGCACGAATATCGCCACTCCCCCCTGCCCCCTAGTCTGTGATTGGTGAAGGACCAAGAACCCAGATGGGGCAAGTTGGGAGAGAGTTACAGTCTCCCCATCCCGCACCCATGTCTCAGTCACACATGCCAGGTCTACCTGTTGTTCGATGACAAAGTCCCGAAGGACTATAGTCTTGTTATTAATAGACCTGGCATTGCACAACACCAATGACGGGTTTTTTTTTTACTAATCCTAGCCCCATTGCTGACATCCTTTGGGATGAGTCATAGTTGGGAAGGGTGCCGAGCCCTTTTGTTTCTCAGCGCCCTTCCTTTAACACACTGCCTGGACCCATTGCTATACTTTCCCCTCCCAAGGAGCACCGGAATCTGCTGCCCTGGCATTGCTGTACCGGCCAGTCCATGCCGTGGCTCCTGACCACCAGTGGGCTAACTAAATAGGCAGTCCTCCTTGCAGGAGCTGCCACACTATCTGCTCCTAGTGCTGCAAACCCAAGCTAATCCACTCAACTGCTATACAACTATAACTCTGACTTATCTGCTGTACAAAAATACAAAACACAATTTAATTGGTCATACCAGAAAATTCTACAAACATCCTATCAGCTAACCATTCAATAAATGGTTACAAGTCTACCTGGCAATCACAAAATTCAGTCATTCAGCATTATATCAACCTAGTAGCAGAATAATCCTCACTCTGGGTCTTCCAGCACTCTGGATCTTCCAGCACTCTGGCCACTACATCACATCACCCAACCTCCAGACTTAGCCATGGCACAGAGTCAGGCTTGTCCTCCAGAACTGGACTGACCTGGGTAGTCCAGGATAGCCCAATCCCATCAGATCTCAGAAGTTAAGCAGGGTTGGCCTTGGCTACTATTTGGAAGGGCGACCTCCAGGGAATATCAGGGTCATGATGCAGAGCTAGGCAATGGCAAACCACCTCTGAACTGTCTCTTGCCTTACAAAGAAGTCCAGTTAGCTACCTAGTGGTACATAAGGCTAAAAGAGCTAGAACTTCTGGCTGGCAGGCAATCCTAGGATCTCCTGGCTATTCTAAACACACTGCCATATGATATTAATAATAATTATTATTATTATTCCAGGCTTTGGGAGCAGAAGCACCCAAAAGCACACAGTCCAGCAGTGCTGTCCCATACCTGGACTGTGCTCCATACCCTTACCAAGAGCCAGCATGGTGTAGTGGTTAAAGTCATGGAAATCCAGGTTCGAGTCCACACTCTTTCTGTGGATCTTGAACCAGTCACACACTCTCAGATTAACCTACCTTGTGAGGATAAAAGGGAGGAGAGGAGAATAATGTAAGCCACTTTGGATCCCCAGTGGGGTGGAAGGCAGGATACAAATAGTAGTAGCAGTAGTAGTTGTTGTTTATTACAGTCTTTAGACCAGCATATGGCTTAGTCAAACATAAAATAGAATAAGAGATACAAATAAAGTAAATATAGCAAATATACCAATATAGCAAATATACTACTATGCCTGACTAAATGAAAATGTCAAAATGCCAAGACTCCACAGCTATTGCTCAAGGTGTTCTGCAGATGAGGAGGGGAAATAAAACTCTGTTCTTATGTCAAATCCAAAGAGGTCACCAGCAACTCATTGCACAGAAACTTTAAACATGAGAGAATGGCACACTTCCGTAAGCAACGGGGCACCTGTGATTCATTCACTTATGTCCCCATTCACATACTACAGCATAAAGTTATCTTCTGTGGCACTCGCCCCTCCACCCCAGGGTGAGATAACCGGCACAATTACGAACCAGAAATTAAAACTGGCATTCTATTTGCACTTCAAAGGGACGTCAGCTGCCTAGCCTACAGCCCGCGTGGAGGCAGCTAAAGATGAAACGTGTGCGCCACAGCAGACTTCAGGCGTACCCAACCTACAGCTCTAAAAACCCCAGAAGAAAGACGGGGAGGGCGCAGAGAGAGAGAAAGTGATGTGCAACTGAAGGAAGACGATGTGAGTCTACTCAGGACTTAAAGGAGTTCCTTCCCAAACAAACATGGTCAAGCTTGCCAAACTGTGTAGTCTGATCCTGTGCCGCTTGAGTCACAAGTTCCCTCCTCCTGAAATGGGGGGTCGCTTCCCAAAAAGCACACACTGGATTGCAACCTTCTGTTTGCAAAGTTGGTCTCGTTCCTCTCAAAGTCAGATTCCTTTTTTCGCTCCTTGCCGAGGGTCACAGCAGCCATCGGGGACAAGCACCTGCACTCACCCACCCAAGCCTGTAAAAGGAACTTTCCCTAACCCAGTTGCCCTCAGCTAGAGGTTTTTGGAGAGGAATTCCGATCGAACTATGAAGATGAAAAAGAGATGGGCTTGCGAAGAGGAAAGGGGGAAGTTGCCCATTCAGGCGAGTGGGGAGACAGGAAGAGGAAAGGGTGGGGGAACAGCAGTGAGCGAGGCAGGATTAGTGAGGCAAGCGAGGTGCTCAGATCCAACCCCACCCCTCCGAAGGCACAGAAAGTTGCCCCTGCAGGGGAATTGGGGCTGAAGGCAGGCAGATGAGAAAGGCACCTGGGGAGCCAGGTGCTTACCCAGCAGCAGGGAGGGGCTGGGCACTGCTTGGAGATGTTGGCTGGGTGCAGGGTCGGTGGTGTCTCTTGCCGCAGGGGCACCAGGCTGCGAGGTGAAGGCTTTGGGTTCCCCTGGGAGCTTTGCATGCCAGCCTGAGGGCGCCTGGAGGGGGGTGAAGCTCTTCCTCCTCTGCCGCTAGACATTTTTATGAAGTCCAGCCTTTTTTGCCTCTCTCTCCCTCTCCCCCCACTCCTGGTTTCTTGTTCTTTTCCCACCCGTGCAAGGGAATCATCAAAGAGTACCCACCTGCCCCCGGCACCCACTTCCCACTGCCTTCTCACAGCTGTGCTGCTAAAGCCCAAACAAACCTTTCCAAGGGATGGGGCTCAGGTTCCACATGTTGCTGGTGTGAGTGGGCGGCAGAGCAGCAGCAGGTGGCAATGTGTGCTGTGTCTGCGTGTGCACCACGTGCTCAGATTGTGCGGCTTCAGTTCTACCACCGAGCCAGAGTGGTGGAGGAGCACAGCACAGCTGGGCAGGAGAGCAGCAGGGCTTTTAGCAAGGCGAAGCTGAGTGAGCGGGGGGGGGCAGGAGGGACGCCAGTGGCACCCCTTATAGGGGTTGCTCTAGGCGAATACCTAATCTGCCCAAGCGGGGGAGCTGAGGAAGGCTTCTAGAGCCCCCCCCGCGCTCTCCTAGCTCGCCTGCCTCAGCAGGCAAGCCAGGAAGGGCCAGGGAGAGAATGGGGAGGCATTTAAATGCCTCCCTGTGCCTTTGTCGGAGCGCGGGGGCAGGGCTGCGGGGGCAGGACTGCTGGAGTGGTGCTCCGGCGTGCTCCAGCCCCAAACGACCCCTGGATCTATGAGATATGCCAGCACCTTCCATCTGGGGACATTTAGCTCACTAATCACCCAGAGTGAGGCCTGCACAGAGACTATGAAGAAGATAAATAGGTTGCTTACCTGTAACTGATGATCTTCGAGTGGTCATCTGTGCAGTCACACATGCCCACCCAACCTTCCCCACTGCTGGTACCTTCCTTTATAAATACTTTCTTGAGAGGAACTTGCTGTCAATGCATGGAAGGAACTGAATGGAGGTGGCCCCTTCCCCCAGCATCAGGCATGTGCAAAGGATGCCTGCTCCCCAGGGACTGAGGTGGGGGGCCGCTGGAATGAGACAGCTGAGAGCTCTAGAAGGTTTTCCCACCTGAGTCAAGCACAGGTGCACAACCCAGTGTGTGACTGCACAGATGACCACTCGAAGATCGTCAGTTACAGGTAAGCAACCTGTTTATCTCTCTCTTTCCTTACTTTTTTTGGCACGCCATTTCTTTCTTTAAACCCTTGGATATCTTAAAAACATGTCTTTTGTGTGTATGCGGTTAAGTAATTTCTGTTACCCATTTAATATATGACTGAGGAGGGGAGGGGGACAGTCTGGTAAATTAATTTCTTATTTTCACTTCAGGAGGGTGTTTTCTTGACTTCTGGAGTTTTATTATGACAGTATTTAGGAGCTTTCCCTAGCTTGCTTGAAGACCAAAGACAGGCATTATTCTGGGGTAATGTGTATAGCTATCGATAGATGTGTGTTAGTTTAGTGCTATATATGCCAATTAATGTTTTTACAGCTATCTCTTCTGTGCTGAGGCACGGGATTTTTTAAAAGAGGGAAATGCAGATAAAATGGGCCATGGCATCCCCCAAAGCATGTTTTCATCTCCAAGTAAAAATAAAACCCCACCACCCTTGTCTGAAGCAGCTGCACTGCTTCCTCTCCTTGAGAGCCAGTTTGGTGTAGTGGTGAAGTGCACGGACTCTATTCTGGGAGAACCTGGTTTAATTCCCCACGTCTCCACTTGCACCTGCTGATGCGACCTTGGGTCAGTCATAAGCTCTGGCACAGCTGTTCCTGAAAGAGCAGTTTATGTCAGAGTTCTCTCAGCCCCACACAGGGTGCCTGTTGTAGGGAGGGGAAGGGAAAGGAGTTTGTAAGCCGCTTTGAGACACCTTCGGGTAGTAAAGGGCGGGGTATAAATCCAAACTCTTCTCTCGCTCTCTTCTCTCAAGGCCTCATGAAGTGCCTGAGTGCTGCTCGACAGAGATGGTAATCTAATTAGGTCTTGAGTCACCATGGAATGAGAGATTTAGTTTTTATACTGACAACTTTATCGAGGGGGGGCACAATTAACCTTCCCTCCTTCACATATCTTTGGTCTTTTTGCCCACTGCTGACTGCCCCCTTGTAACTCCATGAGGCTTATGTGAACTGGCTCTTGGGTTGCCTCCCCAGAAGGAGGGGACTGGGGAAAGGGGGAGGCATCTGCTACTGCAGTTCACTTGGAACTGAGAGGGTGATTCTGCATTAGACTTAAATCATAAGAACATAAGAGAAGCCAATGTTGGATCAGGCCATCTAGTCCAACACTCTGTGTCACAGTGGCCAGAAATACCAGGGGCCATCAGGAGGTCCAGCAGTGGGGCCAGGACACTAGAAGCCCTCCCACTGTTGCCCCCCCAAGCACCAAGAAAACAGAGCATCACTTGCCCCAGACTGAGAGTTCCTGTCTATACCTTGTGGCTAATAGCCACTGATTGTCAGAATCGGGCTCTGCTGACTGCCATGTTGACTAATGTTTCCATTTGTTTCATTTGTTTCTGTCTTTGTAGTGTACTTTCACTTTTAGGGTCTCATCCCTTTCTAGCCCTCTCTGCCATAAATTCCGAGGGATGGGAGGAGTAGGCGTGAATGCAATGTATCTGTGTTTATGTGTTGAGGTGATTAGGTTAGCTTTGCTTGTAACAACTTTCCCATGAGAACGGGCCCCAAGATGCCTGGCCATCAAGAGCCTCTCATCCTTGGAGAAACATCAGTTGCTGGATAATAAACTTTTATAGTAGTATGAAGGGGGGGGAGTGAAAGAGGAGAAGAGAGTGAATGCCCACTGCATGACCATTGCATTGTGAGTTACTGACCTATTGCCTATATAATACCTAACCTTCGATCTGTTCTTTAGTTTGAACAAGAGATCTCTCGTGTGCACATCTAAATCTTTGTTTCTAATAAAGCTTTCATAAAAGACTATTGGACTGAGAGTGGATTAACTCAAGGGCCTGACACTGATGGACTTCTGCTCCATATACGTATCTAATTCCCTCTTGAAGCTGTCCATTCTTGTAGCTGCCACCACCTCCTGTGGTAGTGAATTCCATGTGTTAATCACTCTTTGGGGTGAAGAAGTACTTCCTTTTATCCGTTCTAACCCGACTGCTCAGCAATTTCATGGAGTGCCCATATGTACTTGTATTGTGAGAAAGGGAGAAAAGTACTTCTTTCTCTACCTGCTCTATCCCATGCATAATCTTATAAACCTCGATCATGTCACCCCTCAGCCATCGTTTCTCCAAGCTTAAGAGCCCCAAGCGTTTTAACTTTTCTTCATAGGGAAAGTGTTCCAACCCTTTTATCATTCTAGTTGCCCTTTTCTGCACTTTTCCCAGTGCTATAATATCCTTTTTGAGGTGTGGCGACCAGAACTGTACACAGTACTCCAAATGAGGTCGCACCATTGATTTATACAGGGGCATGACGATACTGGCTGATTTGTTTTCAGTAATCCCCAGCATAGTGTTGGTCTTTTTTATTGCATTTGCACACTGTCTAGACATTTTCGTTGAGTTGTCTACTATGACTCCAAGATCTCTCTCTTGGTCAGTCTCTGCCAGTTCGGACCCCATCAATGTGTATTTATATTTAGGATTTTTGGCTCCAATGTGCATCACTTTGCACTTGGCCACATTGATCCCCATTTGCCACGTTGACACCCACTCGCCCATCCTTGACAGATCCCTTTGGAGTGCCTCACAATCCTCCTTGGTTCTCACCACCCTGAACAACTTTGTGTCACCTGCAAATTTAGCCACTTCACTGCTTACTCCCAACTCCAAATCATTAATAAACAAGTTAAAAAGCATCGGACCAAGTACTGATCCTTGTGATATGCCACTGCTTACCACCCTCCACTGAGAAAATTGCCCATTTATACTCACTCTCTGTTTCCTATTAATTAGCCAGTTTTTGAACCATAAGAGGATTTGTTCTTTTATCCTGTGACTATTGAGCTTACTTAGGAGCCTTTGATGAGGAAGTTTATCAAAAGCTTTCTGGAAGTCAAGGTAAACAACATCTATTGTGTTCCCCTTGTCCACATGTTTGTTCACGCCCTCAAAAAACACTAACAGGTTAGTGAGACAAGATCTTCCCTTACAGAACCCATGCTGAGTCTGCCTCAATGGTTTTTGTTCATCAATGTGCCTACTAATTCTTTCCTTAATAACAGTTTCCAGCAACTTACCCGGTATCGATGTCAGACTGACTGGCCTGTAATTTCCCGGATCTCCTCAGGAACCCTTTTTAAAGATGGGAGTGACATTAGCTACCTTCCAGTCCTCGGGAATCCAGGCAGATTTTAAAGAAAGATTACATATTTTTGTCACGAGATCCACAAGTTCACATTTGAGTTCTTTCAGAACTCTCGGATGTATGCCATTTGGGCCTGGTGATTTATCAGTTTTTAAGTTGTCTATCAGTCGTAGGGTTTCCTCTCTTATCACCTCAATCTGATTCAGGTCTTTCAACACCCCTCCCAAAATCAGCGGTTCTGGAGTGGACAAGCACTTCTCATCTTCCACAGTGAAGACAGAGACAAAAAATGCATTCAGCTTCTCAGCCGTTTCCCTACCATCCTTCAGTACTCCTTTTACCCCTTGGTCATCCAAGGGCCCCATTGCCTCCCTGATTGGTTTCCTGCTTCTAATGTATTTGAAGAAAATTTTATTGTTGGTCTTTATGTTTTTTGCTATATGCTCCTGATATTCCTTTTTTGCCTGCCTGATCACAGACTTGTATTTTATTTGCCACAGTCTGTGTTCCCTTTTATCAGCCTCACTGAGACTAGCTTTCCACCACTTAAAGGAATCCTTGTTACCTTTTACAGCTTCCATTACTTTGTTAGTTAACCATGCAGGTTTTTTTCTATACCTATTTGTGCCTTTCCTCACCTGCAGTATATATTTTTTCTGAGCTTCTAGGATTGTAGTTTTAAATAGTCTCCAAGCTTCCCCAATGATTTTGAACCTTTCTACTTTTCCTTTTAGTTTCTTCCTCACATGTCCCCTCATATCAGAGAAGTCACCCCTTTTAAAGTTAAAAGTGGTTGTGTCAGTCTTTTTGGGCAACTCCCTATTTATACAAATGTTAAACTCAGTAACATTATGGTCACTGTTCCCAAGCAGTGCAATGACTTTTACATCTCTCACCAGGTCTTGGGCGTTACTTAGGACCAAATCCAACATTGCCCCTTCCTTGGTAGGTTCTGTGACCATTTGTTCCATAGCACAGTCATTGAGAGTGTCTAGAAACTCAATCTCTTTTTCCTGACTTGAACACATATTGACCCAATCAATGTGTGGGTAGTTAAATCACCTATTATGACACAGTTATTTCATCTAGCCGCTATCTGGTTCAATCCTGTCCCCAACCTTACATTCTACACTACACTCGAATTCACTCCTGTAATTATCTTGGGGTATTTTTTGTTTCCATATTACATTGAGGTCACCCCAATTTTGCCCCACACTTGTCCTGGAATAAACGGATGCTGTTATAACCAGGGATAATAGCGAGATATTGTGTCAAGAGTTGAACTTCGATAAAACTGGGGATGGGTCCGGTCACACGCAGAATTAGCCTTGCGATATGGACAAATGCCGTGCAGATTTTACGGGTGTTATCACACAGGAACATCTGGCAAGTTTCCCACACCTGTCGGCAACCTGTATCAGTCAGCCAAAGAAGCGTAAAAAGATACCTGGGAAGGTGCAGTATTTCCCGGGAAATGCAGAGCGTGGGCGAGCGTTGGATTGTGGAAGTGCTGGTATCCCATCGCATCCGGCTCCTGTCTTACACCAGATGTTTTTTTTAAGGCTCCTTGGTCATGCACTTCCATGGTCATGCACATGCGGAAACTCCAGCTTGAAAAGAAAAAGCCTGCTGGGAAGCAGTAGCTTGCCATCACCGCATGTGTGATCACGCCATGCTGCTTCTTCCCCCCGCTTTGCCACGCTTCACCATCAATGTGTGATCAGTGGCAGATGGCCTAAGCACGAAGCCTCGGGGAATGTCTGATCGCGCTACTGCACTTCATTTTGTTCCGGGGCAAAAAGCCTCAGTTCCCCCCCAGACTATCTTGCTCATGTGACTGGGACAGATGAGCTCCAAGTGTGGAAAGGACCAGAAGGACTGAGGGTCAGGGCCTGGGAGCTTCCTTGCCAGCCTTACAAGCCTTACAGCTTGGCTTGCAAACAGTTGGGTGTTGTTAGGGCACAAGGGTGTGGGCCCTATGGGTCCTTTAATCTGATAGCCTGCTGTGTCACAAACCTGGGAATGCTACTCACAGTAGAGAAGGGGTACAGATCAAGAAAAGGACCAGGGAGGAAAAACTGTGGCTGCTTTGTATACTGTTTCCTTGATGATTTTTAGAGCAGTGACACCAGTCTGCTTCTTGCAATATGGCAAACCTATACAGTGGCTGTTTTGTGCAGTGATGAGTGGGTGGGTAGTTGATATATATATATATATATATATATATATATATATATATATATATATATATATATATATATATATATATATATAAATATGGCATCAGCTGAACTGGTGATAATAATATAGAGTATAAGCACTGTTGGAAACTGGAGTATGTAAGAGTGAAAGAGAGATGGAGAGAAAGGTTTCTTGTACCTGGACTTTGTTCTCCATTTTGGCATTTGTGTAGAGCATTCACACAACCTCATATTCGAATAGCACAACAGTAATGTTTGCCCTGTCCTCAGTCTGCTCTTTCCCAAAGCTGCTTTGCTATAAGAACATAAGAGAAGCTCCAAATAATTAATGAACAACTTAAGAAGCATCAGACCAAGTACTGATCCCTGCGGTACCACCCTCCACTGAGAAAATTGCCCATTTATACTCTCTGTTTCCTATTAATTAGCCAGTTTTTGATCCACAAAAGGACTTGTCCTTTTATCCTGTGACTATTGAGCTTACTTAGGAGCCTTTGATGAAGAAGTTTATCAAAAGCTTTCTGGAAGTCAAGGTAAACAACATCTATTGGGTCCCCCTTGTCCACATGTTTGTTCACTCCCTTAAACAAGACTAACAGGTTAGTGAGACTCCCTTACAGAACCCTTGCTGAGTCTGCCTCAGTAGTTTTTGTTCATCACTGTGCCTACTAATTCTTTCCTTAATAACAGTTTCCACCAACTTACCTGGTATTGACATCAGACTGACTGGCCTGTAAGAACCCTTCTTAAAGATGGGAGTGACATTAGCTACCTTCCAGTCCTCGGGAATCGAGGCAGATTTTAATGAAAGATTACATATTTTTGTCACGAGATCCACAAGTTCACATTTGAGTTCTTTCAGAACTCTTGGACGTATGCCATCTGGGCCTGGTGATTTATCAGTTTTTAAGTTGTCTATCAGTCGTAGGACCTCCTTTCTCATCACCTCAATCTGATTGAAGTCTTTCAACACCCCTCCCAAAATCAGCGGTTCTGGAGTGGGCAAGCATTTCTCCTCTTCCACAGTGAAGACAGAGGCAAAAAATATGTTCAGCTTCTCAGCCATTTCCGTATCATCCTTCAGTACTCCTTTTACCCCTTGGTTATCCAAGGGCTATAATCTTTTTGGAAGAACACAGCCTTAGTGCTAGCTGAATGGGAAGTAAGATTGCCAACTCAAGGTTGAGAAATCCCTGGAGATTTGGAGGTGGACTCTGAGGGGGCATGCTTATAAAAAGACCTTTTAAATTCCCCCAAACCCCCCACTGGAGCAAAGAGGGGACCTGGCAACCCTACCCCCCACTGAGCATGAATGACATGGAGAAAATGAGTATGGTGTAGTGGTTAAGTGTGTGGACTCTAATCTAGGAGAACCGCGTTTGATTCCCTACTCTTCCACTTGCACCTGCTGGATGACCTTGGGCAAGCCATAGTTCTGGCACAGCTGTTCTTGAAAAAGAGCAGTTTCTGTCAGAGCTCTCTCAGCTCCACCTACCTCCCAGGGTGTCTGTTGTGGGAAGGGAAAGGAGTATGTAAGTTGCTCTGAGACTCCCTTTGGTAGTGAAAGGCGGTGTATAAATCCAATCTCTTCTCTTCTTCTTTTTCTACATAGCTTTCCTTTATCTTTTAGCATAATCTAAGAACTAAGAATACAGTTTAACCCAGGGGTATCAAACATGTGGCCTGTGGGCTGGATCAGGCCATTGGAGGGCCCCAATCAGGCCCGCAAGACCGTGGCTGTTTCCCGCTTCTCTTTGGAGTTCTATTGCTGCCACCATGCTACAGCTTGCTTCACCAGTCTCTCTCAATCACAGAGGAGAGATTAATAGGCAAGGTTCCCCTGTGTGATTGAGAGAGTCTAGTAAAGAACTGGCTGAGGCTTCTCCCCCTCCTCCTCCCAGGGGGAGGGAAGGAACAGTCAGAGCTCGCTTCCTGGACAGGCTGGAGGAGACAAAGGGCAGCCTTTCTTTCCTTCCACTAGCTGAGGCTCCTCCCTGAAGGGAGGGAGGGAATGAGGGAGAATTTGCTTTGCTGGGCTGCCTCAATTGCATGGGAGAAATACCAAGCACTTTTAAGACCAACAAAGTTTTGTTCAAGGTATGAGCTTTTGTGTGCCTTGCTACAGTGTGTGTATGTGTTTTGTTGGTCTCCTTATGCCAGGGTTCTCCTGGGTGCAACTGGGTTCCCTCCCCTTTTCACTGTATGCATGTCCTTATGATCCAGTCTTTCTCAGTAAGAAAGCAATGTGAACTATTTTAGAGGAGGAGTAGCAACAAGCCAGTGAGGTGGATTAAATTGAGAGTGTGTGTTAGACCAAGTTCACCCCCTTTGTAGGAAGTTGTAGTTATTTCTCTGGGGAAGAGTATAATTTTGTAGACAAACACATGGCCCTCAGTCTGTGTTAGGATGCCTTCTCATGTTCTTGACCAGCACATGAAGCAATTTATGTACAAAAGGTTGCAATGCCCAGCCATTTCATGTTTTCCCGTGTCCTAGGCTAGGAACACTGAGCATGAGATTTCTGTAATAAATGTCAGTAGATCAAAAGTAGGTTTGCAGCTTACAGATGCACATCTGAACAACAGACTCAAGATTGCTACAGCACATTTTGATGCAATAATTTAGAGCAGAGGTGTCAGTTATCAGAGACTGTTAAACACCAGTTTGGTGTAGTGGTTAAGTGCATGGACTCTAATCTGGGAAAACTGGGTTTGAATCCCCACTCCTCCACTTGCACCTGCTGGATGACCTTGGGCAAGCTATAGTTCTCTCAGAGCTGTTCTCTCAAGAGCAGTTCTTGAGCTCTCTCAGCCCCACCTACCTCACAGGGTGCTGTTGTGGGAAGGGGAAGGGAAAGGAGATTGTAAGCCGCTCTGAGACTCCGAGTGAAGGGCGGGGTATAAATCCAATCTCCTCCTCCTTCTCTTCTTCTTCTCAGACAAAATATTGCAAGATTGCTAGTGTTTTAAGCATATTTTATTTAAAGTTTAAAAAATCTTTAATTGTGTTTGTCTATGTCCTTTATAAAGTTTATATCTCCACTACCTGGCATTACATTTTATGACACACATGGCCCGGTCCAACAAGTTCTTACTTATGTCAGATCTGGCCCTCTTAACAAATGAGTTCGACACCTCTGGTTTAACCCTCTTTCCTTTTGTTCACATTTTTGAGGTGATTTATCTCATGCTTCTAAAGAAAGGACAGTTCTCATCCACATTACTGTCTGGGAGAGAACTGTGGGTTAAGAAGTCTGGAATCCATGCCATGGATTATCATGGGACAATGAGATGTGTTATTTTCTGGGTGCCTACAAAAACTGACCTGGGCCTGTAAGGAGAACGAGTTGGCCACGTGAGTCAAAACAGATGGCCTGCTTCTAATCATTTGCTAAGAACAATGTAGGGGTAGGGATTTCTAAGGTAGCATTTAAGTAGTTTTTTCCTTGTCTCTGTGGAACCTGGATGGTGTCCAAGTAGGCATGGCTAAATCCTGTCATAGGACGAAGTATCTTTAGATTTGTCATGCTACACGGTAGAAAAAAACTTGCTGCCAAATTTGCTTTTTCAAGAGGAAAACAGGAAAGGACATTGGGAGGAGACAGCTGGTGTCCTTACACTACTGTCTCAGGTGTTCCCAATCCCCGTGAGGGTGGGTGGCAGATATAATTGGGGATTGACTTCCCTTCCATCCAGTCCCAGTAGGGTGCCACCTCAGCATGATGGTTCCTGTACTTGGCATAACCTTGGAGGCTGAGAGGAGGCGGCAAACACTCAACCTGTATTTTGAGGACGGAATCATAGAGGCCATCTAGTCCAACCCCCTGCGGGACCAGCCTAGAGCATCCCTGACAAGTGTTTGTCCAGCCACCGCTTAAAGACTACCAGTGAGGGGGAGCTCACCATCTCCCTCGGCAGCTGATTCCACGGTTGCACAACTCTTAACAGGAAACAAGTTTTCCCTAATGTCCAGCCGCTACCTTCCCACCCTTAATTTAAACCCATTATTGTGAGTCCTGTCCTCTGCTGCCAACAGAAACAGCTCCCTGCCTTCCTCTAAGTGTCAGCCGTTCAAATGCTTAAAGAGAGTAATCATGTCCCCCCTCAACCTCCTCTCCAGACTGAACATTCCCAAGTGCCTCAGCCTTTCCTCATAAAGCTTGGTCTCCAGGCCCCTGATCATCCTCGTCGCTCTCCTCTGTACCCACTCCATTCTGTCCACATCCTTTTTGAAGTGAGGCCTCCAGAACTGCACACAATACTCCCGAGTTTGGCCTGACCAATGCAGTGTAAAATGGGACTATGACATCTTGCAATCTGCATATCTGTTGATACACCCTGTCATGATCTGTGCAGGACAGAGACAGGGCCTAGAGGCCTAAACTATAGGAGGGGCCTGTCTGGCAATAGAAAGCAGACAGCCTACAATCCCCACAATGCTTGGGGATGGTTTTAGCCAATGGGAGTGCAGGGATTCTGGGAGGAGACTGTTGCATTCTTGTGGAGGTGTGCCTTAAGCTGTAGGCTGTGGAAAATGGTGTCTTTCTTCACAAAGGAGTGAATTGAAGGGGACTGTGATAAACTCTCTGTGTTGTGAGGAAACGGATCTTGTCTCTCTGCATTTTTCTCTCTCACAGAGTCACTGAGGGATAAGAGTTGGTCTGGGAGGAGAAGGTCCCTCAATAGTCAGAGTGACTGTACAGGTAGTAAGGCCTGGTAAGAAGGCTTGTAGGCCTTAAGTAGTAACAGTTAAGGAGTAATAGGTAGCTGCGTTCGCTTTGCGTTCTTTTTGGCTTTCAATACTATTATACCTTTTTAAAACACCTTGCCTTATTTGCCTTGCCCCAGTATTGTTCTTAATAAACCATTGTTAAGTACTCTTCCTGGTCATCATGCCTCTGTTTTCTCGGCTGTAAAAGAGGCATTTTTGGGTGGGCTTGAGAGGGTACCCTGGGCCTTCTCAAGGGCCCGTAAGTCCAGGGTGGTGGCAGCGGAAGGTGGCGACCCCCCGGGGTCATGACACACCCCTAGATCACATTAGCTTTTTTTGTTGCTGCTCATATTTAACTTTCAGTCCACCCATCCCCCAAGGTCTTGTTCACACACATTGCAACCCAGTATGCGTGTTCCTCATGTTTGTTACTCAGATGTAGAACTCGGTACTTATCCTGATTAAATTGCATCTTGTTCACATCCACCCACTTTTCCAGTGTGTTCAGATCTCATTGAATCCTATCTCTATCTTCTGGTGTGTTTGCTGCTCCTCCCAATTTGGTGTAATCTGCAGTATCTTCCCTGGGACAGAGGCCAGACTGACTGGCCTGTAGTTTCCTGGGTCATCCCTCCTCCCTTTTTTGAAAATTGGGATAACATTTGCCCTCCTCCAGTCTTGTGGCACGTCTCCCATTCTCCAAGAGGTGTGGAAGATGATGGACAAAGGCTCTGCAAGTTCTCTAGAAAGTTCTTTGAGCACTCTTGGGTGCATGCCATCTGGCCTGGGGGGTTTGTACTCATTCAATGCAGACAGGTGTGTCTCAACTACTTCTCTGTCCATGTCAACCAGCAGTTGGGATGCCATGCCTTGCCTGCTACAATTTCTAGATGAGCCTTTTCTTTCCTTCAGGGAAAAAAACTGAGGTAAAATAGGCATTAACCCTTTCTGTTTTCTCTTGATCCTCTGTCAGTTTCTCCATTTTCACCCATCACCTCTTATCTTGTGTTTGATCCTCACATATCTGAAGAAGAGTTTCTTGTTGTAGCAAGCCTCCCTGGCCAGCTTCAGCTCACTGAGAGCTTTGGCCTCTCAGATGGCTGACCTACAGTGCCTAGCAATCCACAGACACTCTCCTTTAGAGGTATGATCTTGCCTCTTGAATATTTCCTTTTTCTCCCTTAGCACATCACCCAGTTCTCTGTTCATCCACGTTGGCTTCTCGGATCCCCTACCATGTTTCCTTCTTGCTGGAATAGTGACGGCTTGAGCTTGCAAGAGCTCTTGTTTCAGGAGAGCCCACCCTTCACTTGCTCCTTTCCCTTCCAGCAGTCTTGCCCATGGAATGATTCTCTTTTTTTTTTTTTTTGGCCCCCCGAAGGGGATTTTTTATTTATTTGCATTTTATATAGACTACAAACTAAAAGAAAAAAGGAGGGGGAACTAACACTAAGGGAAAAAGGAAAGCAAACCCACACTAAACTAAAAACCCAAGAGTAGGAGATCTTCCACCCCGTTAGTATCTATGTTAGTATTACACAGTTAGAATATCATGAATACCGCGAGTTCCTGTCTAACTTTCCCTATTTAAGAGTTAGCGAATTAGTTGTTATGAGAGTATTCCAGAGCATCTCTCAAACTCGCTTCATAAAGGCCAATTTCAGAGTCCTTCTGCCTTTACTTAAGTTTCCTGTCCCTAAGTGCATAAGTTGATCTTCGGGCATCAGTGCCTTCTTCTGCCGCCAGGTCCTCGTCTGTCTCGGAGGGAGCAGAGCCACTCAAACCAGTTTCACCATCTTCTTTAGTCCCCAGGTGGCGTTGTAGAAATTCCTTGGCTTTAAATACGGAGTCAATCTTCTCTCTCTTATCATTCATCTTAAAGACCACTCCTTTATCCTATATCCGATTTGGTTGGTTTGGAGAAAGAGTATCAAGTCCTTGTAACTTTTCCGCTTCTGACGAATCTCAAATGGTATGTCCTTTAAAACCTTAATACTGTAATTCCCCATTTTCAATGGAGCTGCCGAGATTGCTCGTAGAATTGCATCCCTAGTTTGTTTTCTTGAAAATCTGACTGATATTTCACCAGGTAGGCTATTCTTTTTGGTGTAATTTGAATACACCCTATATGCTGTTTCAATGCCGTGCATAATTTCTTCCGCTTTTAAGCCTACAACTGGTGCGAGAAGATCACTAAGGAGCTTCTTTAAATCTTCCTTTGAAGACTCTGGCACCCCTTGAAATCTGAGGATCATATTAGCTTTCTCCATTTGCAAGGACAAAAGCCTTTGTTCTTGGCGATTTTGCTTATTCACCACTTGATCCACTCTTTTCTTCAACTTTCTGTGTTCGGAGTGCATCTCCTTCACTTCTGCAATCATCTGCTCTGTTTGTTTAGCCGTTTCCACCACTTGGAGCTGCTGCGCTGCCATCGTCTGGTTTAAGACGGCTAACTGCTGGTTAATACCAGCGAGTTGATCCATGACTGGCTTGAGCGTATCCGCTAATAGTCTTATGACGTCTGGCCCCTCCTCTTCTGGCTTAGGACTCTGGTTTCGGTTTCGCCACCCTCTTCCCGATGCCCGACATCTTGGATTATTATTTACAGAAACCAACCGCTCCTTCACCTCCTCTGAAATTCGCTTATGCGTAAAATCCACTCTGGTAAGTCTCTCAAAACCAAACAGCTTTTCTATTTTCCCTGCGCCCACCCTTTTTCTTCTATTTGCCGCTCATGTGGGGGGGAGCTCCCTCCAAACTGATAAGGCAAAGGGCAGGGAATCCGCCGTTTCTTCATAAAATCGTTTGCATTGAACTCACGTTCATCATTGGCTGCCTGCAGCCTCGCCTCAGTTGTCGCATCTTGCTCGATGTCCTTCGCTTGCCCCGGTCAGCCTAGCTAGAGCCATTTGGCCACCAGCGGTAGGACCGTTAGGGCGAAGGAGCGCCTCAATTCTGCGGCATTCCGCCGCTGAAGAGGCAACTCCTTAAAAGCCCTCTGGCTAGGAACCCTTACCCCAGGGTTCCATGGAGGGGCCACTTCTGTAGCCCCCCTCCAGACCGCTGATGTGCTAGCCACTCTCCCGAGCCTCGGGAGCAGTGGCCGCCATTGCCACACTGTCGACCGGAACTCCATGGAATGATTCTCATCATGCCTCTGAGTTTATTAAAGTCTGCCCTACTGGAATCAAATATACTCGTGTGGCTACAAATTTCCTTGGTCCCCAACAGCAAAGGGATTCTAAAAGGAATCACCATGACCAGTTATGACTCTTTGAGGTGTGAGAAGTTTCTTGATGTCTAGTTTTTCTGTGTGGTGTGGGATGGGAAGAGAGCACATAATGAGGGGTAGCATTTGGAGATGTGACATTGCACAAAATCATAATGCTGAAAAAATTAAGAGGGTTGAGCTTGGATACTTGCTTTGAGAACTTCTCTTCCCCCTTCTGTTAAGTGGGGATTTCACTTCAGTATCAACCAAATTAGTTAGTCCCAAACAGCAATAAGACTCTGTAAGCCACAGATTTACTGTTTTAAAAAAATGTAACAAAGTTCTTAGCACATTGGCTATACCTGGGGTGTGTGAGTTAAATGCATGCAGTGTAGTTTCCTGGGAGATACCATCAAATATTGCCACCCAATGGGCAAGGGAAGAAATGCACCTTTGGTGTAAGAATCCTTAAAACAAAGTATGAAATAGCCATTTTTCTGTAGCCAAACTCATATATGTCACTTAAAGCCTTTATTCTTTTGCTGGAGTGCACACATGACATAGAATTCTGAATGTCTCTACATGAATTGGATTTCTGAATAAACTGTCGGCTCTGCATAAATATTGATTTACATTCGCATCTCAGCTTTCCTGCATTCAACAATGCATATGTGGTTTCAGTCTGTGTGTCTGTCCCATGCACTTATGGAACAGTGGGTGGAATATCTAAGTTTCCCAGCACAGCTTGTGTACCAGTGAAAGGAGGTGGATCCTCCATTTATATGTGAATGGGGACAGACACACAACAAACAAATGTGGCTGCCCCCATCAGATCTAGTTTGGTTCTACAATCACAATGGAACAATTCTCCAATCACAATGGAACAATTTACAACACTAAAAAAAGAATAGGGCTTGATTTCAGCCAACGTTTGCAGGTTTGCTGATGCTGGGGTTCTAGAAGCAGTTTTAAAAATCATGGCCTGGTGGTGCCTTAAGACTGTTTCATGTGCTACGGTTTGCCCTCACTTATATATAACACGTCTACACAGTCTGGACCGGCCCGAGGGTTTTTTGCGCACTAGGTGAGGCTAGCTTGTGGTGCCCCCCCAGGCGAGAAAGGGAAGGGGAGGCAAAGCAAAGTGCTTGCTAGGTGAGGTTATTGGCGAGAGGTCTGAGCCCAGCCCCCAAGGGATGGTTCCTTGGTTCATCTCCGCTCTAAGGCCCAGGCTGACTGCTCGCCCCCCTTTTCTCCTTGTCTTTCTTCCCCAGAGTCCTCCTCCGCTTTCTTCCTCCACTACTTCCTTCTACCCCCCCACCCTCACCAGCTACAGTTTTGGCGATCTGCAGAGCTGGCGCGGGGGTTGCTGAGAAAGTAGGGACATGGGGAAGCTGGCGACCCCCAGCTCTGCCCCTACCCCTCCCGGTGGCTCACCTCTCCCCCTTTTGCTTGGGCAAGTTTGGCCAGGACTGGGAGAAGATCTGGGGCATCCGTGGAAATCAGGAAACCGAATCTGTGCCCTGTGCCTTTCTCTCCTGCTGAGAGGCCACCTTGCTCCCATCGCCTGCCCCCTCTCCCCGGCCCTGCCAGCGCTTTCCTGCCTCCCTCTTGATGCCCAGCTTGGGGACCCCCCCGCCCAATCTGCCCAGCCCGGCAGCGGATGCGGCTCTGGGGGCCCAGTGACCTGTGGCGAGAAGCGGGGAGGGAAGGCGGGTGCGGGCGTGGCGGCTCTCTGCCCTGCGTTGATGTGGATGAGGCCCCTGAGGGGATCTGAAATGGCTGAGAGGAGGTTTGGGAGGAGCCTCTGGATGGAGCACACCTGTGTGGGGGAGAGGAGGAGGAGAGACCCATCAGCGAAGGGGTGCGCTGTGGAGCAGGCGCCCAGAAAGCCATGCTGGGGGCGGGCGGGCGGGCAGTGGTGGCAAGGGCCTCGCTGCACCCCTTGTGACCCAGGTGGAGGGAGGGAGGGCAGTTGCATTGGGAATTGGGGGAGAGAAGAGGCGGCGGTGGTGGCCATGGCACGTGGTGTGAGCTTTTGGTGGGGACGGGAGGCTTTTGGCAGAGGGAGGGCAGCTCAGTTCAGTGCCCCCATGATGGCCCCACCCTAGGCGAAAGTCTAGTTCTGTGCACAGTGTCATTTTGAAGGGTGCTCTGGTAAATCCTCCACTCTATGCATTTGCTTGGAGTGTGATTCTTTGGGATTTAATGAATGTTGGCAGAAAGATGTTTTGCTCTGAGCACCCCTTGTTTTCACCAAGGCGCTGCCAAAGGAGCCCCCTACCCTTCTGAGCTTAGAAATCATCTAAGAACTAATGTGATGTGGACATAGTAATGGCATTTTTCATAGGGTGAGCATGAGCTGCAACAGGCAGTCCTTGTGTTGGACAGGGCTTAGGTAGCAAAACGTAGTCCCAGTGCAGGGTGGAAAGAGTGAGATACAGCGACTGTATGCGACCTCTAAACAAGTCTGAGTGTGATCAGGGCCCGTGCTCGGATGGGAGGCCTCATCGGAGCCATTTTAGTTTCATTCATTCGCATGTCAACTTTTTGTTTCACAAAAAGCTCTCACACATACCCTGTTGAGTTCCACGATGGAAGAAAGGAAGGCAGGATAACAGTCCATAAAAGCAGTGCTTAGACAATTTATGGTGGCTAAGTGGTTAAGACGCTGAACTGCAGGCTGTGGAAGGTCAGTAGTTCAGCAGTTCGAGACCCGTGAGTGCCGCATGACGGGGTGAGCTCCCGTCTCTAGTTCCAGCTCCTGCCAACCTAGCAGTTCGAAAGCAAGAAATTGCAAGTAGATAAATAGGTACCACTTGGGTGGGAAGGTAACAGCGTTCCGTGCGCCTCGGCGTCTAGTCATGCCGGCCACATGACCACGGAAATGTCTTCAGACAGCGCTGGCTCTTCGGCTTTGAAACGGAGATGGGCACCGCAACCCTAGAGTCGGATTCGACTGGCTTTCGAGCAAGGGAAACCTTTACCTTTAATCCTGTACTGGTTTTAAATGTATTCACTTTTTTCCTTGCTTTTCACTGGTGCCGGTTCGTGCTTTTTGACCGTGGAATGTTTCTATTTTTGTTTTGCAGCCGGAGGATCTTGAAGCTTCTGCTTCTCACGCCTTCAAGGTGAAGAGCTTCAAGAAAGTGAAGCCATGTGGGATATGTCGACAGGCCATTACCCGGGAGGGTAGTACTTGCCGAGGTGAGTGAGGGTAGGCCTAGAGGGGAGATGCCATGGGCAAATAATGTCAGGAAGCCAATCGTTACTTGTTTGCTGGGCAAGAATAGAGAGCTGATTTGGGAGAGAACAAAATGTGGAAGTACAGGGGACAGAACTTGCTTCATAATGAGTAAATCTGGTCCTCCTCAGCCAAGTGGGGGAAGCAATGTGATCATAACATTAGACCGAAGAAGCTTTGTCTGGAGCTTTTCCCTGAAAGACCTGTGCGTGTGCAAGTGCCATGTTTATCACAGGGGTGGGTGGGGGTTACTCTCACATTAGCGTCAAAGTTAAGGTTTTCCTCTTATCTGGGGGATGGTTCTCACCAGATTTTTAGAACTGTTAATGGTAGTCCTAGCTGATCTGTTTTCCATGTTTTTTGTGAAATGAAGAACAGTGGCCTCCCCATTTCAGGCTGAGTGTGGCGCTAGGTAGAAGTTCTGCAGCTCCAGTATGTGGCTTTAGATGACTGTTTGCTCCATGAAGGTAACTGGTGCATTTACTGCAATGTGTACATAAGCATGTCACCTATGTTCTGCCCATCTGTACCATCTGTTCATCCAGTGGAGAGGTTTTCTTCCATGCATCTGCGCAGGACCAGAAACATGAGGAAGTAGGATGAACATTACAGAGGACCAGATTCACACATTGTGGAAAATCTACAATTAGGGTAAATGATGGGTTGGAGCCCATTATATACCGCTGGGGAGGGAAGATGAAATAGCAGGGCTTTTTTTGTAGAAAAAGCTCAGCAGGAACTCATTAGCATATTAGGCCCCACCCCTGACAGCGCGGCTCCCTCCCAGGATCGGGAGCATGGGGAACCCGAGGGAAGGAAGGCAGTTCCTAGATTGGCTTCATGGAGCAGATCTATTCTCTCTTGCTCCGGATTGCAAGACTAGATCTAATGGGTGGAAATTACAAGGGAGTCGTTACTGGCTAGATATCAGGAGAAACTTCCTAACTGTAAGAGTGGCTGAGCAGTGGAACAGCCTGGCTCGGGAGGTGGTGGGTGCTTCTTCATTGGATGTTTTCAAGCAGAGGCTGGACGACCATCTTTTGGGTATGTTGTAGGTATGTAGGGCTATCTTTTGGCCATGCTCCAGCAGAGTGCAGGGGGTAGGACTAGATGACCTGCAAGTTCCCTTCCAACTCTAACATTCTATGATTCTATGATTTCCCAGGCACCCTGCAGCTGCGGGATGTCTGGGGAACCTGAGGAGGGGAGGCAGTTTAAACTGCCTTCCCTCCCTGGATTGGTTTGGCTTCCCCAGGTGCACCGCGGCTTGCGAAGCTCTTGGGGAACCCGAGAGGGGGAGGCTGTAGGCGTAGCCAATGCGGAAGCCAACCAGAACTCCGTTCCTGTGCGTTCCTGCCCCAAAATAGCCCTGGTACATAGTGTGTCTTTGCTGTAAGCCTTCTTGTCTTAACAGCCTGTGCTTTGTTGTGGTGTATGCCATTCCACAAATGGTTTCATTTAATTGCAGTTTATTAGCTGGCCACAAGATGTCACGCTGAGCACTTCTTATCTCTCTCTTCAGCAGTCCGAGGTGAACCAAACCACTGCCTTGTCTCCTGTGCTCTCAGAGGGAGTGGGAAAGTGCCCAGGGGAGCAGTAGTACCCTGGTAACCCTCCTAGATCTGCCTTCAGTTTTCCTGCTCTTGACAAGAAGTGCTGCACATGGCGTGAATGGGACACATGGTTCACCTGTGACAAATGGCAAATTAACCTGAACATGATTGGAGATGGCTGGAAGTGAATCTATCTATCGATCGATATAGATATAGATATAGATATAGACAGGGGTCTTTTCGTAGAAAAACAGCTGCAGGAGCTCATTAGCATATGGTATGCTAATGAGCTACTAGGCTATTAGCATATGCCACGCCCCCTGACATCACCAGAAGTGATGTCAGAAGGGGAAGCAAAAGGGGGAGGCATCTTCAAAAGCCTCCCCTTCCCTTCCCCAGCTGGTCTGGGTGGGGGAGCTAAGAGAGAAGGGGGTTAAAGTTTAAACTCCTTCTCATGAGAGTTGGGCCACAGAAGGAGGAAAGAGGGAAGGAAAGAGAAGAAAAGGGGAGGGAAACAGGGAAAGGAGGAAAAAGAATAGAGAAGAAGGTGGGAAAGAAAGAAAGAGAGAAGAGAAAAAGGAGGGAAAGAGGAAAAAGAGAGAAGGAAAAGAGGGAATGAAAGAAATTCGGCGGCAATTTGGCCCCATTATATCCTATGGGCCATTGAAGCCAATGGTGAAAACATAGGGTATATTCTGGGGGCTGGAGGGGAGGGGTTTGAGGCCCCAAACTCACAGGGTAGCTGATGGAGCCTCTCCCCAAGATACCCACCAAGTTTCAAGAACATTGGACCAGGGTCCAATTCCATGGGACCCCAAACAGGTTGCCCTATTCCTCCATTGTTCTCTATGGTGGGAAAAAACTTACTTTTTCCCACCATAGAGAACAATGGAGGAATGGGGCAACCTGTTTGGGGGCCCATAGAATTGGACCCCCTGATCCAATGTTCTTGAAACTTGGTGGGTATCTTGGGGAGAGGCTCCATCAGCTATCCTGTGAGTTTGGAGCCTCTCCCTCAAACCCCTTCCCTCCAGCCCCCAAAATATACCCTATGTTTTCACCATTGACTTCAATGGCCCATAGGATACAATGGAGCTGAAATTGACATTCGGCTGCCTGAAAGACTCTCCGGGACGCCGGCTGGGGGCGGGGCTTGGCTCCTGAGCTCCCGGAGCTTCGCTCCGGTGCGCTCCCCCCCAAAAGACCCCTGGATATAGATATAGATATAGATATAGATATAGATATAGATATAGATATAGATATAGATATAGATATAGATATAGATATAGATATAGATATAGATAGGCTGGAAGATCTAATGGCAGGATTAGGACCATGTGTGGTTTTGTGGTCCTGCTCAGGTGATGTTCCTTCATGGGACAGAAACCAGGCAAAGAAATACAAAGCCTTATTAATTAGATGATTTGTGTGTGAGAGAGACAATGAAATATGAGACACACACACACACAGTATATGCCAAGGTATTCTGAAACAGAGACAATTATGGCATGATGTTAGCTGGGAACTGAGACACGTCCTGGTGGCACATGCTATGCCAGTGATGCAAGATATTGCAAGTAAGAGAATGAGATGCTCCTTAAAAGGTAAAGATAAAGATTTCCCTTGCTTGAAAGCTAGTTGAATTTGACTCTAGGGGGCGGTGCTCATCTCTGTTTCCAAGCTGAAGAGCCAGCGCTGTCCAAAGACTTCTCTGTGGTCATGTGGCCGGCATGACTAAACGCCGAGATGCACGGAATGCTGTTACTGAAGTGGTACCTATTTATCTACTTGCAATTTCTTGCTTTCAAACTGCTAGGTTGGCCGGAGCTGGGACCAGAGACGGGAGCTCACTCCGTCACACGGCACTAGGGTCTTGAAGTGCCGAGCTACCGACCTTCCGGTCTGCAGCTCAGCGTCTTAACCTCTGAGCCACCGCAGCCCTGAGATGCTCCTTATGTCAAAACAAATTATACCAAAGTTCCCTCACCAGCTTAGGAAGGAAACGCCTGCTGATCTCAACTGTACTTGGGGACTGCTTTACACAGTATTTTTTTATATAGTGGCATGAGGGAATGGCACAGACCTATATATATATTACAGCAGGTAGTTTGTATATTGCCAAGCTGTGTGTAGGCTCCAGTTACGTGTGCACATGTGCAACAATTCATACGGGTGTACGTAGACAATGCAGCAAAATAATTTTCTTGTCCAGTCCACTTGTTCTTTAGCTGTGTTTTCCAACAAAATTATCCCAGGGTCTCCCCTTCTTTGGGTGCCTTGGCAACCCAAGAGAGGGCCTTTTCAGTTGTGACACTAAAACTGAGGAACTCCCCTTCCAGTGATATTAATCAGTCTCCTTCCATCGCTGTATCCTGCTGGTGGATGAAGACTTTTTATTTATTGATTTATTTATTTCGGCGTTCCCTCGATGACCTCTTCTTTCTGCCCTACGTTTCAATTGATGTTTCAATATGTGTTTTTTATTGTTTTATCATTAATTGGTGGCCATGTTTTTTGTAAACAAATTAACATCCAGATTCCAACAAAATTTTTTTTGAGTAAACCAGCAAAGCAAGTCTATTGGACAGTTCAGCCCAGAAACCAAGAGTCAAATTGAGAGGTAAAAGAGAAACTTAGGAAATGCCTTTCGGAAGGAAATAAAAATTTAAATGTCTTCAGCGTCCAGGCAATTACAAAGGGTCGTTACAAAGCCATATGAAACTGTGGGTGACTACCAACCTACACTTCGGTCAGCCACAGACGGAGTGAGTAAACTGTGCGTGCAAGTCCTTAGGATCTCGCTAAATGATACGTGTGCTGTGAGCTGAGTCGGGAGTTCTCCAACCCAGCTCTCATTCACAGGAGCCTTTTCGGACTCACCTGCTAAAGCTCCTGTTGCTCCTGGAGACTTGTCGGTGTTGAGATGGGGAGGAGGGGCTTCAGGCTTCCCTCCCGCACAGTTTTCCTGAGCAGAAATGGCCTAGGGGGCTGTTTGCCCCTTTCCTGGGCTCCGCGTTGTCCCTGGATCATGTGATTACAGAAACATGGAGCCTGAGAAATGGGCGAACAAGCCCACCCTGTGGCTGTTTCTGCTTGGGAAAACAGCTTGTTCGTTTGGGTTTCCCCTTGTGTTTTTTTAATATCATTCCATATTATTTCACGCAGCTTGTGATATTTTAAAAACTGCATCGGTAATTCTGGTCATGTTGTCTTTGTAGCGCAGTGTGTTGACTGGGGCCTTACGACAGTTTATTTTTTTTTTAAATCAAACATCCCAATCTGGAGCAGGAGATATGTGAGTAGAAGTTTGTTTCCATATGTTTGTTTCTTGAGAGGAATTACAGGTATAAATGGGATGCATATCTGGACGTCCGTCTGTGCTGTATTGCTTTCAGTGGATGCACTCACCCATCCACTGGCCCTAAAGATATCTGGCTGTCCGCAACCAGGGGAACTCTCTGCGTGGTGACATCCATGCCCTGTGGGACCTGGTACAGTTCTGCAGGGCCTGCAAGACAGAGATGTTCTGCTGGGCCTATGGTTGAGGGCAGCAGTGGCTCAACATCAAGCCCGGCCTCCATCTCTCCTGCTCTCCCCCCCACTCCATGGGATAGGCATAAATTAATATCTGATGCCATCAGATGACTATATTACTGCACTGTATTGTTTTTATTGATTTATGGAATGTGTTTAACTTATTTTTTATTGCTATGCTAATATATGTTGTACACCACCCTGAGCCCTCTGCGGGAGGGCAGTTTATAAGCTGAATCAATCAATCAAATCAGTCATTGAGAGAATGAGGAATCCAATACAGATGGCTAGCTCTCGGCCACCTGGTGCTCAATTTGAACAGCAAAAGTTACATTGCTTATGATGAAAACTCTGGGAAGAAGCTTTTGGAGGAACTGGCTTAAACAAACAAACAAATGGAGGCGTCAAAAAGGAGACTGTTTGTTTTGACAAATAGTAAAATGGCTATGCGGAGAGCAATTAAATAAATAAGCAGGGTATTTAGAAATAAATCTTAGGCGGTAAATACTTAGTTAATGTATACAAGGGGACAAATCGTATAGAAGTAGAAGTGTTAGAGCCAGAGGGCATGGCAAGGAGATGAAGGGTGTGCTCCCCCTAAGACCTCCGGTAACAGGGCGGAGGGTCACCCTCCTGCTGAAGGGGCTCCCTCTTCCGCTCCCGGTATCGGAGGCAACCCCGTCCAGCTTTCTTTTTTAGGTGTAGTAGTAGTAGTAGTAGATAGAATAACAATAAAGACTGAAAGAACAGAATAGAAGTTAGAAGACTGAGCAATAATTTATTGGAAGACTTAAAGGATGCATAAAGGGATAAAATGTGATTTAAAGAGAATTGTATGGTGGTTTCATATGTGGGTAGGATAAGGGAATAGGAAAAGAAGAGGTTGCAAACTGGATTGGGATTAAGTTTAAGTTGTTAAATTTACAGATGGAATGTAACCTCATTTTTGATTGTTTTCCCCCCCTCTAACTTATGAAATGGAGCACAATATATAAGTATATGAACTACTTTTATGTAGTATGAAATATATACTCAAAATTATTATAGGGGAAAAAATCGTTTGCATCAGAAAAGAAAAACAAGATGGAGAAAAACAACTTATCCTTTCTTGATCCCAAAGCGTTTCGCCTATGGCTTTTTCAGAGGATCTATTATAAGCAAAGAAAATGGCACTTATAGAATCATAATTGGAAGGGGCCATGCAGGCCATCTAGTCCAGCCCCCTGCTCAATGCAGGATCAGTCTAAAGCATCTCTGACAAGTATTTGTCCAGCCACTGCTTAAAGAGACTGCCCGTGAGGGGCTGATTCCTCTGTTGCACAACTCTGACTGTAAAAAGGGTTTTCCTAATATCCAGCCAGTACCTTCCCATCCTTAATTTAAACCCATTATTGTGAGTCCTGTCCTCTGCTGCCAACAGGAACAGCTCCCTGCCCTCCTCTAAGTGACTGCCCTTCAGATACTGCAAGAGAACAATCATGTCCCCCCTCAGCCTCCTCTTCTCCAGACTGAACATTCTCAAGTGCCTCAGTCTTTCCTCGTAGGGCTTCTTGGTCTCCAGGCCCCTGATCATCCTCGTCACTCTCCTCTGCACCCGCTCCGTTCTGTCCACATCCTTTTGAAGTCAGGCCTCCAGAACTGCACACAAGACTCCAGGTGTGGCCTGACCAATGCAGTGTACTGCTGGAATATGACATCTTGCGATCTGCATGTTATGCCTTCTGTTGATATACAGATTTAATTTTCAGCACCTGTGCCCCAAGATCTTGTTCACGCATATTGCTGCTCAGGACTGTATCCCCCATCCACTATGCATGTTCCTCATTTTTATTACTCAGATGTAGAACTTGGCACCTATCTTTGTTAAATTGCACAGCCATCCACTTTTCCAGTGTGTTCAGATCTCGTTGGATTTTGTTGCCATCTGCTGGTATGTTCACTGCGCCTCCCACTTTAGTGTCATCTGCAAATTTAATGAGTAGCCCCTCTACACCCTCATCCAGATCATTTATAAAAATATTGAAAAGAACCGGGCCCAGAACAGAGCCCTGTGGCACCCCACTGGACACCTCCCTCCATTCAGATGAAATGCCACTGACAACTACTCTCTGAGTGTGGTTCTCCAACCAGTTCCCTATCCACCTAACTACCCTACAGTCCAGTCCACAGTCCTTTAGTTTACCCATCAGAACATAATGGAACCCTGTCAAAGGCTTTACTGAAATCCAGGTAAACAGCATCAACATCATTCCCTTGATCCAGTAAACTCGTCACTTGATCAAAGAAGGAAATTAGATTGGTCTGGCAGGACGTGCTGACTTCCCTGGATCACCAAGTTGTCCCTTAGATGTTTGCAGATTGAGCCCTTTAAAATCTGCTCCAGTATCTTCCCTGGGACGGAGGTCAGACTGACTGGCCCGTAGTTTCCTGGGTCGTCCCTCCTCCCTTTTGAATAATTTTATAAACCTCTATCATGTCCCCACTTAATAGTCTCAGGAGTCCCAGGCTCCTCAGCCTTTCCTCGCAGGGAAGGTGCTCTAGCCCCTGAATCATCCCGGTTGCCCTCCTCTGCACTTTTTCCAGCTCTGCAGTGTCCTTATGTATGGGATAGAAAGAGTTAACAAAGAGAAATTTTTCTCTGTCCCCCAAAATACTAGAAGTTGAGGGCATCCAATGGATCTGATGGGCAGTAGGTTCAGGACAGAGAAAAGGAAATATTGCTTTACACAGAGAATCATTAAAATGTGGAAATTGCTGCCAGAGGATGTAGTGATGTCCACAGGAATAAACAGCTTTGAAAGGGGATTAGATTGATTTGTGGAGGTTTAAATCTATCAGTGGCTACTCACCATGGTGACTGAGGGGAATCTCCACATTCAGAGGCACTAAGCTCTAAGCCTCTGAATCCCAGGGCCAGGAGGCAACATCTCGGGAAGGCCTCGGCCTCTATGCCTTGTTGTTGAACCTCCAGTGGATCCGGTTGGCCACTCTGTGACACAGGATGGTGGACTAGATGGACCATTGGTGTGATCCAGTAGGGATCTTCTTATCCCTGGAGTCCATAGTGGATTGTTCTGTATTTCATTCTGGTAAATACTCTAAGAGGCATGTGGTAGATAAAATAGGTTTATAAAATAGGTTTATAAAATAGGTTAATTCAAATTCAGACTCTTCCCTAAAGATTGTTAACATTTATTGCTTACATTTTAAACTTATCTCAAGGACAAATGTGTAGTACCTCTTAGCCTCTGTCTGGATTTTCTTTATGCAATCCAGGGTTACTATATTTTTTATTCAAGGTTTTATCTTATTGTTGTTTTATTGATTCTTGTATTTCAAGCTGCCTGAGATATATTTTATATAGAGAGGTTATACCTTAATATTTTTGACCAAATAAAACAAACTCCCAGTTTCGTACCCAGCTATAGCTTCATTGCAAGGAATATATTTCTTGGGCACACTTCAGAAATGCCTGGTAGAAATGGACAAATTGACAAAAAAACTTAATGAAAAAGAAGATCAAGAATTTTTAGCAGATTGGAAAGACTTTAAAGACTACTTAGAACTGAACTGGGATGTTAAAAATAAGTTACTTTGCTTTGATAACTATTAAGATTAGAAGTATAGTAAGAAATGTTACCTAAGAGAGAGAAACGGAAAAGGAAAATGTTTTAATAGAAGATTTGATTATTGAATATGAGGTGAATGCAAGAGAATATTGATTGGAATTGTAATGGGGGTGGAGCATCGTTGGGAGCCAGAGGAGGGGGGGGAATTGTAGAAAAGGGCATGTTAAGAATTGGTTACCATTTATGGAACATGTTATTATATCCTGATAATAAAATTTTTTGGAAAAAAAAAAAAAGAAATGCCTGGAATCCCCAAGTTATCATATGTGAAATGGCCCCGAGGATGTGAGGCGAGGAGTCAGTGGGTGCATTCAGGCGGGGCATTTAAGCCAGTATAGAAGCTGGTTAGAAGTGGAGTGCTTACGCACAATCACACGCACAACATCTGCCTTCCGTCCCTAACTGTTGCCAATCGTCGCAAACACCCCTTAAACCAGAGTAGTTGGCACTAGGTACCCAGTTCTAGCCGCTTTCCCCTGCCTGATCGCTCTCCGCTGGTGTAGAGCCGCTTCTGCTTGGAAGCCTGAAGCTTCCGCTTTTCATCCTCCGTTTTTTTTTTTAGCGGTAGCGTTGTGCGCTTGGGTGAAGCTTTGCCCCGGCGTTAACAAAAATGAAGTTTAAACAGTGCCTAGTTTAAGGCTTTAGAGGAGTCTGGGACCTCACAGAGGCTGGTTTCAGTGTTAAAGTTTAAAGGGAAGTCCTTGCTTCAGGGCATGCTTTTCGGGATACGGTGTTCTGCGCATGCGTGAGGATCTCAATTATATGAAAGATTGCCTATGTGCATGCGCAAACTGTAAAAAAATTAAAAACCGCCGATACCCGGGAGCGATGTGCTGCATGGTGAGAGAGGTACGTGTGACCGCGCTTGTCCCGGATCAAATTAGTCCAGTTGGAACCGGAGCAGTTTACACCGCTCCTGGCATGCTGTCTGAACGCACCCAGTCTGAGGCTACCTGAACCCATATGCTCATTCCTGAGCGAGATTTAAAGTTGAAGCAGTGGATATTTAAGGTCTGGCAGCATTTTCAGTAAGGACTTGGGATGTGAATTAACCTACTGTATTTCATGAATTTCATTTAGTAGCCCCTCCAAATAAATATCACCTCTAGAACACAGTATAATTGTATTTGCTTAGGATGTTGTTGCCATTTTTGAAATGCTAATTGAGTGAACATGTAGTACAGAACACTACTCCCTTTTTCCACCTTTTCCCCTCTCTGACTACCTTGCCTTAGACTAAATCAGGATAGTGTGTGCTCCCACCTCCCTAGTTTTTCCAATAAAATACATTATCTTAGCCTCCTTGTATTTGTTATATACAGGAAAATACATAGCTTGAAACACACATAGCTAGGCTCATAACAGCAATCAGTGTTAAGTGGTTCTACTAGAGCCTTGCCCCGACCCCACCAAACCCCAGCACTTAGCTTTTTAAAAAGCTTCTTTTCACCCTTTAAAACCATTAGGATTTCTCTTGCAAGTCGTGGCATCATTCCTTAGAGTCAGATTAAACAGTCTCGAGTCTGGAGTTGTTTTTAATAGTTTGGCAAAAAATGTCTGGGGAAAGAGGTTGTCTGATTGGGGAGGAACAGTTCCCTCCACCTCAGTTTCTATACTTCACTTTCCCATTAGGAATTATGAATTATATGCAAGATCATAATTTAAAAATATCAAGCAGGTAAAGAAATGGCTGAGGACCTTCACATCTTCATTAGAGTCGGTGAGCCTAACACAGCATTTAGAACATTTTGAAAATAAGTAATCAGTTTGTGAGTGGGAAGCCAGCATGGTGTAGTGGTTAAGGGTGATGGGCTCTAATCTGGAGAACTGTGTCGTGATCATCACCATTCTACATTCAATGGGCTGTTTGGCCTACATTCAGCTGTGTCCGCCATTGAAATCCCATTCCTGTGCCAGTACAGAAATCCATTAACTGCATTAGTTTTTCTCTCACTGCTCTGCACTGGCACCATTGTTAAAGAAAGAATTATTAAATTAACATAGAAATAAAAAACCTTGTGGGGGAAAAAATCTGAGTCCATCTGACAGTTTGAGCATTAATTAGAGCAGGGGTCCCCAACCTTCTGGCACATGAGGGCCGCATTAGAGTACCCAATGCCTAAAGAGGGCCGCATCTTAAATCAAAATGTAACAAAATTATTAACCTACCTATATAGATCAATAGAAAACATTAAGAGGTCAATGAAGAAATCTTAACTTTAACACAGTCAATTTTGGAACAATATTTTACTGTGGAACCTTTTTATCTAGCTATACACACTTACCTAGTCAGTGTGATTTTTGTGGCTGTTTTCTGTTAGTCCAGGTTTGTGACAGACACCCTTAAAATGTCATATAAATGTCCATCTGTAAGTCTTGGCCTACACTTGGATTTCACAGTTTTCCTCTTGGAAAAAGTTTGTTCACCAGTCTATGTAGTGCCAAACACTGTGAACACGCCTGTAGCAAATTTCTTTAGGCTGATAAATATATCAAGTAGACCAGAATAGAAATCTAACAGACTATTTTCTTTGTAAATATCTCTGAGATGATCACTGTCTTTCAAATCAATAAGTGCCATCTGAGCCTTATTAAAATCTTGGACGTCCAAGCGTAGTCTCTTAGCTCCAGACATTTCTTTAGCCTCTACATAAGTGGGACAATCCTGGTTTCTCCCAGCACAAAAGTTAAATACTTACCAGCATTGGAAAACTGCCCATCCGCTCACACTTTATGACTTAACCCATAAGAAGCCATTTCTAGAGAAAACAAAATTAGACACTTTAGCCAATTGAATATCTTCAATTACAACATTTATTTAATATGCCAAAGTTAAAATAAGCCTGTTTGAGGCCTCTTACAGAGTTTGAAAAGCTTTTGATAGCCTCTAATGGATCTGGGAAAGGTTTGATTTCTAAACTGTAGAAGTTACTTATAGACCCCAATCCATCAAATTTACCTTCTTATGCTTCCTCATGGTCCTTAGATCTCAATATGGAACTTCCTGAACCTTTCTGGGAGGCAGTCTGGTCTTCTTATGCCTCAACTACAAAATCAATAAATGTCCAACAACAAAATTGCAAACTATTAACCTTGATGCCCTTAAAATTACACAGAATGAATAACAAATCATTGCCATTGTGCTGGAAAAACTGTGGTAGCATTGGTTCATATATCCATTGTTGGTGGGAGTGAGACTATTTTGGCAAAACATCCTGACCCAGATTGAATGGCTAACAGGGTATGTGATCCCAGAGAGACCAGATGTAATTCTTTTGAACTATTGGAAAGATGTTCCCATCCCCCATTATAGTAAAGAGTTGGTTACCCTTCTTCTCTCCACAGCAAAAATGACGATTGCACTGAGCTGGAACAACAATACCCCTTTACTGATAGACACATGGTATTCAAAAATATGGGACCATCTCCTCATGGATAAGATTTCAGATAGAATCGCCAATCCCAGACCCTTCAATAAATTCTCAGGCCTTTTATGGTAGATGGCACCCCATACTAGAGAAACCAGAATATGTTCTTGAAAAGATTAAAATTAGTCAGAAATTGCAATATTATAACTTCATACGACATGAATGGCTATTATAATTGCTCTATGGGGATGTTAATTCAACATATCTCAATTGCTTATTTTTTACTGCTTGTACTATTATCTCTCCTTATAAATAATTATCTTTTGGTTTCGCAAGATTCCATGCGCTCCCATCGGCTGTAAAATGCCCTCCTTCAGCCATTGGCCCATCAGCCGCCACTCAAGAGTACTCGCGTGCCATTGGCCGGGTACTGGATCTACTCCTCTTCCCCACCCACTCCCCCTAGCAGATAGCTCTCTCTCCTGAGGAAGACAGTTCTCTTGACTCCTGTGAGGGACTGTCCCCTCAGTGGCTGTTGGTAGGCAGCCACACTTGGTTCTGTGAGTAAAAAAACAAAGGACTTTCAGCATAACCCCCTCCCCCGCCCATAACCCCTCCCCAATGGCCACTTTCCTGTCAGAATAAATGGAAAAAGGCTCTCTCTCCTGCTTAGCTTCAGCATGGCTGGCTGGCTGGCTGGCTAACGAGGTGGGCCAGTGACCATCAGACCATTTTCTTCAACTCCCCGCTGTGCGGCTGACTTTCCCCTAGGGTTGCCAATCTCCAGGTGGGACCTGGAGACCTCCCACTGTTACAATTGACCTCCAGATGACAGAGATCAGTTCCCTGGGAGAAAATGGTTGTTTTGGAGGGTAGACTCTATGGCATTATACCCTGCTGAGTACTTCCACCCCCCCCCCAAATGCTGCCCTCCACAGGATCCACCCCCCCAAATCTCCAGGTATTTCCCTAATCAAAGTTGGCACCTGAACTTTCTCCTGTGTCAGTAAAAGGCCCTTTCCACACCTATGTTGGCCTTTGGGAGAAAACCCATTGGGCCCAGTCCTGTTGTCAGGAATCCACATCATTCCCCCACCGTCAGTTTCCGCCGTCTACCACGATGAGCGGAGCTGGGGGGGAGCCACGGGTGCAGTCCCAGTGACTACTACTTCGGGAGCCACGGGCGCAGTTCCAATGACTACTACTTCGGGAGCCACGGGTGCAGTTCCAGTGACTACTACTTCAGGAGCCACGGTCCCAGTCACTACCGTGGCAACTCCAGTGGTCACTGTCCCGACCACCACTCTTGTTCCGGTGACTACAACTACAGTATTGGCAGCGCCAACACCACAATCAGCAGCCGGGTTGGTTACCCCGCCATCGATCGGCACAATGGGTGCTCCGTACACTCTCCCAATCTACAGCCCGGCCGGGCCAATGCAGAGTCAAGGAGGAGCGGTTCCATGAACCTACGTGCCGGGAGCCCCAACACACTGGGATAAAGGGGTGACCTATCGCAGATCGCGCGATTGGACTAAGAACCTGTTGGATACTACCCAGACAACCTGGACTATGCCGGGAAGCCAGAGCCGGGACAGCCTTTTGGACCCCAGAGGTAGTTTTGGACTTCCCCAGGGGAGGTTGTCTCGAGGATCTCCCAGAACTGGGTCCGGTTCGGATACCGATGCCCGCATGGACTCTATTCAAGAGGATACCCGACGTCTGGTAAGGGACATGAGCAAACTAATGCAATCCCTACCACAGATGATGGAGCAAGCAATTCGAGCTCATCCGCTGACGCAACCTAGACCGGCACCAGCCCCTGCACCACCGTTGCCACCGGGACGGCCACCTCCTGCTCCCCCGGGCCCAGGGCCGGGCCAACCAGCACCCCCGGGTCCAGGGCCGGGCCAACCAGCTCCCCCGGGGGCAGGGCCGGGCCAGCCAGCACCGGTCCCACCTCCACTGGTCGTCCCAGCACCAGGACCCGGGCCAGGACAACCAGGACCTATCCAGCCGCCAGCTCTGCCTCCGCCTCAACTCCCTGCTCCAGCACCCCTCATGCAGCCAGTCCCAGTACCGGTCATGGCGCCGGCCCCCCAGTAATCCGCCCCAAGGACATGCTTGAGATCACGTTTGATGGAGATCCAGAGACTGTGTCCTTTTTCATATTGCAAGTAGGGAAATTTGTGCAGAGATGGGGCTATGTGTTCCCAGACGAAGAGCAACAGGTGGAGTTTATCGCGTCCAGGTTCCGGGGAGTGCTACTAGTTGGTATGTAGCCCTTCATGATCTAGAGGCAGCGGAATTGGGGAATGTAGATGACTTCATGTGGGCCTTGAGAAACCGTTTCGAGGACCCGGGGCGGCCCAAAAGCTGAAGCCTTCCTTCGCACGTTCAGACAAGGCAAACTCTCCGTGCGGGAGTATTCAAGGGAGTTTCAAAGGCACGCAGTGAAAATTCGGGACTGGACCGATGCGGTCTTGGCTCAACAATATCGAATGGGACTAGCCGTAGACGTCCGCAATAATGTCCTCAGCTCTCAGCAACCTCGCACCCTCCAGGGTTGGATGGAGGAAGCCGAAAAGCGGAAAGTCGCTTACGTATGATGAAACTGGATCTATCTTTGGGCAACAACCGTCCGAGTCTTGCGGCAGGCCAGGCCAGACCCAAACCAACGTCCACCCCAAGTGGGATGAGAGATCAGCGTATGCGACAGGGCCTCTGCCTGCGATGTGGGGAGAAAGGGCACTTCGCCGCATCCTGCCCGAAAGGGGATCCCAATAGAGCTCTACCACAAGAGGAGCCCAGAAGGTGGACAACCCCTACCCCAAGGAAAGGTACAGCGAAACCACGCAATACACGGGCTCTTTTTGCTAGCCCCGACCAAGCGGATACCATGATGCTGGAGGAGGAGAGTGAGATGCAGGGAAACGAAATGGTCCTGTTTGTGAATGGCGCTACACAGCAGGACCCAGCACCTGAGGCGCCTAAACTGGTGAGCAATTACCCCTCTCTCTTCTTTGTGACTGTTCTGGTGATGAACCCAGCAATGATGACCCATATTCGGGTTCGAGCTCTCATTGACTCAGGGTGCGGGAGGGACCTGATAAACCCGTCTATGGTTATGGGGTTGGAGGCAGCCGTGGTCAACTTGAAAGACCCAATAACTTTCATGCAAATGGATGGGTCTCCAATGAAGGAACCATGCCGATTTGAGACTGTTCCTTTAAGAGTAGGCATTGGTGACCACTGGGAGCTACGCTCGTTTGTAATAGCCCCTCAAGCCCAGTTTCCCTTAGTATTGGGTAGCCCTTGGTTACATGGACATAATCCTTACATTCTATGGGAGGAAGGGAGCGTACAATTTATCTCCCCGAAATGTACAGAACACCAATGGGACCCAGGGTGGGGAAATCCCCCATGCAATGAACCTCCACGAGCTTGTTTAGCCACGGAGGACCTTAACCGCATCCCTAAGGATTACCGGTATGTAACCAGGGTTTTTGAGGAGGAGGAAGCTGATGAACTACCCCCCACCGTAACTCCGACTGTGCGATTGAAATTCTTCCAGGCCAGAAATTACCAAAAGGGAAAATTTACGCCATGAGTCCCAGTGAAAAGGAAGAACTACGCCGCTTTATCGATAAGAATCTGGCCCGTGGATTTATTAGGCCAGCATCATCCCCTTTTGCAGCACCTGTATTGTTTTGTAAAAAAAAAGATGGGGGGCTCAGACTCTGCACGGATTACCGGGGATTGAACGCAGTGTCTGCAACTAATGCCTACCCAATGCCCCTCATCAAAGACTTATTGGCAGAGGTGGCTAAGGGGAAAGTGTTTTCTAAACTGGATTTACGAGATGCCTATTTTCGGGTCCGTATCAGAGAGGGGGATGAATACAAGGCTGCATTTAATACCCCGCTGGGGCAATTTGAATATCGGGTTATGCCCTTCGGTTTACAGGGGGCACCAGGGGTCTTCATGAATTTAATCAATGAAGTGTTACACCCCTATTTATTCAAGGGGGTGGTTGTTTATTTAGATGATATCTTGGTCTATACCCCGGATCAAGAATCTCACACTACCCTTATGCGAAAAGTATTGGAAACGCTATTAGAACACAAACTGTTTGTCAAACTGTCAAAATGTGAATTCCACCAGGAGTGCGTTGACTTTTTGGGGTACCGCATATCCTCCGCGGGATTAGAAATGGACCCAAAGAAGGTCCAGGATGTGTTGATGTGGGAGCCTCCCAAAACCAGGCGACAGCTCCAAAGTTTCCTCGGTTTCGCCAATTTTTACCGTCAATTCCTGCCACACTTTGCCCAAGTAGCCCTCCCCCTCACGGAACTGCTAAAGACTAAGGGGAGGGGATCTAAGGCGTCTGTGCCAGGGGCCCCTTTGAACTGGACCCCCCAGTGTCAGGAAGCTTTTGAACAACTAAAACAGTTATTCACGTCTGAACCCATACTAGCACACCCCGATGAGACAAAAAAGTTTGTGGTCCAAGTTGACGCGTCGGATACCGCTATGGGTGGGGTGATTTTGCAAGAGAATGTTCAGGGGCAACTACAACCCCTTGCTTATGTATCAAAAAAATTCAATGATACAGAGAGATTTTGGCCCATTTGGGATAAAGAAGCAGCGTCTATACGTTTAGCATTGATCACCTGGAGACACTGGTTAGAAGGGTCCCAAGTACCTTTTGAAATCTGGACTGATCACAAAAATCTTGAGGTACTGCGGAAACCCCGGAATCTAAATGCAAAACAATTCCGGTGGGCTGAGTTTTTCTCTAAATTTCAATTCACCCTTCACCATTTCCCAGGTAAAGCCAATCATCTGGCAGACGCTCTCTCCCGCCTTCCCCAACACCTCTGTAAGAGGACAGAAATACGAGAATCTATGTTCACCCCTGAACAATTAGTTGGTGCAGTTGTAACCCGTAAAACCAAACGAGCACAATTGAATCCCATCCAGGCATTAACCTGGGAAAAACAATTTGTCACTGACATCACCACACAGGAAACAAGTGACTTACAAGCCAGGGATGATGTGAAATGTGGTCCGAACGGCTGCTGGTACAGGGGAAATAAAATTTTTGTCCCTGAAGCTACCCGGTCCCAGATGTTGCAGATAGTCCATGACTCAAAATCTGCGGGGCACTTTGGATATGTAAAGTCCTTACGACTGCTGCAACGTGGCTTCTGGTGGCCCCGGATGAAACAGGATTTATCCCTTTATATACAATCCTGTCCGACGTGCAATCGTTGCAAAACCAGACCGGGAAAACCCCCAGGTCTTTTACAGCCTCTACCCACCCCGAGCCGACCCTGGGAAGTAATCTCTATGGACTTTATCACAGATCTTCCCCCTCTAGACATATGACGGTCATTTGGGTGGTAGTGGATTTATTCTCTAAGCAAGCTCACTTTATACCGTTCCCCAGTCTGCCAACAGCCAAAGTCTTGGTCAAAGCCTTCCTCCAACACATTGCCAGGCTACATACGTTACCACTCAAGATAATCTCCGACAGAGGGGTTCAATTTGTTTCAAAATTGTGGTCAGAGTTAATGACTCTAATGGGTATTGAACGTGCTCTCAGTACTGCCTATCACCCTGAAACTGACGGGCAAACGGAGAGAGTAAACCAGACTTTAGAACAATACCTAAGATGTTTCTCTAACTATCAACAAGACAATTGGGTAGATTTATTACCACTTGCGGAGTTTGCGTACAACAACTCATGGCACGCTTCAACGAAGATGTCTCCCTTCAAAGCTGCCATGGGTTATGACAGCCCCCTCTTCCCTTTTTGAAGCCCGGTGAGACTGTTGGGAAAGCCTCAGCATGGTGTAAAACTTTCCGGGACTCTTGGCCCCTAATTGTTGAGACATTGAATGAGGCCAAGGCACAGTACAAAAAGCAAGCAGACAAAAAGAGGGCAGGTGGCTGGAAACTGCAACCGGGAGACTTGGTCTACCTGTCAACCAAAAACCTAAGGCTAGCGCAACAGTCCCGGAAACTTGCTTGGAAATATATTGGTCCTTTCAAAGTGTTGAGATGTGTAAATCAAGTAACTGTACAACTAGATTTGCCTAAATCTCTTAAAGCAATACATCCAATTTTCCATTACAGCCTCCTCAAACCTGCATTACCCCCGACTAAATGGCAAGCTGAGCTTCCGGCACCTCCCCCCTTTGATGGTTGATGATGAGGAGCACTACGAAATTGCTGACATTTTGGACTCTAAGATTCTCCGTGGACAACTCCTGTACCTTGTTCAATGGGTACACTTTGGGCCCCAACACAGGGAGTGGGTGAAAGTATCTGATATCAATGCACCCGATCACCTGAAAGAATTTCACACTCGATACCCTAATAAACCTGGGGGCCCCTCATTCTCTCCTTCCTGAGTGGTGGGTGGGTGGTATTTTGGGAAGGGCAGAATGTCAGAAAATGCCTTTGATGTTTCTCACTGAATCCATTGTTTTATGTTCCCTACCCTGCTTTGCGCTTGCGTAGCTATGCAGGCAGAAACGTGGGAGCTTCTTCCCTGCCGCTTTTCCTTATCACGGTGGCCTTGAATGTAGGCTTTGGACTATTCTTGTTTTGCTGAGAATTTTCCAGTCCTGGGAAGGCAAGGGGAGGGGGGAGTAGTCTCCCGTTCATGAAGTATTTCTCCCGCTGGGAGTTCCCGCGCGAGTGCACAAGTTTCATTTGCTAGGCGCTTCATTGCATCACACTATAAGTTAGCTTGCTTTGCTTCGCCCCCATTCCTGACAATGACCTCCTACTGTGGGTTTTAGCAAGATAATCCAATAAACCTTTCTTTGTGCAAGAATGATTGGATCTACTTGATTTCAAACCTGACACCTGTTCAGGTTGCCAACTCCAGGTGGGCAATTCCTGGAGATTTGAGGGATGGAGCCTGGAGAGGGTGAGGTTTGAGGAGGGGTGGCACCTCAGACAGGTATGATGCCATAGACTCCACCCTCCAATCCAGCCATTCCCTGATGGGGAACCATTGTTGCCAATCTCCAGGTGGGGGCTGGAGATCACTCAAAATTACAACTGCTCTCTAGGAGGGAGGGGGAGGAGATGGAAAACTAAAGGTAGGTTGATGGTTGGCTGGGAGGGAGATAGGGTTGTCAACTATAGGTTGGGAAATTCCTGGAGATTTGAGGGGTCGAAACTGGAGAGGGTGAGTGTTGAGGAGGGGTGGGACCTCAGACAGGTACAATGCCATAGACTCCACCCTCCAAACCAGCCACTCCCTCCTGGGGAACCACTGTTACCAATCTTGGGGGTGGGCTGGAGATCACTCAAAATTGCTACTGCTCTTCAGGTAGCAAAGATCAGTTCCTCTGGAGAAAATGGTAGACTGTCATTATACCCTGCTGCAATTGCCACAGCAAATTGTCACTGAGTGCCCAAAGCTGGGGCACTCTCCCAGAGCCTCTTTCTAGAGCCCGTTGTATTTATTTCCACAACGGGCCTTATTCCTAGTAGCTTATATATTGTTATTTACTGTTGTTATCTGTTTATGTTTTCACTATATATGTTAATTTTGAAAATAAAAAATATTTTTTTAAAAAATTAGTGCCATCTGAAAAAAGTTACTTTCATCTTCTGGTGCTACTTCAAATGGATTCTGAAACATTCTTATTTCCCTTCCATGCTTATGGCAATCAGTGAATCTGTTCTGGAATTCCACCTGCAATAGGTTCAGTGCTTTGAGCTGTCTTTCAACGTTGAATTGTATATTCTCGTCCTTCTTAAATTTTAGTCCGTTGCAGCATGAGCAGTCTGAAAAGTTACCTTTGCTAACTTGCTTCAAGCTTTCAGTTCAGAATACATGTTACATACAAGCTTTCCTGCAAACTTAGGTTCAATGTGTTCAGATGCTCTGTGATATCAGTTAAGAAAGCCAAATCAAAAATCCATCCAGGGTCAGAAAATATTTCTTGACCTTTTCCTTTCTCCTTGAGAAAGACATCAACTTCATGATGAAGACTGAAAAAACGTTTGAGGACTTTGCCTCTGCTTAGCCACCTGACTTTTGCATGGCACAATACATCTCCATATTCTGTATCTGTCTTTGAGAGAAAATTTTGAAACTGGTGATGAGTAGGGCCATGATGCCTGATGTAATTAATCCTGGATACCAATACAGATTGCACTTTCCCACTGAAGAATCTTACTACACAAGGCTTGCTGATAGATAATGGAGTGACATGGCATGGGAAGCGTGCTGTTTAATTTCAATATCTCGTCATTGATTCTTGCAACTAAACCATTTTTACCTCCCACTATATTTCTTGCACCATCAGTTGTGATGCTTTCCAATTTATCCTAACTCAGATCAAGATTTTCTACTGATTTATATACTTTGAAGAATGTGTTTTCTGCAGTTGTAGTACAGTGCACACAATTCTTCTGTAATTCTGAAGTTGGAATCTATCCCACTAATAAAAATTAGTTGTTGAGCAGTGTCTATAATATCATTGCTCTCATCTAATGCCAAAGGAAAAAATAAATAAAACATTTTGCCTTGACAATCAGTGACATATGCAGGTCTTCTAGTTCTTCAATACACCTGGTGATTGTAGATGCAGATAAACTGACACAACTAACACAGGATACATTTCCTCTGTTACTTTAACCATGCACTTTTTAACAAATTCACCATGAGTGAATGGTCTACCACTCTCAGCAATACCTTTAGCAACATGATAGCTGGCCCTTAGAGTAGACAGGTTCTCCTCAATGTGCTTTTTAAAACTATTTTGCTGTAAAAACATTTGATTTTTTGAGACTTTATCTTGTCCACTCGCACCTCTCCTTGATATATTGAGTAGCTCTTCTGATAGGATTCAAAGTCAAAGTCAAAGACAGGATTCAAACACTGAGACAGTTTCAAGATGTATCAGGAAAACTGCTTTATCCCTGTTTAAAACAAAAGAAGTACTCAGTAGTCCATTTGTCATTAAAGACATGGTGCTCATCTGCAGTTTTTCATTTCTTAGAAACAGCACTTTTTTTGCAGTCATCTTCTTACAGCCTTTTTACCAGAGTAGCAGTTGCAGAGTTTCGATATAATCCTTGAATAAATTAAAATATGAGAAATATTGTTTTAGGGGCCTAACTCTTCTCTTTCCCATCAAGTCCACCCCACGCTAGCTGTTATTAGCTGGGGATTTCCATTTCGACCATGGCAAAAAAGAGACCATGCCTCCCTATCCACTACAGCTCTCAGAAGTATTGAGCCATATGCACAGGCTAGGAAGTTTTTTTTTAAATGGATTATGAATCTGACCTACCAGCTGGCAGAGTTGCAATCCTAAGTACATTGTATACTATGAGATTTATTTCTTAATAAATACATTGCCTTGAGGTTTAAATATACACATCCTAATACTTCAAAAACTGGGGCCCCTCCAAAAAAGGGCAGGTAGCACAAAAGAGCGAATGAAAGGGTAGCCTCCTACCTGGAGCAGAGGATATGCCATTAAGTGGGCTTGCAATTATATGCACGGTACACAGAGACATCACTATTAGCCAGCCAAGCCTCAATCATGAAAAGCAAAATGGCAGCCAGAGGGAGGGGAATTTGGCTGGAGGAAGATATGGGAAGGGGAATCCCTTAAGCTTCCCTGTTAAGAGAGTTCTCCTTCCCTCTCAGCCCAAGGGGCTATCCACTGGCTCCTGCAATCACAGATGCATGAGAAGACTCCTAGGTGGAGTGGGTGGTGGAGAAGAGGCAAAGCAAGCAAGGCAAGAAGTCAGAGCAACCAGCTCTTGTTGAGGAAGGAAGAATGCTTTTGCCTGCAGCAGCAACCTCACCAGTAATCTTGGTATTATGTATTGGACTGTCTGAACCACTGTAGACCCCAGGAGGAGCAGTGCTGGGAGTTCTCCCACGCACAGGAAAGCTGGGTGAGCTCCCTTAGTTCCTGTCAGCTAAGAGTTGATTCCAGACGTTTGTTTCAGTGCTGGTGTTTATGCAATAAGTGGCTGAATGTTAAATTATTGAACTACCTGGCCATCTCAATACATAGTACTGGTGACAAGGATGGGATCCTAAGGCCAGGCAACTGCAGAATGATGGAGCTGAAGACTGGGATGCAGTAGCTGCAACTCATAAACACAGAGGGAACTATGGCCATTCATGGCCACATAGAGTAATTTGACCCCGCTTGCCCAGGGAAGTGGGAGAAACTACTCTGCGCAGCTAGAATTTTACTTACTGGCAAATGGAATTATGGAACCTGCCAAGAAGAGAGCTGTATTCCTGAGTGTATGTGGGGCTAGCATGTTGCCCTGGCACAGGCTCTCCTAGCACCCATGAATCTGGTGGATATTTCTTATGAAGACATCATGGCTGTGTTGGAAGGACATTTTGCCCCCAAACCATCTGAAATAGTGTGGCAGCATGCATTCTACATATGAAGCCAAGGTCCTTCCAGAGGCATAGCCTTGTATGTCACAGTGCTGAGACAGTGGTCACAACATTGCAGCTTTACTAACGTTGAAGAAATGCTCCATGACAGGCTAGTGAGTGTTCTGCGAGATGAAGCTTTACAGTGATGGTTGTTTGTGAAGAAGGAACTCACTTTCCAAACCGCACTAGAGGAAGTGCTGGTGTCTGAGGCAGCAGGCACAAGAACACGGGAGGTGTGGAGGGGGAGAAGCCCTCAGCAGCCTGAGAGTGTGAGTCCCGGGGAGGGGACATTTTGAAGGGTCAATAGTGGGAACCGAACTACCAGTTGGGCACCAAATGGAAGCAATGGAAGCAAATGCCCATGAAGATGTGTCTGAGTTGCGGGGTGGGGGTGGGGGCAACATGATAGGAAGTCATGTCATTTTAAGGGCTCACAATGCTGCTCTTGTAAGTGTTGTGGACACATTGCATGGGTGTACAGAGCAAGAGGGGACCAGGTTCCATAACTACTCCTGTGGGCAGGAGGTAGCAATAAGACCAGGGAACTATGCATAGTATGAATATACCTGACACTGAGGCAGAGTCTGTCATTCAACAGATGCAGCCCCTAGCACACCAGAAACTGTCTATAACGGTCAGAATCCAAAATGTCCCATGCGTGATGGAAGTTGACTCTGGGTCGGCATTCTCCATCATTTCGTGGGAGACCTATAAGGCATTGTGTCCTGGGGAGGCCCTGAGCTGGAACGTTTTGAACCTCAGCTCACTGATTTCCAGAGGAATAGGATGCCAGTTTTGGGGGATAGGCAACTTCGCAGTAAAATATTGGGATGTCAGTGGGTTTTTACGCCTAGTGGTGGCCTTTGGGCACCGTGCCAGCCTATTGGGACGGGACTGGTTTGAGAAGCTGGGCATCTACGTTGCAGGGATACAACAAGTGCAATTGTCTGTTTTCAACCTGATCTGTGAAGAGTTAAAATCCATTTTTGATGGATGCCTGGGACTGTATATGGCGCCCCCAATTTCAGTAGCCCACATTGGCTGCTATCCGATTTCAACCTTGACACATCCCTTTTGCTCTGAAGCCTAAAACTGATGCTGAACTGAATTGTTTGATCGCTCAAGGGATTCTAGAGCCAGTTCCCCTTGCTCAATGGGAGACTCCTATTATGACCCCAATTAAGGCAAATGGAGATATTCGCATTTGCACAGTGTAAGGCCCTGCAGCAACATGCATTCCCAGTCCCCATAGTTAGCCATCTCTTGGTGTCTCTCGCTATGGGGAGGATTTTTGAAAAGTTGGACTTGGCCCAGGCATATCAGCAACTGCCAGTGGATGATGCCATAGCTGATGCGTAGACCATAGTGATGCACCAGGGGGGCATTTAAGGTGAAGTGCCTGCAGTTTGGGGTCAGCGTGGCTCCTGGCATTTTTCAGTGTCTCATGGAAGATACCTTGAAGAACCTCATTGGGGTAGTTCCTTATTTTGACAACATACTTATTGTGGGTAGATGTGAGGCAGAACTGATAATGTAGCTGCATGAGGTCCTCCATCGATTCGCTGCAGCAAGGCTGAAAGTTAAGTGCAAGAAATGTGTTTGGGGTTCCTCAGATTGAGTTCCTGGGGTATGTGATCGATGTCCGTGGAATATACCTGACACTGGCTAAGGTCAAGGCCATCCATGATGCACCGCTGCCGCAGTCAAAGCAGGAACTATAGGTGTTCCTGGGCCTTTTGAATTTTTCACCATGCCTTCTTACCTCATAAAGCAGCCATAGCAGAACCCCTACACTGTTTCCTGTAAAAGCAGGCTGTGTGGCACTGGGCCCATCCCCACAACCTGGCATTCTGTGATGTCAAACTGCTCCTGTCCTTAGATAGTGTTCTGGTGCATTTTAATGAGCAGAAACCCTTAATCTTGGCATATGACACATCACCGTATGGCATTGGTGCCATTTTAAGTCATCGTCTACTGGATGGCTGGGAGGCCCTGATTGCCTTTTATTCAAGAACCTAGTCTTTCTCCAAGTGGAACTACGCCCAGATCGACAAGGAGGTTTTGGCTATTGTGGTGGAGGTTAAGAAATTCCATGACTACCTGTATGGACACCACTTTGTACTCACCACGGATCATAAGACTCTGTTGGGCCTATTTGCACTCGGCTGCCAAATGCTGCAGATCCTGTCTCCTCATGTGCTATGTTGGGTGATTTTCCTCAATGTGTATGATTTCACCTGGTATTTAGGCTGGGCAAGAGCCTCGGACACATGGATGCTTTGAGTTGCCTCCTTCTTCTCTCTACTGGCCCAGACCACTCTCTGGCACATGGGGTCATGGTGTTGGAGTCCTTATCAGAGCCGCTTCTTCATACATCGGACATTGCCATGGTGTCTTCCAAGAACCCTGTCCTCACCCAGGTGCTCAACTGGGTGTGGAGGGGGTGGCCATCAGGAAAATTAGATGGGGAATTTGCACCATTGCATGAGATGTTGATACACAAAGGGTAGTGGTCCCTGAGGCATTGAGTACCAGGGTGCTGGAACCACTGCATGTTGGGCACCTCGGCATAGTGAGAACGAAGGTGTTAGTGCGGAGTTACACGTGGTGGCTCAGGATGGACAGTGCCAAGGAGGAATGGGTCCAGACATGTGAAGTATGCCAGATGTCAAGAGCACCATTGCCACAGACCCCGGTACAACCATGGGAGACAACAAAGTCACCATGGTTGAGACTGCACAGACTTCACTGGCCCATTCCAGGCTCGGACCTTCCTAATTGTTGTAGTCTCGGACTCCAAGTGGTTGGAGGTTATCCTGGTGGGTTCCACAACCTTCCATACAGTCATAAGGGCTCTGAGAAGGTTGTTTGCCACACATGGACTCCCGGACACCATCATATTGGACAATGGGGTCCAGTTCACATCTGCAGAATTCTGGTAATTCCTGGCAATGGGTTAATCTGTCATGTTACATCTGCTCCCTTTCATTCATCGACTAATGGCCCAGCCAAACAGAATGGTGAGAACTACTAAAGATGCCCTCACTTGGATTATTGATGGCAAGTGGAACCAATGGTTGGCTAATTTCCTTCTATTGTAGCATATCATCCCATGTACAACAAGAGGAAGGAGCCCTGCTGAGCTATTGATGAACTGGAGGCTGACAACCATGCTGAACTGACTACACCCCAACTTGATGGAGAAGCAGCCCCGAATGAGAAGAATTGCACAAAGGACACCCTGCACATTCTCACCATTGGACCCAATGTTTATCTGGAACTATGGGACCAGCCCATCATGGATCCCCGCCGAGGTAACACAGGCATTGGGGCCAATATTGTACAGGGCAGAGACTCCAGACGTCCACAAGTTATGCCGAGACATGGACCAAATGAAGAGGTGTTGCCAAGGTCAACTTCTCCTGATGCAAGGGCTGACAATGGGTGCCATTATTTGGGGGCTGCAGTAGAATTGGGGGAGTCAGATGGCTCTGCAGGGCTAGGACAAGAGCTAGAGGGGAACAGACCTGACACAGGGGTTGAACCTGAGGGGGTAGAGCCAGGAAAGGGCGAACAGGGGACACTGGAAACCCTAGCCCAGGGCCTGCACCGATTGCAGCATGTCAGATCCTGGCTGAGACACCTTCAGGACTATTATTGATAAGGGGGAAGGGTTGTTATGTATTGGACTGCTTGAACCATTATAGACCCCGGGAGGGGCAGACCTGGGCGTTCTCCTGTGCACAGGAAAGCTGGGTGAGCTCAGTTCCTGTCAGTTAAGAGATGATTCCAGATGTGTGTTTTAGTGCTGGTGTTTATACAATAAACAGTTGATTGTTGAATTATTGAACTGCCTGGCTGTCTCAATACATAATACTTGGAAGCAGCTTGGAGGAGGTGATAGGTGAAGCCTCTAGAAATGTTCAGTGTGCATAACAGTTTGTATCCTTTGGGGTTTGCTTGGGTTTTTTTTGCAAAAATACCAGCCCTTTTACTGTCCTTTTCACACCTTTTTTTTGCAAAAGCAGGCCAGAAATCTCCTGTACCCATTCACACAGCTGCTTTATTTTCCTTACGCACATATATAGCCTTCAACATGCTAATGCATGGAGAGGGGGAGTAAAAAAGCGGAGTGGTATGGGTACTTGAGCTTTGCTGGCTAGCAAAACACCCAGAATGAACAAAATGCTAGTATGAAGGTAGGATAAGACCAAGAGGGGGCTGACTGAAGGAACAGGGAGACCAGAAGAAACAAGGTTGCTATTGTGTTTTTTTCAAGAAAGGGACAAGAAGAACAGCAGTAGATGGTGCCTCCTGAGGCAGGAAGAACAGTGTGGTCTAAGGGAAAATGCCTTGAGGGTGATAGCAGGAAACAAGCAGGTTGGAGGGCTGCACAAAAAGAGCTTGGAAGGGGGGTGGGGTCACATGCTGTCCACAGGCTGCAGGTTGGGGACCCCCACTCTAGAGCAGTTTGTGCATGCACATTCTCACACAACCTCATGGGAATTGCAGTTTATTTCCCTCTCATATCATTTAAATAAACCATTTTAATGTTTTTTACTCTGAAAATAATAAAGGGATGCCTGGCACGTGGAGCCTACACTAACATGTTGATTGTATTAAAGCATCCCGACAGGCAGGCAGTGAATCCATTGTAGATCATTTAACTGATGCTTCCTGCTGTGCAGGTACAAACAGGGCAAATTGTGAGATCTGTGCAAGGTTATGACCCAACTATGACCCCGCATGGAGGCCAATTGCAGGTGCAAAAGTGACCACAAGAGGTAAATTTGTGACTTAATCTGCCATGGCCATTGTACATCTGGGAAACTGCCCAAGTTGGTTCTTATGTTGGGCAGTGATTAGTGAGAACAAACTGAACTGATCCAAGACTTCTCATGAATAGCTTATGGTGGTTGAACAAGGTACGTTCTTCTGTTCAATAATGTTGTTGCAAAGTTCTCAGGACACCTACTTCACACACCTTCCAAATATTCCTGAACTGGGTTGATTGACAACATGACAGTCACTCCTACAGCTGGTTCACCAAGAGTACAATGACTGCATGAATTCAATAAATTCTGGAGAATGCCAAGCAATTAATGCCATTTAGCTGGGGGGAAAAATCCAGAGATGTTTACAGATTTAGTTAAAAATAACCATGCTTGCTTCCCACTTTCATACAGTGCTTTGCTTGGCTGCTGCTAAGCATTGCTGTACTCTACTCCTAGCAGAAGGTGTCAGGGTATTGATAGTGGGAGCAAAGAAATCTGAATAGAAGATTCTTGCAGGGATACATTCTCATCTTGCACATGACACAAATAATACCTACACGTGTTCAGGAAGGAGTGGGGTTGCAGACCCCAGCAGTTCACACGGTCCATCTGACACAGCTGATAGAGATCGGGTGGAAGTTACTGGGCAGCAACATATGCTGATGTGCTCAGCCAAGTTCTTTTTATCAGACCTGGTCAGGTGCGCAGTTTGCTTTCCGGTGTCTCAGACAGGGTGGAAATGCTTATTGAGACTTAACAATGCCTGCTTCCTCTGTTCTCTGAGGCAGGAAACAACCATAGAGGCAGAGAATGCCTGAGGGCTGATTAAGCCACCAGTCACTGCTTGGAAATCTAGGCTGTTCAAAGGTCCTCTCCAACCTGTTATGTTTCTGTAACACAGTAACTGCATGTCCAGTTCTTGTGAGCAGTAGCATTCTCGTGAGCAGCAATAGCCCCCTCCCAACTAAACAGGAAGCTCAAAAGAAGTCCTGTAATTGTCAAATATGTATCCTTAAACAGCTGTCCCACTGCTGTTGCAGTTCCACTTAAAATGAAGTATGAAATATAGGAGGTCCTCGTCTTCTATTGGGCCCACCCCCTCAGGGTTAAACGAGACATGATACATGAGATTTGTGGTCAGGCTTTTTAAAGTTTCAAAGTAACTATGTGGTGCTGCTAATTAGATTGGGAAAATTGCTTTGGGGAAAACAATCTAAATCTACTCCTCTCCTTGAAGGACTGTCAGTCCCACAGGACCAAAAAAAAAAAAAAAGTTCAGGTGTGGTACCTATCCTTTTCACTGATAGACTAATAGTAGCTTTTTGGGGGGTGGATTTAGATCATGGAAATGGTATGGTAGGAAAGGATTAAACTAACTCTCCCCCCAGCACAAAATTCCCATTGAAATTAGTAATCCAAAAGGGCTGCTTTGAAATTAGAAACAAAAACATAAAAGTCTGTGACCCTTATCGTGGATTTCCTGCTTCGTGTCCAGTTGAACCATGGAATTCTATGGTTACAAGAGGGGACCCAGAAGGACTTGCAAGGCTATTTTTGGGCAGGACGCACAGTAACGGAGTTCCAGCTGGCTCCCGAGTTGGCCACGCCCAGCAGGAACTCATTAGCATAACAGGCCACACCCAGCAGCAGAAACTCATTAGGATTGGCTACATTAGGGGTGTGTGGCCTAACCTGCTACAAAAAAAGCCCTGGGTTTTGACAACAAACAAGGTAAACAGAATAAGAACTCATTATGCTAATGAGTTCCTGCTGGGCTTTTTCTACAAAAAGAGCCCTGGCTTTTCATATCACATCTCTGTCTCAGTCTTCCTTGCTCACGGCAACATTCAGCTTGCCTTACCTCATCCATTGTCTCTCAGAATTGTCTGTCTTCCCTTGTCACAAATGTTGGGTCCTTACTTAATGGCTGCTCATTTGATAGCCCCCCTATCAAATGGTGAAGAGGAATGTCCTTCAACACTTTTATTTCTTTGTCTTTGATTTTCAAGGAAGCCCCACTTGACGCTTTTAGTATTTGATCTCTCACTTGTCTTCTAGAGAATCTCAAAATCACTTCCCCAGGCAGATTATTTTTTTCTTGTAAATTCTGAATACGATCTAAAGACCGTATCAATTTTGCTTTGCATTGTATCTGTTTTTAAATCTGCCAATGGAGCCAACGCATCACACATAATCAGTCTCCCTTCGCTTCCGGGATCCCTTGGAACCTTAAGACATAGCTTGCCCTTTCCATTTCCAGCCATAACAAATGGGATTCATTAGTTTGTCTCTTTTTCTTCATCGTATATCATTGATTTAGAAGCTTCTTAGAATTGCCATCGACCACTTTAAGCTCCTGTTCCATTTTCTCTGCTTTTTTAGCTGTTTCACTCAGCTGAGTCTGCTGTGTATCAAGCTTCTGGTGTAATGTGGTAACTTGTTCCAGCAGGGGTCGCAACGCTTCTGTCAGCACCCTTTTCAGCTCTACTGTTGTGTCCTGCCTAGGGACAGGACTCGCCGGGCTTTTGGCATTTCCGGCAATAAGCTTAGGTTTCATTAGTTTCTCTTTCTCATCCCTCCATGGAGGCGCCATGTTGAGAAGTTGTTTACTTTTTTAAAAAGTTATTACAGTCTCCAATACTCTTTGCAAAGCCTGATAAGTTCTTACTAGTTCCTTATTTTAGTCCATCATGCCTTTATAGCTCACCCCTCCTCAAGTAGACAGTAAAAACCTCGATTGTTTTCCTCTTAGCGGGGGAAAGTTTCCTTCCCCCCTTGCCTTTTAAGGGGGAGTTTCTGCTATCTTCAGTGTTTTTTGCTTAAACTTTGACTCACAGTTCAATGTTATCTTCTCTTTATTTGCTTTAAAAGCTCATACGCTTGGCCACCAAATGCTTGTTCCGGTGTGTGTGCTTCGTTCCATTCTCGGATGCTCTGTGGTGGGACCTTTGGGGCATGGGAAAGCCCCCTTTGCTGGCCAGTCGCCAGAGGAAGAGTAGCACCCCATGGCTGGAAGCCCAACACAAGGGCTCCGGGGGTGGTGCGGACGATCACACCCCCTTCCGATCGCAGGTGCTGGCGTGTGGCTCCTGGAGACTTGGGAGACCGCTGCTGCCATTGCGGCCGCCAAAACCGGAAGTTTCTTTATAGCTTCTGACATTTTAGCTAATGTTATTGGTTGATTTTAAATTTTTCTTTGTTCCTCTGAAATTTTTTTAGGTTTATTTAATTCCAAATTGTTTCTGATTTCTTGTTGAGATGGTTGCGTTCTACTATATAATTTCTGGTAATACCGTTCCAGTATTTTCTTTCAATCTTCTAATTTATTTGTTTCTTCTCCCATTTCATTTTTTAGTATCTTTATAATTTCCCCCCTTTTCTTTATGTAGTTTATAGGCAAGCCATCTAGTTGGTTTATTTGCATTTTCAAAATAATTTTGTTTAGCATATCTTGTCTTCTTTGCTATTTCCTGTGTTAATAGGCAATACATTTGATGTTGCAGGAGTTCAAGTTTATTGTTTCTCAGTTCACTGATTGGGTCTTGCTGTATTTTTTCTTCTTGTTTTTTAATCTGAATTTGTATCTGGGAGTATCTTTCCATCTTTTATTTTTTGTTGTACGCTGATTCTTTAATCAGCCATCCTCTCACAAAGGCTCTAAAGGCATCCCACACTGTTTTTATAGAGATTTCAGGTTGGATATCTTTTTCAAAGAAGAACTGAAATTCCTTCTTAGATTCCTCTACAAATCTTCTATTTCTTAGTATATCAGTATTCAAGGTCCACCTATTCTTTTTAGGTGTATCCTGTATTTCCAAAGTAATTGGGTTATGGTCAGCAAATGTTGAGGGAAGAATTTCAGCTTCCAGCATATTGCTTATCATAGTAGATAAGATCCAACACATGTCTATTCTGAACCAAGAGTTATGTCTTGCAGAGCAGAAAGTGAAGTCTTGTTTATGTGGATTTCTGACTTTCTATGCATCAACACAGTTGTGTTGTTCCATTAACTGATAAAATACTGTAGGAAGTTCATTTCCTTGTTTCCATTTTCTATCCTGTGTCTTATCAAAAGTGCATTAAAGTTACCAGTCATACGTATTTCATCGTAATCCTGTTTAGAAATCAAGTCTTGTAAAGATTTGTAAAATTTTTCTTGGTGTTGATTTGGGGTATAAATACTCAAAATTAAAATTTTCTTAACTTGTCTTTGTATTTGAACCATCAAGATTCTTCCATCTTGTGAGGCATATATCATTTCAGGTTGTGAATGCTTCTTAACATAGGTCACTATGCATCTTTTCCAAATTTCTTAACTTGAAGATATTTTTGATCTGCCGTTTTAATATGAGTCTCTTGAAGGCAAATGATTTCAAAATTGATTTTTTTCAGCTGTCGAAAGATCTGTCTTCTTTTCTGGGGTAAATTTAAGCCATTTACATTTATTGAAATAAGCTTTATTTTACTTCTATTCATTTTGAGGTTGAGTCTGTGATTGTAGGTCCTGTTGTTCTCTCAGTTGTTTCCGTGTAAATCTCTTTGTGTCTTTGATCTCTGGTTTCTTAATTGTAGGTAGAGTTGTCACAGTTGTTCTTGATGCTTCTTGTGGGGGATCTTCTTCTTCCTCCTCTTCTTCTTCTGATTTTTCTGTATTAACTTGAAGTTCTGCTCCATATGTCTTTAGAAAGTCTTCTGCCTTGAATATCGAGTTAATTCTGTCTTTTACCTCTAAAAGAGAAAATTAAACCTTCTGGCAGGGTCCATCTATAGGAGATCTCATTTTTTCTGAGTACTTCTGTGAGGTTTAAGTATTCCCTTCTTTTTTCCCTGACTCTCCAAGGGATTTCCTTTAAGAGCTTTATTTCTGTGTTGTCTGTCTTCAATGGATTTTTGTTTGCTGCCTTTAAAATTTTATCTCTCAGGATCCTTTTGTGGAATTTTACATGGACCTCCCTGGGTGGCTGATTTCTTCTGGCGTACGCTGAAATCACTCTATAAACAGTATCAATTTCTTCCAAAACCTTTTCTATCTCTTCTGTCCCCATATATTTGCTAGGATCAGATTATTCTGATGTCTTCATCTTTTTCTTCTGGCATATTTTGAAATCTGAGTATAAACGCTGCTCTGTCTATTTGAAGTCTCATCAAATCCTGTTCCAAGAGGGCCTGTTTAGAATCTGCTGTTTGAAGTTTTATATTCATTTCTTCTGTTTTATCTTTCATCTTCTCAGCTGATTTGTTTAATTCTGTTATCTTTTGTGTATTAACTGCTATTTGTTTCTGTTGTCCTTCCATTTGACTGGAAAATTGTTGTGTTATTTCTTTCATGGATTCTTTAATTGGGTCCACAGCTTCAGAGATTGCCATCTTGATTGTTTCCTGGATTAACACTTGTAAATCTTTGGCTGTGGAGGATGGTAAACTAGAAGCCACTGATTTAAGTACACCTGGTGAGCCTGCAGGTGGTTTAACAGGTCTGTTGCTTCCAGACATTTTGCTCCAAGTTTAAAATAAAATCAGAGGATCTCCTATTTTAAACAGGCCACAATTTCTTTTTCCACCTAAGAGATTAATGTTTATACAGCAAGATTATTTTCAGAACACCATGTACTTTTTGTTTTTAAACAATTCAGCTAATCTTCTGTAACCCCAACCAACAGCTCTGGAATGTGTCTCACCACAACTATGTTATTTCGGGAACAGAATTCTAGAGTTCACTTCCCCTCTGTTTGAACCTCACCAATATAACACAGAAAGGACACAATTAAATACCAGAAGTAAATGGCAGAAGACAAACGTACTTTAGCCTTTTACTTGGGAGCCTGAACTGTTGAGACAAGTGCTGGGAAGTCAAACCAAAGAGTTAGTAGACTTGCAAATGCAGTTCCAATTGATTCTTGATTCCAAACAGCAGAACCTGTAGAGTTTAAAAAGGTTTAAAAAGGAGCATATGTTTCCCAGCTCCACCCCACATAGGGGGAAAATAGAGTACGTTGAATGTCTACAATCTTCTTATAATTATTATTCCAAACACAACCCCACCAGGGGGAAATAGGTTACGATGCAGGGTTTTAATCAAATACCAGAAGTAAAGGGCAGAAGACAAGCATACTTTAGTCTTTTACTTGGGTGCCTGAAGTGTTGAGACAAGTGCCAGGAAATCAAACCAAAGAGTTAATAGACTTGTGAACGCAGTTCCAAATGAAGAGAGCTTCCCTTTTAGCGTTTGTAATGCTCAGATAAAATACAGTCTTTTCTTAGAAAATAAGGTATGATGCAAGGTTTTCTTATAGTTATGATTTCGTTAAGGAGTAAGCTTACAACGGTCTTAAAGCATTCTTTATTTCAAGCCCATAAGAGTAGCCAAGTAACGTCTCTTAGACTCTCTGTAGCTGGCCACTAGTAAAAAGGGATGGAGGGCGGGAAACCTCCCACCTCACTCTTGAATGGTTTTAAAGTTTAGATGGGCTGGTATCTGTTCCAAAGAGGAGTACTAACCCTTTTATATGGCAAGAAGTCTTTTACTCACATTGATGTTGAAGTTCAGGCAGGGTTTCTACCCCCCCATCGGGAAGTGACAGCTAGATGCTCATGTCGCCATAAGCATTCTCTGATGTCCCTCTGCGTTTGGGGTGATCCTGAGCTTCAACCTACACATCGCCACGGTGTGGGGAGTCAGGATCCCAAGGATGCAGTTTGGTCTTGGGAGCCCCTGGACCTCAAAAAAGGGGTAAAGGAGTCAGAAAGCTCGAAGAGCGTACCTCAGCTTGTCTGCTTTGCCGTGCTTCAATCCCGCCTCCTGTGTTCCTCTCCTGAGCTGCCTTGTCCTTCTAATTCATCCTTTTTCTTCATCTCCAATCTCATCTATGTCTCTACAAAAACAAAAAGAAACAAACAAGGATCCTCCATGAGTTTTTGTCTTCATTGTTGGTCTCCATTCCCTTGACCCCTTCCCTCCCCCACCCCATCCCTGGTGTGCCGTATGGAAAGGAAGACTGGCTTCAAGAGTTGCTGAGATTGTGGGGCAAAATTTCCATCTACTGATAGACACTCTCTCTGCCTCTTCTGTTTGGACAAGAGTCACAAGATACATCCTATGCCTATCTTCAGTTCTGGCCACGGCGGTTGTGACTACTCCAACTCAAGTGCCTTCCACTCAGGTGGTGCACATCCCATCGAGGAAGCTACCTTCCCTCTGACTTCCTCAAGTCCAAGCCTGTCTCTTCACCCTCACCATTTTTACAGTCAGTCCTGAAGTGGGTGCCAACTTCGCCCCCACAAGTTGACATCCTACTGTGACACCTACCAGGACCATCAAAGGTACTCCTCAGAGTCTAGGTCACCATCACCTCACCACTACTACCCTTGGTGCTACTCCAGCTATTGCTCTCACTCACCATTGCACTCCTCCTATCCAGAATTGGTGCAAGCAACACCCATCATCTTGTCAGGCCGGGGATCCCCCGAGTCACGACCAACACCAACCTCAGCAGTCATCCACATTGGTCATGTTGATGGGGTCTGAACTGGCAGAGGCTGATCAAGAGAGAGATCTTGGAGTCATAGTAGATAACTCAATGAAAATGTCAAGACAGTGTGTGATTTCAATAAAAAAGGCCAACACTTTGCTGGGGATTATTAGAAAGGGAATTGAAAACAAATCAGCCAGTATCATCATGCCCCTGTATAAATCAATGATATGACTTCATTTGGAATACTGTGTGCAATTTTGGTCACCACACCTCAAAAAGGATATTATAGCATTGGAAAAAGTGCAGAAAAGGGCAACTAGAATGATAAAAAGGGTTGGAACACTTTCCCTATGAAGAAAGGTTAAAGCACTTGGGGCTCTTTAGCTTGGAGAAATGATGGCTGAGGGATGACATGATAGACATTTACAAGATTATGCATGGGATAGAGCAGTTGGTACAGATAAAAGGAAGTACTTCTTCACCCAAAGAGTGATTAACACATGGAATTCACTGCCAGAGGAGGTGGTGGCGGCTATAAGCATTGACAACTTCAATAGGGAACTGGATGAACATATGGAGCAGAGGTCCATCAGTGGCTATTAGCCACAAGGTATAGATGGGAACTCTCAGTCTGGGGTAAATGATGCTCTGAATTCTTGGTGCTTGGGGGTGGACAACAGTGGGAGGGCTTCTAGTGTCCTGGCCCCACTGCTGGACCTCCTGATGGCACCTGGTATTTTTGGCCACTGTGTGACAGAGTGTTCAACTAGATGGGCCACTGGCCTGATTCAACATTGGCTTCTCTTATGTTCTTATGTTCTTATGACTCTTGTCTATATGTTTAACCCTTTCCCACTCGTCACCTTCATGATCTAGAAGATCATGGGACTGTATTCTTGTGACACCCTTGTGGCTGAGAAAACCTTGGTTTGCGAGGCTTTTGCAAATGACTTGAGCTACTTACCTGCACTTCCTATCTGTGCCAGACCTTCTCTTGCAACATCAAGGGAAAGTCCTGCACCATAAGTCGAACTTGTTCAAGCTGATGGTGTGGCAAATCATAGCCTGAGCTTTCCTCCTGAGGTTCAGCATGTCCTCATGAATGCATGGAAACCAGCCACATATCACTCCTACCAGGCAAATTGGAAGCATTTTTCAAACTGTCAACCACCACTCGGTCCCTCAGAAAGTCCCTCTCCTGGAAATCCTCTCTTATGTAGTTTCCCTTTGAGATTTGGGTCTGGGCTACTCTCTGAAGGTACACCTGTCTGTGATATCTCCTTTTCATGATGGGAGAATAGTTTTCTCCCACCATGCTACCAAATTGTTCTTAAAAGGGAGTGGTGGCGCAGTGGGTAAAATCCCGTGCATAACTATAACATCTGAACTGCCAAGCTTTGCCAGTTCTAGCCCTGTGCTGGTGTGAGCAACCAAGCCTTGTCCCTAGCTCATCGTCCACTCAGCAATTCGAAAGCTTTGGCAAGTAGATAAAATGGGGACCACCCGCTAGGGGTGGGCACACCAATCCCTTCAGGGAGGTGTTAGCTGCCGTTGGAAAGATGTCTGCTGCGCTGCGGGATCAGAAGGTGGAATAATCTGTGTCGGCATTCCCTGCAGTGGAGCAAATTGGCCAGGCAGTGGCAGTGTGACAATGCGACATCGTGAGTCCTGACATCATCAACCAGCCGACAAAGAACATGCCGTTGGATCATGGCTGATTCAGCCTGCAGATGAATCCTCCTGAGCAGCTACAGTGTGATTAAATAATTGTATGTTGTCTCCCTATCCCCTGCAAAAATTGTTAGTCCCTGTCTCCTGAGTAACTGTAAATCGCACTGAGCCTGCGTGAATGGGAAAAGCAATTAATAAATTGAAAGTATTATTATTATTATTATACTCTGGTGAAACCTTTGGTCCCAGCATAGAGCCTGTCCCTTGTCCTTTCAAAGTTCATTGACAAGCCATTCAAGACCTTTGCGATCACACTTCTTCATCTTCTATCTTTGAAGACAGTCTTTTTGGTTGCCTTCAGCAAAGAGGGCGAGTGATCTGTGTGCCTTGCACTCTGATCCACCATATACCATTTTTCACAAGGACAAAGTAGTCCTATGTCCTGATCTGGCATTCCTTCCTAAGCTTGTTTCTTCCTTTCACCTGTCTCAGCCCACAGTTCTGCCCACATTTTTTGTGGATCCGACTGATGATGGCCAGAGACCACTCCATGTCTTGGATGTTTGCAGGGCATTGTCCTTCTACCACTCCAGAACTCACCCATCCCAGAAGGATCCTCATTTGTTCGTGGCCTATGGCAAATCTTTCCCCCCAGCAGCTAGCAAAGTGGGCGACCTCCACAATTGCACTCTGCTATGAACTGGCCAAGCAGCCCTTACCTGTACTGCTGTGAGCCCATTCCACCAGGGCTATCTGCATGTGTTTGGCTTTCCTTGAAGGTGTGCACCTGGAGGACATTTGTGCTGCTGCCACCTGGTCCTCCCTGTCAACCTTTGTGACACATTATGCCCTCAATGTCAGAGCTCGGCGAGATGTGTCCTTTGGGCAGTCGATGCTGAGGTCCATCTTCCATTGATGATTGTATTGATCTGTCCATTTACATAGGCCCTTGCAGGAAAAATTGCATTTGCTATTGTTATTATCTCTTGTGCTTAACTGCTAGTACCCTCCATCCATTTTTTGTAGCTCACCAGTCACCCATGTGTAGGACTGCACAGAGGCCATGAAGAAGATAAACAGGTTGCTTACTTGTAACTGAGCTCTCATTCACTTACCTCTCGTTGATGGGACTTACCAGTGGTGACTGGAAGAAACTGAGAGGGGGGACACTTTCTCCTCACTCCTGGCATGCACAGTCGATGACTGTTCCCCAGAGCACAGGGAAAAGCACACCAAGTACCAGAGACTAGCTCTTGTAGTTCTCTGAGGTCTGGTTCATGTGCAGGTGCCAAACCCATGTATGTGAATGCACAGATGACCACTCGAAGATCATCAGTTACAGATAAACAGCGTCCCTCCTCCTCCCCATAAGCCACTATAGTATTTTGTTTCAGAATTTTATCAGTTAGGTTGTTGGATTGCTCAGAAATCTAGAATTTTTGTTCCAAGTTTTCAAGGCTGGGGTTGTTCAAGTAGGCCAAACAAGACAAGACACTGGAAAATCCATGAAAGGACTTCCAATGTATTTTTTCCTTTGTAAATAGCAGGTACAGGGGGTCCTAATTTGGACTGGAACCATAGTGTGGGGGTGAGGAGAGTTTTCTTTCTTTATTTTCCTATCCTCAGATGTTTGCTGCATTTGGGAAAGCATGTCTCTTTGTTTCCTCCAGCGGAGGTGATTAAGGTGAGAAAAAATGAAATTAGGTGGATCTGTAATTGGTTGACAGATTGCACCCAAACAGTGCTTGTCAACGGTTCCACATTCTCTTGGAAAGGAGTGATTGGAGCACCTCAAGGATCTGTCCTGGGACCTGTTTTATTCAACATCTTTATAAATGACAAGAAGGGGGACATGCAATACTTGCGGGGGGGGGGGAGGAGAAGCTCCACGGGAGGAGAAGGAAGCAGCCACAGATGAGCCTTCTCCCCTGCCCCCCTGGCACCAACGGCGAGGCCCACGCCCTGCCAGACTTTCTCCCTCCTCCCCTCCCAGCACTGGCGGCAAGGCCTGAGCTTGGCCTGCTAAGCTTTCTCCCTCCCCCATCTCCCCTCCCTTAGTGGCAGCGGCGCTAAATTAATAATTTAGATATTTACACTCAAATCAAGGATTGCAAGCACACAAGAAGAGACAAAAAGAAGTTAGCAGACAGAGGGATGAGGCGGTTGGGGTAATACTATACCTATCCAGATGTGCAGGGATCCATTGCTGGAAAGGGAGGGGACCCAAATCAAATGAGTCATTAAAATGTGGAATTCGCCGCCAGAAAATGTACCATAGGCATTGACAGCTTTAACATGGGATTAGACAGATTCATGGAGGACAGGTCTATAAGTGACTACTATCCATGGTGTATATAAATCAAATAAATAATATAAATATAAATTAAATAAATAAATCAATCAAATAAATAAACAAACTGTGGGGTTTGGGGGTGCATATCTACTGTAGGCTGCCTCAGAATGACACACCCTCAAGGTCATGTACTTTGGTTAATATAGACATGGGAAAGGAATGCAGACCAATGGGAGGCCTTGAGGGGCTTGTCTCAGGTGAAGACAAAATATTTCCTGGACCAATAAAGGGTCCAAGGAGGTGTGACACCAGGAGGAGTAAAACCTACGTGAGACCAATGAAGTCCCAGAGAGATAGAGTCTGGATTTACAGTAGTGTTGATAAGATTGTCAGGTGCTGAATGGCTGGGCTGGGAGTGTTCAGGGGTTCCCAGATAAGGGACAAAGACTAGATATATCTTGATGGGATTTATCAGTGGTAAAACAATGTCACTTTGGGAACGTGGAGATTTGTTACCAGGTCTGGACAAAAGGAACTAGAGGTTTCCTCTAAATGCAAAGTAGAAGTTCAGGTTTGGTTCTTGATTGCATCTCTGGTGGTAAAAGGTTATGTGATTGTCCATTTGAACTAATTAAAAGGAAACAGTACTACTTGATGAACACCTGGTCTTGAGGTGTGGGAAACTGATAAGAGGCAAGACTTGTCATTGTCAAGGAAATATGAGAAGGGAAGATGAGATCAGAATGATAGGATTAGTGGTGGAGACTGAAAGGAGGCTACTCCGGGGCAGGCAGTTCCATTATCTGGAGTATGCAGATGTCAGCTGGGGGTGCGGGAGTAGTCGCAGCTGTCAGAGCAAGATCTCGTGTGCCTTTTTTCCAGGGTCACTGCCTAGGCATAATTTCTGGCTTGCCAGTCCTGGCCTCTATCTTTGTGTTCACTTATGTCACATTGCCTGTTGTATGGACTCCTGAGGCATCCCTGTGGGGTCCACTGATGGTTGAAAAGACTCCACCTGTTGGACAGGGGTCAGCATACTTACATGGGCAGAGGTATTTGTGAATTTCCTGCATTGTGCTAGGGGTTGGACCAGATGACCCTGGAGTTCCCCTCCAACTCTATGATTCTATGAAAAAATCCTCCACACAAACACACTAGTCCTACCTTAAGTGGGGCATTCTGCAGCGAAATGTGCTGCAGATTGAATAGTTTGGCCCTAAGATATTGATATGATCAGTATTTACTTTAGTAGGTGTTTTTTAGTATGATGATGATCATAGGACTGCAGTACTTCACATAGACCTGCTTCCTTTCAGTGTCTTCTTTTACCTTGCATTTTTTACTTTGTAGTATAGGTCTCTTTTGATTTGGCATCCTGCTCCCTAAGGACACGACAACATAAGAACCCTGATGGATCAGACAAGACACTGTCCATCTAATCCAGCATCCTGTCACACACAGTGTCCAGATAGTTACTGTGGAGGCCCTACAACAGGACGAAGCCAAAGCCTGTCCCCGAGGTTGACTCCTGGTACTGGTATTCAAAGGTTGCCTGTGAATGTGAAGGTTCTCTTTTGTCACCGGGGCTAGTAGTCACTTATAGGCCTATCCTCCATGAATCTGTCTGATCCCATTTTAAAACTGTCAATGCCTATGGTACATTTTCTGGCAGCGAATTCCACATTTTAATCACTCATTGATTAAGAACATAAGAACAAAGAAGCCAATGTTGGATCAGGCCAATAGCCCATTTAGTCCAACGCTCTTTCACACAGTGGCCAAAAATAACAGGTGCTATCAGGAGGTCCAGCAGTGGGGCCAGGACACTAGAAGCCCTCCCACTGTTGCCCCCCCAAGCACCAAGAATACAGAGCATCACTTGCCCCAGTCTGAGAATTCCTATCTATACCTTGTGGCTGATGGACTTCTGCTCCATATGCTTATCTAATTTTCTCTTGAAGCTGTCCATGCTTGTAGCCACCACCTCCTGTGGCAGTGAATTCCATGTGTGAATTCTTTGGGTGGAGAAGTACTTCCTTTTGAAAGCAGGGCTGCGGTACAGTGACACGGTCGGCACCAGGCTTTGTTCCTGGGTACTGCTAGTGTTTTGTTTCTTTTAGAGGAGTTTTTTGGGGATCCTGAACTCTACTGGACCTCTGGTTCAAGGGATTCGATTCGGGCCCCCTGCAAGTGGTAGGAAGCGGGTGGAAGCCCTGGATCACCCCAGAAGCAAAGAACGAAGCAGCACAGACATGGCAGCCATGACTGCACCAGCTGTGAATGCCCCCACAAGAAAGAAGTTTTGAGCCTCATTCACAACACCAATGAAGATTTCCACTGTGAGTACTTGTAAAAAGCAACATCGAAGAATCCAGCGATTTTTTGGTTAAGTCCCTTTAAATTTTAAAAGGATAAGGGAAGGAGAGGTGAAATCCCCCCTCCTTTCTCTTGCAAATGGCCAGTACGAGTCTCTAATGAAAAGCTGCATGAAACTTTTCTTTTGGACTCCAGTTGGTAATTTTCTTCCCTGACTTTTAAGGTTTTAAAGGATTTATTGGATCTGTATACAGACTCGTTAAAGAAAAAAGTTTAACTTTTACAAGGAATATATCCCATTAAAAAGATTAAATCTTCTTTGGAAAGAGAGATAAATTGAACTTGCTACTCTGTAACAATCCCTCAAAGTACCAGGCTAGCTGTTGAAGTTTGTACTGTTTAGACTCCATTATAAAACTACAAATATCTGACTCATGTTGAAAGAATCTATTATCTGACAAATGTGATTAGCCTTGTAGGGATTACTTAAAAACAACTCTAGAGATTTCCAGTCTGCTGGGCTGAGCGGGGGCTGGTGATTTTGTATTAAAATGAGTTCACAGGATATATATATATATATATATATATATATATATATATATATATATATATATATATAAAATGCCCGATGACATATGTACAGACGTATGTTGATATCTACTGGACACAGGCTTTTTGGGAGGAGCTTAAAATGTAAAAATAGTCAACCTGGCAGTTCAGAAGGCTGTTGATTTATGGCAAGATAAAACAGAAATTACACCAGTCCAATCTACAATCAAGATGGAGAAATCTCAGACCCAAATGGGTCAAGATACTGATATACAGCAAGATCAAGATCAAGACTTCAAGCAGAAGGATCCTTACACCACAAAAAAGAGACAAAATAGATATGAAAGAACCTAATAGAGCCACCAAAAAACAGATAAAAGCTGAAACCTTCAAAGCTACAAGGGAAAAAACATCCCAAAGAGAAACAGAATTTATGGAACCCTCAACTACTTCAAGAATTGATTAAAGATGGCAAGTCTTAAAAGAAAGTCTCTTTACCTATAAGGGCAAAAGACACAGAATTATGACCTTGCTGAAGAGGAGAAACCAGAAAAAGAAAAAGAGAATGAAGCTTTATAAATAAAAATGGCTCAAGGAACTTATTAGTATGTGTAGCTGGCTAAGAGTGGTTAAGCATATGCTAGATTAATTTTGATGTATTCATAGTGTAACTGGCTAAGACTGGTTAGACAATATATAAGCTTAATTTTGGTGTATTCATAAAATTTTAGGGAAAATTTATTGATTGAATCTCTTGTTGCTTTTTAAAGGAAGATAAATCTAAAATATCCAGGTCATGTTTATAGTAGATGTTATTAAAAATGTACAATACATTGTATAAATAAAATCCTGTTCAGGGTTTTTTGGGGTATGTAAGTTTGGTAAGAGAACCACATGTATAACTATAATCCATGCTAAATGTTAAAGGGGGTGAGTAATTAAAAAAAATTGGGGGGGTAAAGGTCCATAAGAAATGACAAGAGAACTTATTATTATTTTTTAAAATTAATTCTTTATTGTTTTATTTTATAAAACACATCCATCACCAACACCACCCATGTGTGACCTCCAGGTAGTGGATACATAAATAAAATTCCTTACAGTATTATATCACAATCAATCCAAGTACAACTCTATTACTCTATTAAGCTTCCACCTTAATCTTATAATCCAATTTACCTCTCAATTTCCTATTAACTGACTAATCATCACATTTTTTTTAAACTTTCCCAAATACCTTGCCATCCTTCTAAACCATTTCTCCTCTTGTTCACTAACCTGTAACCCATTCATTCTATGTATCTTCATCGTCAGATACTCTAAGATTATTATATTATTCATTTTGTCCCTCCAGTGATTAATCGTCAGTTCCTCAGCTTCTTTCCAATTCCTTGCTATCACTTGTCTTGCTGCTACTAACATCAAATTTATCAATTTACATTCCTCTTTTACCCTTAGCCCTATACCATCCAGACTAATAAGTGCCATTGCTTTAGATATTTTTTCCTTTCTTCCCACGATCCCTGACATTTCTATACCAATTTGATCCCAGAACTTTTTTACTAAAGGACAATCCCACCACATATGACTGAACGTTCCTACCTCTCCACATTTCCTCCAACAATTTTTACTCCCTGTTTTTGAAATATAGTACAATTTAACCGGTGTATAATACCATTTCTGTATCATCTTCAAACCCTGCTCCTGTATTAACCTAGATGTAACAAAAGGAGGTAACCTAAAAATCCTTTCCCACTCTTCATCCAAATTTTTTCCTTGAATATCTGTTTCCCAATACTCCTTCATAAATTCTCTCGGTGATTTCCCTATGCCTAATAAAACCTTATACAATTTTGAAACTATTTTTACCTTATCTTCTCCATACTTTTCCACCAACTTTTCAAATGGAGTAATGATTCTTTTACCAATATTATTAATTTCTTCCTCCTTCAACAATGAGGAAACTTGACTTTTTTGCAACCAATTCATCCTATTCAAAATATTATTTTCCTCTTCCATCATCCCTTCTGTTTCCCAATTTTTTTTCAACTCTCTAATAGTAATCTTCTTTAATTTATCTCCTACCTCCTTTGACATTGATCCCCTTAACAGGGTAAATTTATCATAATACCACATTTTTGTAAGACGTGATATCCCTGGAGCAAGCTCTTTTTTCCACCTCCCCCATACCATACCAGGCCCCAGAAAAGTTGATAATTTGTCACCTATCTTCTTCCTCCTTTTCCTATCAAACAAACTTTCCTTTCCTCCTACCACTGATAAAGTTTCCCGCTCTATCCAACCAAGATCTTCTCTTAACTCTCCCTCCAATCAAATCATTAAATGCCTTAATTGATAAGCATCATAATAAATACTAATATTGGGAATTCCCCATGCCCCATCTTTTATTCCATAATATCTATACCTTCCAGCCGTCCTTGGTTTCTTAGATGCAAAAACAAAACTGTCCATAGCTCTTTGCCACCTCTTCAATATATATAATGGTATGTTCCAGGGTGATACATAGAAAAGATAAGTTAGCTTTGGAACTAAAAACATTTTAACCATTGTATTTCTTGTACTAATTGAATCTTTCCTCCTCCCCCATTCTCTCATTTTGGCTTGTATTCCACTCCAAATTCTTTTATAATTATACTCATATTTTTTAACATAAGAACATAAGAGAAGCCAATGTTGAATCAGGCCAATGGCCCATCTAGTCCAACACTCTGTCACACAGTGGCCAAAAATACCAGGTGCCATCAGGAGGTCCAGCAGTGGGACCAGGACACTAGAAGCCCTCCCACTGCTGCCCCCTCCAGCACCAAGAATAGAGTGCATCACCTGCTCCAGACTGAGAGTTCCCATCTATACCTTGTGGCTAATAGCCACTGATGGACTTCTGCTCCATATGTTTATCTAATTCCCTCTTGAAACTGTCCATGTGTGTAGCTGCCACCACTTCCTGTGGCAGTGAATTCCATATGTTAATCACTCTTTGGGTGAAGAAGTACTTCCTTTTATCTGTTCTAACCCGACTGCTCAGCAATTTCATGGAGTGCCCTCAAGTTCTTGTATTGTGAGAAAGGGAGAAAAGTACTTCTTTCTCAACCTGCTCAATTCCATGCATAATCTTATAAACCTCAATCATGTCACCCCTCAGCGGTTGTTTCTCCAAGCTAAAGAGCCCCAAGCGTTTTAACCTTTCTTCATAGGGAAGGTGTTCCAATCCTTTTATCATTCTAGTTGCCCTTCTCTGCACTTTCTCCAATGCTATAATATCCTTTTTGTGGTGTGGTGACCAGAACTGTACACAGTATTCCAAATGATTTATACAGGGGCATTATGATACTGGCTGATTTGTTTTCAATACCCTTCCTAATAATCCCCAGCATAGCATTGGCCTTTTTTATTGCAGTTACAGACTGTCTAGACATTTTCATTGAGTTATCTACTACGACTCCAAGATCTCTTTCTTGGTCAGTCTCTGCCAGTTCAGACCCCATCAAAGTGTATTTATATTTAGGATTTTTGGCTCCAATGTGCATCACTTTGCACTTGGCCACATTGAACCCCATTTGCCACGTTGACGCCCACTCACCCATCCTCAACAGATCCCTTTGGAGTGCCTCACAATCCTCCCTGGTTTTTACCACCCTGAACAACTTCATGTCATCTGCAAATTTAGCCACTTCACTGCTTACTTCCAACTCCAAATCGTTAATAAACAAGTTAAAAAGCATCGGACCGAGTACTGATCCCTGTGGTACCCCACTGCTTACCACCCTCCACTGAGAAAGTTTCCCATTTATATTCACTCTCTGTTTCCTATGTATAAGCCAGTTTTTGATCCACAGGAGGACTTGTCCTTTTATCCCATGACTATTGAGCTTACTTAGGAGCCTTTGATGAGGAACTATATCAAAAGCTTTCTGGAAGTCAAGGTAAATAATATCTATTGGGTCCCCCTTGTCCACATGTTTGTTTACCCCCTCAAAAACACTAACAGGTCAGTGAGACAAGATCTTCTCTTACAGAACCCATGCTGAGTCTGCCTCAATAGTTTTTGTTCATCAATGTGCCTACTAATTCTTTCCTTAATAACAGTTTCCACCAACTTACCTGGTATTGATATCAGACTGACTGGCCTGTAATTTCCTGGATCTCCTCGGGAACCCTTTTTAAAGATGGGAGTGACATTGGCTACCTTCCAGTCCTCAGGAATGGAGGCAGATTTTAATGAAAGATTACATATTTTTGTCAGGAGATCCACAAGTTCACATTTGAGTTCTTTCAGAACTCTTGGATGTATGCCATCCGGGCCTGGTGATTTATCAGTTTTTAAGTTGTCCATCAGTCGTAGGACTTCCTCTCTTGTCATCTCAATCTGATTCAGGTCTTTCAAACCCCCTCCCGAAATCGGTGCTTCTGGAGTGGGCAAGCATTTCTCCTCTTTCACAGTGAAGACAGAGGCAAAAAATGCATTCAGCTTCTCAGCCATTTCCCTATCATCCTTCACTACTCCTTTTACCCCTTGGTCATCCAAGGGCCCCACTGCCTCCCTGGCTGGCTTCCTACTCCTAATGTATTTGAAGAAAGTTTTATTGTTGGCCTTTATGTTTTTTGTGATATGCTCCTCATATTCCCTTTTTGCTTGCCTGATCACAGACTTGCATTTTATTTGCCACAGCCTGTGTTCCCTTTTATCAACCTCACTGAGACTTGCTTTACACCGCTTAAAGGAATCCTTCTTACCTTTCACAGCTTCCAGTACTTTGTTTGTTAACCATGCAGGCTTTTTTCTATACCTGTTTGTGCCTTTCCTCACCTGCGGTATATATTTTATCAGAGCTTCTAGGATTGTCTTTTTAAATAGTCTCCAAGCTTCCCCAATGGTTTTGACCCTTTCTATTTTTCCTTTCAGTTTCTTCCTCACATGTCCCCTCATATGAGAGAAGTTAACCCTTTTAAAGTTAAAAGTGGTTGTGTCAGTCTTTTTAGGCAATGTTAAACTCAATAACATTATGATGATTGTTCCCAAGTGGTGCAACCACTTTTATATCTCTCACCAGGTCTTGGGCATTACTTAGGACCAAATCCAGGATCGCCTCTCCCCTGGTAGGTTCTGTGACCATCTGTTCCATAGCAATCATTGAGAGTGTCTAAAAACTCAATCTCTTTTTCCCGACTAGAACTCATATTGACCCAATCAATGTATGGGCAGGTAATATCACCTATTATGACACAGTTATTTTGTCTAGCCACTATCTTTTATTTATTCATCATTTTATAACCTTCCTCTATCTTTTGATCTGGTGGACAATAACAAACTCCCAGTGTTAAGCTTCCTTTTACGCCCACTATTTCAACTCCTAGCATTTCCAGAAGCGAATCCAATTCTCTTATCCTCTCAGTCTTACTGGACTGTAAATCCTCTCTGACATACAGAGCCACCCCACCTCCAACCCTTCCCCTCCACCCTTCTGATATAATTTATATCCAGGAATCACCGTATCCCACTGATTTTCCTCATCCCACCAAGTTTCTGAAATACTCACAATGTCTATTTCCCCTCCCCCCAACACCAAGCATCCCAATTCCCCAATTTTTCCTCGGACACTTCTAGCATTTGTGTATAAACACCTATAGATTTTCTTTGCGCTGGCCCCCTGCGCATGACCAGAGGAGCCGACAATCCCACCAGTTCTCTTCTGACTGCTGCGTTGGTAGGATCGTCTACATTTTGGTTGGTAAACTTTTGGTTTTTAGGCTCAGTACTCTTTTTTTCATCGAAGTTTTGTTTGCCTTTTTTTCTTCTCATTTTTTAAGTGAAAAGACATTGTTTTTACACCTTTGCTCTCAGACTTCGTTGCTGGTCTTCCCTTTTTTTTTGTAGACTATGTTTTTCTCCCCCCCCCAAGAGGTGCGGTTTCTTTAAACTGTGCCTCAAGTGTGGTAGTAAAATGGCCCCCCTGACGGACACTCGCTTTGTCTTTTGTGCCTCGAGGAATCAAACCAAGTAGACTCTTGTGCACATTGCACGAAGTTCTTGAAGCAGACGAGAAAGAACAGAGCTGCTAGACTTCGCATTGTGTTTTTGGAGTTAGTGCTCTCACCAATGTTGTCTCAGGACACTTTGGGACATGCATCAATGCCGACTCCTGCTTCAGCATTGACAGCTGCATTGTCCCCGATACCGGCTCATTCAGATGTTAACTGCCCGATGCTGAAACACTTGGCTCAGGTATCTCAGTCTGAAGTGCATATTCCCTCCAAAAATGCAGGGAGGGCAAGGATAATTGGCCAGTCAAGCACAAAGAGCATAAGAAAACTCCCCCTGTGCAAACTCCGTTGACCCTTGGAGGTCCACGGACCCCAATCCCACAGGGGCTGCTTTGCTTGACTCCTCGAGCTGAGAGCAGCAACAAGGTGTACCTCAGTCACCGTCGCTGTGTCCTATCCAGCTCATTGACTCTGAGCATGATATGGACAACACAGATCTCCCAGTCTTCCAAGTGTCGAAAGCCTGCACTCTGACCACGGAGCCGACACCTTTGTCCATCCTCCTCAACTCCGACCTAATGATCGAGAAAGGCCATTGGCACCAATCCACCCACCTCCACCCTCTTGGGATCAGTGGCAATGGCAATACATGTATGGGGCCTATCCATTCTCAGCAGCCCTGTCATAAGGATGGAATGTGAAGGAGTTCTTTCTTCCTCCCAGTGTCTCATCAGTGCTGTTCTGTTGTTTACTTCTTATCATTAACATGACCTTGTGGTGTCTACAGCTGCTGGGCACTACACTGGGAAGTTTTCTCGTTTTACTTGCTTGCTTTACTCGCGCGCGCGAAATGTATTCATTGGCTTTACTTATGCTAAGGGGGTGTTTGAATTTACTATAAGTCAGGGGCCTCCGTGTTTTACAGCAATTCCTGAGACAAGCTACAAATGTGTCTTTAGTTATGATTCACCAATCAACAGATTCTTCTTTTGAAGCCTTACTTTGTGTGACCTGACTAAGGAACCTGACAAAGTGTCAGGAATCCATTCATCCTTTCGACCCGTATCTCTCTGTCCGAGAGGAGCGGAAGTGAGGAAGAGATTATTACCCAGACAGCGTCTGGGGAAACAGCCCCTATGACCACTGTGACGACCAGTGAGATGACTATGTCTACCCTGGAGGAAGAGACTGGCACGGGGGCGCCTTTTTTGATCCCTTTTGGGGGGGCAAGCACACAAGTGGCCATCAGGCCGAAGGGACCACATTGGGAAAAGTTTCTTGGTGATACCATTGAAACCTGGACACTCACCCTTGGAACGCATTGGGAAAATCTTTATGACCGGCCCTTTCACAAACTCAATCTCAAAACGGGGCCAGGTGCAGTTTTCGGAGAGACTTTTGAAGCCGAGAACATTGCGGATACTTGACTGCATTTACTTGAACGTGGACAAGACCGACTCTGAATTTATATTTTACAGACTGAGGACCTGAGTGGTCCATTATGCTTCTTTCCTCCAATTCTATCCTCCCAGCAACCTTGTGTGGTAGGTTAAGGCTGAGACTCTCTTGAAGGAAAATGGCTTGCCCCCTCCCCCATTAAGAGCTGGGTCACACATGAAGTTACACTGCTAGATTTCTCATTACCTGAGGAATGTGAACACAGATAGTGTTATTTTCAGGTGACTGGTATATGAAAGGTGCCTGTTGGTTGTATTGCACTGAAATGGCTAATAAATGCAAGCACATTGTCACTATGACGTAGTGTACTGGCTAAGCAACTGAGCCAGGAAGTCCTCAGTTTGAATTTTTCCTCTGCCACAAACTCATTAGATGGCCTTATGCAAGATATTCTTTTTCAGCCTTAGCACCTCTCCATCTGCAGTATGGGGATATTGTTGCCATACATTACAGGGATATAGTAAAGATCACAGCGTGATAATATCTGCAACGTGCTTGGAACCCTTGAAGTGCTCTATGAATGGTATTATTGTAATTCAGTGTCATCTAATGGTAAACATCCAAGTGAGTGTCATGACTTCTCTTTTAATTTATGTGGTTCGATATAGTGTGTCTTTAACTTTCTTCTCATTTCTCTCTCTCTCTTGCTATGTAATGCTGCCACCAGGGATTTAATTCTATTAAATAATCTTTCCCAAGGTATTGTGCCCAAGCTCTAAGGCCCTTGAGGATGGGACTCTAGTAATGAAATAGCAAATCACTCTGGGTTAATAATAAACAAAATAAAACTTTATTTGCACAAGAACTGTATTGGTTTCAAAATGTTTTGTAACTTATCTCTTTAGTGAATAAAACTGTGTATACTAATAACTTCTGACTGAGTTGTCACACTCCCTCACTTCACAAACACACCTCACACTCAAATCCTCCTTTCTCTTCAGAATGTATGTTGCCCAATCTTTATTTTGTTTAACTCAGTTTAATCTTTCACTTCTTAACTCAGGATTTGTCAACTTCACTCTCACACACTTATAATACTTTGACAATCTTAGGTTTTGATGCTCTCCAGTCACTAATATGCTCTTTAAATTATTCTGCTTCCTTTTTAGAATCTTAAATGCTTTTCACAGCACTAATATCTGTATACTAATAGCCAGGGCTCTTTCTGTAGCAGGAACTCCTTTGCATATTAGGCGACACACCCTTAATATAGCCAGTCCTCCAAGAGCTTACAGTAGCCCCTGTAAGAAGAGCTCTATAAGCTCTTGGAGGATTGGCTTACATTAGGGATGTGTCATCTAATATGCAAAGGAGTTCCTGCTACAAAAAGAGCCCTGCTAATAGCCAAGAGTCCCATCTGCTTGTGGATACTTATTTTTGCCACCAGAGGGCTCGTTCTCCCCCAACAGGTTTTTCTAAAGACTCAGAAGACTCCCTGCTTGTGCAGAAAAATCCAAAAAGTAAAAAAACCCCCCAAGCCTCAGGGAGGGTTGAATTCTCCCCAATACCTTTTGAAATGGCCCCGTACTTCAGGCCCCACCACATTGACAGGGAGAGATTAGAATGTTCTGTGGGGAGGGGAGGCTTCTAACTGGTTTTGTCACTAAAAGGCAGGGGAAGGGCCCTTTCCAGGCCTTTTTTGGCCTTTCAGTGAGGGACCCTTAGGGCCAGGCCTAAAAAGGGTTGCCAGTTCCAGGATGGGAAGTTTCTAGAGGTTTTGTGGTGGAACCTAAGGAGGGCTGGGTTTGAGGAAGAGAGAAGCCTCAGCTGGATATAAAGCTACAGAGTCCACCCTCCAAAGCATCCATTTTCTCCAGGGAGTTCAGTCGTAATTCTGGGGGATCTCCATGCTCCACTTGGTAGTTGGCAACCCTAGGCTTGGCAGCAACTTGATGCCATCTCACTTTCATGACTCAAGTAGGCACAGCTGCTTGTTACTGTTCATCAGCAGTCACCCTGTGAAAGCCAGTGTGATGTAACAGAGCTTCAGAGTAGGGTCTGCAAGACCCAGGTTCAGATCCCCATCTTGCGGTGGAAGCTGACTGGGTGATTTTGGACTAGTCACACACTTTCAGCCTAACCAGCCTCACAGGATTGTTGTGCAGATAAAAAGAAGGAAAGAATAATGTAAGCTGCTTTGGTCCCCACTGTGGTGACAGATTGGACTGGAAACAGGGTTGCCAGGTTGGGAAATTCCTGGACATTTGAGGGGTGGCACCTGGGGAGGATGGGATTTGAGGAGGGGAGGAACTTCAGTCCGATATAACGCCATTTCCTCCACCCTCCAAACCAGCCATTTCCTCCACGAGAACTACCATTGCCAGCCTCCAGGTGAAGGCTGGAGATCACCCAGAATGTGACAGAGATCAGATACCCTGGATAAAATGACTGATTTGGAGGGTTGAGTCTATGGCATTATACCCTGCTGAGGCTGCTTACCTCCCCAAGCCTCACTGTCCCATGGCTCTGCCCCCAAATCTCCAGGAATTTCCCAACCTGGAGCTAGCAGCCCTAAGGTGAATTGATCTCTGTAGCTGGGAGAATCTCTTGTGATTCCCAGAATGCTGCCACTGCTGCTCTGGAGGGAGAGGAAGCAGGTGGATGGTTGGGAGCTCTGCCACCACCGCTGCTGCTGCTGTGTGGTGTGGGGGAGGAAGCAGCAGGAAGCTGAGAGAGTGATGGTGGCAGAAAGAGAGAGTGATGGGGTAGAGAGCAGAAAGAGAGAAAGTGATGATGTGGGGAGGCAGAAAAACAAAGAGAATGATGAAGAGGCAGAAAGAGAGAGGAAGTAACATGCATGGTGGAGAGATAGAAAGAAAAGGGGGGGCAGAAGGGAGAAAGTGTATGCGAGAGGTAGGGGGAGAGGGGAGGAAGCAGAGGTGTGAGGAATGGGATAACCATCCCTCAAGTTTCTTGTGGGCCTCTAATTCTAATTGTGGGATTCTAATTAGAAGACTACTTCTCAGACTCTGGACTGCTGGCTGAACACACTGACTGACTTTCTCCACACACACACTTAGCTCAGATGCTCTCAGTCATCAACCAGTCATCTCACTCACTCATCCCCCTCTTTCACCCACCTTGTTCTTCTGCAACTTACCAAACATTTAAAGAAACACACGCTTAAAACTTTCAGTCATTACAGAGAGAAAGCCTTTAGTGAATCTGTTGGAACACAGGTTTGAATCCAGGCCTTTAAAAGCCCAGATCAAACACTGTGTTTGCTGAACACTCTGGCTAAACAGCACTGACAAGGCATGTTTGTGCCTTGTCTCATGTGATCCCCAAATAACATTTGTTGCTTCCTGGTCTGTTTCAGAGCTAATAGCTGCTTGCTTTATTTGCAAACATTTCAAAGTCATTAAGTGTGCTACAAGAGACTGGACTGCATCAGAAATGAGAGTTTAATTTGAGTAAACTATTAACAAATATGAATGTTTGTGGAGAAATTCTCAGATGCTTATAATTCCAGAGTTCTTTTTCTTCTCCCAGGAGGCTATAATGGTCCATTTCCAGATAAGAATGGTAAGACTTTTGCCAAACTAAAATGTTACAGAAAACAACAAATTTAATTGAGGATAACTGGAATCCAAGAGGAATGAGGCTGCTTCTTTTAGCAATTTTTCTCCCCTTGGCCTTTTGGACTGTAGCACTTCTGGGAATTTGGACTACCTCTTGGCAGTTGTCCAGCTATTTGGATTTTCTGAACCTATCAACATGCTCCCATTTGAATGCCTCTTGGCTACATAGCCTTGGATGTAAGATACAGGCTATAATATTGCAGCACAAACAGGATAGTCTTTGGCTCACCGAGTCTGCAGTATCACCGAGGTCTGCTAAAGTGATGGCCAAGCCAGATGTGATGCGGAAGTCCTGTGAATGGATCACCCATCATCCCCTCTCACCCCCTTTAAATAGCAAAGTCCTAGTTTGGATCAGGATTGTAGGATGAAAGGAGGGGAGAGGTTTAAACTTGCCCTTCCATGCTTTTTTACCCACGTGAATTGCCCTCCCAGTCTTGCTATTTATACCACTTGGGCGAATTTAACAGGTCACTTTTGAGGGCAAGCATACAGTAACTGTGGCTTAGATTCTTTTTTTTTTTTTGGCAAATAAAATTTTATTTAAATATTTTAAAAAATCCAGACATAAACATCAAATACACACCCCACTCCCCATATAGAAAAACAACCTACAGTATATGCATAACAACAAAGAAAAGAAAAAAAAGAAAAAGGAGAGAAGTAAAAAACAAGCAACTTAAGGCATTGGTAGAGAGCTCAACATTCAGCATAAATACAAAGAGAATGAATTCTTTCCCCTTCTTTTTTCTTTTCCTATAAACATGCATAATTAATGTATAGTTACAACATGATTAAAGTATATAGAGAGGCTTATTTAACTTTATCCCATCATCTGAGGAAGGACTTAAACATACTTTGAGTATTGTTCTGAGTTGTGTATAAAATAAAATCGTGCCACGTTTCAAAAAAGTCTACAGTTTTGGCTTTGGATTTGATTATTCTAATTTGACTTGTTAATTTTTCAGCTATTGCAATCTGCCATAACTCAGAATACCATGAGTGTAATGTTAATAATTCTGCAGCTTTCCAACTATCCTGCCTGCTGCTATTAACATAAACTCTATCAGTCCTTTAGAAGTCACCTTTTCATTTTGTTGCTCCCATATTGTTAATAGGGCCAAAGCTGGTATAACACAGATGGTTTGACGTATAATTTTTGCAATTTCTGCAAAAATTTTCTCACAGAACTGTGACACTACTGGGCACAGCCACCACGTATGAATATAATTGCCTTGCTGATTACAATTCCTCCAGCATCTTTTATTATTTGTGTTGGTTTTTCTTGCAAGGCGAACTGGGGTGAAATACCACCTGTGTAATAATTTCAAAGAGTTCTCTCTAAGAGCTATTGATATAATTTTCCTTGTTTGGGTAAATCTTATTCCAAATATTTTGCTCGCTTTGTTCCAATATCTTTCTCCCATGTTATTTGCAACCCATTTAGTGAACCTGAATCTGTCTCAGTTAAATATGAGTATATTTTAGAGGTTATTCCTTTTACATTTGTCATATGTTGCATTAAAATCTGTTCAAATTTCAATAGCTTTCTAGTCATGGGCTGTGGTCACATGCGTGAGATGGGGGGAGTGAGGCTATTTGCTCCATAGCAATTTGACCTGCATTTGTGTGATCACACAGTCCATGGGAGCTGCGGGGGCGGCCCGCCACTGCGTGATCAGACACAAACTGCAGGTGAATCAGGGTTTTTTGGCTGCATGTTTCTGATGCGCTTAAATGGGGGATCAATGAAGTGCATCTCCACACTGAGGGCTTCCTATGGCAGTGTACGATGATGCGCATACTGGGAAGGGGGGGAAATGGCACAGAGTCAGGATGGCCTGATCAGACCATCCCGATGCCATGAGAGCGTACTGGTGCGATCACACGGGAAAGTCCATCTGTGGCCCGTAGCAACCTGTTTGATAGTGGACTTTCCCTAGGGTCTTTTAACTCCACTCTTGCAGTGGAGCAAAATGGGTTGCTGATGGATGCTGGCCGCTGACCAGATGTTCACGTCTGATCACGGCTGTTAAATCTGCCTGGCATTCACGCCTATGGCACAGTTAATTGTGCATGTGATCGCAGCCATGGTTTGCTTTACCATAGAGTTTATAATTAGGTAATGCAGCTGATATAGCGAAAACCAGTTTAACTCTCTTTGCAATTTTTCTTTTAATTGCATCACAGGAAAGGGAGTCTCATCTACATATAGATCTCTCATTCTATAGATCCCTTTTTCTTTCCATCTAATATAGCTTTCTGATTTATCCAGACATGAAAAATAGGGTTGTAGTATGAATGGAATCAACGGGGATATCTCTGGGATCAGTTTATTTTTCCATTTAATCAAAGTTTTTAATGTAGTATATAGGAAAAGGTTCTCTACCCATTTAATGTCTCTTTCTTTTTCCCCTCCAAAAATAATTTTCTCAGTTAAATTCAGATGTTTCTCAGCGCTTCCATGGTCACTCAAGACTTATCAGAGATTCCATTTAAATATGGCACCAAGACTCTCAGTTGGTTTGCCTCATAATATTTGCTTATATTTGGTTCTCCTCGTTCTCCTTCATCCGCCCTTTTGTATCTTATAGCCTTCATAAGTCTTGGCTTTTTACCTTGATGAATAAAATTGGTAAAGATTTTTTGCCAGCAAGCTAGATACCTTGATGTGATATATATGGGAAGTGTTTGAAAAAAGTAATTTAATTTTGGGAGTGCCATCATTTTGATAGCGTTGATTCTACCTACAATTGTCAACTGTAACTGGGACCATCTTTTAATATCTCTTCTTATTTGTAGAATAACAGGGTGGAAATTTAGCTGCTGTAATTTAATTAAATTCTTTGAGATAGCAACTCCCAGATATTTCAATGATTTATGATGTATGGAAAATCCTAACTCATTTCAAATTTCAAGTTGCATTTTTGGATTTATATTTATGTATAGTATTCCAGACTTCTTATAATTAATACATAATCCTGCAATTTTTCCATAATCATAAATCTCCTTCATTAATTCAGGTAGTGCTTCTTTACGATTTACCATTAATACAGCTACATCATCTGCAAACATATTAATTGTATGTACAGGTCCATTTATCTCTAGACCTTGAATTTGCTTATTAACCCTTGTTGCAGTTGCCAGAGGTTCTAATGAAAGGATAAAAAGCAAAGGTGACAAGGGACATCCCTGTTTAGTTCCTCTAGTTAGGGGAAAACTAGCAGAATCAAAACCATTTATTCGTACTCTAGCTTAGATTCTTTACCTCCTTTCTGCTTGTACTCCCCTATGTCCATTGCATAGGTATTCCTTCACTGTGCAGAGCCTGATAAGTATGACACTTAAAGGCAGCATTCCTATGATCACGTCGGCGAGAATGGCCTTTGCACAACAGTGGAAAGCGGATAAAGTACCGGATGTACAGGACTGGTTAAGGAAACTGCTATTTTTAGCTGAAATGGACAAAATGACTAAGAAACTAAACGGGCAAATGGCAGAACAATACTTAGAAGAATGGGAAGACCTGAAAATCTATACGGAAACTGAACATAAAATGAAAGGGAAAATGTATAACTTTGATTCTTATTGAAAATGAAGTTACGTCAGATTAAGTTAGATTTTTGTATATAAAACATAAGTTACCTGGTTTATAGATTGTTATAAGTTTCAACTTGATTACTTTTATTGTTTTTTGTTATTGGCAATAGCAGTGTTGGAAGCCTATTGGGGGGGAAGGGAGGAAGGGATATAATCTATAACTTGAATTGGAAATTATGTTTAAAAATGTTGAATATATTCCAATAAAAATCTTGGTTTTTTAAAAAAAAAGGCAGCATTCCAACAAGTGATTCAGCTTTAATGGTAGTGATTCAACAGCTCAGAACAGCTCAGAACAGACAACACAACATAGAGCAACAGGCTCTTATTTAAACAGTGCGGGCTTGCATAACCACGCCTATATTCATGCAACAACCAATAGCATTGCAGAGATAAAGTCCAATCAGTTTGCTTCCCTCCAGTACAATCCTTGTCTCCTGATTGGCCTGCTACGCAAAGTAACCAATCAGGTAGTGCCATTCTGGATACCAGCCTGTCAGTGGGATTTACATCAAGTTCAGGACATAACATCCCTCCACCCTATGAATGTACTACCTCTGAACAGATGTAGTCCTTCAGATAAGCCAGTTGCTGCCTAGACCATTGAGACCAACACAGGATCTCTGTCAGGGGTGTCTGCTCCTCACTAGTAGTCTGAGGACTACTGTTTGCCTGTGCAGCACCTGGGATTCTGCTCCTTGTCCGGTCAGAGCTACCTCCCTAGCTTCGGTGGCCTGAGGAGTTTCACCCACCTCTACCTCTTGAGGCACTGGTCTGGCGGTTTGGCTTTCTGTTTCTCGGTCAGGGGTGGACCATCGCTGGCGTAGCTGCTCGATGTGGCGCTTAAGTTGTCAGCCATCGTCTGTCTCAGCACCATGTAAGACAGTGACCCAGCTACTTCTGTGATGACACCTGGAAGCCAAAGGTGTCCCTCCCCATAGTTCCGGGCAAACACTAAGTCCCCTGTTTTAAAGGACCTGGGAGTTTCCCTGTCCTCCCTCTGGGGCAGCCGATCTGTGGTGAGATTGGGGTGGAGTCTGTCAAGGAGGGTGGTAAAGGAGAACAGATGCCACCTTTTGACTCCAGTCCCCCTGAGTCATTCTTCCCAGAGTGTCAGGTGATCCTGCCATAAGATGTGAGGGAGGGAAGGAGGGTAAGATGGTCTGTAACTTTTCATGCTTGGAATGTGGGAGGTGGGTAGGTTGCCTAGGTTACAGTGTGATTCCCAGCCTGGGCTATCTCCTATCTGAACCAAATGGCCTTGTCCTACGGTTTCGGTTTCTCCGGTGTGGACAGCTGGGCCCCTTTATGGCTTAAACAATTTTCACACCTAGTTCCCGCGTGCGGGCTATGTAGCCATTGGTAGATGCTAAGGGGGGGTTAGCTCAGTGGGGTATATCTGTAGATGTTCCTTTGTGTGCTTTATTCCTGACAATAGAATGTTAGTGTGCCTTTAGAATTGCTGCTCGAATAAACGCTATCTTCTTATGAAGCCTGGTGTTTGACTGACTTTCTGAAGTGCCTGACACAGAGCCTCCTTAGTTGTTCTAACCATTCTTTCTGCTTGCCTGTTTGTTGCAGGATGGAATGGCATGCTTTATTACATTGTCCTGCATAAATTTTGCAAACTCTGCAGACACAAGTTGAGGCCCGTTATCAGAAACTAAAGTGTCTGGCAACCCATGCGTAGCAAACAGTTTTCTCAGTGCTTTTACAACTGCCACAGTCATCATCTTGCTCATGAGGAGTACTTCAAGCCATTTAGAATAGGCAACTACCACAATCAAAAACACCTGCCTGTGAAATGGGCCAGCAAAGTACACATGGATTCTCTACCAGGGTCTGTGTGGGTTTTCCCAAGGATGCAGAGGAGCGTGGGGGGATTCAGTCTGAACAGTTGGCACTCATTGCAACCCTTCAACCACTTCTCAATCTCATGGTCTAACCGGGGCCACCAGACATAGCTCTGGGCCAGAGCTTTCATTTTTACTATGCCTGGATGACCCTTGTGCAGCGCCTCCAAGACCCGTTCCCGTACAAGACCCTGTTCCCCCACAACAGACAGCCATTATGTACCGACAGCTCTTTTTGACACGTACAATAAGCTTGAAATTCTGGCGGCAAACAACCCGTTGGCCACCCCCTCCACACCCAGTTAAGCACCTGGGTAATTGTGGAATCCTTTGCTGATTTAGTGGCAATGTCCGAGGCATGGACTGGCGGCTGTGACAGTTCTTCCAGGGCCATTACCTCTTAGGCGGGAGCAGGGTTCGGAGCAGGTCCCGGAATGGGACACCAGCTTAAGGCGTCTGCATGTCCCATTGCCTTGCCAGGGCAGTGTTCAAGTTCAAAATCATAAGCTGCCAGGAAAACCGTCCAGCGCAGCATACGGGGTGAGAGGACTGGAGGCGTTTGGCGACCCACTGCAAAGAGGCCCAGCAAGGGTTTATGGTAGGTCACCATTACAAACTTCCGTCCGTACAAAAAATGATGGAATTCTTTAACACCGGCGATCAATGCAAGTCCCTCCTTATCTATTTGAGCATAATTTCTCTCAGCACCCGTCAGTGTCCTTGAATAATAAGCTATTGGTGCTTCCCACCCATTCGCTATTTTGTGGCTGAAGACGGCACCAATTCCAAATGGGGAGGCATCTGCAGCCAGGATTAGTGGCTTCCCTTCATCATAGTGCGTTAACACAGAATTAGACACTAGCAAGTCTTTTATTCCCTTAAACGCTTCATCATGCCGCAGCCCCCAGGTCCACCGCGCCTCTTTTTCAAGAAGTTTGTGCAATGGTTTGCCATTAACGCCTTGTGGGGCAAGAAGGTGTGGTAGAAATTTAAAATGCCCAAGAAGGACTGCGGCTCTTTTTTTGTTTTGGGCTTTGGGGCTCATTGGATGGCAGCAACCTTACTCTTCATGGAGTGGACGCCCTGTTCATCAATTAGAAACCGAAGAAATTCGACCTGGGAAACCCCGAACTGGCATTTTTGCTTTTTAACTTTTAATCTTGCCACTTGGAATCAGCCCAGCACACCCCTAATACACTCTGCCAGTTCATCCTCAGTGGCACCAGCAACCAGCACATCGTCAAAATAAGGCACCACCCCTGGCAGATCCCTCAGCAATCCCTCCATCAAACTCTGAAAGATACCAGGAGCTACATTGACCCTGTAAATGATTGACCCTGAATACTCCTCTATGGGTCACAATCGTCTGTGCTTCAGCTGCCCTGGGGTCCATGGGCAACTGCTGGTATGCTTGTGCGAGATCGAGTTTTGCAAACAGTCAGCTAAGCCAATACGTGGCTTATAATGGGAACGGGGTAAGAGTGCTGTTGTGAAGCTTTGTTTAAGGTACATTTATAGTCAGCGCATATCCTGACTGAACCATCTGGTTTGATTGGTGTTACAATGGGTGTTTCCCATATCTCATAAAGCACAGGCTCTAAAACCCCCTGAGCCATCAACTTATCTAGTTCTGCCTCGGTTTTCAGTTTGAGGGCAAGTGGCACAGTTCTGTACCGCAACCTGATGGGCGCTACTGAGGGGTCTAGCTCAAACATGACTGGTGGACCCATATACTTTCCCAGGGTTCCGTCAAACACTTTGGGGAACTCCACATACAGGGAAGTTCATTTATTTCCACCAATGTGGTCGATCCCAGACACAGCAATTCCCAGAGCCTCAAACTATTCTAACCCAAGCAGACTTGCCCTCCGTCCCTCAGCCACTTGGAGACCTAGGGTCCCCTTAAACCCTTTAAATTGTACCTCAAAGGTGGCTTCCCCAGCCACTGGTATGCGCCGCCCTTGGAAATCTAAGAGATGCACCCCACTGGGTGGTAATATGCGGCGACTCCAGTGAGGAAACAAACGATGAAAAGTCTCTGTGGATATGATGGTCAACACCGATCCTGAGTCGACCTCCATCTCGCACGGCATTCCGTCCAGCAGCATGGTGACATGGATCTTCCCCCTGGTGTGATTTTGGGTGCTCAGGACAGTTGTAGGGCTGGAACGGCTGGTGGTCACGTTGCACTCCACTTCCCTCCGTGGTCTGACGTCCTTTCTCAACATCTCTGGGGATGACTGAGGTGACTTCTTTGGACCTGTTGCCTTGCAGATTCTGGCCGGATGCCCCGCTTGTTGCAGTTTCGGCACCATAGGTCACGTGCCCAGCACTGTTTCCACTCGTGATTGCTGCCACAACCTGCGCATGACTGCCAATGTGTTGCTTTCCTTGTGGTCCGCTGTGGCTTCGCTCTCTGCATCTGATGAACATCATCGCCCTCGCCCTCGGAATCTCTGATCGACTCATGATGAACCGCCTTCTTGACCCGTGGTTGCGACAGCCCAGTGGCTTGCCGGACCTCCCGTGTGGACCGTTTGGCTGCTTCCGCGGCTATAGCCTCTGCATAGGCTGTAGCGTAGGTGAGTTCAGCTTTGGCGAACAGCCGTTGCTGCAGACGCTCATCTCTAAGGCCACACAGCAACCGGTCCCGCAAGGCCGTCTCCAGGTCAGAGAAACCACACATGTGGGCAGCTTTCATCAGCTCAGTGACAAATTCCAGGATCAATTCTCCAACCTTCTGGTCCCATTTATAGAACGTGTGGTGGCACGCAATTTCTGACGGACTAGGCGCATCGTGATTTTTCAGCTTTGCTTTTAGGTCCGCCAATGACACCATCAGGATGTCGGTCGGCGCGATCAGGGACCTTGCCATGTCAAACACGGCTTGGCCGCAGGAACTCAGCAGGACCGCTGATTTCGTGTCCTCATCCTCGATTTGGTGTGCCCTTAGATGACACTTGAACTGTGTTATGTACAATTCCCAGTCTTCCAGGCCTGTTTTGAACGCCTTGAACTTGGCACTGGCTGCCATCCCTCTCACCGGTTCTGCCGGTGGGTTGGCAGAGTGCTGTTCTGTTGGTGGCAGAGCCACGACTGGTTCTGCTTCGTCTGCCGTTGTGTCGGTATTCAGCGGGGCTGCCTACCCGCTAGGTCCCATCCTCGTCGCCACTGATAAGTATGACACTTAAAGGCAGCGTTCCAACAAGTGATTCAGCTTTAATGGTAGCGATTAAACAGCTCAGAACAGACAACACAACATAGAGCAACAGAGTAGCCAATCAGGCAGTTCCATTCTGGATACCAGCCTGTCAATGGGATTTACATCAAGCTCAGGACATAACAGAGCCCATGTTCTTCTGGTGCTAGTTCCTTTTGCTGGTGGAAAACCAATGTCTTTGAAGGAGCCAAAAAGCGCCTAGCGTGAGAGGAGCGTGCTCCACAGTGGCAGTCCACTTTTTCAGGTTTCAAAGTCAGCCCCATGTAAAGTATGTTGAACTAGCTTAGATGTGATCGGAACACAGATCACTGTGGCCAAATCACACTTTTCAAGGAAAAGTCATAGTTGGCATTATCAACCAAAGCTGGTAAAAGGTGTTACATGCTACAGAAGAAACTTGAGTTTTCAGCTGTTGGCCAGGATCCAGCAGCACCCCAAGCTATAAACCTGCTCCTTCAGCAAGAGTGCAGTGCAACCCCATCCAGGGCAGGCTCACTCCCCAGTCCTTGAGCAGCTTTGCCAATGGCCAATAGTACCTCCGTCTTGCCTGAACTGAATTTCATAGAATCATAGAACCATAGAATGTTAGAGTTGGAAGGGACCTTGCAGGCCATCTAGACCAGCCCCCTGCACTCTGCAGGAACACAGCCGAAACCCCTACATACCTACAACATACCCAAAAGATGGTTGTCCAGTCTCCTCTTGAAAACGTCCAGCGAAGGAGCATCCACCACCTCCCGAGGCAGTCTGTTCCACTGCTCAACCACTCTGACAGTCAGGAATTGGGATTGAGCAGGTTGAGGAAGAAGTACTTTTCTCCCTTTCTCACAATACAAGAACTCGTGGGCACTCTATGAAATTGCTGAGCAGTCGGGTTAGAACGGATAAAAGGAAGTACTTCTTCACCCAAAGAGTGATTAACATATGGAATTCACTGTCACAGGAGGTCGTGGCAGCTGCAAGCATGGACAGTTTCAAGAGGGAATTAGATAAACATATGGAGCAGAAGTCCACCAGTGGCTATTAGCCACAGGGTATAGATGGGAACTCTCAGTCTGGGGCAGGTGATGCACTCTATTCTTGGTGCTGGAGGGGGCAGCAGTGGGAGGGCTTCTGGTGCCCTGGCCCCACTGCTGGACCTCCTGATGGCACCTGGTATATTTTGGCCGCTGTGTGACAGAGTGTTGGACTAGATGGGCCATTGGCCTGATCCAACATTGGCTTCTCTTATGTTCTTATGTTCTTAAGTTTCTCCTGATATTAAGCCAGTAACGACTCCCTTGTAATTTCCACCCATTAGATCTAGTCTTGCAATCCGGAGCAAGAGAGAATAGATCCACTCCATCTTCTACATGACAGCCCTTCAAATACTTGAAGACTGCAATCATGTCCCCTCTAAACCTTCTCTTTCCCAGGCTAAACAGACCCAACTCCCTCAGCCTTTCCTCATAAGACTTGGACTCCAACCCTCTCACCATCCTGGTCGCCCTCCTCTGGACCCACTTTGCCTCTCAGTTGGTTCTTATCACATCACCTTCTTTAGGCACCTGTTCAGGATTTCTATAGACCAACCTGTCTTAGCTGATGAGAAGAAATAGATGCTTTGTGCATACTGGTTGCCCTGAGTCTCTGGATGATCTCTCCCAGTGGCTCCATGTAGATATTAAACAGCATGGGAGACAAGGTGGATGCTAGAGGACTCTATATCATTCATACCAGGGGGTTGGACAGCAGCCCCCCAGCATTAGCTTCTGTAATTGGTCAGACAAATAAGAGCAGAAGCTCTGAAGCAGAGTGCCCCCCCACTCCCAACTTAGTTATCCTTTCCAGAAGGATACCATAGCTGATGGTATCAAAAGCTGCCAAACGGGCCAGAAGAATCATCACGGATGCACCTTCACCTGCCACTCTCCCAATGAAGGCTGTTATTACGTCCTAAACCCAGGCCAGAATCCAGATTGCAGTGCACTGAATTCCCTTGCTGACGCATTGAAGAAGAAGGAACCAAGTATCAGGAAAACTGGATGGCATGGGCAGAGCTCTTTACAGAGTGATTCTAGAACAGATCATGGACTTGCACTGCCGTTTTCTAGAACTATATAACTTTCAAAATTAAGAAATAAATTAAAACCAGTGTGGGTTAATAATTCTGGACTCTGAAGTCCTCCACGCTTTGGCTTATGCTACAAATAAAGGCAAGGCCAGAAGGACAGATTCTTTAATATATGTATACGTTCAGGGATCGTTTCGTAGAAAAAGAGGTGCAGGAGCTCATTAACATACCTATTAGCATAACTCATTAGCATATGCCACTCCCCCATATCACCGGAAGTGGGTCAGAAGGAGAAGCAAAAAAGGGGGGGGGAGGCATCTTCAAAAGCCCCCTTCCCTTCCCCAGCCAGCCTGCCAAGGTGGGGTGGGAGGGAAGCGAAGGGAGAAGGGGTTTAAAGTTTAAACCTCTTCTTTCTAGAGTCATGCCAAAACGGTGGCATGATCTTTCCATTGTATTCTATGAGGTCATAGGATACAACAGGGGATCGGGCTGCTGCTGTGGCACGACTCTAGAGAGAAGGAGTTTAAACTTGAAACCCCTTCTCTTTTTGCTTCCTCTGCAAGCCCGCTTTCTTTTCTTCCCCTTAAACTGCAAGATTCTTAGTACTGCTACATTTTTAAAAAACTTTACCAAGAGAGCTAAGATTGAAATCCTGGGCACACTTACTTAAGATTGTCCCACTGAATTTAGTGTGATTTCTGAGTAAATTTGCAAGTCTAATTTCTTCTGTTCCATTTTGTACCTCTAATAACCTGTGACTTGCAGGGAGCCTGGTGCAAAGCCAACATGTTAAGTGTGTATTCCTTACGAGGGCAGTTACTTGTGGTGCTCTTTTTTGACGTAGCAGCTCACCCTTGCAAAACTTACGCTTGTTGCTTGCCACACTGTTTAGCTAACCATAGCACAGGGAGAAACATTTTATAGTGTTTTTAGATTAAACTTCTGAGAACCGAGGGAAACTAAAGAGAGATAAGATTTAAAAACTGGAGGAAATGCAGATCAGCTCAGATATTGATAGCCTACTTCCAGAGCAGTACATTTGACAAGTCTGGGCTTGGCTGCATTTTTGTTGCAAGCCTCTCAGTGGAAAAGGACAGAGAAGGGTGAGGAGATCCCAAGAACCCAGCTCTTATTCCCCGCCTGCTAGTGGATATGCCAGGTTTTCTCTACTGTTCAAATCTTGGCCTAAAAATGCAAAGGTAACATATCCTGTACACTGAGCCCCTACTCCTGTAACCTTTCCTTGCTAAGAACAATGGCTGTCCTGTGTATCAAAGTAACAGATGCTGTTTCTGGCAAGGGCTTCAGCTGCCAGTGTAAACTGCTCTGGGGTGATTGAACTTGACCCAACCCAGAGCTTTGCTGGCAGTGCACCAAAAGTTTGGGCCGGGCGGTGGTGGTGAAGAAAAGGAATAGCACTTCATAGTGCACAGATTTGTAAATGTAGCCTCCTAAAGTGATACAACAGGGGATTGGGCTGCTGCTGCTGTGGCACGACTCTAGAGAGAAGGAGTTTAAACTTTAAACATAACAGCGTTCCGTGCGCCTTGGTGTTTAGTCATGCCGGCCACATGACCACGGAAACGTCTTCGGACAGCGCTGGCTCTTCGGCTCTGAAACGGAGATGAGCACCGCAACCCTAGAGTCGGATTCGACTGGCTTGCGAGCAGGGGAACCTTTACCTTTACCTAAAGTGATACAGACACTGGCAGAAATGCAGATCTACTCTGGTATTATTGGTCTCTGAAGGGCCATATACCGATCAGGGGTGGATCAGTATGGACAGGGGGGGAAATGCACTTACTTGGGTTCAAGATGGAGTTGGTCCCTATCGACACGTTGCTGTATCACTGTAACTATAATAGAAGCCAGTGTCTTATGTGGACCATGTCCCTGGGAAAGAGTTACGGGGCAATGGAGGTTTTTCCATGAAAACAAAACTGTAGTATGAACTATTGCAAATGTAGTAAGAAATGATGTACAGAACTGTGAGGGGTCCCGTTATGTTCACTTAGCTATCATCATCTGGTCCCTAAACACATAATGTGAACAAAGGCCTTACTGTGTATCAAAAATGTAGTTTGGTTTTGATTTTTTTTAAAGGGCTGGGTTAGCAGAGGGCTGGTGCAGCTAGAAAATTACTGGTTTAAATGTTCCCTCTACCACAAGTTCACAAAGTGGCTTTAGGTAAACATTTCTCTTACTTGCAGCTCTCTACCTGCAAAGTGAGGATACACATAATGGCCTTCCTCACAAGACTGTTGTAGACATTGTTGAAATAATAATAGTAATTGTGAAGTGCTTTGGAAATTGGAAATGCACAATAATCAGACTGGGATTTGTTAATTGTAGGCTCTGTTTGATTTGTTTTAATGAAGGCAAAGTTTGCTCTGAACTTAATAAACTGAGCAGTTAAGTGCATTGGAATTTAAGCTTTATTTACTGCTGATCTACTGTATTTACTGCCCAAGATTGCTAGCATTAAAAAAAGAAAGAAATTGCAAATAAATACGCTTACGTTAGGGTGGACAACTTGTTCATTAATGAGAGGCCTCCCTAGAAATCCATCAGGAGCCAGACAGTGACAAGTATTTGAACTTGCATGTTGTATTATAATTGTATTATTTATACATTTCTTCCCTGAGTTTTTATCACTCGAATAACCAAGACCATCTGACAGCCCTTTAAAAAAATCATATGATAAGAACAGTAAGTCATAAAACATAAAAAATATCCTATAAAACTTTAGAAGTAAAGGCTGGAGATTCCAGCAGCCACATTACTTTACACACTTTTAACATGTTTTCTTAAATGAAATTCTGGAGCCTTTCCTGTGTTCCCACAGAATCAACACTGCTCATGGATAGGCTCCAGCAATTAATACCTCTGTGCATGGCTCTAGACCTAGGAAGCAGGGAAGTCTCCTTCCCAGAGGCAGCGGGGGGGCGGGAATGCACAAATGCTGCTGGGGAATGATTTTATCAGAACCTCAAGTCTTGCACAGAAGGCTTGAAGGAGACAAGCGGAGAGAGCCTGTGGGGCATTTGGGCCCCCTTTTGTGCTCTCTTGCAAGTGAGGTATCCCCATGAAATGCCACAAATGTGTTTACAGTTATGTACATGAAGGCTCCCTCCTCCTCCTCCTCCTCCTCTTCCAGACTGGAACATTTGAGAGAGAGTATTTTTAAATACACACAGCCTGTTTCCAGTGCTTTATGCAACTACCTTACTGTTGGAAATTGAATACCCTGCCAGAAGCCAAAGGGATGCACCTGAGCTTGCTCTTTCTTGGGCTAAATGACACTAAAATATTAGAGGTTTCAGGCCTGGAGGAGACAGCTTAAGAGACAACAGTATTTCCCCCAAGGCTTCCCCTAAGTCTCCCCCCACTTCTTACACTAGTAGGGATATTTACCTGTGTAACCTTAGCAGATAGTTTGCTTAAAAGTCTCCCTCTGCCTTTCCTTCAAATGGGAGCCTGTGGCTTGAGGGACAAAGAGTTGGACTTGGGCCGGAGAGACTTTGGTTCAAATCCCCACCCAGCAATAAAGCGTGACCGTGTTGTCTGCACAGCAAGAATTTATGCTCGGTTTCTAGTTAAAATGTTACCAGCTTTAGTGTTCAGCTATTGAAGATTGTTCTAATTAAAATGATTTTTGAAAAGTAAATAGAAATTATTGCATTGCTGCCCTCCTTTGTTTTTGTGTTCAAATGCAAGTGAATGGGAAGAGAGACGAAGATGCCTTCAAGCGGGAGCAAGACTTGGGGGAAAAATTGCAGCTGGTCTTCTGTAACCACAGCGCAGGGCTGCCAACCTCCAGATGGTCCTGGAGATCTCCTGGAATTACAACTGTTCTCCAGACTACGAAGATCAGTTTTCCTGGAGAAATTGGCTCCTTTGCAGGGTGGAACCTGTGGCAGTCTACCTAGGATTGACAGGCCAAGCCCAGCAGTGGGCAGGAGGGGTGGGGGCAGAGGCACAGCAAGGGGGGGGGTGTCCATGACAGCTTACTGATATCGTTTTGGGGCAAAATCCAGATGTGACAGTGTATAGCTCTAGGAATGGTTGGAAATTCAGTGGTAAAACCGTAGACTCCTAGAGCTATGTGCTGTCACTTGCGGGTTTTTCCTAAAAGAGATGTCATCATGCTGGTGGCATTGCCAGGTTTTTAAAATTATTTTTCTCCCGCCATCACTTGGAGTGAAAGCAGGAGAAAGCTAAAAGGAACCCTGGCTACATGGCCAGTTTGGATTGGTGGCAGGCAAAGGGAGCTCGGGCAGGGGATGCCCTGCCCAAACTGGATGCTTGGAAGCACTAATTATACCTAGGGTTGCCAGCCTCCAGGTGGGCCCTGGAGATCGCCCGCTTTTACAACTGAGCCCCAGCTGACAGAGATCAGCTCTCCCGGAGAAAATGGCTGCTTTGGAGGGTGGACTCTGTGGCCTTGGGCCATGCTGAGGCCCCTCCTCAGACCCCACCTTCTCCTGGATCCACCCCCAAAGTCTCCAGGTATTTTCCAGCCCAGACCTGGCAACCCTATACCCCACTCCTCCCCAAATCTCTGCGATTTTCCCAACCTGGACTTGGAGCCCTACGTTTGTTTGCATAGAATGGTGATTTTTGCATAGTATGAACAGTTACTAAGGAAGTCATAATGCAGAAGTCTTGTTTACACTGGTAACCCAAACCTCACACTTGGTACTTTTAAATCAACTTCTTACGTTAGACTCTTGGCATAGTGCCTAAGAATCTAGTTTGTTTTATTGACTGATTTAGTAGATTAAAAGTGCTCTCCTAAACAGAATTATACACTTTTAAATCCAGTGAATTCAATGGGTTTAGAAGGATGTAATTGTGTTTAGGATTGTTCTGCAGGACTCTTGAGCTTAGGTCGAAATCGTTAGTGCTGGCCTATGTCAAGCCCTGTTCATTTATCCTCAGTTCTTTATCTGTAAAATGGGAACAATAATGATTTACCACCCAGGGTTCTTGTGCCGATGGTGACATAAAAGGCCGTTGTTAGTGTCCATACATAAATGTCCCTACATTATAAAATAATAATTTTGCTGTCTTGCTGCCTGCCAACAGACAGTTCACAGCAAGAATCTGAACAAAAGGAAAGCAAAGTAGGCTGAGAAAATGAGGCCAAGCAAGTGCATCCTTTTGTTTCATAGCCTAGATTTTTGGGCCAGGGAAGGGGCGAGGAGCAAACCCCCCCCCCACTTCTCCTGGTCCCATTCCAAATTCATATAACCGTAAAGTGATGCTGCCTCCTGAGGAGGGGAGCACAGCCTGTACATTTTCAACATTCTTGCTGGAGTTAACAACTTAGAAACATGACTCCCCAAAAGAGGGAGGGCTCGGCCTATTTGTGTGTGTGTGTGCCTGTGTGTGTGTGTAAAGTTTAGTCACGAAAGGGGGGTGGAAAAAGGAGAAAAATGCAGAGCCTGAGGGTAGCCTCTGACATTGCAGTGGGCTGGCAGGCAGCTCCCAAACAATGTGCTTAGTATTATCCCCGGGACTGGAGCTGTCGGATGGGGCTGGCGCGCTCTGCCCTACCTGTGCAGCTTGGGCTATCTTTGGATAGGTGCCAGCGTGCCGAGAGGGTTATTTCCCCCTCTGCATTCCCTCCCTCCCTCCCTCCCTCCCTCCCTCCTCCCGCGTGTGGTGTGTGGCTCCCCCCACCCCCCTGCAGGAGTTGTCCCAAAAGCCTAGAAGCAGCTCTTTTTGTAACAACACCTCCTTTTTCTTTTTCCCCCTCCTTTGGGGGGGGGATTTACTCATCTGTTCTTTCTTGCCCTGCTTCCGTTTTCCTGGGTGAGGCCCCTTTTCTTCCTCCGTCCATAAATGCTTCAGTTTGGAACCAAGGGCTTCTTGTTTTTAATTCCTCCCCTCCATCTCACTCCTTTTCTGCTTCTGCACAGGTTGCAACCTCTCCTGTCACAAGAAATGTGAAGCCAAGGTAAGAGCTGCTTGTTTCTGCTCTTATTATCTTACAATAACATTGTGGTTTGTGCTGCTTTCCCCTCCTGTCTGATGTGAATCTTCTCTTTGAAAGTGATTCGGATGGCGGGGGGGCTCTTCTGTTGTTCTCCTCTCTCCCTGCGCTTCGTTTATTTAAAAAGCGATGATTGTTGTTCAAGATGAAATTTGCCAGGTTCCCACCAGGTCTGGAAGTTCCTGTTACAAACCGTCTGGGAACACCTCAGTCCTGAGCTGCTAGCAAGGAAAGCAATGGACCTACCTTGACATGTATGGCTTTTTAAAAATTGCAGCAAGCCTCTTGAAACAATCCTTCCTGGGCCAGTACTATGGTGGTTTGCCTAGTTCTTTTTTTATTTCTTTTTCTTTTCTGTAAGGAAGACTGCTGTATTAGCAGAAAAGGTTTGTAGATGCCTTCAGGGAAAGTGATCTTGCCTCATGTGTGGATGTAAGATAAATGCAGCCTCTTCAAAATTATTCTGTCTTTACTAACTCACATTAGTAGGTCATGGCCTTTGAAGCAGTTGGGGACGCCCAGGGCAGATGAGTTCAGCTATAAGAAAATCTTTTTGCTTTCTGTGTGCTTTAGTAAAATCCTTTTCGCTTGGCTCTTGATGTACCAAGAGTGCTTTACAGTGGTGCTAAGCCCTCATACATGCCTTGTACTATTCTCATTTAACAGACAGGGTGCTGAGACCAAGACATAGAGATTTGCCCAGGATACTATAGTGAGTTCAAAGCTTAGGATGTAATATGAACTCAGGTCCTTGCCTATCCCTCTGTCTCTTTTGGACTACAATGGTTCTTGGAAGCCTGGTAGGCAAATGTCAGCAAGTATGTTGGTGACATCCACCAAGGAAAGAGATACTGAAGCTCTTCGTGCCTTTCCCAGGTGATGAAGTTACAGAATGGGGAAGTAGTACCCATCAAATTGAATTGCAGTGGCACAAACATGGCTCATTCCTGGCTATACCTGGTCAGTGTTCTTCAATCCCAAGGGTACAAATTTTCCATTCGCAAAATTTCTCTTTTCCCTCCGTTAGTCCATGACGGGCAGCCCTTTAACATACTCAGCTGAATCAGAAGATATGTTCCGGATGTGATGCTATATGGCAAGTGGCAGATCCTCCTGTATTGGTTTCAAAGGCAGATGGTTTTCTTTTGTGTCCGCCTTTTGTTATACTTCAGATATTCATTGGTCTGAAGAATTCCAGAATCTCAATGACTGAGAAAATACCAAAGTGCCAGTTATGACCACAGCCACGGTCTGCTAATAGGGATTTTTGCATAGTTGATTAAGAGGTGGTGGTACCTGTTGTATATCTTCATACATATTCTTATGCTGTTTGCAGTTTTTCTGATGCATTCATTGTGCAAAGGGATCTGAATGTCTGACTGTACATTTGCTGTATTGTCCTTGCAAAGTATAATATTCTGGCCTCCCAAATGCTACCTTACTGGCTTCTGGGCTTGGCTACTCAGAGATGCTTCACTTGCCGTGTTAGCCTTTGCTGAGCTGTGGGTTTGACAACCTTCACCCACTCTTTATTTTTCACCTTCTTTTTCTGAACTCTTTTCATACTCTGTTCCGGGAGAGTCATCTCTTTCCCATCCTCTTCGCATTCTCTATCCTACCTTTCACTGTAGAAGAGAATAAGGAGGCTAGCACATCTTTTGTTACCTGGCTGATGTATACTAGTGATTCTGCTGGCTCCTGATTTTCTGGACAAAATAAAAGACTCATGGAGGCCTTAGTATTGGAGGGTCGTTTTGGGAAGGTGGTTGTAGGTATTCCATTAGGTCTTGACCTTTGTTTGTATGTCATAGCAATGATGAAAGCAGAGGGAAGGAGAAGGTGCATTCAGTGAACAATTTTTGAACATAAGGGATGAGAACAGATTATTCAAATCTATTTCAGGGCAGTGACCACAAAAATGGATGGTCGGGATGCGTGTGTGAGGGGTTTGTAGAAGCCAAGGCCTTTGCAACAGCTACATCAGGATGCAACTCAAGGCAAGATTAGCAGTGCTGTCCCAGGCAGAGTTATATCCTTCTAAGCCTATTGATTTAAATGGACTTAACTCTGTTTAGGATTCTGTTGTAGGTTTGGAATGTGAACAGATTACTTAGCACAGTGGACAAATCCATATCAGCAATGATGGACTGTTTGAGGAATCAATATCGTGGGGAGCCAAGTTAAGATAGGAGAATATGTAAGAAGGTCGAAACAAACAAGCCTCTTAGACAGAGGCGTCATTATGATTGGTACCCTGCAGGAAGACGACAAAGCTCTGCTCCTCTTGCGTTTGTATCTCATCTTTCTAAGAAACAAGCTGAGCGTATCCCCAATGAGCTCCAGCACCCTTACTGCAGCTGCAGGAGGTTCCCCTATTATTTAAGGTAGCTCTGTGCATGGGAAGGAATTTGTGTACAATAGCTGACCCTTCCGCAGAAGTGAATGAAGAAACCTGTTTCTCCAGGAGTTCCATGAACACTTCCATGTATGACAGACCTCTTGATTGGGACCTTACTGTCCAGTTCTTTGAAAGATTATTAGCTACTGTTGGTAGTAGGGATTTTTTAGTGCTAAAATCAGTATCTCATTTTTAAAAAGTACTGGTCTTATCTGTTAATGCTGTCAGTGGTCTTCACATGTCTTGTAACTCTTTGCATCCTGGCTGCTATACTGTTTTGTTTTTTTACTTTAAAAAAGAGTGTTGGGCTGATCCTGGACTATTTTTGCAATCCAATAGGGACAGCTCATTCTCCTACCTCACTTTTAAGGGCTTTGTAAATGCCTACAAAATAAGCACTGTCTGAAAGTGCTTTTATGTTTGACTGTCCAAGTTTTCTTGTAATCTGTTTGAAACAATTGTGGTACAGCACGAGAGCCTTTGCAAAGTTGCTCCAGTCTAAGCCCATTATTTCAGTGGCCTTATACAAGAGTATCTCTGCATAGGATTGCACTGTAAGTATATGGATTATATAAGTTAAAGTGTGGACAGCATATTTTGTGGGAAACATGGGAATAGCATGTTGGGGCAAAAAAGTTAAAAATTCTAGTCTCGATCACCTTTGAAGTAGTTCATTTTGGCCCTTACAAGTTACATGTATTGTTACAAGTTACGTGTATTCTCATGTGAAAGGGCTACGCTGTGAATGAATGACGGAGGCCCGGGTCCAAACCTCCAATCCATGTTTTAAGCAGTCCTGAACCACAACGTATAAAGCATACCAGAATGTACGGAAACATGATGAAGTTTCAAAACCCAGCAAAACTGCTATCATAACACTTTAGAGCATAAGATTTAAACTGTAATTGCCAGCCCAGGTTAGGCTATTATCTCACACACATACATGTGCACTTTCCCCTCATCACTGCCACTGCCATTCAGTCAGATTTAGAGGTCCAACCCATTTCAGCAAAAAACAAGAGAAGCACTGAAAGCAAACACAGCCACCTTCACAAATGAAGCCTGAATGAAATACAACAGCATTTAACTGATTCCAGTCTTGTGACAAGTACCACACCATAGGCATTCAAAGGGATATTGTCTGAAGTTCAAACACACAAAAGGTGACCTTGGCTGCTAAAATACATGCCCCTGAGAGGCCACACGACTTACTTCAGTGCCTAACTGTACCATAAACTCCTGAAGTGACCTTGGGCATGTCCATGTACCTTTCTCAGGGCCTTCATTCCTCTCTTACTATTTTATCTCGTTAAACACAGCCAGTCTCTCTAACCTTTCCTCTCAAATTATAAGATTGTTCTAACAATTAACCGCTCTTTCACCTGTTCCTGTGTATAAATTTACTTCCACTTCAGTCTACTTTCTTTACCCACAATCCGTTGAGTAGTTATAGCATATAATTCACTGGCACTATTGGAAAACAGAGAGAAAAGAATTTGAATCCTTAAAAATGGGACAGGGACTGAAGAATAAATAATGAGTATGATTAGAGAAGAAAATTTATTATCAGATATTCCCTGTTCATGACCTCCAGTATGGTGCACTGGGCAGGACACTGTGCCTCAGCCTGACCTACCTCGCAGAGGTGTTCTACAACGGATCATCCTGTGGGTGATGGCCTGAGCTTCTTAGAGGAAGGGGCAGGAAACCAATGCATACAAATAAATAAAACATCCCTCTACAGAAACCCACCTTTTCCATTAAGCCTTTAGCTACATCCCCCTACTCCCCATCTTTACTCAAGTTCAAACATCTCCTCCATCCTCCCTCCAGTTTAGCCATTTAAATCAATGGATTGAGAAAGGTGTAATTCTGCTTAGGATGGCACTGGCAGATTGTTAATGCCTTGGGATAAAGTCTTTTTGTTATGTTACTTGGTAAAATTTGATCTACTAGCATGGTATCCTCTCTCATGTTTGGGGGAAAGATGATTTTTGAGCTAAAACCATGATGCAGCCACCACTATTCCTTACAGTGGCAGCTGCCATTACATGTGAGTGTTTTTCAGACACGGACTGTGTCCTGATCACATGAACTATTTTCATGTCAGTACAGCGCATTTCTGGCAGTGGCTAATGATGCTGTGAAAACTTTCCACACAAGGGATCACTGAGGTTTACATTCCTGACTGTACAGGTCAACTCCCAAGTTGTCTACCCTGCAGATTTCATAGTTGTATTTTATGCAGTTTGGGTTCTGAACTGGAGATCCAAGGACTGAACCAGACTTCCACCGGCTTTATCTTTTCCCCTAGAGTCCCTATCAAAACTTAATCTTCTACTTCAAAAAAAGCAAATCCCTTTGCCAGTCTGGCTCTTAAAGGGAGTTTTTGTGAAGCTCTTTCTATCTTCCATTCTTCCCCTTTCTCCTACCAAGTCAGTGGCTTCATATCATCCAAACACTTGCACTTCATATCCATGAGGCCCATATTGATACCAAATTTATTATATATCCTGGCCATCCGTGAGGGGATTGGATAGTGCTGACTCCTGAAACAGGGTCTGTTTATTTATTTAAAATATTATTATGCCTACCTTTCCCCTGAGCAGGTCAGGAGCCAAAATAGGTCTGAAGAATAAATAGCTCTTGGAGTCCTGGAATACAGATGTTGGCCATCCCTGAGTTCTCGTGTATCTCCTTTGCATTCCCTGTTCCTTCTCATGTGCCTCCGTTTAATGAACATTTTCTTTTCTCTGTGTCTATATAGCTTTGGTTATATGGGTTGGGTTCCCTCAAGATGCACAGGGCTTGAAGGATTTAAGGGGAACAGGAGCAAGCATTATTTCCATTTTAAGGTCTGTGGTCAAGCTTTGCTAGGCAGCTACACAGGATGTGGAGAGTGTCGGCCTGCTCTCTGTCCTGCTGCCCTCCAGGGAAAGCAAAATGCTCAAGCTGGGATGAAAGGTAGCTTGAGTTGGTTTCAGACAAATCATTTGCTAACGCTCTTGCATATTAATCAAAGATCCTTTCCTGGAGATACAAAACTGTCCATTCTGCATTGAAACCAAGATCCAAAGTGGTGGAAAATTGCTGAAGAGATCATTTGCTTTACCTCCCCTGCATGGAGCTAAGATAATTAAGCTCAGGTGGATGTTTATGCAACCTGCTTGTGGAATACATGGGCCTCCCGAATTCCCTTTAGTGACTTCTCTTCCTCTCCAGTGATTCTCTTAATCATAAAGGATCCCCTTTCTTTTCTTCTACAAGATAAGGACCCATATATCACCAGGCCACCTTTTAGTAACCCAGCTTAAAATTAAAAAGAAACAACAACAAAACTTTGGTGACTGGAGTGAGATTCCCCCCTCCTTGGTGTGGGGTTAGACTGAAGGCTGTGGCTGAAAGAGCGGTATCATAAAAGGAAAGGAAAGGATACTGGGTGCGTTTAGACAGCGTGCTGGAGCGGTTTAAACTGCTCCGGCACGATGCGTTTTTTTTTTAAACTGGAGAATCGCGATCAGACTCACCTCCTCCTCCCGAGCTCCCCGCCGTCCTCCTGCAGGTGGGGGGGGGAGTGTTTCCCCTCTCCTTTGAGCATGCGCACAGGCAGCCCTCTCCCGAACAGGAAGTTTGGCGGGTGCGCAGAAGAGCGAGCTCAACAGGTCCCTTTAAAGTTTAAATGAAGACTCCTTTTTAAAATGGCCTCCCCGAGATCCCGGACTCCTCTAAATGCCTAAACTAGGCACCAGTGAACCTTTTCTTTTTTTAACTTAAGTGCGGAGCTCCGCTCAAGCGCACACCGGTAAAGAAAAAAAAATGGAGGACTAAAACCGGAAGCTGGAGGCAGCTTCCCAGAGGGGAGGGGGGGTTGAAGCACCCGGAAGTGGCTGGATGGAGCGATCAGACAGCGGAAAGTGCGGCTTGAAACGGAGAATCATGGAAAACACCACTTGGGTAAGTGGTGTCAAAATACTCCATTTCAAAGGGGGTTTGCTCCAGAAAGCGACAGCTGGGGATGGTAGGCAGATGTTGGGTGTGTGAACGCACAGGTAAAAGCCCGTTTCTGAGCCATGCCGAAAACGGCTCAAACGGCGCGTCTGAACGCACCCACTATGTAACATTTAACCTTAAGTGAAATGCTTGCAACTCAAGACGATTCTTTCATAGGTAAAGGCAAGGCTTTTTTTGTAGACAAAGCCCTGTAGGAACTCATTAGCATAATAGGCCACACCCAACAGCAGAAAATCATTAGCATATTAGGCCACACCCTGCCAGCACTGCTCATTAGCATATTAGGCCACACCTCCATGTTGCCAGAAGTGTGGTCATCCAGCCACACCCACCTTTTGCTTCTTATTCTGTTTACCGTGTTTGTTGTCAAAACCCAGGGCTTTTTTTGTAGCAGGAACTCTTTGTATTTTAGGCCACACACCCCTAATGTAGCCAATCCTAATGAGTTTCTGCTGTTGGGTGTGGCCTATTATGCTAATGAGTTCCTGCTGGGTGTGGCCAACTTGGGAGCCAGCTGGAACTCCGTTCCTGCGCGTTCCTGCCCAAAAATAGCCCTGGGTAAAGATAAAGAAGAGACGAAGAAGAAGAGGAGGTTGGATTTATACCCCGCCCTTCACTGCCCAGAGGAGTCTCAGAGTGGCTTACAAACTCCTTTCCCTTCTCCTCCCCACAACAGACACCCTGTTTTTCAAGAACAGTTGTGCCAGTACTATGGCTTGCCCAAGGTCACCCAGCAGGTGCAAGTGGGTAAAGGTTTCCCTTGCTCAAAAGCCAGTTGAATCCGACTCTAGGGATGTGGTGCTCATCTCCATTTCCAAGCCGAAAAGCCAGCACTGTCCAGAGATGTTTCCGTGGTCATGTGGCCAGCATGACTAGACACCCAGGCACACGGAATGCTGCTACCTTCCCCACGAAGTGGTACCTGTTTAACTACTTGCAATTTCTTGCTTCCGAACTGCTAGGTTGGCAAAAGCTCGGACCAGAGATGGGACCTCACTCCATCATGCAGCACTCGGGTCTCGAACTGCTGAACTACCAACCTTCCGGTCTGCGTCTTCACCACTTGAGCCACCGCAGCCCCTAATTTTTTCGTAGTATGCCTTGAATGACTGCAGCGGCTGCTTGCTCTCCATCCTCTTTATATGATTGTCTCTTCTGAGAGCCTTGACCTGGATGGCTCAGGCTAGCCTGAGCTGCTGTGCAGAGTTGCCGTGCGGGGTGGCAATGCAGAGGCAGGCAATGGCGAGCCACCTCTGAACGTCTCTTGCCTTGAAAACCCTGCAGGGTGGCCACAAGTCCTCTCTGATTTGATGGCACTTTGCACTACCCACCATACTTTTGAAAAATATTATCTCTCTCTAGAAGAGTCTGTTCATATGACAAAGTATGCCTCTTTCTATCATTCTTACAGTATAGAAATGGTCAGCTGTGCAATAACCCCAGTTCCTCTTCAGATGTTCAAAGTTTTTCAGGGACAATAGTCTGGAATATTTTTTTTTTAAAACCCTCCTAAAAAGGAGAGAATTTTATTGCTTTTTATAATAAGAAAGAGGTAGGGTATATAGATGGGCTAAGAAAAGGGTGGAGTGAATTTTTCTGTTAAAAGGTTAGTTTTAGTTAATATAAATACAGTTTTTGGCAACCACCGTGGTTGGGAGATCTTCTTTTCACCTTTCAAGAGTCCGAAGTAACTCTGTTAGTAAAGTTAGTAATGTCCCTTGGGGTTAGTTGTTAATCAGCTCCTTTCTGACGCTTCACGAACAGTTATTTCTTAGGGTGTCTTCCTTTTATATCTCTCAAATTGTAAGATGGGCCCTCTTTGGCCTTCACATCTCCCGCTCCAGCACCTCCCTCCTCCGGGCCGCTGCCCTCTTCGCTGCTTGATTCCGTCCAAATTGCGAGTGCTGCATCTTCCTCTGTACTGGCATGTCTCTTCAGAAATTCTTGTGCTTTGAAGACGGAGTCAATCTTCTCTCTTTTATCCTTATATTTAAACACCAGTCCTTCGGGGAAACACCATCTGCAAATAGTCTGATGTCTTTGTAAAAAAGTGGTCAATCCTTTATATGCTTTCCTTTTCATACGGATTTCGTAAGGAACATCTTTCAAGGTTCTGATAGTCTGCTCTCCAATCTTCAAGGGCACCGCTGAAACTGCACGTAAAATTTGATCTCTAGTACGCTGCTTAGTAAACTTGACAACCACTTCTGCTGGCAGATTGTTTTTCTTTGTAAAGGCGGAGTAGGCTCTATAGGCCATATCCATCTCTTCTTTTAATTCTTGCGCTTCTCTGCCAGTTAAGGGTGCCAAGGCATTCGCCAGTATAGATCTGAGATCCTCTTTCTCTTCTTCTTTAATGCCCTGAAAGCGGAGAGTCAGGTTGGATTTCTCCATCTGCAACATTAAAATTCTTTTTTCTTGCGTATCCTGATGCTTTTCTAATTTGTTGACCCTTTTCTTTATTTTCCTGGTGTCTTCCGTCGAGACCATTATAGTCTGGAATATTTTAAGAAGGATTAGGGCAGGCTGACTCTTGTCTGAACTGAATGAAGATTGGGGCAATAAGGGACACTGAACATGGACTGGGAAACGTGGAAGGGCTATGGTCCTCATCAGGCCATAGGGAGGCATCTGACAAAGGCAGTTCTGGCTCACAGAAACTTATGCCACAATAAACCCACTAGTCTTCAAGGTATCCTAAGACTCATTTCAGAGCCTCACCACTACTGTGACCACTGAAAACCATTTCCAACTCATCTCACCTTTCAGTTTTATGAGCCTTCATCAGAAACATCCCAAACAATTTCCAGTGTGAAGACTGCAGGCTTGTTAAACAGATGTGCACTCAGGGAGGTGTGGTAAATGCAGCACAGGATGCCAGGGCTATTTAAAACAGGCAGCAGTCCGACTCTTTGTGTTCTGAGTCCCTTCTTGCCCTTTCAAGCTTTCTGAAGCCAGTTTGTTTTAGGAATGGTAACTTTGTTTACCAATAGAACTAGCTCTGGAGTAAGTTTAAAAAGTGGGCTTAGAATTGCCGCTTATGTTTGCCTTTCTCTGAGGGCTCTTCTGGTTGTTTGGTCAAACATGAAACTGAGGCCTAGGTGCAATGCTTCTGGCGCATGGTGCAGAGAAGGAGCAGGATGGCGCTGTGTGACGAGTTACGAAAGATCCATCCTTAGAAGCCCCGTTGCCCTGGGTTGCTCCATACAGACCCAGGAAAGGGGGGGGGGAAGGGCGGTTGCTTTTTGCTTACAATAGGGGCTGCCCATCAAGTTGGCCTGTGCTATTAATAAGCCCTTACCTCAGCATTTTGGCATCTCTTCTTCCCTGCATTCCTGGTCATGGGGATGTGGAGCTCTTCCCCCCTCCCCTAGGGGAGAAATTGTTTCCTTGAATTGGCTCCAAACTTATTTGGCACTCGATTGCTAAAATTGCTGACATCTGGTCAGTGTTATGCTTAAACATGAGGCTGATCGTAAAAAAACCCCAACAACCCAACAACCAATAGGAGTGGGACTGGGGTGGGGGGAAGAGCTGTTGCTGACAGAGTTAGCTTCCTGCACAGGCAAAAATCTATTGCTTCTGTAATATATTGCAATACTGGGAAATTCCTTTCTAGAGTTGTCCTGATGATTGTTTGTCCCCTTTTATCTTTTGCCCTTGCTGGTCTGAATGCGTGGCTTTGTAGGTTTGTTGAATATTTGCAGAAGATCATATACCTATGAACCTGTCACCAGTGCTCCTCAAGTGTGATAATACACTTTCTCAGTCTGAGTTCTGAATGCACCCAGAACTATATTTCATCCAGCCTTACGTGGTCTAAGTGTCAGTGGCCAGCAATGGACCAGAGGGAGCTGAATATCCTCCCAAGATGCATCTCATTTCTTTTTTAATATCAGTGAAAAAGAAATTAGAGAGACTGGTAGCACTTTGCAGTGGAAAGTGCTGAATAGTTTTACAAACAGTATTTTGTAATTATTGCGTTACAGAAGCAGTTTTACAAAGATTTATGTTCTTTCCCCCCTTTTGAGCAAATACTTCTATTTTCTATTTTTTCCTGAATTTGCATGAGAGACAGCGCTGTAGGGGAATTGGAGGCCAGGGGGTGGGTTTTTCCCTTGCTTTGGGCTTTGTTAAAGAAAAAAGAAAAAAGCCAATTCCTTCTAGTGATTATAGGAGTCATAGGCTGGAGGTTTAAAATGTTACTTGATGTAAATTTGGTTTCTCTTTGATTTTGATGTACCACTCACACATAATCAGAGCATGTGGTACCTGTGATCCTTCCATTATACATGATCTGCATTTTGTTTGAATAGCGCAATGTGCATACAAACAGAACACTGGATTATTTCTTTATTTAAAACATTTATGTGCCACCTTTCTATCCAGTTTAGGATCTACCAGGCTTTTGGTATGCGGTTGCATTTACTGAAGCTGTATGCACATGAAAAAATACAAGGGTTGCCCTATTCACGCAACATGGTGGCTCTGTGTGTTAGGAGGATCACAGGCTGGTGATTACATGTGGTTGCTGCCCCAGAATCAAATGTCTGAGAAGGGCTGCTCTGGACTTTGATGAATCAGGGCTCTCTCTGTATGAATAGAGAAGAACAATGGTGGTTTCACCTTAGTCATGCGGCAGTCCTCCCTAAGAGGAGGAGACAGATGAAGGAAGGAGAATTGGAGCTATGAAAGTATGACACACAACAACAGATTTTTGTGGCACCTTAAGGCTAGCTAATTTATTGTGGCATAAACATTCATGAGTAAGATCCTTTGTTACATGCAGAAGTATAAAATGTGATAGCATCAAGAGTCCTCATGTTTGTGCCAAACTGCAGTCAGCCACCAGTGTCAATTGCCTGCCCTCCCCAGGAGGGATAATTTCTGAAACAGAAGCAGAGATTATTGCAAGATGATTGTGTGGACTTAATTTATTCTGCTGGGCATCATCCTGTCATTAGATGCCTCAATGAGTCACATTACTAGTTGCAGAGGGCTTTTTCTCAAACTATCAGAGTATCTATGTTCTTTGCTTCTCTAAGGATGTTTTTAGTTCAGTGGCACTCCATGACTCACAAAGATTGCCATGACGCCTGGAGGAGAGCAAGCCAGCAGGGGGAAAGGGAGAGTGACAAAAAAAACTCCCCCCCCATCGCCAAATTGATTTTTCCCCCTGTGTGGTTGCCATGGTGGTGGTCATTTTACTCTCTCATCTTGCTCTCCTCTTGGCAGCTGTGTTGAGTGTTGTGTTGAGAGCACAGAGGCTGCAGAGGTGGGAGTGGGTTGCTGGGTTTACTTCCATCCCTGGTACAAGTCTGTACCTTAGGGAGCTCTTATAGCTTACCTGTCCTCCAGCTCTCTAGTGGTGGCTGTTTCAAGGTGAGAATCACCTGCCAATCACAAGCCCACCATGCAGTGGCTTTGTTCACCTTCTTGAAACATGGGAATGTCCCACATTTCTCAGAAGAGCTACAGGTGGCATAGAGTCATAGACTCATAGAGTTGGAAGAGACCTCCAGGGTCATTTAGTCCAACCCCCTGCACAATGTGGGAAATTCACAAATTCCTCTCCCCCCACCCCCTGCAGTGACCGCTGTTCCACACCCAGAAGATGACAAAAAACCTCCAGGATCTTCAGCCAAACTGGCCTGGAGAAAAATTGCTTCCTGGCCCCAAAGTGGCGGTCACCATTTCCCTGGGTGTGTAAGAAAGGGCCACAAGAACTAGGCACTGAGGCAAACCTTCCTGCCCTCCTTCTCAAGATCTGCCTAATTTCACAGAATCAGCATTGCTGTCAGATGGCCATCTAGCCTCTGTTTGAAAACCTCCAAAGAACCTTTTGAGGACGCCTGCTCCACTGAGGACCTGCTCTAACTGTCAGGAAATTCTTCCTAATGTTTAGTTGAAAACTCTTCTGATTTAATTTCAACCCATTGGTTCTGGTCCAATGTTCTGGGGCAACAGAAAACAACACTGTACCATCCTCTGTATGACAGCCCTTCAGGTCCTTGAAGACCTGATATCACCTCTCACTTATCTCCTCTCCAGGCTAAACATACCCACCTCCTTCAACCTTTCCTCATAGGACTTGGTCCCCAGATGCCTCACCATCTTCGTTGCCCTCCTCTGGACATGTTCCAGCTTGTTTAGATCCTTCTTAAATTGTGGTGCCCAGAACTGAACACCATACTCTAGGTGGGGTCTAACCAGAGCAGAGTAAAGTGATACCATCGCTTTGCGTGATCTGGACACTATACTTCTGTTGATACAGCCCAAAATTGCATTTGTCTTTTTAGCTGAGACATCACACTGCTGACTCATATTCAGTGTATGGTCTAGTAAGACCCCTAGATCCTTTTCACGCACATTACTGCCAAGATAAGTCTTCCCCATCCTATAGTTATGTATTTGATTTTTCCTGCCTAAATGCAGAACTTTACTTTTATCCCCATTGAAATTCATTTTATTTGTTTTACCCCATTGGCATAAAATACCTTTACTCCATTGGCATAAAATACCTTAAAAGGATTACTATAGAAAGAAGTATACATTTAAAACCATACACAGCCAAACGTATAAAACATAATGTAGCATAAAACATTTACTCATTGGAAATTTACCTGACATAGTTTTTTCACTGATTGTAAAAACATGGCTATGTTCATTGATATTTCTGGATCAGAGTCATTTAGAAGACAATGCACTTTTAGGGCATCAGAAAGGTTCATCATGTTGGCTAGGATGGGATTTAAGATCATCCTGTATCCTAACTCTGTCTTCTTCCAAATTGTTTACCCCTCCCACTTTACTATCATCTGCGAATTTAAGAAGCATTCCCTCTATTCCTTCATCCAAATCATTTACAAAGATGACGAGCAAAACAGGTCCCAGGACAGATCCTTGAGGCACTCCGCTTGTCACTCCTCACCACGAGGATGGGGTACCATTCACAAGCACTCTTGGTGTTGTGACCTGTCAACGAACCACATGTGACTCCCAAGCATGAGTATCACTGTTTCAGTTTCGTCAGTTTGTGATTATTTTTAGGTGTGACTGCTTTGCTGGAGAACTCCAACACAGAACTACAGTTCCTAAATTACCGTTTCACAGAACTACAATTCCCAAAGTTCCGTAGTTGTAGAAGGCATTGCAGTTAAACAGATTTAAAATTGGTTTGATGTATAGTGCGGACTATAGATATTGTTTCTTTAACCAGTTCAAACATTTGAGGTAAATGACTCTGTAATGGCCAGAATGCCCTGACCTGGATAGTCAGCCCTGGCTCGTATTTGGATGGGCGATCACCAAGGAATACCAGGTTGTGACACAGAGGCAGGCAATGGGAAACCATCTCTGAACATCTCGTGCACTGGAAACTGTGACTTGCCTTGAAAACTGTGACTTGATGGCTCTTTCTACCAAAACAAAGGCCAGAATAACTTTTCTCAAAGAAATTCAGAGAGTTAGTCTGTGGGTCTTCAGTGATAATGATTTATGGGCTGTTCTTACCTCAAACTACATGATATTTTAAAACAACCATTAACTGACTTTGAACTCATTCTTAAACAATCTCAAATAACTAGGAAACACTTAATTTCTAAAGTATATATGGTTTTATCAGAATAAAAAAAGACAAATGCCTAGCATGCCAAAAGTTATGGCAGCCAGCTAGTGACAAAGCTTTAACACCAAATGATTGGGACAACATTTGGAGCTCATCTCCCTTTAAGTTTAGTATATTATCATTAAGCCGAAGCCGACATGGGCCTGTGCACTCAAAGAGGGGCCTGCCGCGGAAGTCTCCTGGCCCAGGAAAAAGGATCTTCGCCAGGGGCTCGAAGACACCGAGGCTGTAGCGCAGACGCCGGAGCCCCGCCGGAAGAAGAACGGGAAGCCCTGCTTGGGGTGCTGATAGGATGTCCCTCCCCCCAGTGATTGTGGCCCTAGTTAGGAAAGGATTAAATAATGTGTAAACCGCTCTGAGACCCTTCGGGGCTTGAGCGGTATATAAGCTGAATAAATAAATAAATAAATTAAGGCTACAGACATTTAAGATACTATCCCAGTGGTATCTTGCTCCACAAGAGTTGGCATAGATATCTAAAGCAGCAAGTCCGCTATGCTGAAAAAAATGTGGGAACGTTGGAAACCATCTTCATTGTTGGCTACATTGTTCCAACATCAAAACTTTTCGGGAACAAATACTTAAACAAATCGAAACTATAACAGGAACTGAACTTTCCCCTACCCCAGATCACTTATTTCTGAATAGCTAGAAACCTAGAAATTGCTCTTCTTCCCTCTCTGACACCATTTCAGTTCTTTTATTAGCTGCTAAAACTGCAATAGCCTCACACTGGAAAAGTATATTAATCCCAGATTTATCATTATGGCACAAAAAACTATGGGACCAATACATTATGGCAAAAATAACTGACAACCTATCCTATCTTGATTCTCAAATTTCCTCATTCAACTTTGTTACAACTTTGTTTCCCATTATGGAATACTTAGTAAAACAAGATGGACTCTCTAATGTGATTGATGATCTATGTCTGTGGTAACTATAAAGCAAAAGTGTCGAACTCATTTGTTATGAGGGCTGGATCTGGCATAAATGTCACTTTGTTGGGCCAGACCATGGGTCCCATAAAATGTAACATGAGGTACCAGAGATATAAACTTTAAAAAGATGATTTCAGATGGCAAATGGCAGTAGCAGGCTTGACTGGATTAGATGTGATATGCAGAAGGGTAGTAGGCATGGACATATCAGCATTGGTAATGAGACAGGGAACTTAGGTCTCAATTTCATCCAGAAGGATTCAGTCCAGAAGAATGCAAAGAATCTCTCCTTATATATATAATTGAGTAGTGGGGTGGCACTTTCTGAACATTCCACACACCTCTCAATCAGTTGGCTCCATGATGTGTCACTCAGAAGCTGTCCTTGTCCACTGGCTGCGTTGCCTGAGACCCACCCACAGAGGTGGTGCCCGCCAAAACTTTCCTCAGAAGATGGTTGCTTTGCTCTGGTGAACACAGCTATTGTCTTCGCTCTCTTCGCCAGACGATGATTGATTCCCTCAGGGGACAAAACCCACCGTCTTTAGCCTCCAAGCCAAGTTTGCTGAGGCAACGCTTTCCAGAATGGAAAACCCCCCACCAAGTACACAGCTGTAAGCATGGTGGAGGCAGAGGGGGGAACAGCCCAAGTTGTCACAAAAAGCCAGTGGATACACACACAAGCAGAGATAGAGGATGGGACCAGACACACAGAAAACAGGAAGCCAAAAACCTGAGGCATGCTGCAAAGCAGAAAGACAGACACAGTCACAGACAGATCTACGTAGGCATGCACAAATAGGAGGAGTGCAGGAACAACGGGCTGAAGTGGAGAATGTTCAGAAAGTGCTACCCCACTACTCAATTATATATAAGGAGAGATACTGCTAATATGTACTTAACCTGCTTCCAGCCAATGCATTCATTTCTTTCTAGAGCTCGTTGTCTTGCTTTTATAATGGACTTTACTGCTAGTAAATGGACATAAGTCTGAAGAAGTGAGCAGTGACTCACAAAAGATCATACCCTGCCACAAATTTTGTTAGTCTTCAAGGTGTTACTGGGCTCTTACTCTTTCTACAGCTATAAGAAACCACAACATTTGAAAACAAGTAGGGGGACATTTTAACCTTCCAGGACATTCAGTTGATGAGCTAAGAGTAGCAGTTCTCTTACAAAGGAATTTCAAAGGGAGATTAGAAAGAGAGACTGTTTAATTGCAACTGATAATGAATCTCAATGCATCTTCCTGGGCTTAATTGAAACCTAGGTTTCTTCTCTCATTATTAATGGCTGCTATTGTTATTTGGGATCTCCAAGATATAAGGACAGATTGACTCAGATTCTAGCTGTATCTGAAGAAGTGAGCAGTGACTCATGAAAGCTCATGCCCTGAACAAATTTTGGCTGAGGTCAGACTGGCAGTTTGAAGTGTGAGGGAGTCATGGCAAAAAGACTGATAATTTACCTTGTTTCAAGGCACAGATTTTGCGGTTAACTTTGGTGGCTTGCTGGGGGTTTGCATACGTAATGGAGAAATGGGCCAGGAAACCGGGGTAGTCTGACAGGAGCAGGGACGAGGAGACCAGGAGCGGCGTGGCCCATTTCATTGCTTGCCCCTTCAACAGACTGACGATAAAACAAACCTTTGTCTTGTTGTTTGGGAAGTCACGGTCTTTCAACTCAATGTACAGTTTGCACTGGGCGAGAAAGGCTGGAAACTCCTCCACATTCCCACAGAATTTCTCGGGAGGGTTTACAGGACAGTGGGGTGGTGGAATGGTGGTGGAAGTAGCTTGCTGCTGCGTGTGCAGGTGGCTAACTACCTGTGTAAGTTGTTGCAGCTGAGTAACCAAATCTGCCAGCTGAAACTCCTCTCCACCTGCTTCATCCATGGTGGGGGATGAGTGTGTGTTTGGGGTGCCAGCAATCTGTCATGGGCTGGGGTGCAGGGCCAGGCAAACGTGGGGCAGTCCGAGCACAGTCCGAGGTCGGAGCCGGCCAAGACTAAATAACCAAGTTCAAGGGTAGGACGAGTGGGGTGGTCGAGAGACACAGTCAGTCCGAGGTCAGAGTTGACCAGGACCAAATAACCAAGTTCAAGGGGTAAGACGAACGGGGTGGTCAAGAGACAGTTCAGAGTCAGAAACCGAGCAAGCTGAGAAAACCGGGGAGCCAAGTCCAAGTCACCAACCGTTAGCGTGGTCAAGAGGTCCGAGAGTTGAGGGTCCAGAGTATGAGAGCCGTGAGTCAAGAGTCTGAGAGGCAAGGGTCAAGAATCTGGGGGGGGGCGAGGTGCAGAGTAGCGAGGTCAAGACAAGCCGAGGTCGAGGAGCCGGGTCGAGGAGCTGGGTTGAGGAGCCAGGGGGATCAAACCAAGAATGAGGCATCAGGAACCAGAGTGGTGTGGCGCAGAGCTTTGCGGATGCGACTAGTTGCTGGCACGAGTTTGCTGTCATGCCAGCAGGGGCTAAATAGGAATCTGAGTGGCCGTTAATTAGCACTCCTCAAACATGTCCCAGCTCCTGCTAATACTCAGGGCTCCATGAGCGCCGGGTGCACAGGTGTGCTTCGTTCCGCCGGGCTGCCAAGTCCTGCCGGCGCTGCTCTCATAAACGAGACACTGATGGTGGCAAGTCATGGGGCGTGTCACTCGAGCAGCAATCTGCCCTAGCTGTTGCTGGACCGGCCTCAGAGCTTGCCGCGTTGTCAGGTGTGAGGGTTCCTGGTGTGGAGAGCTCACCCCTGTCGGCACTTAGCTCTTCCACGGGCGCCAAGGGCTCGGGCTCGGCACATTTACATTGCACATTTGCAAGATGACAACGACTGTACGTGTGGTACGGAGAGAGAAAGAGACCACTGTCATTCTGGAGCTGGGTTTTTCTTTTCCAATATTTTTCTTGTTTTTACGCACATCATATTCTGTGGTTCTGTTGAATTAATTTTACTTGGTGGAAAGAATAAGTGCAATGATGAGGCCATAGAGACCCAAGACTTCAGCAAAGATTAAGATCATGCCCACAAATAACCTGGGATGCTGCGCTGTCCCCTTTACACCCACATCACCCACAATGCTGATGGCAAAGCTCACAGCCAGACTGCTCAGGCCCAATGCCGGCCCCTAGACCTGCACCCAGCTGGAGGAAGGTCCTGTACACCATGATGGTATCTGTGAGGGAGTTGGTGATGAGAACTGCCACGACCGGGCTGTAGATTGCTATAATGGCCGCCATGACCACAGAGATTATGAACTTCATGATCAGCAGACATGGCTGCACTGCCTGTTCCACTTTTTGCTGTGCCATATGCAGCTCCCAAGGCACTGAAGACCATGGCTGCCGAGGCACCCATGACGGTGAAGAAAGAGGCGTATTCCAGAGGAGAGGGCATGGCTGAGCCATGTGGAGCAGCCAGGTGAGGAGGAAGGGAAGGGGGAGGAAGGGGGGGAGAAAGAAGAGGAAAGGACGGCTACCACGCTACCGAGCGAGGCTCAGGGAGAAGGACGGGCAGTGCCTTCTCGCTGCTACCCACCTCCTGTGGCAATCAAACATCCCAGGAAGAGCCTGTTTGCAAAGAAAAATGGCAGAACTCCTTTTTTCTTTTTTTTGCAATTTTTATTTCTTAACGAGGTGGAGGGGCTCACAAAGTGGCAGCGCTGGTCTCCTGCTGGCTCCCTCCGCCTCTTGCTGGTCCATGCTGCTCTGGGGCCAATATAAATCTTCTTGAGTAATAAGGGTTCCAGAACATAACTAGTGCAATTAGGTCTGTAAGCTGTCTTTTTTTTTTTTTTTGAGCAACAATTTGGGACAATCAAGGGTCCCTTAAAGAAAACCGTAGACCGCAATGCAATCATTTTATGGAGCTTTTCCATCTCTGATTTTCTCCCAGTCACTTCTTCCCTTCCGATCCATGGAAAATGATTTACAGTAAAAAGTGTCTCCGAACCTTAAAAATATTTCTGGGTGATTATTCCTGCATTGCTGTTATAAAACAAGGGAGCCATTCCTCATGCAAAGATTTCCTTTGTTAAAACCACTTTTTCCTTGTAACAAAACAGTGGGGAAATGTGAAAACTGCACAACTAAAGTTGTATCTTGTAAGAACGTACATATGGCTCTCTTGCTGCAAAACCCATGCATTTATTGTGCAGTAAAGTGGTTAGGCTGAGAAGTCCTCAGTAAGTAATAGATTCTGGAGTACCATTCACCAATGGAGACTGTAAGGCTCTTCAGCCTACCTCTCAACAACATAAACCTGCTGCTCCATATTGTGTACAACAAAACAACACACAGTTGTTAAAGATTTTGAGATCCACAGAGGAGTGCCTCACTGATTTGTAAATGCTGCCCTACTTAATGTCACACATTGGCAGTTCTCTGGTGTGATGTCATCACCCTGGGGTTCCAGGGTGAAAGGTGCCTTTGAAGCATGATAGAGTGTATGTGTGTGTTGAATTAAGGATTAGCACACTTTATCCATTTGAAACGACAAGGGGGGATTATAGCTGAGCAAAATGTTGGCAGTGAGAAGGTTTATGGGGCGGTAGGGTGGGGAAAGAGTGAGCACCAGGCAAATGCTACTATAAACAGGTAATGGAGCAGACCTTCAGCTGCATAAACATAGGGGCAGACCATGGCCCAACAGAGGGAATATTGTTCCTGCTGTATCCCTGTTAAAATGTACAGAACCTTTGGTTGTGAGCAGATTGGCCTAGTTTATGGGCTCACTGATGGGTAGTCTTGCTTGCAAAGGGTGTGCCTGCAAGACAGGATCCTCTCTTCTTGTACATGATTTTGTAACCTCTCTTCTAGCTCCAGGGCCCACTTGATTTCTGGAAGATTCTATTTGATAGATTCATAAGGGTTTTATATTTCTAACTCAGTATGTTCCTGTGTATCTCTGACACTCTTGCACGCTGTTTTAAAGAGAGCATGAAATTTCTCTGCTCCATCACCCATCAAAAAACCTGTTTTCCTTGTGCTGGTGTGTTCTACCTTCAAGCCTGTCCAAAAGGCTGCATGCACAAATTAAAAATAATGTCTTTTGTCTCTTGGTTTTTTCCCCAGGCTGTGAACAATGTGTCATGAAATATGGCAAACGACCCATTTTAATTGCAAGTATAGCCTCTAGAAATCTCAATGTGTGCATGGGCTATTTCAAGTGCTACAGTAAAGGGCATGTCCCTACATTTTCACCGTGGGTCAACTATGTGTCTTTTGTTTAGAATGTCTGAAAGATGTTAATGAATCTGAGAACATGTGGTAAACATGTGTCAGAGTTCACCTAGAGATACAGGAAGCAGAAAATTCTAATAGCACTCTTTCACTAATTGTTTGCACAGAGTCTTTCACATCTTCCAACAATTTGACTGAGGGTTTTAGAGAGCAGTCTACTGGTGTGTTCCATGAGTCCCATCTGTCTGTTTCTCATGCTGCTGATCTGAATATTAACCAAAATTGGTCACCTCAGACAACCCCGTCTCTCTTCGCCTCATGGTACTGCCAGCTCTCAGTTCATTATGAGCAGAATCCTCCAGATACCTTTTGCTGCTTTTGTTCCAGAACAAGAAGTTTTTCACTGATGAGGAGAACCTCAGCAGGAGAACTTCTTGCACTGAAAGAACTTTCCTTGGGCAGGGGGAAACCACTAACTACTCATGGAATGGATCCGTCAGATCCAGCGTTCTGTGTTGTCACATGCAGACATGTGCTATGAAACATCATTCAATATTGATTGGCCATGGTGTGCTACGATGTTGATGCAGAAGTAATGCCATCCTTAATATCAGGTATCTTTTCCATTCACTTCCTGCTGGGTTGAATGTGCAGTTGTAGGAATGACTAGGAGGAAAGCAAGGACTGGTATTGCATATGGAAAAAATCTGGCTTCATCCAAAGGAAACACTGAACAGTGGTAGCAAGGCAAAAGGGAAACTGAAACAGAAATATACCTAGGAATTAGATAAAACACTTATCCTTGAGTCAAAAAGAAATAAAAAGGCAAAAATACATCTGATCCTGGCAGGAAGGAGAAGAGCAGAAGTCTGTGACTGAATGACATAATGCTGAAAAAAAAATTAGGTTTCTCTGGGGGTTCACTCCAACAACCCCTGACTAATCTTTCTTGCCATGAGAATCAAATCAGATTGGACGGTGACAGAAGAGGAGGTGAGGTTGGGATCAGGGCATCTGTGTACTGCAGTTGCTGACTTGGACAGACAGTGGGAAACCAGAGATCGTCCTGGAAGAGGCTTGGTTTGAGCTATGTTGGGGCTGTGGAGAAAAAGGCAATTGCACAGCAGTGGAAATGGTGCCGGTCCTTTAACATGCAGCCCATCATCTGGGAAACAGTAAGAGCTGAGAATGCCTATGTAAGGTGCTCTTTGTAGCCAGTGAAGGTTTCATCCCAAGGGTCAACACCACTGCAAAGTTTTGCCTGCTTATAATCCTCCTCCTGTCACTGGAGTTGTGCAGGCTAGGGGAGTTAAACTCAGGAGACAGGGACTGCCTCACCAACCTCTTTGTGCTCTCTCTCTCTCTCTCTCTCTCTCTCTCTCTCTCTCTCTCTCTCTCTCTCTCTCTCTCTGTTTTAGTTTCTTCCTTGTTTGGCACTGTTCATCAGTGTGGATTTTCAAGGAAAGCTTCCTCAGCTCTTTTCATTTCTGTCCAGTACTGTGGCTGCAGTACTACAGAACTTTGAAAGCTACCCTGATCTTTCAGTCACAAGCAGAGATGTAGAGTGAGATGGAGTTTCTAGCACGGCACCCTGGCAAATGGACAGCAGAGAAGTTCTTCCACAGGAAGCATCTAGTGCATCAAACTGGGAAGCGGCACAGCTAAGGAAGCTTCAGCTCTGCAGCCAGAAGAGAAATTCTGACAAGTGGATTTTTGACTGGAATGAAAGGAAGATTGGAGTGGGTATCTTGTAATTTAGATTCCATGCTCCAACTTCTAACAGCTGCGCTTCCACCTAGCAGCTTTCTGGGCTATTGATTTTATGATGTAGAGCAAGGGAAAAGGTATCCTTTCCCTGGTTTTCCAATGCAAAGCTGTTCACTATACAAAGAGTGTGGCTGGCTAATGCTGATTATCTCCTGCTCTGTGCAGATGTGCCGGAATAGGTTGTATGATTTAACTGATTAATCAGTATTATTCATTGGTTGCCTTCTTTTTGAACAGAAGTGCCACATGATCAAAATGTCAGCTTTTCTTGCAAACACGCACACACGCACAAAATTTCAGCTCTGCCATGTACTGGACACCCTGGACCTTTCCTTTAAAGTATTCAAGCAAACCAGAAAGCTTCAGTTTGTCTCAAAATTAAAATACATTAAGACTAGTTATCTGTTAAGATTTATATCAGTAGGTGGCACTCTTTCATCTGCTTATACCTTCTTAAGGCTTTCCATTCTGTATTCCTATTGTACTTTGGCTTGGCATGGCTAGACCTCCCTTCCAGACTAAAGGTTCCAAGAGTGACTGTTTTTATTCAGATATTAGCCTGATACCTGTGCTTCGCTATGGTATTTAAGTTCTGTAAAATCCAGTAATAATGCTGATCATGTGAAGTTTGAAAGGTAACATTTGTTGTAGAAAGATGGTAATATAAAGGATGAAGTGAGATACACGTACTGGTTTTTTCTCTCTCTACCAAAGGACCTCTCTGTAGACCACAGTGGTGGTTCTGCCCTCAGGTGCTAGGATCACCAGGCTGCTTGGTGAGCTCACTCTGGAGCAGGTTCCTAGAAAGGTCCTTTACTATCTCCCCATGAACGTGCTGGCTGTTATGAGAAATTTCTATTCAGGAGTCTTGAATTGCTGATTTCTGTAACTGTCCTCAACTGTCTGCAGTCTCTTTTAACTGTGTTTTTACCTTAGAACATTGAGATCCACAGCTGAGCAATCAGTGGGAGGTGGGTGCAAGCAGACAGGTTTTACCTCAGAACTCTGAACTACACGGTTGACTAATGGGGGGAGCAAAGAGGCAGTAGCCTGCCAGGCACATGGAAAACAATTGGGGGGACACATTTTGCCCCTTTTTTACCCCCTTAGGGGTCGTGTTTCTCAGAAATCTCTTCATAGTGGGGGTTGACATCATGGTAGGAATGTACCCCCCTTATTTTGGGTTTCTTGGTGCAGGAATTTGGCCTGGGCATTGGATTTGGGATGTTTGTGTGTGCAAGGCATATCTTTATTTTTTACAAAAATGCTTCTCATTTATGTTACATTTAGGAAGTGGGACATAACTACGTATTCAAAACAACATCTGAGCAATCAGATATTGAGCAAGTTCATATGAACTAATTTTCTAGAACCCACATTGTGAGAAGTTATTAAATAACCTAATACAGGAAACCATTTTTCTACAAATTTGGGATATATTTCCATAGTGGGTGGGAGTGTGGCTAAGCTGGGCCAGCAGCATTGCTAAGGTGATCCTGCTGGGGCAGCATCCCTGATGAACTAAAGTGCCCTGGCCCTGCTCCTACACCTGACAAACACCTGCCTGTCTGGTGTAAGGGGGGGGGAGGATTGTGTTTAAAGGCATCAGGGAGGCTGGGCCAGCAGCAGTGCTAAGGAAATCCTGCTAAGCAAGCCTCCTTCATGGCTTTAAGGACTCCGTGTCCCTTCCAACCCTTGACAGGCAGTTGCCTGTCAGGTGTAGGAGGGGTAGCTTGTCTGAAGGCACTGGGGAGGCTAGGCCAGCAGGATTGCTAAGGAGATGCTGCTTTGGCAGCCTCGCTGATGGCTTTCAATGCTCTACCCTTGCTTCTGCACCTGACAGACAACCACCTGTCAGGTGGAGGAGGGGTGGGTGGGAGTGTACCTAAAGCCACTGGGGAGGCTGGCCCAGCAGCATCGCTAAGGTGTTTCTGCTTGGGCAGCCTCTCTGATGGATTAAAGTACCCTGGCCCTGCTCTTACACCTGACAGACACCCACCTGTCTAGTGTTGGGGTGGAGTGTGTTTAAAGGCATTGGTGAGGCTGGGCCAGCAGCAGCACTAAGGCAATCCTGCTGAGCAAGCTTCCCTGATGGCTATAAGCATTCCACCCTCTCTCCTACACCTTACAGGCAGCTAACTGTCCAGTGTAGAAGGGGGAGGGAGAAGGGTATTGCAAGCCAATGTGGAGGCTGGGTCAGCAGGATCACTAAGATGTTACTGCTGGGGCAGGCTCCCTGATGGCTTTAAGCACCCTGCAACCACTGCTGCAACTGACAGACAACCGCCTGTCAGGAATAGGAGGTGGGGGGAGCATGTTGAAGCCATGGGGAGACTAGGCCAGCAGCATTGCTGTACCTCATGAGCGGTCAGCCATTCCTGATTTCCTCAACTGTTATTAGCTTTCTGCAGTCTCCTGTAACTGTTTCTTTTTTACCTCAGAACACTGAGCTCTGCAGCTGACCAATCAGAGAGTGGGGGGGAGGCAGAAGCCTGGCAGCCACATAGGAATCAGTGGGGGGAGCACATTTTATCCCCTTTGACCCCCTAAGGGGGTCAACTTTCTAAAAATCTGTTCTTAGTGAGCATCTATGTCATGGTATGAGTGCTGTCCCCAAATTTCTTGTTTTTAGGTTCAGGGGTTTGGCCTGGGCGTTGATTTTATGGTGAGGGGACTTTCTTTTATATATGTAGATGGATGGTGGATGTGTTTTAGAGCTACTGGTGCTGTAAGGAAATGTAGATAGTCCTGTGGCAATAAGTACTCCTGTTTTCCACTGGTCTCCAACTTAAGGGCTATATTATACAAATTATGAAATGTATTTTCTTAAATGGCAGTATTACTGTACTGGTAAGGCAGGTGGAAGGTAAGACAGGCCTCAGAAGATGAGACAGTTTTATAGCACAAAAAGACTGGATTTGGAGAACCTTGGGGCTGTGAAAAGTACTGAGACTGGCAAGTGATTTCAGCTATTATACTTTATTATAGGTGCAGAACAAGACAAGAGACCCTCGGCTCGCAGGCCAGTTTATATGCTCCGTGAACCCACTCCCCAAACACACTCCCACTCAGTGATAGGCTATATACAGTGGCCGAGAGTTCCATAGGTCCCGACCAGGAACCTAGCCCTCTGATTGGTGTGGGCTAGAATCCGTTCGGGCTACTGTCTCCTGGAATGAAGATTGGAGGTTTTGCCTGACCGTGTGGAGACTCGCCTTGCACGTGGTCAGGTTTCGATACATTACAGGCTGCATACAAGAAACTGTGTTGAATTCAGGAGGTCTGCTTTGCTTTCTGACCTTTCAGCATCCACTATCTTTATTCTTGCAGTTTTTCTCCACAACCACTGGTTAGACACCACCACCCACACAAAGTTGAGATTTTCAGCTTTTTGATAAAGCCACCAGATTTCATCCTAGGAAATTACATTCTGCATGTAGGTATGCAGGGTTGGTTGGCAATTTCTTTATGTGATAGCTATCAAAAGCATTAACATAAGGCCTATTAGACTGCTCATTTAGGCTGGGAAAATTCTGCCTCTTGTTTCCTCTCCTGGAAATAATTGGGGTTAAATTCCTAAGTAGGGCTCCAAACTGTGTAGAGGGTTTTGTTGCTGGACAATTACTCTTCAAGTTTAGCTTAGGATTTTTAGCTTCATTTGAGGGAAGGGCTGTCTATAATGGTGGTGCTAGACCACTCTTGGTACCGTTATGACCATTTCACAGCCATTGGCCCTACAGGCTAACTGCTGCCGCCAGATTTATAAAGTGGTATAAATCGCCATCAAGACAAAGCTTTCTTGGCTTGTGAGAAGTCAAGCCAGTTCTTCTTCTCCTCCTGCTTGGATGACCCCAGTGGCTTATGTTTAGTGACAGATCTATTAATCTTGATGTGAGGGTTCAGCAGCTGGAATTTGCTTCAAAATGTTTCCTTTTCTGTTCACCCCATGTGGTTTTCCCCTCAGATGTTTGTCTTCAAGGATTTCACGGAGAGATTTGATTTGAATATGAAAGAGGAGATAGGAAATGCATTGGTCTTCATCCATCTGCCACTGGAGATTTGTTGCTTCCCAGATTGTAGAATGGAAAGAGCATGGGAAGAGGTGAACTCTGCCCTAGTGCCTTCTCCTTCTGGGACCATCAAGGACACTCACATATCTGAGGATTCAGCCAGTCAAACAAACATTTGTGTTTGTGCCTTAAGGAATGAAGATCTATGATTGGAGTTTGCTTCCTCTTAATCTCTGAAATGAATGATGAAATGTATTTTCTTTCTCTCCCTTAGCTTCTTTTTTTCTTTATACCACACTAGAGTATGAATTCAAGCAAGGGTTGTTCCAGAGCTCTGTGTAACACAAGAAGCTAGCAATGCATCCCTCTTATCATTGGCTATACAGAAACTGTAAACCAATTGTCATATGTTGCTCCAAAGTGTCTCCCTGACTCCAACAAAGTTGCTTGAACCTTTGGAAGGCAGCACTTGTTCCTATTTTTTGTCTTATTTGGAAGATATTTGTCCTTCTGTGTATGAAGCAATCAGGGGCTACATACAGGGGCAGCTCATAGATACAAGTAACTGCCAGTCAGAAGCTTCATGCTCAAGAAAGAGGATTAGTTGTTGTTGTGAAGGGCAAAGTCAGTTGCGGCTCCAGTTCTTATGTGGGATGAAGAGGGTTTGGCCTGGCGCCTATAGCCCCTGTGTAAAATGACCACATGTGAAACATGATCTGTGGAACATAAGTGGATAACATTGGCCACAACTTCATTGGTTACAGCTGTAATAAGCATTGGCACAGCATGGGTCCACCGGATCCGGTTCATCAGCTGACCCCACGCCAGCCGATGTACCCGTCACCCAGCCAGCCGGCATGGGTGGAGATTGCAGAATGGCAGGTTACCGGGGGTCACCTGGACGACTGCCCCTTTGTGATCTCCCCTGCCATCTGGCAGTGAGGGCAAGTGCTGTTAGTCCTTGCTCCCATCAGCCCTCACGCCAAGACCCCTTCTGGTGGTCCCCCAAATCCAGTCAATGGCACGCAGGCGTAAACAGCTCCAGCTCCATGCTGTTACTGCCCCAACATAATGCTAAGCTAACAACAACGACCTCAAAAAATCAGTGTACAGTAATGACCCCAGTCACCATACTGAACAGGGTGGGATGGGTGGACAAGCAGCTTGCGTGCTGTCAAAGGTTGGGATAGGGCAGGCGGGCGGGCGGCTTCCTCTTTTAAAACCTCTCTCCCGACCACCCAGGGGCCATGCCACTGGCCCGGGGAGGGGTGGGAGGTCCTGTCTTTCCTGCCGCTCGCCAGTTCCCACCCCCTCCCAGTCTCCAGCCACCTCTCCCTCCCCCAGCCAGCCCCGCAAATGACGGGCTGCGTTGACTAGGGCCTTTCCTGCTTGTTATACCCGTGTAGTGATACTTTTGACCCCAAAAGAGTATATTCACATATGGGTTCTTTGAATTAATGCTGATTTAAGTACAAGATTAATAAGTATCTTTTTAATTATTAACAGTATGGTGTAGCTGAAAAGATATTCTGATAAATGTCTTTTTAAAGGAAAGTTTTAAAAAATCTATTAATATAATACTAGAAACTTGCAGCCAAAATCACGTGTGGTTGGTTTAAATTAATTTATGAAATTTCTGTTCTCCTTCTTGCAGTGGCGCACCTAGCCTATTTGGTGCCTGGGGCAGAGAATTTTTTTTTTTTTTTTTTTTTTTTTTTGTAAATACAATTTATTATTGGATATATCACACGTTCAAACATTTTCAATCCACCTACATACCCATTTCTCTAATTTTCCTCCCCCCCCCCCAAACAAGACTTCCCGCACTAGCTCCAACCCCATTAATATCTCTCTTATTCTGTTACAATTATTTCTAAACCTATTTTCTCTATCAAACGGTAACAATTCAAAAATCTAATTCTATTTCATTTTCCACTTAATAACTATCAAAACAAACCAAACCACGCTTAATGTCCCAATTTTTCAACAAGTATTTTTGAAAGTCTTTCCAGTCTTCAAAAAAAGTTTCGTCTTCTTCGTTGTTTAATTTTCTTGTTAATTTATCCATTTCTGCTAAGAACAACGTCTTTTTAATCCATTCCCATGTTTCAGGTACTTTATCTTGTTTCCAACATTGAGCAAAAGTCAGTCTTGCTGCTGTAGTCAAGTACCATAATAATGTTCTCTTGGCTACATTTATTTCTTCCATTTTAAGACCTAACAATAACATCTGTGGGTCTTTCTTAAAAGTACAATTCAAAATTTTTTGTATCTCATTGTGGATCTCTGTCCAATACTTTACAGCTTTATCACATGTCCACCACATATGGTAAAAAGACCCCTCATGTTTTTTACATTTCCAACATTTGTTGGACATACTTTCATTTATAATAGCAATTTTTTTAGGCGTCATATACCATCTATACATCATTTTATAACAATTCTCTTTAACATTTACACACGTTGAAATTTTCATTGATTTTTTCCACAAGTATTCCCAAGATGTCATTAATATCTCATTATTAACATTTACTGCCCATTTTATCATTTGCTCCTTTACAACTTCATCCTCAGTATACCATTTCAATAACACCTTGTAGAGTTTAGAAATCATTTTTTTATCTTTCTCAAGCCATACAGTTTCAATTTCAATATTCTTTTCTCCTAAAACCATGTTCTCTTTTATCGGTCTTAAATAAGTCATAAATCTGTCTATACTTCAACCAATCATATTCAAATTCAACATCAAATCTATCTTTTAACACAAAATTTTTCCCTTCAGATTTTAAAAGATTTTTGTAAGGTAGCCAGTCTAGTCCTTGGTTTCTTGAATATGGATTAATCACTTCAGCTGGTACAATCCAAAGTGGTCTTTCTTCTGAGAAGAATTTTCTATATCTCATCCATGTCTCGAACAGTGATTGTCTTACAAAGTGGTGTTTAAAAAATTTATCCATTTTTACTTTTCCGTACCATAAATATGCATGCCATCCGAATTTATTATCATGTCCTTCAAGAGCCAATAACTTCTTATTCTCCAAATTAATCCACTGTTGCAACCATGTTAAACAGACGGCATCATAATACAGTCTTAAATTTGGTAGTTGTAAGAGAGGGGGCAGAGAATTTTTTAATACCCCCCTCCTCTATTTATTTTTTTGCCTTCAAGTCACAACTGACTTATGGCGCCCCTGTAGGGTTTTCAAGGCAAGACACATTCCGAGGTGGTTTGCCATTGCCTGCCCCTGTGTCAGCCCTGCTTCGCTTCTGAGATCTGACAAGATCAGGCAAGGCTGGGGCTATCCAAGAAGAAGAGATTGGATTGTTATCCTGCCCTTCACTCGGGGTCTCAAAGTGGCTTACATGCTCCTTCCCTTCCCACAACAGACACCCTGTGAGGTAGGTGGGACTGGGAGAGCTTTTTGAGAACTGCTTTTGAGAGAACAGCCCTGAGAGAACTGTGGCTTGCCCAAGGTCACCCAGCAGCTGCATCTGGAGGAGTGGGGAATCAAACTTAGTTCTCCTGGATTAGAGTCCACACTCCTAACCACTACACCAAACTGGCTTCAGGTCAGAGCTCCTCCTCTATACAACAAAATTATTTTCAATAATAATCAGAAAATAAAGCGAATAATGATAATGGCCAGAAAATAGATTCAGGCAGGTAGCCATTTTGGTCTGAAGCAGCAGAACAAACTTTGGTCTTAAAGGTGCCACTGGACTCAAACTTTGTTTCAGTGACCAGAAAAGAAATGCAGACAGTGAACATTTCTTTTATTTAACTTTGTGTATATAATAATGCCAGTAAAAAAAAAAAAAATCAAATTCCAACACCCTATTCCGTCACAAGAGCCAGTGTGGTGTAGTGGTTAATGTCAGACTAGGATCTGGGAAATCTAGGTCAAATCCCCACTCATGCAATGAGAGCTTCTTGGGTGACTTTGGGCCAGTCACTTGACTCTCAGCCCAGCCCTGACTTGGATAACCCCAGGATAGCCTGATCTGTCATATCTCAGAACCTAGACAGGACTGAGGTGGAGACAGGCAACGGCAAACCACCTCCCAACGTCTCTTTGCCTTGAAAACTCTAAAGGGTTGCCGTAAGTCGGCTGTGAGTTGATGGCCAATAAATAAATAAATAAATAAATAAAAATCCATCAGACCGTTCATGTTCTGAGCAGGCACTTGGGAGGGCTTCTGTTCTCTATTTTGAAGCCTAAGAGCTGACCATCTCAAACATCTGCAAGGCACTTTTGAGAGCTAGGAGTCTGCCTTTCTACTAACTTTTACTAACTATCACTAGCCAAAGAATCACAAAATACTGATTGCAACCTTCACCAGACTGGATGTTAAGAAACACACTACCCCCCAAGAAGGTGCCCCCCAATCTGTTGTTTCCAAAGGACTAAAGTTAAACCATAGAATCTCTGCAGTTGAAACTGAAGGGGGGGCATTTTTGCAAACCCAGCAGAACCAGTGCAATGTACAGTGCCCAGCAAACCCAGTGTCATTGTGGCAATGCCAGCTGATATCAAGCACAGAATCACAGTACAAATAAGGGGAGGGGGTTGGAAGCCCAGCAGAACCAGAGCAGTGTACAGTTCCCAGCAAACCCAGTACCTTCTGTTCATAATATTAACAAAGGTTTGCTACTATACCACTCTAAAATTCATTCTGTCACCAAGCAGGATAAGGATGAGAAGGTCTTGAGACCAAGAAGTGAAAATAAAGTGGAGGGGGACACAGAAAAATTAATTGAAGAGAATGTGTGGAAAAGAGGGAGAGAAATTAACAGAGAGAAAGGTTGTTTTATCTTGCTGCAAAACCCTAGCTGCTGCTTTTCAAAATCTGGCTGAGCTAGGTGCAAGAAAAGGAAGCGAGAAAGACTATTGGAGAAAATGACCTGCAGATTGGCAATTACTGTAGCAGCTATCAGCATGCTGGCTTGGCTGTACGATCTGTTAAGCAAGTGTGCTTCAGTCTTGGAGATAGGTAAGTCTAACAAATCCAAGAGTGCTTTTTGCTATGCTCAGACTTCCCTGCACCCCTAATGGCTGTAGCTAGAGCTGCATTTTAAAAATAAAAGGAAAGACTTCAAGGGCCCACCTTCAAGGGCCTTCATCAAGCTGCACCTGGGGTAGAGTGCACCCTCACCATACCCTTGGTACACCAGTTCCTTCTTGTCTCGGTTCCCTATGTCATCTTTCTTCAGGCTTCCTACTATTTCACCTTTTCTTCTTGGGTTTATTTTCCAATCCACTATCTGCTGTGTACCCTTTCTTCAGTTACCTTGCATCTGGGTTTCTTGACCCTTACCTTCCTTACTTCCTGAGATCTCCTTCCAGTCCTAACCCTTCTCTACAAAATGACTTCTGTTCCTAAGGTCTATATGAGGCATTGATTTGAGCTGTATGGACAACTTCATTTTGACTCATGGACTGCAAATGTTCCAAAAGTTTTCACTGTAGACATTTTATGCTGTCAAAGCAGCTCTGGCAATTAGGGATGGGCACTTTCCAGATTTTGCCTGGGACTGAACCAAACTGATCTGACCCCATTCCTGGACTGGGGCTGGTTTGTGGACTGGTTTGCAGACTGGTTCGCGGACTGGTTTGTGGACTGGTCCGGATGTAGAAAAGACCCCAGGGGGTCTTGGGGGCCCAAATTCTCAGCATAATTCCAGCTCACTCTCCTTGATGTGCCCACCAAGTTTTGTCCCTCTTGGACTTAGGGGGCCTGGGCTACAGCCCCCTCAAAAGACAGTGCTTTTCAATGGGATGTCCCCCCCTGCTGGTTCAGGAGCAATCAAAACTGACCCATGTGAGCTAGAGGCCTCCAACTCACACAGCTCATCCCTGGGGTGGCCCTCCATGTGCCCCACAAGTCATGTGCCTGTCAGGTCTGGGGGTACGAGTAGCAGACCCCCAAGACCCGTGCCCTGTGGGAAACTGCTTCTGGAGGACTTGTCCAGTGATGGTTTCAGATAGTCCAGAGCAGCTACAGGCACTCACCTCCCAGAGGACTTCTTTGGGAAGCACCCACATGGTTGCGGGTGCCTCTGTCTTCCTGGGGCCAACCACCCAGTCCTTTGAACATGAGGACTGGTTGGGGCCCAGTCTCCCACCCTGCTCGAGAAGATGACAGGGATGGGAGGTACTCTTTCCCTGGACCCATTTACCCTTAAACGGCAATGGGATCACCGACTAGGGCAGAATCCACCCAGCCTGGGGAACACCTGCACAGGGACAGGTGGTGCTGTCTCCCTAGGCCCGTCCTCCACCCAATGGCAAGGTGATTCCTGGGCAGGGCTGACTCTCCTGCCCTGTCCCTGGCCCAGGGAACACCTGCAAAGGGGCGGGTGGAGCTCTCTTCCCAGGCCCACCCTTCACCCACCAGCAACCTGACTACCAGGTAGGGCTGACCCCCCTGCCCTGCCCAGGGCCCAGGGAATACCCACACAGGGGTGGGTGGCACTCTCTTTCCAGGCCTACCCCCACCCAATGCTGGCAATGTGAATCCTGGGAAGGGCTGACTCTGCCACCCTCCCCAGGGCCTAGGGAGCACCCGCACAGAGACAGGTGGTGCTTTCTCCCTGGGCCCCACCCTCCATCTACAGACAATGTGGTTATTGGGCAGGGCCAACTCCCCCTGCCCTGCCCAGGCCTGGGGGAACACCCAAATGGGAATGGGTGGCTCACTGTCCCCGGGCCCCACCCTCCACACTTAAATTGCAAAGCGGTAACCGGGTAAGGCTGAATCCCCTGCCCTGCCAGGGGCCCGGGAAACACCCACACAGGGGCAGGTGGATCTCTCTCCCTGGTCCACCCACTGCTGGTAATGTGATTACTAGGAAGGGCCAAACCTCCCGCCCTCCCTGGTGCCTGGGGAACACCTGCACTGGTGCAGGGGCACTCTCTCCCCAGGGCAGGCCTCCACCCAGAAGGCAACATGATTACTGGGCAGGGTCGAACATGCTGCCCTTCCCAGGGCCTGGGGAACACCTGCTCAGAGATGGGTGGTGCTCTCTCCCCAGGCCCATCCTCCACCTATGGGCAATGTGACTCTGGTCAGGGCCAACCCTCCCGTCCTCCCTGCCTGGGGCCTGGAGAACACTCGCACAGGGGTGGGGACTGGGGCGCTTTCTCTCCAAGCCCACCCTTCATCCACTGGCAACGTGATATCCAGGCAGGGCCAACCCCCCTGCCCTGCCCGGTGCCCAGGGAACACCCCCATGGGGATGGGTGGCACTCTCCGGGCCCACCCTCCACCCACTGGTAACATGACAACCAGGCAGGGCCAAACCCGGGGCCTGGGGAATACCCACACAGGGGTGGGTGGTGCTCTGTCCCTGAGTCCCACCTTCTGCCTACTGGTGGCAATGTAATTACTGGGAAGGTCTGAACCTCCCACCCTCCCTGGTGCCCAAGGAACACCTGCACAGAGACAGGTGGCTGTCTCTCCCCGGGCCCCACCCTCCACCGGGCCCTGGGTGGTGCTCCCTCCCCATGCCCTACCCTCGACCCACCGGTAACGAGACTACTGGGCAGGGCTGAACCCCCCACCCCGGGCCCGGGAAACACCCTCTCAAGGGCAGGTGGAGCTCTCTCTCCAGGCCTCACCTTCCATCTACCAGCAACATGACTACAGGGCGGGGCTGAACCCCCCACCCTGCCCAGGGAACAGCTGCACAGGGGCGGGTGGTGCTCTCTCCCCGGGCTCCACCCTCCACCCACTGGCAATATGACTACTGGGCTGGGCTGAACACCCTGCCCTGCCCAGGCTCAGGGAACACTCACATGGAGGTGGGTGGATCTCTCTACCTGGGTCCCACCCTCCACCCATTGGTGTCAATGTGATTACTGGGAAGTGCTGAGCCTCCTGCCTTCCCTGGGACCCACCCTCCACCCACCGGCAAGGTTACTGCTGGGCAGGGCTGAACCTCCACCCTGCCTGTGGCCCAGGGAACACCCACACAGGGTTGGTTGGATCTCTCTCCCTGGGCCCATCCTCCACCTACCAGCAACAAGATTACCAGGCAGGGCTGAACTTGCCCTGCCCAGGGAACATCTGCATGGGGGCAGATGGCACTCTCTCCCCGGGCCCTATCCTCCAACTACTAGCAACGTGACTACTGGGCAAGGCTGAACCCTCCCCACCCTGGCCTGGGCTCGGGAAACACCCGTACGAGGGTGAGTGACTCTCTCTCTCCCTGGGCCCACCTTCCACCCACTGGTGGCAATGTGATTCCTGGGAAGGGCCAAACCTCCCGCCCTCCCTAGGGCCTGGGAAACACCCACATGAGGGCGGGAGGGTGCCCCTTCCCTGGGGGCCCACCCTTCCTCTACTCCCACTAACATGATAAACAAGTGGTCAATAATTTCCCGCACCACCTGAGGCCTGGGAGCCAGCTGCACAGTTGACAATTCTGTTAGTAGGGACAATTCTATAAGTAGGACACATGTGAGTCCCTTACCAGGGCAATGAGAGCTTCCAGCTGGGGAGGATTCTTTCCTGAATGGTGATCACTTTGCCAGGTGAGGTAAGGAGTCCCCAAACCCTGGGGACAGGTTCCCCGTTGTGATGGTCCCAGGCCATGTCAACATGACCTCTCAGCTTAAGAGGATTTGGTCCAGACGCTGGGGAGGGGGACCCTGCGTGGATCCAACCATGATGGTCCTGACTGGTGATCACTTTGCTGTCAGGCAGGCTGGGGGGACATGGACGGATGGATGGGCGAGGCAGGGAGTCTCAAAACCCAAAACCCAAAACTCTGGCAGCCCCCTAGGGGGGAAGAGACATCTTGCGTGTGCCCTCTTAGAAGGGACCCAGTAGCGTGGTCTGACTGCCAGGCTGTGGAGGGCAGATGGCTGGGGTGGAGAGTCCCGTCCCCAATTGACAAGGCCCTCAATTGGGATCCACCTATTGGCACCCCCCCTCTTGGGGGGAAACATCATTGTGTGTGCCCTTCTAGAAGGCACCCCGAGGCAAGGCGCCCTCAGAAAACTGCTTCTGGAAGTGTTGTCCAACAGTGGAAGTGTTGTCCAACAGTGGTTTCAGAGAGTACAGAGCCACAGGCATCTAGCTGCAGCTGGGGAACCAAAGGACATGCATGTGGAGGGGTTGGGGTGATATGTGTTCTCTTCAGACCCAGGGGCAGTGGGCAAGCCTGTTTAGTGTTGGTGGACAGACTAGGTGACAGCACTTTGGGAGATGTCCGGTGGCCTTATGGGCTGTTGCCTTTGGGAACCCCAGGCATCCAGTACGGAAGATTCCTGACAGCAGGACAAGATGGATGGCGGGGAACGATGTGCTCCTGATTTTTCCTACATAGGCACACTTTCCAGAGACCATGAGTTTTCATTGATATCCATGTTGCCAGAGGGAGGAACAGAAGGCCACAGCAGCGCAGAAGGCATTTTCCAGGTATGGGATGGCTGCCTCCAGAATCCATATCCATAACCTGGTGTGCTATCTTGGGGGGTAACTGGTGGTATGTGGTTGGGGACATTAAGGGGAGTGCTGGAAGTTTGGAGTCACAGGGAGGGATATGTTTCTGTGGGGAAAGGATTGCTGGGGAGGCCATGCAGGGTTGATTACTATGAGACAGGTGAAAGATGTGCATTGCCGCCAGAAGAAGCAAAGGAAACCGGAGGACAGGGCAAAGGTCAGTTAGAGTGTCCCAAAGACAGGGTGCGGATCCTCCAGTGGCTAGGATTGAAAACTGTGGGGTCTGGGGTAGGGGAGGACCGATCAGTCACCATAGCCAACAGGATGACCACGCTGTCTTGGCTGATGAATCTACCCAACACTTCTGTGACTGTCCAAGGTCAACAGTCTGGAGCTGGCCCTGCCCAGTGATCACCTGGCCAGCAGACAGAAAACCACAAGATGGAACGCTGTGTCATGCGGTGGATGCCAGAGTGTTGGAAACATGTCTGGAGAGTAAGAGGGGAGACTTGTGTCAGGAAGGCAGCCATCGCCACCCAAGGAACCATCCACTCCACCCAGACCACCTAACATGGCCAGCAGCATTAGTCTCAGAGAGAATCAACACTGGCTAAACATAGCCGTGGTATCCTGGCAATGAGCAGTTATCACATTGCCAGCATGCAAGAGGAGTGACAGTGGGCAGACATTTGCTAGGCTTATGGCTCATTGTTGGTGTGGAGTGACCTTTTAAGACACTGATCAAGCATTCCACCAGCATCTGTCATTTGGACAGTAATCACGTTACCAGCATGGGCAAGAGAGGACAAGGCTTGGAAGAATTGCCATTTGGAACACCGATTGGGCAACTGCTTGGCCACCATAATGACATGGAGGCATATGTGTTGGGGGACCTGGGAGGATCTCGATGTGGACGGTTGTCGAGTTTCCAGGTGGCAGGATGACCCACCTACACAGATGGTGACGTGATGGTAGGGTGTTCCAGTTGGGCAGACTCATGGCCCCCCAGACCTAGAGGCCTAGACCAAAGGGAATCAGTTCACCTATAAGTTATCCACCACCGGAGGGACTCTGGACAGGGGTGACCTAACCCCTCTGCCTTGCCCAGGGACCGGGGAACACCTGTACAGGGACAGGTGGCACTCTCTCCATGGGCCTATCTTCCCTTAAACGGTACAGTGGTCACCAACCAGAGTGACCAGCACGGAGATCATCCCAAGAGGGGGGACATCACTTGCAGGGGGCAGATGGCACTCTCTCCCCGGGCCCCACAACCCACCCACTGGCAACATGACTCTGGGCAGCGCCGACACCCACCTGCCCTGCCCGAATCATGGGGAAACCCACATGGGGGTAGGTGGTGCTCTCTCTCCTGGACCCACCCTCCACCCTGCAGGCAACGTGACTGCCAAGCAGGGGGGCCATTGCAGGGAACATTACAGGAGGGGACCGCTCACGTCCATTTTTTTATTTTTAAAAAGTTTTTTTGGAGGGGGGGGCGTCCCTGGGCTGGAGAAGGCCAAGATACTGTCGAGGACCAAGTAGCTTCCGATGAATGTCTCTTCCTGGTTTGGCTGGTGCAGGGAACATCCCAGGAGGGGATGGCATCACTTGCGGAGATGGGTTTTGCTCTCTTTTGGAAATATGTGTGTTGCAAGGGCTAAAATTCAGTCATTATAGGGTTAATGTGTGCTTATCTTGTGTGCTATTGTTTAGACTGACCTGGAAGGAAACCTGGCACAGAGTTAATGGAAAAAAAGCCCACGAAACTGAAGTCTGTTTACTCATGATCATTGGTTAATGTATTCAGGTGATTTCCTTCTAGGGGTCAAGAAGAAGAAGAAGAATCTCCATTGTTGTAGACCATGTGGTCAAAGTGTAAAGATGTATTTGTTGTTTTGTAGATTTCCTGTGAACCCTTCCCTTAGAAATAAAGATTTTTACATAGAAGAAAATGCCTCCTCTCCAGTGAAGCAAAGATCCATTGCAATCTCTGAATATTTAACTATTTTGCCAATTTCCCCAACATTCTCTCCCCAGGCCCGCAATCCATGCAGTGGCAATGTGACTCTGGGCAGGGTCAGCCCCTTCGCCCAGCCTGGGGCATGGGGAACACCCATATGGGGGCAGGTGGTGCTCTCTCCCCAGGCCTCATAATCCACCCACCGGCAATGTGACTACCAGGCAGGGGGCCGTTGCAGGGAACATCCCGGGAGGGGGAGGGCATCGCTCACGTGTGTTAATTGTTTTTATTTTTAAAGTTTTTTTGGGGGTGGGTCCCTGGCCTGGAGCAGGCCAAGAGACTGTTGAGGACCAGGGTGGCTTCTGACGGATGTCTCTTCTCCCTCTGATGCGTAGGATATTTTGGGTGATTCCCATTATCCTATCAGGGAAAGGCAGGAACTAAATTTGCTTCCTCTTCCTGTGTGGTGTGGGAACACCCCCTTCTCAGTTCTATTCCTGCCTCAACAGGGAGAGGATCTTTGTAGGCTTTGCCTTCAAAAGTTTATTGAGTTTCTTATTTACCCTGCTTTATGTCCTTTTCTACTCTTTTATTCCTTCCTCCTATTGTTATTTCTGCTTTTCTACCAGTCCTTTGAGAAATTCCTTTCAGTCTTTCTCATCTTCCCCCCACCTCTTTGCTCTTTGAGGGGGGTTTCACGGTGGCTGTAGTTGGCCTTTGGAAATAGCCACAGAGCACGTAATTGCCAGCATGCCCAGAAGACAGTCAGACAGCTTTCTTTCTGCAATGGAGAACAACGCCAATAACATGGAGACACAGCGAAAGGAATCCGGAGCTGGCATGACCTATCAGCTTGCCTCGGCTACCCGCAATGAGCCCAATTCGGGCAGGGAACAGCACGGGAAGAAGTGCCATCGCTCTGGAGATACCATTGCCACGCCCTGCTCCTGCCCATCAACTGGTAGTGGCGGCCATCTTGACTCCCATCTTTTGGTGGGAAATGCTCCCGGGCATGCCTATGACCCTCAATCTGATTGCCAGGAGTCGGTTACCAACCTCCTGGCAGAACACTTCAACAGAGGATTGCCCCTTCAGGACCTCCCCAGGGGGGAGGAGAGACGTTAAGTAGATATGGAAGCATGGGCCTTGCGGGGAGGGACCCAGGAGCGTGACGTGACATTAAGTTTTCCATTCTAGCAGTCCTGCTTTCGGGGGGTTGGGCTACGATGACTGACTGTGAAATGCTCTGAGGTAGTGTTAAGGAGCACCCCCGCTGGGGATAGGCCCAGCAGGCTTTCCACCAGGGGGGAAGAGACACGTTAAGTAGCCTTGGAAGCATGGGGTCTCTGGGGAGGGACCCGGGAGTGTGATGTAACATTAAATTTTCCTGTCTAGCAGTCCTGCTTTCGGGGGAGGGGGTTGGGCAATGATGACCAACCATGAAATGCTTTGAGGTAATGTTAAGGAGCGCCTACTCTGGGGATGGGCCTGGCAGGACCTCTCCCAGGGAGAGGAGAGAGGTAAGGAGATATGGAAGCATGGGCACTCTCGGGAGGGACCCGGGAGTGTGATGTAACATTAAGTTTTCCCTTCTAGCAGTCCTGCTTTCGGGGGTTGAGCAATGATGACGAGTGTAAAATGTTTTGAGGTAGTATTAAGGAATGCCCCTGCCGGGGATGGGCCCAGCAGGACCTCCTTCAGGGGGAGGAGAGACGTTAAGTAGACATGGAAGCATGAGCCCTCCGGGGAGGGACCTGGGAACGTGGTCCAACCACCTGGCTGTGGCAGGTGGACAGGTGGGGTGGGGAGTCCTGGCCTCCAGGACACCCCCTCCTGGCAGAGGCAGCCTTCCTCCCACCCAGTCACCGAGAGATGCATCCTGTGGGCTGCATGCCAGGATCACCTGTGGAGGAAGAGGGGGGAAAAGGAAGGGGGGACATGAGGAGGGAAGATGAGAGGTTTGCTCTGCATGGATAGATTGACCTTCAGAAAGGACAGCTTATCCACCTTAGCCAGGTCTAGTTGGGATTGATATGGGCAAAGGATGTCTCTCAGGTGGGAGAACAGTTCTCGCTCTGGATGGTAGTGGGAGGGCAGGAGAGCAGACTGGTGGACAGGCTGGTGAGATCTGGCCATATGGTGGCCTTGCACTCCCAGTACTCAAGTGGATCCGAGTTGGCAGGCTCGGGGGGCTTGACCAGGAACTCATGAATCATCATTTCAGCAGAATCCCCTGCCATCACATGCCTGGTGCCCACACCGGTGATCTGTGTCTCCCACCTCATGATGGATGTCCAGAACTCCTGATTCTCATTCTGTCTCCTCTCAGTTCTGGGGGCTTTCCCTCTCTCTATGAGCTCACCCTCCTCGCCACCTTGTCCCCCCTCTTCTGGCTGTCCCTCTTCATACCCCCTCCTCATCCTCCTCCCCCTCCACCTCGTCATCTCCCATGTCCTTCAGCTGTCTCTGGCCCCAGCCATGGTGTTGAAATTCCCACATCCAGTGACACAGTTTACGTGATGAAGTTGTGCATTTCGGATGGCGATGCCTCCCTTGATATGGGGGTCACACATGAACGCCAGCCTGAATTCCCGCTCCTCGAGGAGCAGATTCAGGCGCTGCTTGATGCTGTTGCTCAACCTGTCAACCAGGGCCCTGACTTATGGGAGAACCTCAGTTCCCTTGGGGCTTGGCTCCAGCCCAGACACCATCACCTGATCTAGCCCGTGAATGAGTGGGATGACTTGCCCCTGGCTGGATGCTCAAGTTGCCCTCCCCCCACTGGATGGACATGGAGGACAGGACTTCCTGGACCACTGTCTTCTGCTCCTCCAAATGGGCAATCATAGCGTAACTGGAGTTCCACTGGGTGCCGACATCCTGGAGGAGGATGTGCTTTGACTTGTTCCCCTCACCCTGCCTCTCAGCAGCTGTGAAGCCCTGATGCTTCTTGATAAGTGACCCGTGAAGTGCCAGCAGTTCTCCAGCAGGGAACTGATCTTGGTGGTGCTCTCCCCAGCTGTGGCATTGCTCCCTAGCTTCAGGGCATCCTTCACCACTAGGTGAATTTTGTGTGCCATGCAGACAATGTTTCTGAGTTTGGCTTTTTCGGTGGCTCTACACATTATTGGGCCACCATCCATGACCAGATAGCCATGGGTGATCCGTTTTCCCCAAAACGAGGTCTTCGGGCTCCTCCGAATGGCTGTGGAGATATTCACCACCATGTGCTCCATGTCCATACCCTGAGCGTGGAGGAGCACCGCCTTGTAGCCAGATGGAAGCATGCTCATCCCTGCTTGGGGCAGTGCCCCCCCCGCGCCCCCGGAACCCCTCGGTTTGCCACCAGTGTGTGGTGAGGGAGAGGTAGCCGTGGTGCTGGCCACTCCAAAGGCCGGTTGTCAGGTGGACGGTTCTCTCTCATGCCTTGGGTAGCTTGGCTTTCACCAGATGCACTGCAGATTGATACATGGTGGGCAGCAGATACCAGCTCATGGTCCTTGTAGAGGGAATGGTGTACCATGGGGCCATGCAACATAGTAGCCCCCAGAAGCCCACATCCTCCACCAGAGAGAAGGGCTGGCCGTCCAGGGCAATCATCCACCTGATGTGCTGAGTGATCGCTTCTTGAGCCCTGGCCCTCATCCTCTTTCCAGGCGCTGGGGAGGACCCAATGAGCATGATCTCTTGGAGGGTGGTTTGCGTGGGGGAACCAGTGGGGGAGGCCAGAGACCCCTTTGTGGCAGCCTGCCCCTCCCAGCCTCCCTCTCCCCATCAACTTGGCGGCAGGCTCAGGGGGTCCAGTCTCTGGCGGAGTCAAATTGGGGTGCAAAAGGAGCACTACACTGCAAGAGACCACGATGCAAAACAAAGGACGGTCACACACTACCTGGGAATATATACACACACCCCTCCCATTCTGAGGGAGAAGGATGGACATCTTTGATTGGAAATCGGAGATGCCTGTCAGCCTTGGGTGCCCACTATTGGTCCTTGACGACTTTTGTGTGTGAAATTGCAGGGGTGGAGTTTCTCTGGTGAAAGTACCCAAATGCTTTTGAGCTGAGCGTGGGAAGATCGGGTGCTTGGGCTTCCAGACACGTGACCTTCGAGCCGGTCTGTCCGAGCTCCAAAAAAGGCAATGTTTCACCCGGATTTTAGCTCGGGGTTTGTGTCTGTGCCCATCCCTACTGGCAATCAACATGAGAGGTCTTGTTGCCACAAGCACAGTATAATGCAGATCAGATACAAAATGCAGAATTCATAATGAGAGGGCTAGCAGTGTTCATTTTAAAAATACACAATGCATGCATACATACATACATATTTAATATACAGGATAAAGCAAAACAGAGAGGGAATTGAGATATACAAGTATGGATAATTTTAATCCATCTATGTAATGGAATCATTCTGGTTTTTGGAAGGCACAAGTCCACTTATGTATATTTATTGAATTGCAATACATTACACTGCAGCCTTTGGTCACAGGTAGATCCCATTGTCCTTCCTTGCTGCTATTACATTACTTTCCATTATCTCCTGCCAGGTTCACTCTGCGACCTGGAGTGGTTTCATCTCTGTTAATGGAAGCTGGAGTAATCCTAGGTTTCTCACGCAGTGAGCTCCTGTCCCAAGCATTGGGATGTTCTACTTATTTTGAAATCTCAGAAATTATTATTTCTTACTATATGTCACTCTAGGGAACACTTCCTTGTATTTTGGTCTCTCAATCACACTTCTCTGTGTTTTGCAACAAATTTTTCAAAAGATTTTGCTTCCAGAAGATTATTTCTGAAAAGTGAGTGAGTGAGAGAGAGGGAAGAGAGAGAGAGAGAAAGAAAGAGAAAGAGAGATGTCTGAGGTGCCTGTGATTTGGAGGTCCTGATTTCCAATTCCAGATACGTTTTGGTGTGAGCTTTGCTTATTTGTTGCAGCGAGTAAGGCATTTCTTATTTGTGTCATTTCTGTGACGTTGCTTCACGTGTTTCAGGACTGGGCATTGGTACTGAGAATAAGTTCTGGGGCAGGAGTGGGGGCAGGATTGGATGAGTTTACTGTTTCTGAGTCTTGGCCTAGTTCAAATTATACCTCACTTGCTTTTGTTATCTTGCACCTTCATTTCTAAAGAAATGTATGTTGCATTTGTGTGTTGCATTTTGTGTCTCTGGGCACAGGCTATATCAAACTGTAATAACATTGCCAGGGCTATAGGTTAAATTGCATTTTCCCGCAACTCCAACCAGCAGGCCTCATGATGCTATGACACAACAAGTTTTGTGTATCCAGTCAGACCTTCATTTCTGGTTTGCAAGAGAATTTTACAGGAGGAATGTTGGATATGATAATATATATGTGAGGCATTTGAGACATGTATAAACCTATGATCTTTCTAGCAGCATAGTCAGACTTCTTTTAGCTCTGGTTTTATTGTGTCTTTTAATCTTTGTGCTACTGATGGTGTGTTTATGTAATACTGTATTGGTTATGCTTTAATTTGTGTAAGAAGTCTTTAGAGTATTCCTTACACTAAAAAAGGACATAAATTGCAATGCTGCGCTGCTGCTGCTGCTGCTGCTGCTGCTACTACTACTACTACTACTACTACTACTACTACTACTACTACTATTCTTAGGTATTGAACAGCACTGCATGTTCCTTTTCTGAATACACTAAAGATGAAGTTATGTGATTGTTCAAGTACAAGGATCATTTTTTTAAAATACACACCGTTCCAGTTGCTGTTAATTATGAGGACAAAAATTCTCTATCTCTTTGGGGAGGCGGCGGCAATGTGAATACATTCAAAGACTCTTCTTGAAAGGAGAAGGGGGAAAAGAATTCCATTCTTGGACAATCTGTGAAGGGCTTTGGAGCCAGAGAAGAAGACCAACTTAAGTGGTTCTTCCTCCAACTGACAACCCATTTAACTGGGAGGTGCTTCCTTTAGCCTATGGCAGGATACTTACCAGGGATCTTTTCGTAGAAAAACAGCTGCAGGAGCTCATTAGCATATGATATGCTAATGAGTTATTAGGCTATTAGCATATGCCACGCCCCCTGACATCACCGGAAGTGATGTCAGAAGGGGAAGCAAAAGGGGGGGAGGCATCTTCAAAAGTCTTCCCTTCCCTTCCCCAGCTGGCCTGGGTGGGGGAGTGAAGAGAGAAGGGGTTTAAAGTTTAAACTCCTTCTCACTAGAGTTGGGCCACAGAAGGAGGAAAGAGGGAAGGAAAGAGAGAGAGTAGAGAGAAGGAAAGAAGGAAGGAAAGAGGGAAAGAAAGAGAAGGAAAGGAGGAGGGAAAGAAAGAGAGGGAAGAAGGAGGGAAACAGGGAAAGGAGGAAAAAAGAGAAGAGAAGAAGGTGGGAAAGAAAGAAAGTAAGAAAGAAAGAAAGAAAGAAAGAAAGAAAGAAAGAAAGAAAGAAAGAAAGAAGAGAAGAGAAGAAGGAGAGAAAGAAAGAAGAGAAGAAGGAGGGAAAGAGGAAAAGGAGAGAAGGAAAGGAGGGAATGAAAGAAATTTGGCGGCAATTTGGCCCCATTATATCCTGTGGGCCATTGAAGTCAATGGTGACAACATAGGGTATATTCTGGGGGATGGAGGGGAGGGGGTTTGAATGAGAGGCTCCAAACTCACAGGGTAGCTTATGGAGCCTCTCCCCAAGATACCCACCAAGTTTCAAGAACATTGGATCTGGGGTCCAATTCTATGGGCTCCCAAACAGGTTGCCCCCATTCCCTCCATTGTTCTCTATGGTGGGAAAAGTAACTTTTTCCCCACCATAGAGAACAATGGAGGGAATGGGGGCAACCTGTTTGGGGGCCCATAGAATTGGACTTCCTGGTCCAATGTTCTTGAATCTTGGTGGGTATCTTGGGGAGAGGCTCCATCAGCTACCCTGTGAGTTTGGAGCCTCTCCCTCAAACTCCCTTCCCTCCAGCCCCCAGAATATACCCTATGTTTTCACCATTGACTTCAATGGCCCATAGCATATAATGGAGCTGAAATTGACATTCGGCTGCCTGAAAGACTCCTCGGACACCGGCTGGGGGCGGGGCTTGGCTCCTGAGCTGTTGGAGCTGCGCTCCGGTGCGCTCCCCCCCAAAAAGACCCCTGCTTACCAACATTTCTGTTTTCACCTTGTAGTCCTTGCAGAGTACCTACCCACAGCTTTGATTTTGTGTTGTCCACATGTATCCTAGTGCCCCAGTTCCATTTGTACTCCTGGGGTCCCTATATCATGTTTCACTCAGAGCTCTGACCATTCGTAGCCATAGGGGAGAATTCACTCTGCCCAATTTGTTGTCAAGCCACAAGCAGCTTGTTTTTGAAAACTCTATGTTTCCCTTCCCCAGGAATTTAAGTTAATGGTCATTGGTACATTATTAATCGGACCGCTGGACAGCAGCCAGGGAAGCAGGGAGCTAAGGCTTGGCTGAGCCTGAACGCTGCGTTCTTAGGACATGGGTTGTTTAACAGACTTGGGCAAACCAAGGTGCAAGTGAAGGGTGAAAAGCAATTTAGGACTTTCCCCCTGTTTTTGTCTATTCAAGCTTGAAGTGGGTGGGGAGAGGGCAGGGGGTTTAAAAGTGTGCTGCTTTCCTATCTCCATCCAGCACAGCCGCACCCAGGCTCTTATTCTTGGGAATCCAAAACAATTTTTTTTTGTACAGTGCCGTATCTAGGGAATGTGCTGTCTTGTAATTCAAAGACTGAAGCCAAGCCCTGTGTTCTGTTCTCCACATAGGAAATGTACTACAAAGAATGTCTGCAGAGCTTTGTGAAGTCCCTACAGGATTCTTGCATGGAGTTTAATTTTTTAAACTGTTTATGTTCTTTGCAGACTGTGCCATCTTTCTTTCTCTTTCCTCTGGAATTCATACTTACCCCGATGTTTTTAAAGGGATGCAAGCGTATCTCTTTCACCTTACTACAGCCAGGTATTGTCTTTAACCCACGTATCAACGGCTGACAGGATACAGTACTGCTGGCATTTAAAAAGGACCTCAGAAGGGCTGCACACTTTAGGGAGTGGCTGTGCAGGGAAATGCCTAACCCTGCGATGATTACTCTAACCGTGAGAAGCTATGAATGGCTTCCCTTTCTGAAGCCCATGCTGCTCAAACGGCTTGGCCTTGTTAACTGTCGCAGGACATTTACCTTCGCCACCTTTAGGTTTCTCTGTTTGCTGACCAATGTAGCCAGGACTACTTTACTTCAGCAGGGTTGGGAGGCTGGGTGGATAGGTAGCATGGCAACCCTCTCTACCTTGACCACGTGGGAAGAGGCTAGAAGAATTAATTAGAGCCGGGAATGCAAGAGGAATGCAAATGCTTGAGTTGTGGAGAGGTACTTCTGGGAACAGTGCAGCAGTTTCTGCCGCCAACTCCCCCACCCCCGCCCCCACCATGTTTCCCCCCAAATTTCTTGCATTTCATCACAGTTATTTGTCCTGTGTCTGCTTTGCAAAGTGGGCACTGGGGGGTGCAATGGGCAGAAAAAGGATTGTCTTCATTCACCTTTACACTGGCGGTGAGTTTTCAAGCAAAACAGTATGGCGTTGCTTTGAGAAAGCTCTGTTATTTGGATTTTGGAACATTTCACATGGGCCTTTGGTAGATGTTCTGTCAAGTCTCTTCTTCCTGAGAGCCAGGCCAAGTGTACTCTAGCTGGGAGTCCCTTATAAACCAACGAGAAAAGGCTATCCCTGCTTGGCAGTCTGTGGGGATTTATCTTTCCTCCTCCCATTCTCCAGCTTCTGCGCAACTTTCAGGGGAGCCTCACCCCTCACCCTCTTCCCACCCACTCATTGTGGGCACTCTATTTTGGCAGGGTCCTGGCTTGCTTTCCAGAGAAATAATGGCTGGGAACAGGAAATTGGTTCTGTGTCACTGTTTGGATCAGAAGATATGTTTTGCCTTCTATGAAGTTTGGGTGGAATATTTCTGGGATGTGTCAACACTTTCCAGCTACAAGGGTTACTCTGAAGCAGCTGTCTTAGCTGCCTATGGCTAAAGTCTCTGTAGGTTCCTGGATGTTCGTCACATTTCAAGGAAGAAGAGAAGACATCTCTTGCTGGTCCTGAAGAAGAGGCTTTACCATTATGCTCAGCAGCTAATTTTGTGGAAACGTGTTTCTCTGAGAGCTTCTTGTAGTACTCTGCCCTTGGGTAGGAAGAGTGGCACGCCTCCAGAGAAGCTTCATGTGCTTCTGGCTTGTGAGTTAACACTAAACTGAGATATCAGTAGTAATTCAAAAACGGGGGGGGGTGTCCTGTTGTGTGTACCGGATTGTGTGTTTCTGACATTCCTGTTACATTCGGTGCAAAAAATCACAACTGTTCCTTGTGGGGATGGGTGCAGTCAATCAACTTATCCAAGCCCTGATAAAATTCTTCCATGTTGACATTCCCTTAGAAAGCAGGTGATTTTTGGGGGGAGGCGCTGTCAGCTCCAGGTTACTTTTGTTTTTTCCTTTTTGTTTCTTTCTCATAAATGTTAGAAATTGGATTCTTCATAAGACTGTGGGTTGCACAAAAAAGGATTGAGGTCTTATGCAGGGCAAATACATAGGGAATGTTTACTTTAAGCTAATTCTTTTACATTTCTGCACAAAGAAAAGGTGATTTCAAAAACCTGTCTATGGCCCCGTTCACACGGAGCATTTGCCCCGCTGAAGGCACAGGAGCCCCACGGACTTTCCGTGCGCAATCATACGAGCACATCTGGGAGGCGTAGTGCTCCCGTGGCCAACCCGCGGCTTCCCTCCGAAAAAGCGGAGTAAAAAACTACTAGGGTCAAAGCACTAGTTTCTGGAAACCCCAGGGCGGGTCTGATCGTGGGAGCGCCAGTATCCCGCGGCTTCCAATGCCGGCCCATGTCCTGGGGTTTCCAGATGTTGTAAGTTTCCATGGGATGCGCACCAACGCTGAATGAGGCATGAGCATATGCAAGACACCGGCAGCGGCCCGCCCCCCCCAATGGCACATGCGCACTTCGCAACAGCGTGGCTTGTGTGGTCTGCTGCGCCGCTTTTTTGCTGCGCTGCAGCAGCGTGGTGTGATTGGCACTTGGGGCTGGAGCGTGGCAACTCGGTGGCCAGTGTGATCGGGCTACCGCGCCTTATTTTGCTCCGGGGCGAACTGCCACGCCTCCCCACCGCGTTTTCTGGCCCGTATGACCGGGGCCTATATTATGAAAATTAAGTCAGTTTGCATACTTATATATATTCATGTATGTTTTGTATAATTGTATAATTCCGCTTCATTTTCCTCATAAGGTACAGAACTAGCAGGAGACTGACACACTTTCCTTTCAGGACTGGAACTCTTGGCCTTATCCTTCTGGTGGTATCAGCTTGTTATCTGTGCCGTCTTCTTCCCATTAAGAGTTCCACCAGCAGACGCGAAGTAATTGTGGATTTGACTGGCCATGAAGCAGTGTAACATTTATAGAGGTCATTTTCACCCTTTATGGATCTGAAGTCTTTGCATCGCTTGTATATTTTCCCCCAAGGATCTGCCATTCACAGAAAACAACTGTTAGCATCTGAGGAATGCTGCCATGTTTGGAGAAATGGAGTGTGTGCCTGTCCCTGGACACTAACATCCCCATGACTCACTTCATCAATGACAAGGCACATAGAATTAGCTCTAAAACCATTCAGAGCATCATGTAGTGCCTCTGTGCAGCAGAGAGTAAGACAGCATCTGCTGAGATGCTAAACAGTATCATTGCAAATCGCAGAGTGAAAGCAGCGTTCCCATATTGAAAGACTTCAGAGAGTGGATTGCAGTGGGTCTCTGTGTGACTCTCAGTGGCTATCGGGGGACCAGCAATGTGTACTAATCCCCTTCAAAATCCCAAAGCAAGAGATGTTCTTGGACTGGCAGTAATATTTGTTTCCTTCCAGAGTGTGAAGGTTATTGCTTCAAGGATATGGAAGTAATGAACAAAAAACGGACAACTCCTCTTCGGAAACTGTGTCATTACTAAGCTGTCTGGGATATTCAGTGCATACACAGGGCAGCACCAGCATCCCGAAATTTGTTATTTCTAATGACGCTTGGGGGTCTGACACACAGGCTGGATCAAGTTGGGCTTGTTCCAGGCAAGCACATAGCAGCTACTTCCAATTCAGAATCCTGGAGAGAGCTTCTTATGGTCTGCCCTTGGATGCAGCATTATTTGTAGGAGATATGATAATTCACAATGGTGTAGCTTTGCACTCTGTATCCATGATGCTTTCTTTTAAAAGTTTCACTCTTAGTCGAACACACAATATAATTACAATCACACAGTGCAGTGAACTGATAAAGATCTTCTAACTAAATTCCCAGCGAGCATGCGATATCTACCATGTACTCCAGATTTACACTCTTCCAATTCCATGCATCAAATATGTATATATTTTTAAAATTGTATAACTGCACAATGCTTTTTGACACTGAATATAATGACCATACCATTTTGCATGACAAAGAATGCTTTTTAAAAACACCACTTGGAGGTAGAAGCACATCTCTCTAGCTCTGGTTTTCAGTTTGATTGACATTGCTGATATATAGCTTTGCTGCTCTGTGGTAGCTGAGAACTGGATCGTTCCTTTGCTTTTCTGTGACCCAGTAGTTGTGCTGGAATATCTTTCAACTCTGCTGCAAGTTGGCAAAATGCTCCAGAAGGCTGCAGTCTGAGTCAGCAAGCTCTTGTCTCTTGTGACCTAACCTAGAAGGCTTAACTTAGTAACTTCCACAGGGCTAGTGTGGTACAAGGAGTGCATACTTCTGAAGTTCTCAATTTATTCTTGCAGCACTGTAAGAAGAAAGCTTGGAACCAACAGTGACAGGAAAAGAATCATCCGGTCTTGGAGAAGATCATTTATGTTAACTCCCATCACATAAGCTGCCAATTCTAGCTGTAGATAGGAAGAAACACTGAATGACAAGGAAGCAAACAGAAGATATAAAACAAAGAGCGAGTCATGTGTACACACATTGTTTTTTTTTTAATGAGTGGTGGTCATGGTGGGGAGATGTTAATCCATGCCAGCTACTACTGTGAGCCTCTTCAGGGTTCTGTCTAATACATCCTGATCCAGTCCATGATGCCTGATACTGTGTGTTTGGAGCAAATTAAAATCAGTCCAATCCAGACTTGTTATGAGCTCCTCCATCCTCTATTTGGTCACCCAACACAATTTATATGACTGGGGACCACAATTAAGGAGCATATGCACTGCAGAAAGTGTTCAACAGATGACCCAAACAAATAAGCCAAGCAGCATACAGTGTGGAAAGGCAGCGGGTGGGGAGGAAGGCCAACTCAGATGTTAGTTTATCAACAACTGGCAACGGTTTGGGGGAAAGGCTTGTGGCAACGTTCCATTGCTCAGACCTTTTCAGTGTTTGGACCCCCAGGCTAACAGCAGCCCACCAGTGCTTGAGAAGCCCCTCTGCTACTTTTGTAATCCCAGCCAGATACCAGTCACTGGAGGTTCATTTGGTTTGGTGAGCCACAGATGGAGAAGCCTTTTAGTAAATGATCTAGTAGAAAAAAATCCTTCTTAATTCCAAATGCTAGTCATTATTGTGTATGATCAATGACAATTGACTATGTTTTCTAAGTGTCCTCCTAAAATGGTGAGGGGTAAAAAACATCAGTATCCTCAGTCCACGTATCCTTGTCAATAATGTACAAGGCTCTCATTGCCAGCAGGGACTCGAACACTTAGCATCAACTCACAGACAATGAATCTCTTCTGGGCGTATCTTTCATCTCATCTACTGCTCTGCGCAGAAGGGAGAGGAAATCGAAAAACAGAGGCAAAACAGTCTGACCACAAGCAGAATGAGTACAGGGGACCTGAAGAGCGGGTTGGAGAAGAGGGAACTGTGGATGTTTATTCAGTTGATCATTAACAGTGTGAAAGAGCACTGTGTGTGAGTTCTTTGGCTTTCTCCACCAGCGACAGCTCATCCTGGTATGTCACTTCTCATTCTTATTCTTAGGAATTGGCTTTCTCAGTCACTCTACCATAACTGGGCACCTTACATGGAAATGTTGTCTTGCAGGCTTTTCCATCCGAGCTGCAGTCTTCTGTAGGTTGTCATGGGTGAAGCCAGGAACAGCAGCAGACCCCTTCAGACTTTTGAATTTTGACATTTCCCCACTTCTTTCTTCTTTTGTTTGAAACATTTGGTGGCTCCAGCTTTTTAGAAGCAACCGTCTCAAGTGCCCCTAATGTACAAACCACAACTGGATCCAGATGTGCAATAAAGTGCAGTATAGGGATGGGAAGAGGGGGAGGCACCCGGAAAACTTGACTCATCAAGGGCTGGCAGTGTTTTGAGAGGTAGGCTCTGGCAAGGGAGGTGTACACAGGGGAACCGTGATACATATGGAGTCACTCCCCTTGAGCTGATGGAATTTTACAAAAAAGTAAAAAAAGAATTAGTCCCAGTAGCAAGGGAGAGAAAAGTTCATGTGCTGTCCTTCCAAGGAACTGCTTTTGAAGGAAGTGTCCAGCTTCCCAAATGTTTAGGCAATTTTCAAGTGTAGCTCAGGGGAATCCTTCAGTTGTATGGATTTAATTGCTTGTTCATTCATATTCAGTTTATGCTGGCATCTGCTGTGAACAAGTGAATACAAATGTCAATCCCTGGTTCAAACATGGAGCTGTATAGCAGTGGTAGCTAAGAGAAGCAGGTTGGACTAAGAAAAGCACTTTGCTGGATATATTTCTAGCATGTGCAGAGAACACTGTGCAGCCTGAACACTACGCTCTGATCAGTAAACTGCCACTCAGGTTTACATCTCTTGTTACATGCACAAGAACATAGACGAGCCCTGATGCATCAGATCAGTGGTCCACGTAGTCCAGCATCCTGTCTCTCACAATAGCCAACCAGCACTCCAGAGGTCCAACAACAGGGCAGAGAAGCTGAGGTCTTCCCTCAATGTTGCCTCCTGGCAGTGCGATTCAGAAGTTTATTGCCTCTGAATGTGGAGGTTCTCTTTTGTCACCATGGCTAATAGTAACTGATGGACCTATCCTCCATAAATCATTCTAATCCCCTTTTAAAACTAGCGTTGCCTGTGGATATCACCATATCCTCTGGCACCAAATTCCACTTTTTAATCACTTGTTGTGTAAAGAAGTGTTTCTTTTTATCCATTGTGAATCTACTGCCCATCAACTTTATTGGATGCCCCTGAGTTCTAATATTTTGGGAAGGGAAGAAAAAGTTATCTCTGTCCACTCCCTCTACACCATGCATCATATATATATATATAAATAATTGCCCTATGTATTGGCACTTCCCAGCTCTCCCATTGACTGTGCTATGCACTCTGTCAGCCATTGGCCCATCAGCCACCACTCAAGAGTGCTCGCATGCCATTGGCTGGGGGCTGGGTCCAATCCTCTCCCCCGCCTGGACACTCTTACGTGACAGAATAAACTGCCACTTCCCCTGCTTGGCTACTGTAAGACTAACTTTTCCCTCGGTGGCTGTTGCTAGGCAACCAAGCTTGGTTCTGTGAGTAAAAGGCAAAGGCCTTTCCAGGCCTTTGTAGGGAACTCATTGGGCCCAGTCCTGACTAGGGTTGCCAGCTCCAGGTTGGGGATATTTTGTGGTGGAGTCTACGGGAGCCAGAGTTTGGGGAGGGGAAAGACCTCAGTTGAATAGAATGCCATAGAGTCCACCCTCCAATGTAGTTATTTTCTCCAGGGGGAGGGAGATCTGTTGTTTGGAGTTCAGTTGTGATACCTGGTGATCTTCAGGCTCCACCTGGAGGTTGGCTACCCTATGCGTAGCAGTTAGTGCTTCAGAGCAGGGTCTGCCAGACCCAGATTCTTGCTGTTGAAGTTGAGTGGGTGATTTCGGACCAGTCACAGACTTTCAGCATAACCTACCTCACAGGGTTGTTGCGCAGATCAAAAGGGGGAAAGAGAATGATGTAAAATGCTTTGGTCTCCACTGTGGAGAAAGACTGTACTTTTCCTTCTGGGGAACCATTGCTGTCAATCTCCAGGTGAGGGCTGGAGATCATTCAGAATTAAAACTGCTCTCCAGATGGCCTAGATCAGCTCCCCTGGAATAAATGGCTGCTTTGCAAGGTGGACTTTGCATCATTATACCCTGCTGAGGCTGCTTCCCTCCTGCTTGGGTCCTCAGTGTGGAGAAAGACTGTACTTTTCCTAAGTAAAAGAAAATGGAGAAAATGGATGCTTTGCAGGGTGGACTTTGTCATTATATCCTGCTGAGGCTTCCTTCCTACTTGGGTCCTCACTGTGGAGAAAGACTGTAGTTTTCCTAGGTAGAGGCAGCAGGTGTAAGGGGGAGATGGAAAGCTGAAGTCAGAGGGCAGATAAAGATAGGTTGATGGTTGGCTGGGAAGGAGACAGAGTTGCAACTCTGCTTTGGGAAATTCCTTTTTAAAAAAAAAAATCCCACAACTTTATTTATTCATTTAATCATATAGTACCATCCACACTTACATTTCTCCTTACTTTTTTTAGAGTCACTTTACATATTCATTTTCCCACCATTCATTCACCTTTAATCACCTTTTTCGGAATATCATTTCACTTCGTCCCTGGATATACATTGTTTGTTTGTCCATCTCAGCAATATCTAACAGTTTCCAAGCTACTTCTTGTCTTGAGGGCAGTTTTTCACCTTTCCAGTAACGGGCTAACATTATTCTTGATGCTGTTAAGATGTAAGTTAATAAATATCTAACCTCTTGCTCTAAATCCTCGGGGATAATATTCAACAAAAATATTTCTGGCACAAAATCAAGATTGCCATTGGTCATTTCTAATGTTAGCTTTCTCACCATTTTCCAAAACTTCTGCACCTTTTCACATGTCCACCACATGTGGAAGTATGTTCCTATATTATTTGAGATATTACTTGCACATTTTGCTACTTTATCAGGTGACCAGTGGCACTAATAAAACATTTTGTACACATTTTCTTTAAACAAAGTAGATCTAAGAATTTTAATAGATTTCCAAATCTTTGTCTAATCATCAATATCAATAGTGTGCCCCAAATCCTGCATCCACCTTACCATATTACTCTTAATTACCTCTTCCTGCATATAATTGTCCAACCAGAATCTGTATAACTTTTGGATTAGCTTGTCGCTAGATGACAACCAGATTTTATCCAATTCATTATTCGACGCATAAAAACCTATTCCTTTGTCCTTACTGTATATAGATTGCAGCTGTGTTTTTTCCCACCAGGTCAAGTTGTCAGATATATTGCCATATTTCTTTCCTATCTAGCCTTGGACACTGTGTTCATTGTTTGTTTTAATTAATTGGCACGCATGCGCATAGGTTGCTTAGCAGTAACTTGTGGGAGAAGGAATCCACCGCCGCCTACTATCTCAGCGTCCTTGAGCTCAAGACACAGGCTCATTTCCCAGCCGGTGGAAATATTTATGCCTCAGATAGTGGGCAGGGAGGGGGCCTCATCTCCCAGTCATTATGTATTCTCCTGCTGGGAGTATTCCCCCGCGCGCGCTCCGATTTCATTCACTAATAGAGCTTATGCATCATACTATATCTGGAGGCCATTATGCATGGTGGGGTATTCCTGACAATAACTCTGCTACTACAGGGCAACTTACTGGTATTCCAATAAAGCATATCTTTTATGAAGAGTGCCTGGACTTACTTGCAGTTGAACCTGACACAAGTCCATCTTTGCAGATTGCAACTTTTCTAATGCTTTTAGGTTCTCTCTATTATCTAATAACTTCTCATAAGTCACCTTTTTGTTGTCTAACATCAGTGATGGCTTTATAAATGCTTCCAATGGCGATATCCACCTAGGTGTTCTCAAATAGTATTTTCTTTTAATGTTTTGCCAGCATTTTATCAATACTCTTCTCAGTATATGCTGACAAAAATTGGAGTGGATTTTCTCTTTGTTATACTATAGGTATGTGTGCCACCCCATACTGAGGTCGTGGCCTTCCAACTTTAATGTTCTTGTATCTTCTAACGTGATCCAATCCTTTAGCCAGACCGCAGCTGCCGCTTGATGGTACAATTCCCAATTAGGTAAACCATGTCCGCCCCTTTCTTTTCTATCCTGTAGATATTTCCCTTTTATTTGAGCTTTTTTGGAATGCTAAATAAATTGTTTCACTATTTTTTCTAATTCAATAAACTGTTGTTTATTTGTCAATACCGGGATATTCTGAGCTATGAGAAGAAAATGAGGCAATGCATTCATCTTAATAGCAGCAATCCTCCCCATAAAAGAGAGTTGCATGTTTCTCCATTTCAATAAATCTTTCTTGATTTCCTCCATTAGCTTTCTGTAGTTATTTTCTATAAGTGCACTGTTCCTGCTTGTCATCATTATGCCTAAATATCTTATTTTATTAACAATTTTGATCTTAGAATCTTCAACCATTCTTTGTTTATCTTTCTGAGTACAATTTTTCACTAATATCTTCGTTTGTTCTATATTCACTTTGAGGCCTGCTGCTTTTTCATAATTTTGAATTATATCCAGTAGAACCCTTACTGATGAAAGCGGATCCTCTAGAATGAAAACCAAATAATCAGCAAACGTCTGTAACTTGAACTCCTCTTTTTTGATCTTCAATTCAGTTATCCTATTGTCTTTTCTTACCATGTCCATCAATGATTCTAGTACGAAAATAAATAATAACGGAGACAAAGGGCATCCTTGTCTTGTTCCCTTCTGCATCTCAATTGTCTCAGTCATATTCCCATTAATTAAGATTTTTGCTTGCTGTTTTGTGTATATAGTCGTTATCATAGTGATAAAATTTGATCCACAGTCCCAATTTTTCAACTTTTGTATCATAAACTCCCAGGAGACACTATCAAAAGCCTTTTCTGCATCCAGAAAAACTAAAGCCATCTGCTTCTCCGGATGGGCCTCATAATATTCAAAGACATTAATGATGATTCTAATATTATTCTTAATTTGTCTCCTCAGGAGAAATTCTGCTTGATCTTGATATATTATTTGGGATAACACATTCTTAAATCTTGTCGCCAATATATTCACGTAGATCTTGTAGTCTGCATTGAGCAACGAGATTGGACAATAGTTTTTAATCTCTTTATCCTCTGTTCCTGGCTTATGAATCAGTATGATTGTTATGCCAATAAAGGTCTATGTATGTATGTTGTATGTTGTATCAGTATGATTAATGCTTGATTCTGGAATCTGCCCTTCTTTAATTATACTATGTAACAAGCTTTGAAAGGGTAAGAATATCTGCTCCTCAAACTCCTGATATATTTCAGCCAGGAAGCCATCTGGACCAGGGGACTTTTTCTTTTTCTGTCTTTTAATTGCCTCTGTAATTTCACATGGTGTTATGACCTCATTTAATATCTTTTTCTGTGCTTCACTAAATTTTTCATGGTTATTCTGCCATAAGAACTTCTAAGAAAATCTAATGAAATAAATAATGATAATAAATAAATAAATAAATTTCTATGGCACACTGCATTGTCACTTTCATGAACTATCCACTGTGACCCCAAGGTCATTTCAGTCTCAGAAAGTTCAGACCTCATTAGCTTATACCTGAAGTTAGGATTTGTTGTTCCAGTCTGCATCACTTTATACTTATCTACGTTTAACTTTATTTGCCCCATTGTTGCCCATTCATCCAATTTGTGGAGATTCTCCTGGTGCTCTTCACAGTCATCCTTGGTTTCTACCATCCTGAATAATTTTATGCCATCTGCAAATCTGACCACTACACTGCTCACCCCAGTTCCTGATAATTTATTAATAACTCAAGTAACACCAGCTCCAGTACCAGTCCTTGTGCTTAGTTTCTTCCGCTGTGAGAACTGTCCTTTTATTTCTGCTTTTGCTTTCTGTTTAATAATTTTTTAGTCTGTACAAGGACCTGTCCTCTTACCCCAGGACAGCTAACCTGATTTAGGAGGCTTTGGTGTGTTTGTAAAAATGCTGAGATGGGGAGAAGTTAAACTACCCTTTGCCTATAGCAATGGTCTCCTTTCTGTATGTCTACTTAAAGCTCTACCAATAAGTCTTCAAGTCCTGATGGCATACACCCAAAAGTTCTTAGGGAACTTAAGTGTGTGACTGTTGATCTACGAAGCCATATATGTGATTTATCACTAAAATAAGTCACTGTACCAAAAGAGTGGAGAGTAGCAAATGTTACACCAATTTTAAAAAGGGGTCCAGAAGAGAAATGGGAAATTACAGGCCAGTTAGCCTAATGTCTGTGCCAGGCAATTTAATAGCATGAATGGTAAAACAACAACAAAAACAACAGTTTGCAATTTATTTCCCCCCCAGATTTAATAGTGCATGTCTTGTTTGGTCCTCTGTGACATTTGTTGGCAACCTCCTTCTTTTTGTACATTTATATATGAAAATAAGCCATAAGCTGGTGGAGTTGGCTAATGTTATGGATTGTAATGAGTCGAGAGGCTGGGTTGACTTCACTCTGGTTGACAGGTAAGCTGCTTGTTACATGCTAATACATATAACAACCCCATGTCAATTTTTACAAAGAGGAGAAGCAGAGAGGAAAGGCCTACTTTAACCCTTTTCTGCCTGTCCTTTTTTGCCCATCTCCTGAAGCTACTTTCCCTCCCATGCAGTGTTAGATGCACGCTTATCTTTAGAAGCATACATATGGAATCCCAAAGGAGGTGAATAGGAAAAACAAGGGGTATACTTTTAGTGGAAAATGAATGACACGGGAACAAGTAAGCACCCTCTCCCACATCACTGTTCTGCTTAAAATCCCATCCCCTTCAGAACTATGGGCTGCTTTATATGTATTTGCATTACTGCATAGTAATATTCCCAAAGAAGAGGAATTTTGAAGCTGTACTTGACATCCATGCAGATGAGGAGTAATAAATTCTTTAAAGTTGTTAGAATCTTAGAGGTTTTGGCATAAAGGTGCAGACCGGATTTTTTGGGGGTGTATGTAGAAAATAGCGTAGCAAGCCTGGCCTCTGATCATTGTGGCTCAGTCTGTCCCACATGACAAAAAGGAATGGTGGTGTTTTTCAGCAACTGTAGATATCCACCTTCCGTAGTCCTGAATGGTTGTTTAACCAGCCTATCAGGCTTTGAGTGGGAATGGTGTGCCCTCCTTTCAGCTGAAGGAAGTGGCAGGTGTGTGTCTGTGAAGAAGAAGCACAGTTTTAGAGGCTGAAGGGACACTGTGAGATGTTAATAGTCACTGCTGGCATTGGCCGAAACACTTTTTGGGGCACAGGATCTCTCTTTTTAAGGTCTGATGAAGGGAAGCGTATTGGCTGCTGTACTGGAGTGCCTCTGTGCTTCCACCTGGACTCTGTTCTTATATTTGTAAATGCAGCAAATACTACATGAGCGTCATACGTCTCTGGTGCTTCCACCTCTAAACAAAGTCAGCCCGGGTCAGGGCTAGCCTATGGAGCTTCTCACTGCTCCGGGAAGGGAGGTGTACACAAAATAGCTTTGTGCTGGCACGGTTTGTGGGGTCCTCTGGATCTGTGTGAATGCCTTTCCGTGATTCTCCAGGACTTTAGGAAGAGTCTGCTCTATGGCTCTGTATAGAAACTGAGATGTTTTTAATAAGAGGCTGGATTTGAATTTTAGGGCCATATAACTTATTCCAGAACTGGACACGTCTATCCAGAGAGGGGTTCTGCAGAGGTGTATCTTTCTAAAATGAAGCGTGTCATATAAAATGCAGAGTGAGAGAGCCCCAGGGGACAGTTCCCTTAGTGCCTCTCGTTTTGCCCCAGTGCCAGATTTTCCAACTCTGTGTCTGGACAGGCTGATAAGACTCAAGCAGGCAGCCAGTTTGCACAGGGCTCTTAAAGTGTTTTATTTCATTCCCCCTCTGATCCATTCCTGCCTTCAGTCCTGGTTCCTCATACAGGCTGGTTTGTGGATGCCATGCCCTTTAAAGCTGAAGGAGGAAAAAGAGCCCCACACAGCTAGTGATGTTGTTTTTGGGCGTGTGCAGTGTTGTACTTGGAAAGCGATGCATTGGAGGGGGGGGAAGAGGCTGTGCTAATAAGGTGGAGATTGGGAAGGAAAATCCCTTTTGAGTCAGTCCTGAAAGCTTTTCCCTCTCGGCTTAATCACTGCACACTGCTGTCTCTCAAGCTCACCACCCCAGAAAGCCTCGGGCAAATAGGTCTGCCTCCCCCTTTTACTGATGTCTGAATCCAAGACTCTGGCTTCTCTCCATCTTTGACAGAAGACGGTATAACTTCTTCCCTTCTGCCAGCTTTGACTAGCACCATCTGCACTGGGTAACTTTTGCGCAAACAATTGCTGGTTCTTGTTCGCTCCGAAGGAGAGAGAAGCAAAGCTAACTGAGGTGAGGCCAAGAGTTTCCTGTCCTCTGGATATAGTAATCATCGTGGAGATACAATTTAAAAATAAACCAGCCCAGCAGGATGGATTTTGGAAGCGTAATGAACCAGGTACTGTTCATTTGTCAAAAAAAGTCTTCTGATTGAATAGGGAAGGAAGTGGCAGTGAGAAGGGAGGGTGTTGTTAAAAATAAGAGTCATAAAATGCTGGCAATTTCTAAAAAAATATTTTTAAGAGGAAGCAGGGGAAAAGGTTTGGATTTCTGAGGGCAGGGGTGGCAGGACCATCCAGACTGAGCTAAACATTCTCATCTTGAGCCTCACCCCTTGAGCCTCACCCCTTCGCTCAAGATAGCAATATCCTTTAGAAGAAGCAATTTTGTAAAAAAAAAATAAAATGTGTTATGTGCCCTTGTTTTGTTCATTTATCTTATTTTTGGTGACACAAGTTGCACATTCCCTCCATTTTGTTGGGAGGGAATCTTTCCTTTGGTATGTAAGGGAGCTTGTCCGTCTTTCTGCATCCATAAATACCACTACTAGCTAGCCCAAGAGTATAACAGACCATTTTTTAATGAGACAGTGTCAGATTAAGATGTAACTGTCTGCGGGGACAAGGACAAGAATCTGAAGAGTTTATGCACAGCAATTTTGCTTCTGTACCTGTTGGTGCAATAGCTGGGCAGACTGGCTGGAGATAAGTAATCTGGAAAAATGTGCAAGACTTGGCAGTAGGCAGAGAGCTGTAGCACCAGTCCCTCACAGCGATGTGCAGGTTTCATTAGGAAGGGAAAAGAATGATTCTTTCTGGGTGCTAGTTTAGGGTGCTGAAGGCTAGGGTTCTCTCTCCATCTCAGACACTGGGGATATTAATTACAGGAGTGTAGTCTGATGAATGCTGAGTTAATTTTGTGGCTCAGAGTTCAGGAGCATGGGATGCAGAAATCCAAGGGGTCTTTTTTGCTCCTTAAGATGTTAGTAATCCACGTGTCTCAGACTCTCTAGTTCAAGAGAGGCATGACACTGTTTAGGAGCAGGGAGAGTGTTAAATTAAAGCTGTGATGTGCTTGGCTTGGTTTTACACTTTGGGTAGGGCAGAGCTTTCAGACCAGATGGATTTAGGCTTGGTACATGATCTGATCTTTGAAAAAGGAAACAGTTCTTGCAAGCCTGGAAATGGATGCGTCATCTAACAAAGAAAGCAAAACAAAGGCCACTGTCGGAAGCTATTAATGATCAGCCAGAGGCTGCAGAAGTCAACAACCTCTAGGCAGAATATGCATAGTGCATGATATCAAGAAAAGTTTACAGCGGATGTTGAGACAGTCTTGGAGCATATGAAAGAGAGGAAGCCTAATCCACAGGGAGGGATCCTGCAAGTTCATGTAAAAGGTGGGCAATGAAGGGGGGACCTTTTAAGATGACCCTGAGCTTGCATGTGTTTGTCACCAATGGACTGGAACAATACCAGTTTACAGAATGCTCAATGAATCTGGAGGCCTGGACTCACTGAGCCTGACTAAATGTATATAAACTGAACAGTATCAAATGTTGCAGGGCAGGAAGTTCCACCACAATTATGTAATGAGCAGAATTCCCCAAAAGATGGGCATGCTAAAATCCCTTTGGAAAAAAAGGGGTTTTGGGTGATATGTGTGGTAAGGTTAGAAGCATATCTGACTTTGCCTGGAGTGATCCCAGTTTGCATAGAGAGCCCTCAGTGCGGAGATGCGATTCATCAATTCCTTGTTTAAGCGCATCGGAAACCAACAGCACCCCCCCCGACTCACCCGTGGTTGCATCTGATCATGCAGTGGCGGGCTGTGCCTGCAGCTTCCAAGGACTGTGTGATCACACAACTGCAGGTCAAATTCCTCCGGAGGAAATAGCCTCACTTCCCCCTGCTTTATCTCGCGTGTGTGACCGCAGCCTTAGTGCTGAAAACAGGTGGCCAGTTCTGTTCTCATGTTTATCTTAATATGCATACTAGCAAGTGTGTCTGGATTCCATTTTTCAAGAGAAGACCAACTTTGCCATCTTGATGGCTACATAGGTACGGTTGGAAGGTGATCCCATTTTAGCAATCAGTATGCATATAGCTATGGTTGAAGGATGTGGCTGTATTAACCAATTTAACCCATAACCCTTTCATAAATGCTTTTGGATGTATTCCTGTTGGCTGGAAAGCTGTTCTTGACACCAGCCCATGAAGCTAATCTTCCTGCATAGAGGGAATACCATGCACTTTAACACTGCCGTTGAAATGAATAGATTTAGAAGGCTGCAATTCTTCTTTAGAGTGGCACTGATAGAAGCTACTATGCAGGCTGAACCTACACTGGGACTTCTCCTGTTTTCTTGCACTGGGCTGAAAAGGGGGAAAACAGAGCTATGTTTCCTTTAAACAGATCTGCTTTGGAAATTATAGCAGGGCGGTTGGTGCATTGTTTTGTGGAAGGGTGTAACATTAATACTTCCTGGGGCTCGTGGAACTCTTTGAGAAGTTCCAAGTTTCTGTTCCCTTACTTAGGATGTCTTTTAATTCTCCGCTTGTTTGGGCTGCAGTTTTATGTCTCCTGTGCCCATCCCATGGGGGTTTCCAGGCACTCTGGCCACTGCTGTCTGCACTGAGCCTGATCAACTTTTCTTTGTTTGTTTACATGTCAATATCAAGACTTGGGCGCTTTTACACATGCTAAATAATGCAGTTTCAATCCACTTCAGCAACCATTTGCAAGTGGATTTTGCTGTTTCAACACAGTAAAATCCACTTGCAACGTGTATTGAAAGTGTGTGTGAAGGCATCCTTTGAAATGAGGATAAGTTAGTGTCATGGGTATGAGAAGGTATGGCAGTCATCTTGAGTATGCCAAGATATGAAATCCTAGAGCTATTAGAATCTCATTAATCCAGCTAGGACTGTTGTATTCCTCCTTTCCATACTTGGGAGCTGCTGAATATGGTGTCAGCTAGGCTGCCATGGTGGGTGGGGAAAGGGAGTTGGTAGCGTGATCATCTTATTGTCTTGGAATGTTGACTTGCATTTTCTCCCTCTCGCCTTATCTGCTAGCCTGACCTTGCAGCTTCGCACTTTCACCTCCCTGGGGACTTGTAATGGTTGCTCTGAGCGCGCAAGGCTTACACCTCTGACTGGCTTGCTCACATCAGGGGGTCCTGCTTCAGACGCAGTATATCTTCCCCCTCCCCGCCTGTAGGGTTAGCCTTTACACAGAAACTGTATGCACAGATGACCTGCTTCCACAGAACTCAATAAACTTGATCCTTCTGGAAGGAATGTTGTTGAGCCTGTTTGTTGTGAGACTCTGACATATGGAACCGACCGAGCATCAAGCATGTGATGAAAGTCAGTAAGAGCCATGATTTTACTGGTGTCCAGATCATGAATGTGAGATGCAGACCAAGAGAAAAGGAGACAGGAATCACAACCCAAGCACCAGGACATGCACTGTAGTGAGGAACAAGCCAAGGTCAGAGTCATGGAGGACACATTTCTGCTGACTAACCTTGCTACACCATGTTGCTGCTCCTCTGAGCAAATGTACAAAGAAAGGCAGAAGGGGTGGCATCCTTGCTCTCTGCTCAGTACAAATCTTTCAGGAAACAGCAACAAATGGTTGCTTTACATGTGTATATGGTTCACCTACTGAAGACCACTGACCTAGGACACCAACTGGGGAAGCAAGCTATGTCTTAACAACGTTACAGAGACAGAGTTGCTACACTCTCTTATAGTTATTCCTGTTGCCATCTAAATGCTGTTCATAGTGTTTAAACAGGGATGTATATACTTGGTGCTTTCACAGGTGGAAATACAAAAGAAAAAGCAAGTTGTATGCAAGCGCTATGCAGAATCAGTGCTCAAAACACATGGAAAAAAAGCTTTATAGTGCTAATATCAAACCATGTATAAATGACAATGATACAAAGAAGAAGGAAAGGAGGTCCAAAAAAGTACAGGTTGATGAAGTTTTCCGGAATACAAATTCTTTTCAACTGGCTTCATCTGAACAGAACCTCATGAGACCCTATAATAATACAAAATATTTTTACAATGTATTTTTACAAAATCAATATTGCAATGTACCAAAAATACCATATGAATAAAGACTGAGTTACATACAATAAGATGTCTTCTAAGTTTCATTCATCATAGAGTATGATAGCGAAGATCATATCACTTCATAAAACTCTACAAAATACATAAGCATAAATTACATGAAAGAAATTGTATAACTACATCTCAAGACTTGTTATTAAGAATCTAAAAAATCAGGGAACTCACCATCATATGCTTTAGTGGTATATTCTACAGTTGCAGTGAAATATTCCAAAGAGACATTCAGAAATGCATAGAAGCCTTAACAAGTGTTTCTGATATGCTTCCTTATACATCTCACTGTCTGCAACTCTTAAAGGCACCTCATATCATTTTAACCAAATATCCAGCAACCATTACCATTATGAAAATACATTTATAAAAAAACATTCATAAAAAACAAGACAAGTCTAAAGATACATTTGATCTATGATATGCTTACTAATACATCTCTCTGTCTGCAACTCTTAAAGGTACCTCATTACATTTTAACCAAATATCCAGGTGGGAAATGTGGAACCTGAAAACAGGAGCAGAATTTGGTTTTCTTAGAGTATGAGTTCCCTCTCTTTCTTTTTCTCTTTGATGTTTTCAGTCCATGTAGCCTCGAAAAATTCTGTCCCTCTTAAAACTAAAAAAATAAAAAAGTGAGCCATTCTGATCATTAATGTCTGTAGAATTCTCAGAAACAAAAGGTGGATTTAGACTAAACTTCACAATTTCTGGTCCACTTTCTCTTTCCATCTTCCCTTACTCATCTTTCCATCCTTCATTGCTATCCATTGTCACAGTCCTTGCCAAAATATTCTGAGTATTCTGTTCTGAACAAGCAGTATAGTTTGCGTTTAGATACAGGCATATCCCTGTTTCCAGACATTTCTGAGCACAGCAGTTGGTTTTCATTTGCATATAGTCTACAATGTACCTTCATGCAGTGAAAGCCTATTGCTTCTTAGGCTACCTCATGTTATCCACAGGGAACAACTGATCTTTGTTCTCAGTCATGTAGCAGAAGACAATATACTACTTCCATCTTCTTCTCTTGAACAGAATCATAAGCATTTCCATCCCCATTTCTTCACAGGGTTGGTGGGACAGAATCAGCTCTAGGACTTTAATTTACTTTTAAGTCTCCTGTGATCCTTTCCTACCAGGCATTAACCATGCTGCTGGGCTCTAGATTGCACGTGGCCCAGTGCTCTGCACTGATGTTAGTATTTGCCTCTGGTGCCACAGCCATTATTTCCTGAGCCTATTAGTTCCTTCAGTATCTTAGTTCAGACCTAATAAAAGCCACTGGGCCTTTGCGTATGGTTGAAGTGAGTTTTGTGGGCTGTGTTGCTACACACTGCCAAATGCAACTAAGGCAGGTGCTCCTCTCTTAACTTCTCTCTGTTCATCAAGATTTGCTTTGGAAAAATTTATGTACCTTTGTATTTCATCATATTCACTCACATACTACACTCATTTCTTTACCTTCAGACACATTCCCCCTGCAACTGCCCCCCCCGCCAATCTTTGCCCTTTCTAAACTATAATTTACATGTGCATATATAGGCTCTTTTTCTTTGGTTGCCATGGAAAGAATTCTACAACAGTGCAATGGGTTGAACTTGGTGCCCTCTCCAGTGTTCCCCAACATGATTCTTGTGTGTTCCACGGAACCCACCACTGTGTTCATTGGCATCGACTTGCTTCTTGCCCCCATTTCCTCTTCTCCAAAGCAAAGATCCAGTCCCGTCTTTCCTCTACTTCTCCAGAGCAGAAGGGGATACAAAAGATACCAGGAGTCATCACCTTTGTAGGGAGCACCTATTGTGAATTAACATCATGGGAGAATGCTTGACTTCATACCTCCGAACATGGAACATGGAAGTTATCCAGTTTGTCTGGAACACCTGTAAAGGTGATGCCAGCTTCAGCATCTAGGACAGCAGCTGGAAAGGCCCTCCCAAGAATCCTACCAGTCTCACCTCAGACAGGGCCGTTTCCCATAGTAAGGCCTCCCCTATCATTCAGCAGATGAAGACTCCAGCAGATGAAGACAGGAAATGTAACCCTACAGGGACTTTGGCCTGATACCATTTAGGACTTTAAAGGTTAAAAGCAGCACCTTGTATTGAGCTTGGAGCCCAGTGCACTCATAAGAGAACAAGCTATGTGTTCCAGTAAATACCCTAATTGCTATGTTTTGTTCTAGCTCAAGCTTCCATAGGCAGGTCAGGCAGTAACAGCATGGGGCCAGATCCGTTTACGGGAATAGGCCTGCGTGCCATTTACCAGATATGGGGGCCACCTTAAGTGGTCTTGGTGTGAGGGCTGACGGGAGCAAGTGTGCTCAGGGACTACCAGTGCTTGCCCTCACGGCCAGATGGCAGGGGAGATCACGAAGGGGCAGTCGTCCAGGTGATCCCCAACAACCTGCCATTCCACAGTCCTCGCCCATGCTGGCTGGCTGGGTGACGGGAGTTCATCAGCTGGCGGCAGGTCAGCTGATGCATCGGATTCGGTGGACCCATGCTGTGCCAATGCTTCTTACAACGGTAGCCAATAAAGTTGTGGCCGATTTAATCCACTTATTTCCAATTCGGTGGTGAGTGTGGTGATTTCTGGTGAGATCGTAGGCATCTGAGCAAACCTCCCCATCCCACCTAAGACCTAGAGCCACAAGGGATCCCTTTTTACTTTACGACCACCTCACAAAAGTTTCTGAAAAAGTAAATATGGTAGAATCACATTTTCTCCCTCTGAGAGGTGGACATCTTGCTGGGTGTTTCCCACCCTATCCTTAGGGAGGCAGGAACTAAAAACTTCACTTCTTGTCCTCTTGGTGGGACACACCGCTCAACTCAGTTTTGTTCCTGCCTCAGTAGGGAGAGTAGTGCGTCGTTGGTATTCGTGCCTTTCTTCAACTTTTTTCCAGAACTTTTGCAGCTTTTTCTACTTAAAAATTCTGTTTCTTAGATCTCTTCCTCCTGCACCCTCTCTCCTCCTAGCCACCTCCTGCTTATCTGACTTCTTTATTCTTCTCTCTCTCTCTTTCCCACCTGACACTCCGGCTGGGGCATGTCGGACTGGGAGGATTTGGACACCTTTTTCTTGGAGAACGAGAGAGGAGAAGCCACGCTGCTGGTTCAAAGCGACCCGAAGAATGGGAAAACCTCGGCTTCCGCTCCCACTGCCATGGCGAGCCAGGCAGCAAAGAAAGCGAAGTGTGCCAAAAAAAGGCCCCATTCTCCACCTCTGGAGCATGCGGTGGGCACCATTTTACATCGTGCGGCAAAACAAAAAACCCATGAGGAAGTGGGGGAAGGCTGCAGGGCAGCTGTCGCTGCTTCCATAAGCCAGACTATGGATGTAAGTGGCATTCTTGATATCTGCAACGCCCAAAGGGTAGCGGCTGCTGATTCTGGGTGTTCCAAGTCTCCTGTAGGTCTACCCATGAGTAACCCCGACAGGGGCGGCAACACGTTACTGACTCCAGAGGTGATGCAATTTTTTCTTCAGGCTGTGAGAGAGGAAGTCGCTAGTCTCCAGCGTGACTCTCATTCTGGGGGTTCCTTCCAGGGTCCCTCTTATGCCCATGCTAGCCATTGCCTCCAGGGAGAATTGTCTAGAAACTGCCCAGAGGAGGGAAGGCCCCTCTGGCCAACAAAAGCAGCTAGGAAAGACCAATCCTGTACAATGAGAGAGGACGCCCAGTGGGATTTTTCCCAGCTTGGAGAAAGTGAGATTAGTGAAAGGGAGGAGGGAGAATTTCTATCAGATGAGGAGGAAGAAGAAGAGGAAATGGAGGTTCCTGAACCTTCCATGAGATTTTTTTAAACCAGAGGATTATCAATACTTGCTTAAAAAGACTATGTCTGCCTTAGAACTTATTCCCAAGCCCAAGGCAGAAGATTCTACCAGCTCTGACCCAGCTGACGGGTCTAGACCCGGAGGGAGTAAAGACTATTTCCCTAAGACCTTAGGGTTTGAGAAAGTTTTTCCTTTCCCAGAATTTTTGGAAAAGCAGCTGGTTAAGTAGTGGGCAAAAACTATGGCAAATAAACATTGCCCTCCAAATGTTAAAAAAACTTTATGCACTGCCTAATTTTGCTGACAAGTTCTTACAGGTCCACCTAGTGGATGCACCGATAACAGTACTCCAGACTTCAAGACTGCTTTCTGAAGATAGTGAAGGCATAGTGAGAGATAGCCTGGATAGGAAAGTGGAGTTTGCCCTACACAAGGCCTACGAGGCTACTGCCATGGCCATCAGGGCATCTGCCATGGCCACGATTGTGCCTGGTCCAAAAAGATGGCCTTACTTATTTCAAATTCCAATCCATGTCTGGCAGAGGGGGCCAACAGGCTCCTCCAGGCCTCTTCTTTTTCAGCAGATGCCACTCTTGATGCTATGATCTTTTCTTCTCGGGCACCGGCTTGGTTGCCACCAGAAGGACTCTATGGCTCAGGGCATGGCAGGCTGACCTACATGCCAAGGCCATAGCCACAGTGTACCCTTTTCAGGGCGACCACCTTTTTGGGGACTCCTTAGACAAAATCCTCATTGAAACTAAGGATAAAAAGAAGGCAATGCCCAGATCTATGGGGAGACCAGATAGGAGAGGCTTAGGCAACTTTTCCTTTCGTGGTCAGTGACCCTCTTATAGATTCAGTTGAGATGGCAGATGACCCGCCTGGGGAATGTCCAGATTCAGCTTTAGAAGGAACCCCTTCCATAACAGATCCGGCAAGCCCTTCTCTCCCAGAGATGATAGGAAGAGAAAACTGAGAACCTAAGGCATGACTACACCTTGGCGCCGGTGGGGGGATGTTTGCTGTTATTTCACCAGGAATGGGAGAAGTCTCAAGCAGACAACTGGGCGAGAGAGGTCACAGCCAAAAGTTACTCCATCGAATTCTGGAGCAGACCTCCAGAATGCTTCGTCCCCTCACCAATAATAAAAAACCCAGTCAAATTGCAAAGAACCTTAGATGCAATCCACCATCTCTCCAGCATCCTAGCAATAGAACCAGTTCCCCTCAGACGAGAGGGTTTACTCCATTTTCTTGACTGTTCGCAAAAGAAATGGAAACTGGAGAGCCATCTTGCATTTAAAATTCCTAAACAAATACGTAAAACTACGTTGATTCCGTATGGAGACTCTTCGTTCCATTGCAGAGACATTACAGCCAGGGGAATTCCTGACTTCAATCGATATAACAGAGGCGTACCTCCATGTCACAGGTGCTTCCTGAGATTTTGCATTCAGGGTCAGCATTGGCAGTTCAGAGCTCTACCCTTTGGACTCTCAACTGCCCTAAGGGTGTTCTCCAAGGTGCTAATTCACCCAATTGTCCTGCTGAGAGAAAAGGGTGTACATGTCCACCCTTTCTTATACGATCTTCTGATTCACTCCGCCTCGTGCCTGAAATCAACTGAACCTCCAAAAGAGCTGTCTGACTCCCTCTCAAATCATAGAGCATTTGGGGGTGATCTTGGACATGACCCAGAATCACATGTTTCTGCCCAAAGCCAAGGCAGAGAAGATTCACTCTCTTTGCCATCAAGTCATCAAGAGCAAGCAGTCCTCTCTGATGACTCTCGCCAAGCTGATGGGACTGTTCATTTCCTCCATAGACACTGTTCCCTGGGCACGTCTCCATGCGAGACCTCTGCAACATTTTCTACAACTGTTCCAGTACAGGACTATGCAATGGAAAGATATTGCAGTCAAGCTTTCCTTCAAAGTGAAATCTGGCCTCAAGTGGTGGACCAAACTTCAGAACCTTCTCTTGGGTCGCAGGTATTACAAGCATTGGAAACAGATTGTTGCAGACACAAGTCTTCAGGGTTGGGGTGCTGTTCTTCTCAACTCCCCAACACAAGGCTTATGGTCCAAGGAGGAAAGGACTTTACCAATAAATCTCCTAGAGCTGAGAGCTATCAGGCTGGCGCTCCAACACTTTTGTGCTCAGGTTGTTGGGCACCAGGTGCTAATCAGAACAGACAACATTGTGGCCAAGCCTTACATAAACAACCAAGGGGGCTCCAGGTCTTCCAGGCTTCACTGGGAAGCTCACAAGCTTTTTCTGTGGGCAGAACTCAATCTAGCTTCCATCAAAGCAGAACACATAAAAGGGGCACTGAATACGCAAGCGGTCTGGCTCAGTCGTTGCCAGTTGCAGGAAGCAGAATGGTCCCTGAAGCAGGATCTGTTCCAGCTGATGGCGAATCATTTCGATCTGCTGACCGTGGACCTGTTTGCCTCTCCTCTCAGCTTCAAAGTGAGGAGGTACTTCACCAGGTACTATTACCATGGCGTCGAAGCAATGGATGCCCTGACATCTCAGGGGCTGCCAGGCCTGTTGTTCGCATACCCAACTACTCCAGTGCTTCCAAGACTCCTGAGAAGGATACGAGAGCAGCGAGCAGAGATCATAGTTGTGGCTCCTTACTGGCCCCAGAGACCGTGGTTTTCAGATCTTCAGAGTCTGGCGGTGCAACCTCCTCTCCACCTGCCAGTGTCTCCTGACATGTTGACGCGGGGTCCTGTCTGGCATCTGGATACAGAATGGCTTTGTCTGACCGCTTGGCGATTGAGCAGGAGAGACTGCTTAAACTAGGATACTCAGAGAAGGTAACAAGTACCATGCTGGCTTCTAGGCATTAATCTACTTGCAGAATTTATAATACCACCTGGAAGGCCTTCATAAGGTGGGCCAGAAGGAAGTCAGTAGATCTCCTGAAGCCTCATATTAAGAACGTACTCACCTTTCTTCAGGATGGCCATGACTCGGGTCTGAAGGCATCTACGCTTAGGAGACAGACAGCAGCCCTTTCAACGGTATTGCCACCCATCAAAGGATGGGGATTATCCAGACATCCTCATATCAAATGCTTTCTTAAGGGGGCATTGCTTAAGGATCCCACTACAACCCACAGATTCCCCACTTGGAGGTTGAATGTGGTCCTTAATGCCCTAACTAGGCCTTCCATCGAACCCATCTCAGAGATCGCGTTGAAGTGGCTAAGAATGAAGACTCTGTTTTTGGTTGCCATAACCACTGCTGGATGTGTCAGAGCTGGGTGCTCTTTCTGCTAATCCAAGGCTCTGCGTTTTTCACAAAGACAAGGTAGTCTTGTATACAGATCCTACCTTTCAACCTAAAGTCAACTCCAGATTCCACAGATCTCAAGAGATCTGTTTGCCTTCTTTCTGCCTGAATCCTTCCCATTCGCAGGAGCGCATTTGGCACTCGTTGGATGTCTGCCAGGTCCTGAAAGTCTTTCTCCATCGCACTAACACCATCAGGAAATCAGAATCCTTGTTCATATCTATTTCTCCACCCAATAAGGGCTGTAAGATGTCTAAGGCTACAATAAGCTCTACTCTCAAATATTGCATCGTTGAAGCTTATAGAGCATAAAAGATGGTACCGCCCTCCGGGATTACAGCACACTCGATCCGTAGTGCGGCAACCAATGCGGTCATGGCGAACCACGCTACAGTGGAAGAAATCTGCAAGGAGGCCATGTGGTCCTCTCTGTCTAGTTTTGTCAAGCATTATAAGATCAACATCTATGACTCGGCTGATGCTGCCTTCGGTTGAAGAGTCCTTCAGCATGTTCTAGCACACAAAGACGATGACTCACCCATGTGATGAGGACACTGCTATAGGAGGTCCCAGCAAGATGTCCTCTTCTCAGAGGGAGAAAGGGCCATTGGTACTTACTGTGAAGGGTCCTTCTCCTCTGAGATAAGGAGGACATCTTGGGCCCTCCCTAGTCATTGTCATGTTTCTCTCTTACCTTTACCTATTCTACGTTTCTGAGAAGTCCTTCCTGTTCTATTCCCTCTTCTCTGGGTTATCAGTTTTCTCTGGTTTCTTGCAGTTGTGCCACAGTTGGCTTGGTTATTGTGTTTTTGTTAGACTTTTTACTGCTTCTAGGAGTTCCCAAACTGAGTTGAGGGCCATGTCCCACCAAGAGGACAGGAAGTGAAGTTTTTGATTCCTGCCTCCCTAAGGATAGGATGGGTAGCACCCAGCAAGATGTCCTCCTTATATCAGAGGAGAAGGACCCTTCATGGTAACTATCAATGGCCCTAATTGTGGCCACCGATGTCATGTCATGATAGGGAATTAGTATGGAAACCCCCATGATTTGGACAGTCTCTGTGATTGTCTTGTAAGTGGTGCATGCTGTCACTGTGTGCAGCAAAATCTTTTAATGAAACTGTTTTGTAGCCAAAAGCACACCATGCATGCATGCATGCATCCATCTACTGTGGCCTAATGCTGCCTACCTTATGAAGTCTTTCTCATGGAGCTGTGTTTCATGAAGATTTGTGAATATGCACAATCTATGCACAATCAGGTATCCTGTGGTGGAGGGAGAAATACTGTCATGCTCAGGGTGTGCGTGCAGATACGTGTTCCATTTACACTGCATGTCACATGCAATTATATTATTATTTTATTGCATAGCCTTGGTAGGAACTAGGTGGCTGCTAGGTATGCTGGTCAGTGTTGTTGGGACTGTCTGGCAAGGGCAGTGCTGAGTTACGACATGTGTTCCAGTTGGATGGATTGACCATGATTCCCTACCAAATTTTCCATTAGGAGATACAGATCCAAGAACTCCTCCCAGCTAAAAAGGGAGGAGGTCAGTACAGCAGAGTACACAACAATCTCAGCTGTTGAACCATTCCAAGAGTCTGGCAAGAGAAAGCTGGACATAGCCCCAGGTTTTCTTAGATGGAGGTCTTGGCACCATTTCTGTTTCTTGCAAAATCAGTACACGCCAGTGCTATTTTGTTTCTCATCATAGGGCTGACAACATGCTCTTCTATATGTTTTGTGTATGCTGACACTCGGGAGTTTCATCAAGTAAACAGGGCCACAGTGCACTGGTAGCTGGTCAGACACTCAAAATCAAACCACCCACTGAAGAAGCAAGGGGATACCGAGGCGCAACAAAGGGAGCATAAAGATAATGTCTTTATTGTGTGCTCAGTGTACTTGTTACAGCTCATCAGAAGCAAAACAAACACAACAACCTGTGTTCTGCCCTAGGGATGCCAGCCTCCACGTGGTGCCTGGAGAACTGCTATTATAATTAACCTCCAAATGACCAAGATCAGTTTCCCTGGAGAAAACGGCTGCTTTGGGCAGTGGACTCTGTGGGCCTTATACACTGCTGAGGTCCCTCCCTTCCCCAAACCCCACCCTCCCCAGGCTCCACCCCAAAAATCTGCAGGTATTTCCCAACCCAGAGCTGACAACTCTGTCCTGTCCTGAGAGTCTAAATTCAATGTGGGAGGGGGTACAATAGAGGGTAAGGATTAGAGAAAGGGTAATAACTTGTGCTTTGACAAACAGGAATTAAGCAAAAGATTCTACCATGAAGGCATAGTGTAAACTACTCTGTGACTACTTTGCATGTTTTATTTATACCTAGAATAATTGACAAGAACTTTCTGGATACCAAGGTCCTTGGAAAATTCCGTGAGAGTAGCCATATCTTTTAACAGTCCACAGACCTTTTAAGAAGTCACATGATTTAATGCTGTATGAACTTTCATTGGCAACATCCTATTTCTCTACATTCATTGGAGTGAGAATGTGGTAGATGCACATATATAATTCATTAAGAAATTGTGGAGGGTCAACTCAGTAGAATCGAAAGATAACAGGAATAAGGGGGGGGAATCTGATGAACAAGCCATACATGAAAGTGGTAGATAAAGTTTGTTGGGTCACAAATGTAACAAATTGGAAACATTTATTATTCAAATGCTAAGGCTAGAAGTGGATGACCCATGTCAGGTTGTTCTTATTAGTCTGAGGACTAGCCGGTCAAACCTAGTGGAAGGGGAGACTACAGGTGAGTGGCATCGACTTTTTCAGTGCTGTTTTTCTCTGAACTTTGTGTCTTGACTAGTCCTGGTCTGGGCTTTGGCTTTATCTGTGTGAGAAGATCAAACCTGTCTTTGCTGCAGACAAAAGTAAGATTTCCTGAGGCTGTGGGCTGACTTGGAAAAAGTGGAGGACACCAACTTGGATTTCCCACCCTCATCTGGAGTGAGGCTTCAGTGCATCGGCTGCTGGGGGACTAGAACTGAAGCCGTAGGGTGTATTATCAGGGCAGGTGTGTGTACCAGAGACATCACTCAGTGCCTTCAGGTGTCAGCTGGTAGTAGCTGCTTGAGATAATCAGAGCTGGTAAATCATTTACCTGGTTAGAAAGACATAGCAAACCCTAGAGGAGCTTAGCTGGGAGAGTTAGTGCAGAAAGAATTTGATGAGCAGATTATTAATAATCTAAAATCTACAGGTAGTGACTTTTTAAGCATGTTAAAATTTACGCATTTGAGTGTTTGTCTGGATGTTTTTAAGCATGTGTTTTCTAGATCAGGTCACCTAGATAGTTTCCCAAACCTACAAACTTGTAACTGCTTAATAGATCAGTACCGGCTACTGGGAAATGCCTTACTGAGAGGTTCCCAATTTTATTGAACATGTGGGTGCTTTGGGGATTTTTAGAAGAGGTAATGAGTGGGTACCATAACAAAATGGTTTTCATGTGGGGTTTGGCTCAATCCCAAAAAATGGGAAGGTTCCACACCCTATTAGGATATTACAAGCAAAGCAAGCTGCTAGAATGGAGGCAATTGTTTTTGAATGGTATTCCCTGCAGACAGGTGATGAGTCCTGGGGTCTTCTGAAGTCATTCCAGTTAAGTGAAGGAAAGGCAGGATTGGCTCATTTCTTTTGGTAATAAAGCAGGTGGCCTCTAGGAAACTCGCAGGTGGGTGGGTGCCTTGGGCGCTGTGTTGGGGATTGCTGTTCTAACTCCCAGTCAATTCTCTCCCTCTCTCTCTCTTGCTCTGTGTGTGTGTGTGTGTGTGTGTGTAAAGTGCTGGCAGCTTGCAGTTGACTTATGGTGACCCCCCTATGGTTTTCAAGGGAAGAGACGTTCAGAGGTGGTCTGCCATTGCCTGCTGTTGCGTAGTAACCCTGGACTTCCTTGGTGGTCTCCCATCCAAGTACTAACCAGGGCTGACTCTACTTAGAGATCTGGCTAGTCTGGGGCATCCAAGTCAGGGCATTGGCTCTGGGCACTCTAGTTTATTTTTTGGTAAATACATTTTATTATTGGATATATTTTCATGTTCATACAATTTAAACAAACCAATACATATCCATTTTCTTTCACCCTCTCCCCCCAAACAAGGCTTCCCGCAATGCTACAACCCCATAATGACTCTCTATTTAGTTACATTTACTACTAAACTTATTTTCTTTTACTAATGGTAACAATTCAAAGGTCTAAATCTCTTTCAATTTCTCCTCAATAGCTGTCAAAACAAATCAAACCACGTTTGACATCCCAATTTTTCAACAAGTATTCTTGAAAGTCTTTCCAATCTTCGAAAAAGGTTTCGTCTTCTTCGTTGTTTAGTTTTCTTGTTATTTTGTCCATTTCTGCCATTCCCATGTTTCAGGTATCTTATCTTGTTTCTAACATTGAGCAAAAGTCAATCTAGCTGCTATAATCAAGTACCATAATAATGTTCTCTTGGTTACATTTACTTCTTCCATTTTAAGACCTAGGGGCACTCTAGTTTAAAAAGGAGCACCAGGAGGAAGGGGAGGGGCAGTCAGCTGGCAAGTGTTAAATGGCTACTCCCCCAGTGGTACTTGTCGGTAAGCTGTCCCTGTGGTAACCAGACACTGGATAGTGGGAGAGGTAGAGTCAAGGCCTTAGAACTGGGAAGGGAAGATGGGAGTCTCATGGGCAATTCCTGTAAAGGCCAGGTGGTGGCAGCAGTTAACCCAGGAGAAGGAGGGAAAAGCCCTTCCAGGTGCTGGGAAACCAGATGGGTGGCACGTGTGCCAAGTGGAGACCTTGCATGGCCACTGGGGCCTAGGTGCCTTGGAGGACATGATGTAACAGGGCCTGCAGGTCAGAGCAGGACTGTTCCACCACATCTGGGTGGTAGTATTTTTTGATTTGATAAGAGGGAAATGGAAACTACTTAAACTGAATTTTGAAATTCTTAAAATTGTAGTAACAAGGACCTAATTGTACATTAGCCTGTGAAGAAGAAAAAAGACGAGCTTGTGCTCTGTAAACACATATGTATTGAAATGTATATTCCATAGTTTGCAGCCTTGCCAGAAATCCACGAGTTACTAGGCCATCAAAATGTTAACTGACCCACCTGCCCACATGCAGCCAAATTAGTCATTTTGGCTTAAAAGGTGTGTGTGTGTGGGGGAACAACAGCAAGCAAACCTGCATTGAAGGTTCATTGTTTGCTATTCACTTGGAAACAAATCTTACCACATTCTGGCTTCCGTTTTGTATAACTTTCTGTGTAAAATATTTTTGTGTGCAAAAGAGGATGGTGATGATGGTGACTTTCCCGTGGTCTTCCGTTTATGGGCACTGGCTCTGGCTCTGGCGGCGAGAGAAGGGCTGTCTCTGGAGATTTGTTTAGAGATGTGATCCACACGTTAAAGAAAGATGGACAGGGAAATGGGACACAGGAGTAGCAGACGTGAGAGGGAACGTTTATGATGACATTCTGTTAATTTGTTTCTTGGCTACTGTCGTATCATGAGCCCCATAATGCCTCTTACATTTCAGTCTGGGCATGATAGTGAATCTGCCATTGAGATGACTTTTCCTTATGCACACAATACATTTGAAAGACAGTATGCCATAGGCAGGGAACTGGCTATTGAGGCCGGACTATGGTTGTCAACTGACAAGAACAAAGGATCTGCCTAGTCTGTTCTTGTGCTTTTTAACAGCCATTTGGTGTAGAGAAATAGGCAGGTGAAACTCTTTTTAACGACAGAGATAAATGTTATCAGCTGTTCAATGTCTATGCATCAAACTGCGCTAAGGCACAGATACAGGAGCTATGGAAAACAGCTGCCATAATTAAGCCTAATTCGTATAAGTGCAAGTGTGCACACTTTGAGCCACAGTGAGAATCAAGATTATATGGCCCTGATGGAATGTATTGTATATTTTGCAATGAAAAGTTTTTTAAGAGACAGAGATTTGCAACAAGTAAACTGCTGATAGATCAATCAGTTCCCCCTTTGCTATACGGGTTTTGCTTCTTTAAGATTTAGTGTTGCTCAGGCCACTGTTGGAGACAGGATGCTATGCTATATGGACCTTTGGTCCTGCTCTGTCTAGCTCTTGCTTATGATGACTGTGACATCCTTTAGAAGCCCACCAATGTTGGGTGTACACATGCACAGGATTACCCAGGATGGCCCTCTGAGGAGGACTGAGGTAAACAGTTGCAGCAAAATGGCAGGTTTTCAGCCAGGAGATCTTCTGCAGACATCGAAGCTGGTGGGTGTGAGCCAATTTTCAGCGTCACCCTCCAGGAGTCCCAAAGCTATGCTTTGTAAACTTTGCCTTTTTAGGCTTGGGAGCCAACAGCAGCAAACTTAAAGTCAGAGCTACGAATGAAAATCCTCTTCCTACACAAACAACAGTGACTAGGAAGCAGCACAGCAGTGATGGCTTTTATGAAGTATCCAAGAGTTTTGTTATCCTGCTCCATGCTATGAGCACCGAACATGCACAGTTCTTACAGGCACAGAGCAGGATTTATAGCCATTAGTTTGTTTTTAGGCTGTAGCATGAAGGATGGTTCTAAAACCATTGAAACATCCAGACCCTGGGGGCCTTCTGTTCCCACCATTACCACTTCCTACATCAGGCCCCTAAAGACAAATCTTCCTTCATTTTTCATACCCTACAGAGTCAATGCAGACATGATGCAGATCTGGGGGGTTATGTTTTAGAATTGTCAGCAAAGCAGAATTTCTCTTCCTGGCAATGATGATGTGAGCCAGAAAGACCCTTGCTTGACCTTTTGTCCCAGGAGAATAGGCTAGTAAAGGGGGTTGGTGGATTAGTAAGAACAATAACAAAAGAAAGAAACCAACCAGAAATATTTTTTCTTTTAATCTGTTCAAATCTGATCTGGAACAAATAGCAGGTTCTAAATATGCAACTTCCTGATGCCGTTTGTAATTGTATAACTTAAGTTTAGATTACAGGTTTTCAAGGACTACTAATATTTTATCAGTGATCCAGGTAGTTCCATAAATAAAGGTCTGGCTGTCCAGAAGGAAGTTGGGATTGCTCAGCAGGACAAAGTAGAGCCAGAGGGGAACTGAACACTTGGGAAAGAAGTTGGGAGAGATCTGATAGACGCCTAATGGTGGATGCTGGCAGAATCATTTGCCTTTCTTGTATTTCTTGCCCACTCAAAAGGCACATATTTGATGAAAAAGGAATGTGAAAGGTTTTATAGCTGAAAAACAGAAACAAAAACATTAAGTATGGAAATACACAACTGCAAGTTGTTGGCATGTTTACTAACAACGCATTAGACTTTGATAATGTAGATGCAATTATAATAAAGTGGATTAAGCAGCAATTCCCAAATGGATGAGTTTGAGCTACTGGTGAAATACAATTGGTGGGTCCCAGGTTTCCAGCAATGGTGTGTCGGTGGTTGAATATCTCTCCTTATATGTATTTGAGGTTTGGTGTCTCTCCTGGACACGCTTCCACAGCCTTTGGCCCGCTCAGATGCCACTCTCACAGTCTCCCAATCCTGTGGCTGCATTGGCTTGCTGCGTTCGCTCGGCCCTGCCCACCGAGTCAGTGGGCAGCATTTCACCCTCAGTCTGGAGGGAGCCGGCGAAGGGGATGGACATAAGGCCTGCACCACAGAGAAGGCAGCCCAGCATTTTCAAAGGCTCCCCCGCCTTCCTTCAGCAGTGGCGGCAGCGCCAGGGAGGGTCTGGCCTAGAGGAAACGAGCTGCGGCTTCTGGAAAGCCAGACTCTCTCCTGAGGAAGATACTTCACTTGGCTCCTGTGTGAGACTAACTGTGACTGTCTCCTCAGTGGCTGTTGGTAGGCAACCAAACAACCAAGCTTGCTTCTGTGAGTAAAAAAAACAAAGGACTTTCAACATAACCCTCCCCCCCAGGCTTGGCCACTTTTCTGTCAGAATAAATTTAACACACCTCTCACTCCTTTTTGGCTCCACCATGGCTGGCTGGCTAATGAGGTGGGCCAGTGACCATCAAACCATTTTCTTCAACCCCCTGCTGTGCGGCGGACTTTCCCCCAGGGTTGCCAATCTCCCGGTCCCCCCACTGTTACAATTGATCTCCAGATGACAGAGATCAGTTCCCCTGGAGAAAATGGCTGCTTTGGAGGGTAGACCCCTGCTGAATCCTTCCATCCCCCCAATGCTGCCCTCCACAGGATCCACCCCCCAATTCTCCAGGTATTTCCCTAATCAAAGGTGGCAACTGTGCTTTCTCCTCAGTGCCTGCTGATAGGCAACCAGGCTCTGTCAGTAAAAGGCCCTTTCCACACCTGTTTTGGCCTTTGGGAGAAAACTTATTGGGGCCAGTCCTGATAGGGTTGTCAACTCCAGGTTGGGAGATTCCTGGTGATTTGAGGGGTGGAGCCTGGAGAGGGTGAGGTTTGAGGAGTGGTGGGACCTCAGACAGGTACAATGCCATAGACTCCACCCTCCAAAACGGATATTCCCTCATAGGGAACCATTGTTGCCAGTCTCCAGGGGAGGGATGGTGATCACGCAGAATTACAAGTGTTCTTCAAATGGCAGAGATCAGTTCCCCTGGAGAAAATGGTGGACTCTGTGTCATTATACCCTGCTGAGGTCACTACAGCAAATTGGCACTGAGTGCCCAAGGCCGGGGCACTCTCCCAGAGCCTCTTTCTAGAGCTTGTTGTATTTATTTCCACAATGGGCCTTATTCCTAGTGTGGGTATATTGGTGGGTTCTGAAGAACATTTTAGGTTTGTTAATGGATGTGGTAATTATTTCTTTTTGGTAGTTGTCTTGTTGTCAGTGATTTGTGTTGGTGGTTCTGCTTTTCTCTCATCTGATTTTTTTAAGGATTTGGAATGTTTTGCAAAGTCTCTTGTCTCTGAGGGCAAAGAAGGATGGTATGTATCAGTGCAGGAGAAGCTTAGGAGGGCCTCAGGGCACATTAGAAAGCACGAGTTAGAGGCCAGTGTGAGGAATGAGAGAGCTGTGCCAAGAACATCTCACTGCTTTACTGCTGGAAGCCTGGACCATGGCTCTTTTTCAGTTTCATAGTCTTTAGCAGACACTTCTGCATATTTTCAGAGTTTTCTCAGATATGAGGGAAAATACCAGCTAAGGTCCTTAGGGAATAGAAATCTGGACTGGCATGCAAGTTCTTTGCTGCATAGCAGCTACAGAAGCATGTTGAATATTTAGGAATATTCCTTGCTTCCTAAAACTATCTAAAGAAAGTTTTAAATGTATACAGGGCAGTCTGCTTTTATAATTACATGAAAGTTGCCATTTCTGAGTCATTTAGGGAACCCAGAAGAGGGTCAATTGAAGTTATTTCTGTACAGTGTCATTTCTATTGCTTGTCTCTTTCCTATAAATTTGCTTGGCATCAAAGGTTTTTATTCCCTTGTTTTCCATCTAGCTAGAACTGATTCATCTCAGAAGCAGCCAGCTCAAAGGTTAAATCAGCTTTGCTCCCATTTTTCTGTGTGCTTGTGAAATTTAGCTAGGAAATTATTTCAGTTTGCTTGCAAAACACATGTTCTCCAAGGAACCCTTTTCACATCTATTAGACTACCAAGGAACTCTGTGTGTCTGCCATAGAAACCTTCAGAAGCATACAAACAAGTGAGACTGTTCTAGTGAAGGGCACTGGTGAACCAAGTGTAGTATCAGAACTAGTCTGTGCATCACTGAAGATCAGTAATGGTCTTGTTTAGGGACACTCATTTACCTTTATTGACCCAGTAAGCTTTCAAGGAATCTCAAGATTCAGATGAATGCTCTGTGAAAATATTTAAAATCACTGCTCTAAAGTTATAGAATCCTCATTCAATACATTCCCCAACAGAGAACTTCTGTCAAGCAGCTTCAGATGGACAGGTGTTGGGTGCTGCTTCTTGAACTTTTAACATTTCACCCATTGCCCCCATACTTGGAATAAAGAGTTAGACACAGAAGAGTGGGATGAAATACAGGCCACTTTATTAAATTCACAGTTGAAAATAACGGCAAGGGCAAAATAGTAAGCGGCACAATCCGGGCCAGGGGTCAGAGTTGACCCTTCCCCAGGTGTAGGATGTGGAGCCACCCACCCCCAGCTTGAGCCAACCTGTGTGGCTCCCCGCTGGCAGGCACAACGCAAGACATGCCCTGGAGATCCAGCCCCAACTTGTAGAACTTAAGCGGTCGAACGATCCATGCAGTCCCCAAGGCAGTTTGCCATCTTTTCCTCGGGTCGCCCAACCCAAAGGCTAATCTGGCCAAACTTGTACCGCCTGAAGTAATTAATCGGTGCTCCCATTAGCCACATCTCATTTATCAGGCACAATTCTGCCACAGCTGAGGTCAAGACTCAGCTTAGGTTGATGCCCCCACCAAGAGGCATAACGCCTCCTGCAGCCCTTGCCATAGGCCCTCCAAAAATTGTTGTTCCCTTTCTCCGAGAGGTGTACCCCATCTAGTCTATGAAGCTCCGTACATTTGGGATGAATGCGTGGATGGGCCAGAAAGCGGCCTAACCCCACATCCAGTACTTTCTTAATATCCCTGTTAGCCTTCTGGCGGGCCCGGTCAATCCCCACTGGGCTCATGGCATCGCACCAAACCTTCCTGGGAATCATTGCAGACCATACTATACTAACCCCAGGCCAATGCACCCGAATGACCTGCAAATCCTCAATAGCCTGGGAGAATCAAGGCTTTGCCCTTGACCAACCCAGGTCATTACCTCCTAGGTGCACCACCGGCACGTTGGGGGAAAGGCACGTGGGCCCTTGAAACAACAAAGACAGGAGGCCCACCCAGTGAAGTCCGTGGTGCCCCCCCCTTCAGTGATGGCCCATTGACTAAGGCCCAGCTGAGATTCAAATGAAGTTCTCCTTGCCCGATGTGCTGCCCAAAAGACAAAGCTGTGGCCACAGATGAGAACTCACTTCCTCTCTACGGCCCCAATACAACCTAAGACGAAAAGAACAGTTAATCCAAAGAAAAAGAAAAACCATAAAGAGGAAACAGGAGCGCCCATAAAGGGAAATGACCGTGTACACCCTAAGAGGAAGGAAAGGGGTGCACATAAGACTTATAGGCAGTGGAATGTCACCGACCCAGATGCTGGATGTCTGGGAAGAGTAACCCATGGCTGCAGCAGTAGATGCCGCCCCGATCCGAAAGGAATGGGTATCAAACCTCCCACCTGACAAGTCCAACTTCGACAGGGCCTGCATGGTCACTGCCCAAAATTGGTGCCTTGCAAGCAGACTGCCATCTTCATGGTGAATCACCAGCCATCCACCCTCCTCCAAACAGCCATGTAGCTAAACAGGGCCGAAACTGGGCATAATTCGGGATCCGCACATGGGCCCAAACTGACCATAGCACCCCTTTGGTGCTGGTCGGTCTTGGACCACCACACCTTGATGAAAGCCCGACTGGAATGCATGGTAAAGTCTGCCATAAACAAGGCATGAGTGGAGGAATCCCCCTCCAAGCTGCCATAGCTCCGGGGGGATCCTTGCCAGATGACGACCAGCTCCGGGGGCCAGCTGACAAAATCTCTCCATCTAAGGAAATCGTCGCGATAATGCGCCACCCCTATAAGGCCAGACCTCTTTCGAACTGCCCACTCTAAAGAGGAGCTAAAGCACTCAAAAGCAACACACGACACTGAGCAGCCCATAGGAAGTGTGCTGTCCATGTAAAATTGTCCCTCAAATGAGAAACCTAGCAGCTCAGAATCCTGTGGGTGTACAGGGAGGAGGAGAAATGCAGACTTGGCATCGCATTTTGCCACTCTGCGCCTGGGCCACATTGCCATACAACCCACACAGCCTGGTCAAAGGACGTGTAGTGCACTGAGCATAAGTCATCCGGGATCCTATCGTTAACTGAGCCTCCCTTGGGAAATGAAAGATGATGAATGAGCCAGAACTCACCGGGTGCTTTCTTGGGCATTACTCCAAGAGGAGAAATCCGGAGATTGGGAACAGGGGGCATGGCAAAAAGGATCCAAGACCCTGCCTTGTCAAGTTTTTTTTTAAACAACTGCTTCCAAACCCCGAACAGAAGGAAGATTACTGGCTATAATAGGGTATGGTATACAAAAGCCAAGCCTAAACCCATCTAACATATACGTGGCATCATCTCTAAGGGGGTACTTCGTCAGCCACACCTCGAGAACCCTTAAGTTAATGGGGCTGGGCCCCTTCACCAGGAGTCTGATTACCTCCACCACCTCCTTACCTCTTCTGTTCACTCCTAGGTCGGGCTTTGGAGCATTTGCCAAAGGAGTGCAGTCCGCCACAAAAAGGACAGTCATGCCTGTATTGGCATGCTTTCCTGCTACAAGCCCCATGGGAGCCGAACTCCCAGCATAGCAAGCAGGGTTGAACCACCTGACCTGTGGCCTGTGGGCACTGTGAGTCGAATGTGCACGCTGCACTAAGTGACCACTATGTGACCTTTCCCCCGTCACCAGGCGTGCTGGGGACAGAATCTGAATCCACAAGAAAGGGTGAATCTGATCCCAAGGGAGGAAGGGGTAGCGTGCTGCTCACATGTGGAACTCTTCATCATATTGCATCTGGGCAGGGCCCACAAACCCAGTGTACCCTTTGTAAATTATGTCCATATATTGAATTTGGGAGGCAGCCCGGTAGGGTTGAGTGCAAGCTATGACACCCACATATACTAAAAAACCCTGCCAGCCAATTGGCCCATGTCCTATCTACTGCCCTTCTTTTTAGCTTCTCCTTGTCCTTCTTTTCCAATTCCCGATAAAGAAGGGAGAAGACATCAACGTACTCGCCTTTCAAAAATTTTTTCTCTTGTGGCCGGCAGCAAGCGGTCTCCTAATGGCAAGGCCATATCGTCCGAAGGGAGGTCTTTGGCTGGCACTTGGGCCTGAGAGCCCCAAGCCCCCCAAGGTGCTAAATGTCCCACAGGGCCCCACTGTGGTGGCAGTGGGAATAGACCTGTGGCCCAAGCCCAAGGTGGAGGGGAGGAGAGGCTTGCAGAAGAATCTGCTGCCTTGGAATTGGCCATGGCACCTGATGCTGATGACTGACCCCATGGGGCCCAGGGCCAAACTGGGCCCAGGTGTGATGCAGTAACAGACTCACCTGCAGCATCTTGAGACCCTGTTGCAGTCGCACCTCCCTTAAGTGCAGAAGGTTCCCTCGTTGTCCCAGAGCCTGAAGGCACCACATCCTTGCTGCTGCAAGGGTCAGGTGCCCTCCCAGAGCCAGATGGCTTGGCTATTCGACCTTCAACAAGGGACAAATGGGTCAATACAGAAGCTTGAAACTGCGTGTTGGAAGCTGACACCATCGCCCATATGTGGTGGGAGTGCAGAGAAGTCCAGAGTTTTGGGGAGAAAGTTATAGAGCAGCTTTATAAGTTCTTCACAATAAGGCCAAAGATAGATTTGAAATTGATGCTAAGCAGCAATTTAGGTAACCAAGGTATTGGAAAAGGAGGACAGGACTTATTTAAAGCAATGGTGCTAGCGGGAAAAGCCGTAATAGCATTTGGATGGAAAGACAAAACTAAATGGACAGTAGCAAATTGGCAGAATTATCTATTTGAATACATTCAATCAGATATAATAACCATTCTTAACCAAGAAGAACAATGGGAAGCAAAAATAGGGAAGATTAAGAAAAAGTGGCATTTGTACTTGAAAGGGGTCATGGAAGGGCAAAGATCGGATGTTCAGTGGAAGCTCTTAGGTTTGTGCCCCTGGCTAGAAAGGTTAAGTAGTTAAGAGGGGGGGGGGTAGAAAACAAGAAAGCACAGATGAAATAATAGTTGAGAAAAATAACCATCCAAGATATACTAAAACTCCCCACCTCTGATCATAGGACAGGAATAACCTTCGGCCATGAAATTGAAGAGAAAAAGAAAGAAGAAAAGCATGAAGGACGAGAGAAAACAGAGGAAGCAAGAAGGACAGAAGGAGGATTTATGAAAAGGACTATTGCCGAAGACATAGAAACAGCTATAAACTGGAGGCGGGAGGAGGGAGGGCAGAGTATACAAGATGTATGCGAACAGGGATGTGTCTGATTGTAACATGCAAAAAATACAAAAGAAAAAAGAAAAGAAAAAGGAAGCTGACACCATCGGATTCCCAGTCCCCTCCAACAGGCCATCAGACCCCGCAGGCGTGTGAACTCCTGTGGCCTGTTCTACTGCCAAAAGCCTATCAAGGGTGGCCTGCTGAACCACATCCCCCTCATCATCATCGTGAGACCGAGGGAGTGGGGCCGCCTGCTTAATGGGGGGCCTAGGGCGTGGGGCCGCCTGCTTGGGAGGGGGCTTAGCGGGAGGCTCTTGGGGGGCGGGCTCTTGTTTCCCATCCCTCTGTCATTGGGACCCATGGGTTCAAGCCAAAATGCGCGATCACACAGCAAAAGAAAAAGGAGAATGTGTGTACACCCCCCCCACACTTCCCTAAATCCACAGAGCGGCTTATCAGCACTAAAGCCTGCTCAATGCAATCCATCAGCAGCACGTGGGAAATCACACCAAGTTCTCCCAGCTAGAGTCCACACTCAAACCACCTGCACAAAAGACAGAGGGCCCATCGGTCGCTGTACTCAACCCACGGGAGGGGGGGTGTCTGCAAAGCACAGCACAGTAAAATGTCTGCAAAGCCTTCCCTGCAGCACAGTAAAATGCCCGCTGCCCCAATTAAGTCCCGGGTCACCGGTAGCCCCACTGGACTCAGCTGCCGACGCTCATCCGCTGCTGCTGTCTGCGCCAAAGGGAGCCCAGACGTGGCCGCAGACCTCAACGCCACTCCCTGAGTCTCCGCTGAGATCCGGTAGGCCGCACTACTGAGCTCGGGGGAAGGAGCCAACGCCTCCTTCCCAGCCAAGCTCTTCGCAAGAACTGGCTAATCAGCTGCGAGGCCGGCTGTTAATACGCCGGCTCCGCCTCCATGCAAGTCACGTAGCTGCCCCCAGCCTACGTGTGGACCCTTCCTCCTTCAATGGAGGCAAAGGTGGCCCCCAGCAGTACAGCTGCACCACCTGCTGGTAGGGCCGGATTCTTGCTTCCCCCCCTGCAATTATTATGGATAATATTAAGAGATATTTTAGGTTGCAGACAAAAGTAAATTTTCCACAAAAAGGGGACAAAATACAGGATTTGTATTCAGTTGCTGGTCTTCTCTGTGATGCATTCTGTGTCTTGGCTAATAATATTGTCACAGGGCCCCCCCCCCTTGTATCTTTGTGTTATACAACACAAAAGATTCAAGTCATTGCCTTTCCTGTTATTGCTAGGCACCAGATTGGGTGATTTTATGTGAGTGTGCAGAAAACAAATCTTGTACTGCAGTTTGTGGCTTGTGTTGAATTCTCTGTTGATGATCCTGTGATGGTCTCTGAGATTGCCATCTATTGTTATAATGGCCCACTCTTCTTTATCTTGCATTTCAGCAAGTTGACAGTTCGAACATATGGCTATAGGTCCTGCTGCATTAACTCTGTTCCATCCCACTTATCTCTTTCTCTGCAGCAAAGGGCCTAGATGCACAGGCAGAACTATTAACTCGTACAAAGAGGTGATGCTGTTGAGAGCTGAAGCTTTGTTATTGATGCACAGGAAACCCTCTTCCGTGTTGCACCACTTAAGACTGAATTCAGATGAGCCACTTTACTTTCATTCAGCACAAGTTTATTCTCTGCCAGTAATTGGGATCTTAGCCAGGAAAGAATCCAGCTTCCAGAAGTCACATACTGTGCATTCTAAAGCACTGTGATTGGTGCACTCCTGCCCCAATAAGCATATCTGGCAGGGGAAGGCCCAGTTTCCAGGCCAATGCTGGGCTGATATGGGACTGTCTTCACAATATAAACTGTTGCATGAAGACTGACTGGTTCTTAAGGAGAAAGCCAGTGTGGTAGAGTGGTTAGACCAGGACTTGGAAGTTGCAGGTTCAAATTCTCATCTGGCCATGAAGTTCATTTGGGGACTTTGGACCAGTCAGCTCTCTCTCAGCCTAACCTACTGCAGAAGGGTGTTGTGTGGAGAAAACAGAGGAGGAAAAAACCATGTATGCCACTCTGAGCTCCTTACAGTTAAATCAGGCAAAGCAATATCTTGAATCAACTTAGCCTGATGTGCAGACTTTCTAGATTTTGTATTGGATCCAGTCAGCTTTGACATTCAGACCCATCCAATTTACTTACATGTTACAGCCCCTCTCCCACAAGGCTTGTATCCATACTGTGAACTTGATCAAAAGGAACTCTTCCTCCCTTTTCCACCAGCAGAAATGGCATGTGACAGAACTATTTCTCGGGCTGAATGGAAATGGGGCAAAATTTCACATATATAACATAAGCCTGCAGTTATCTGAAACCGTTTGTGTTAACTTGCTGTTAGTTGCTTCTCAATTGCTTGTACTCAAGTGTACTAAAGTTGTGTGCCTGAAACATTTTCCTTTCCACTGTACTTGATGAAAAATTATGTGACACTGGGAAACATGCATACGTTTAAATCAACATCTCCTAGTTCGGAATTGTCATGCACACTCATGCTTGTAACCTGTCTTCTCCATGGGAAATGGACAGAAGGGGATCAGAGAACTTCCTTTTTGGGGGAGTTAAATGCATGGAAGTGTCACTGCAGAAGAATAATGGGATGCCCTCTTCTTCTTTTGCCCTAATGATGATAGGCTAGGGCAGGAGTGGCCAAACTTGCTTGATGCCACGCTGATTAACCGTCAGATGTTTGAGAGCCTCAAGACATGAACAAATATTACACACACTTTTTTATTGAAAAATATCAAAATTTGCTTTTTATTAACATTGAGCTGCAGTTTGGCCATCCCCCCGGGCTAGAGGGTACAGTTCTGGTCATCCCCAACTATGGGTAGTTGTGACGCCCATGTAACATCAGTAGGGAAACTGTGTCAATTGTTTGTTATTTGCAGTTAGGTCCAATTCTAGATTTTCCCCCCTGAGAATCATTGTGCACAGAGTGGTCTGAAGGTGCATGGCATAGTTTTAATGGACAAGTTAAGCAGGTTTGGCCCTCTGAGTTGCTGGACAGAGTTCTCCTCTTCACTCCACCCCTCCAGAACCGTATTGATGCTGCTCTGAGCTCTTTGAAGAGTAGAAATGAAACTGAAGTTCTCAGGTTCTCTATGGCTGGTCCACTATTAGTCCATCTTTAATAACGAGTAATGGAAATCAGGTATAAAAGCAATCCTTCCATGTCAGGGGAATGGTCTCCTAAATGGCTTCTTAAGATTGTTTCTGTGTGATTTTCTGGTTAGCTTTTGAAACCTTGTAGCCAGAGTTCTGAGTAATGAAGAAAAAAGTGCACGCTAGTTGTACAGATATGTTACTGGACGTTGAGGGTGGGGAGAAGCTTAATCTTCTAAAAAAGGTAGAAGGGACAAATATAAAATGGGAGGAAATTGCAGAATATCCCTTTATATATATTAGGCCCATATTGAGTGGTGCAATGGTTGATCCAAAATGGGTGTGAGTGATGGGGTTAATTTCCCCGCCCACACACTAAACATGGCCGCCTGTTTTGGCAATGGAATGACAAATTATTCTCTTGATTTTGCTTTGTGGTATACAGTAGCACACTGACTACAGGATCCCTGATAGGCTGATTCACTTAGTATTCTTTTTAAAAATGGCATCAAAGCAGGTTCTGAGAGAGGCCAATAAATTAGACTGAGTAAAACAATGCAACATAGGTAAGGTTTGGGGTTTTCAGGAGAACATCTTGGGCTCCTCTAAACTTCTCATTTCATAGTGAAAATGTTTGTCCATGAAATTTTGGCTCAGCCACAGTAGTAATGTCATTTCCCATGAATCTGTATGTTTTTACCAGAAGGGCTTGACTCCTAGAAGTAGCAGTATCTCTGGTCCCCCCCCCCATATCTAACAGAAAGTGTCCGTTGTCAACTGTGTATGTCTGTTCCAAATTCTTTTTTGCTATACCCTGAAATGGCTGGTGTTGATTTCTAGCAATTTTGAGCTCAGTAAGTTATGAGCCCAGCAGTTCTCACCCGTCTATAACATCTTGTTCTAATTGTCCAACCAGCATACTGTCTAGGGTGTGGCATTTCTAGGAAGGCAAAAGCAAAGAGCCTCTGAAGATCCCAGGCCACTGACTCACTCTGTGGTTTGGGCCAAACCACTCCATTCCCCCGTGCCTCAGGCAAATCCGAAGCTGGATATAAAGCAACTGAGGCCCTGACCGACAAGCAGGACCGAGGGCCCAGTGCATAATGACCCACAAGGAAGTGCCTGAATATTAATACTTGGGTGTCACGTCTTCCTTCCTGGTCTCAGGGACTCTTTTCCAACCAAGTGGATCCTTTTTAAAATATTTCAGTCTGTCTCTTCTGCTGCCCAGACCAGGGACTGCAAGTTTCAGCATATGAACAGGAAGGTGGAAGACTGTTCCAGTGAGGAAAAACACTGAGAAATTATCTGTGAACATCTTGAACTCATGCTATATAGACAGAAGATTATATAGGGCTGTAAAAAAGCAGCTCACATATGAAAACCAAAACCAAAACTGAGATAAAGCAGATTATTGGGCTTCTGCAAAGGAATTTAGTATGCAATGAAAAGGCATGGTGCTGATGGAAGCACTGGGCTAGGGTTGCCAATCCCCAGTTGGGGGCAGGGGATCCCCTGGTCTGGAGGCCCTCCCCCCACTTCAAGGCTATCAGAAAGTGGGGGTGGGGAATATCTGCTGGGTGCTCCAGTATACCCTATGGAGGCTGGTTCCCGTAGGGTATAATGGAGAATTGATCCGTGGGTATTTGGGGCTCTGGGGGCCTGGTTTTTTAGGAAGAGGCACCAAATTTTCAGCATAGCATCTGGTGCCTCTCCTCAAGAAAACCCCTCCAGTTTCAAAAAGATTGGACCAGGTGGTCTAATTCTATGAGCCCCAAAAGAAGGTGCCCCATCCTCCATTATTTCCAGTGGAGAGAAGGCATTTAAAAGGAACATCGTTCCTTTAAATGTGACAGCCAGAACTCCCTTTGGAGTTCAATCACGCTTCTTCCCTCCTCTCTCCTGGAGGCTTCTGGAAGGTCCCCCACCAACCTGTCAGCCTCACCTGGCAACCTTAAGTATGGAACCAGAGTGTGTGACTTGGGTGGAGAATGAGATGAGAGCAACCACTGTGTTGGAAGCACAAGCTCCTACCATGGAATCTCAGGAACCTTCTGGATGTGGGGGGTGGACCTGGAAGTGTAATCACAGGATGTGACATCACAAAAGTGATGCCACATCCTTGCTCCTGGCTCCACCCACAAAGTCCCCAGATGTGTCCTGAATCAGACCTGGCAACCCTTTGCTGGGCAGATGCATTAAAAACCAGTGCTGGGGACAAAAAAAACCCAGGGGAGGGCTAAGGAAACCGAACAGGAGTTGGAGGCCAACAGATCACCTGCTGGTGAAGGCTGGAAACTCAAAATCCCAGTAGGCTCTACAAGGATGAATAGCCCATTATGATGATCCAGCTCTGGAACTGGTTGAATTATGTGTCTTTTCATTGTGCTCTTGGAAGATCTCCAGCTGACATGGCAAGCCTCCTGAATCCTGGCTGACCTCTGTAAGGGAGAATTGGCTCAAACAGTTGATATGGCCACTCCTAGACACCTCTAATTGGAGAGAGAAAAGGCAACCTCTTGGTTTACTGAGTAATAAAGTTGTTTTGATTATAACAAAAGTGCAACATGCAGAATACCCATGACAAATCTGCTCAAACATGGTCCAGAGTTCATTTGAAGGCCTGTTCTTTGACAGTGTTGGTGGCAAAGAGGGTTGCCACAGTTGTGTTTATGTAGTGCTGTCAGGTGGAGGGGGTTTTTTGGATAGCTTTTGCAGTTTTCTTGTGTTGGTGGTTGTTGTTCAGTCGCACAGTCGAGTCTGACTCTTCATGACCTCATGGACCACATCATGCCAGGCCCATCTGTCTTCTGTCGTGCTCCGGAGTTTGCTTAATTTCATGTTCGTTGATTGCGGGGAGGGCAGGGTATAAATTGAATCAATCAATCAATCAATCAATCAGTCAAATAACACTGTGTAACCATTTCATCCTTTGCTGACCCCTTCTTTTTTTTTCTTCAACCTTTCCCAGCATCAGGGTCTTTTCCAGTGAGTGCTCCCTTCTCATTTGGTGGCCAAAGTATTTGAGCTTCAGCTTCAGGATCTGGCCTTCCAGGGAACAGTCAGGGTTGATTTCTTTTAGGACTGACTGCTTTGATCTCCTTGCAGTCCAAGGGACTCTCAGGAGTCTTCTCCGGCACCATAATTTGAAAGCATCTATTCTTCGGTGCTTGGACTTCCTTATACTCCAACTCTTGCAGCCATATATTACTACTGGGAATACCATTGCTTTGACACTTTTGTTGGCAGGGTGATGTTTCTACTTTTTATTATGCTGTCTAGATTTGCCATCGCTTTCCTCCCAAGGAGCAGGCATCTTTTAATTTCATGGCTGCAGTCACCATCTCCAGTGATCTTGGATCCCAAGAACGTGAAGTCTGTCACTGTTTCCATGACTGCCCCTTCTGTTTGCCAAGGAGTGATGGAGCCGGATGCCATGATCTTAGTTTTTTGGATGTTTAGTTTCAAGCCAACTTTTGTGCTCTCCCCTTTCACTGTGAGCAAGAGGCTCTTTAGGTCCTCATCACTTTGTGCCATTAGAGTGGTATTGTCTGCATATCTGAGGTTATTGACTTTTTCCTAGCAATCTTAATGATGGCTTGTCATTCATCCAGGCTGGCATTTCGTATGATGTACTCTGCATATAAATTAAATAAGCAAGGTGGCAATATACATCCTTGTCGTACTCCTTTTCCTATGTGAAACCAATCAGTTGTTCCATATCCGGTTCTAATTGTCACCTCTTGACCCTTATACAGGTTTCTCAAGGGGTATGTGAGATGGTCTGATCCACACAATCAAAGGCCTTAGCATCAGGGCCGGCCTCAGGTGTCTGGGCGCCCTAGGCAGGACAGCCTGGGGCGCCCACCCCACTGGGGATGCCAACTTCCCAGTGGGGCCTGGAGATGACCCAGCACCAGGAGAGCCGGGGAAGGGGTGGACTTAGCCCCTTCCCACCCAGCGGCGGCGGCGCCCTTCCCTCCCAGCACCCGCCCCTTCTCTCCCAGCGGCGGCGGCGCAGCTCTTCCGGGCGCCTCGCAGCTGCGAGGTGCCCGGGAGAGCCAGGGAAGGGGCCGGCTTAGAACGCCCGCCCCTTCCCTCCCAGCGGCTGCGCTGGCTTTCTGGGCGCCTCGCTATCGCGAGGCACCCAAGAAAGCCAGGGCTGCTGGCGCTGGGCGGCCCGGAGGGCTCTTCATGGGGGGGGCATTTTGGCGCCCCTGCAGGGCCGGCGCCCTAGGCAAGCACCTAGCTCGCCTAGTGGGCGAGCCGGCCCTGCTTAGCATAGTCAATGAAGCAGAAGTAGATGTTTTTCTGGTACTCCCTTGCTTTCTCCATTATCCAGCGAATGTTGGCAATTTGATCTCTAGTTCCTCTACCTCTTTGAAACCCAGCTTGTACTTCTGGCACTTCTCTAAGTAATGGCTGGACAGCTCGAAATTATTTTGGAGGAAACCAATTACCTAGATCTGTATCAGGCTGGTCAGGTTTTGGGATGGAAATTGCTGATGATATGCATCAATAGAAAGACACAGGGAATGTGACCCTGCTGATTCTGTTGATTCTGCTGGATTGTCTCATGGATTAGGAATAGGAGGCACTGTGCTGCAGTGATACTACTTCAGTCTGCAGATTAGGTTACATAAGGTGATACTGGAAGAGCATTGCTGTTCTTCATGGAAGTTACCCTGTAGAGGTCCTCAGAATTCAATGTTAGAGTCTGGTGGAAGTGGACCTACAAGGATGTGTGGGAAGTATCTCATTTCCCCTCCCCAACTGTTTCCGCTTTCCCTTCCCCCAAAGCCCCTATAAGCCTCTCCCCTTTTCCTGCTTCTCTCCTTCGCATCCAGCAGCCATTCTATCTTTATCTGCCCCTGTCTTCAGCTTTCCCTCCTTCTCCTGGAAAAACAATAACCCAGTTGCATGGTTTCAGCTGCTGGGCCTGATCCAGTTACATGGTGGGAAACCTGCAAGGTCTTGCAGAGGGCACCTCACTTTCCCCTGTATTTCCCTCTCCTCACTATTTCCAGTTTCCATCTTCCTGACAGCCTTTCCCTGCTTCCATCTCTCCATCCCTCCTACTCATCAACCAACTTACCTTTTGTCTCCCCCCCATTTTCAGCTGTATTTTTTATTTATTTCATTTATACCCCACCTTTCTCCACAATGGGAACCAAAAGCAGGTTACATTATCCCCCTCTCTTCCATTACATCCTCCCAATGACACTGTTTCCTATTCCACAGTGTCAAATTTCCCTGCGTCTGTACTTCTATTCATCTGCGGCTTTTCCTGGTTTCCGCAGATGATTTTGCCCTCCCAGGTGTTAAAATGCACTTTCCCCCCTCTTGCTGTGTGGCATACAAATCCCATGTTTCTGGGAAGTTTTTGTAATCCCAGCATTGAACTGGCATCAGCCTAGTGGGGAAATCTTTCTCATCCGGTGTTTTTCAATCCTAGGTCTGCCCTCCTCTCCACATTTGCATGTCCCATCCTCCAACCCCATGCTACCACAGAACAGTTCCTGTTTAATTACCATATTGTTTCCATTTCTTTTCTTGGTTTTTATTAATGGTCTGAGGCAATGACACCATTACTGTTGGGGGGCTGTTCCCTGGGGCACTCAAGGAGGCAGTGGTATGCCCTCTCTTAAAAAAAATCTTTGGATCCGGCTGAATTGGCTAGCTATTGGCTGGTGTCCATCTTGCCCTATTTGGGCAAATTAATTGAGAGGGCTGTAGCGATTCAGTTGCAGGGTTTCCTGGATGACACCTCTGCATTAGATCCCTTCCAGCCCGGCTTCCGACCAGGTCATGGGATGAAGACGGCACTGGTCACCCTCACAGATGCCTTCGTAGGTGTCTGGATTGGGGCAGTTCGATGGTGTTGGTGCTGTTGGACTTGTCGGCAGCGTTCAACATGGTTGACCACCAACTACTGACCCACTGCCTCACTGACACTGGGATCCTATGGTCTGCCTTGCAGTGGCTTACCTCATTCCTTCAGAGTCAGGGACAGAGGGTGGCCATTGGGGAATAACTGTCCCAAAGGCACCTGCTAGTTTGTGGAGTGCCCCAAGGAGTGGTGCTTTCCCCGATGTTATTTAATATTTATATGTGCCCCCTTGCCCAGATTACCCAGAGGCATGGCCTGGGGTGTCACAAATATGCGGATGACACCCAGTTCTATCTGTTGTTGGGTGGCCAGTCTGGCTGTAACCCAGAAGATCTGGATTTGGCATTGAAAGCTGTGGCTGGTTGGCTTAGACTGAGTTGACTGAAATTGAATCTGACGAAGACGGAGGTCTTGTGCCTGAGCTGGAGTGGCCCGAGGGTAGGGATCCCACTCCTGACCTTTGATGGGGTGCTGTTGGTTCCAGCATCGGAGGTTAGGAGTTTGGGAGTGCTCCTGGATGCCTCCTTAACAATGGAGGCCCAGGTAGCAGCCACTGTGAAATCAGCCTACTACCATCTTTGACTGATCAAGCAGTTGGTTCCCTTCCTTGAACGCAACAACTTAGCAACAGTGATCCATGCAATGGTCACCTCGAGACTGGACTGCTGTAATGCTCTCTACACGGGGCTGCCCATGTCCCAAATCCAGAAGCTGCAGCTGGTGCTGAATGCGGTGGCCAGGTTGTTGTTGGGCCTCCCTATGTGGGAGCATATCTGGCCTGTGCTAAAAGCACTGCACTGGCTTCCTATAGCATACCAAATTTGTTTCAAGGTGCTGGTTCTTACCTTTAGAGCCCTATCCAATCCAAAGCCTTTTATTGGCATATATATAAAAATACAATAGTCTAGATACAAAATCAAGAACAGTAAAACTAAAATTGCAGAGTAACATCACAGAGTGACACGTAGTAAGAGTAGCATCATAATAAAACTTAGTTCATAATATCACTTATTAGGCTGTAAAACCATGGCACTGCAGAGAAACTTTGCTACTATTTCAGTTATCTCTGTATCTGGATTGTCAAGCAAGAAAAGGAGCTTAAAATCATCAGGCCCTATATGGTCAGGGACCTACATGCCTGAGGGACCATCTTTCCCCATACATTTCCCAGAGAGCTCTACGATCGGGGTCATAAGAACATAAGAACATAAGAGAAGCCAATGTTGAATCAGGCCAACGGCCCATCCAGTCCAACACTCTGTCACACAGCGGCCAAAATATACCAGGTGCCATCAGGAGGGCCAGCAGTGGGGCCAGGGCACCAGAAGCCCTCCCACTGCTGCCCCCTCCAGCACCAAGAATAGAGTGCATCACCTGCCCCAGACTGAGAGTTCCCATCTATACCCTGTGGCTAATAGCCACTGGTGGACTTCTGCTCCATATGTTTATCTAATTCCCTCTTGAAACTGTCCATGCTTGCAGCTGCCACGACCTCCTGTGGCAGTGAATTCCATATGTTAATCACTCTTTGGGTGAAGAAGTATTTCCTTTTATCTGTTCTAACCTGACTGCTTGGTCCCAAAACTGCTTGGCCTTACTGGGTCCTAGAGAAGCCAGACTGGCTGAGACAAGGGCCGGGGCTTTCTCGGTGGCAGCTCCACACTGGTGGAATGAGCTCCCGGAGGACAGCAGGGCCCTGTGGGACCTCTTACAGTTCCGCAGGGCCTGTAAAATGGAGATCTTCCACCAGGCCTTCGACTAGGGAGCCGCACCCAAGAAACTGTAGCCCTGGCCCAACGCCAACATCATTGTCAACAGCCAGTTAACCCAGACTGTGCTATTGGCCGGCTGTTGTCCGAGGATGCTGCTAAGCCCGCCATCTGACATAAACTAGCACTTTGTATTTTATATCTTATAATATTTATAATTGTATTGCTCTGTTTTTATCTAATTACTGTTTTAACTGTTCTACATTTTATGTGAGCTGCCCTGAGCCTGCCTTGGCAGGAAGGGCAGGATATAGATTAGATGAATAAACAAACAAATAAATAAATTACACTACTTATATTGCATTCCAATTTTGGTTCTTACTGCGTGAAATTTATTTTTTTTAAGGATTTCAAATTCTACTGTGAATAGCACTGCACAGACCAATGTAATGAAGTAAATCTCTTCTGGGGAGGGGGGATTCACTTTTGTGCAGTCTGAGCATGCACGGGGACTTGCAATAAGCAAAGGAAATGCCACAGGAAAGCCTGTCCTGTGGAAGTAGTGCTGCAGACTTGCAGTATTAAAACAGACTTCCCTACAGTGCTTCAGAGTGGTAAGGACATACTGCAGAAACTGTCTGTGAGATAGGTTAGGCTGAGAATATGTCAGTGGATCAAAGACATCCGGTGAGCTTTCATAGTAGAGAGCATTACAGCAGTCCAGTCTCGAGGTGACCATTGCATGGATCCTAGGGTGAAACTCTGTGTCGTACTGGCTTTCATGGGGTGTCTCTTGTTGAACAGTTGCAAGTGGCCAGTTCTGGATGTGTCATGCAAATTGTATGGTGTTACATTGCCTGGTGAATGCTGGGGTGAATGGCCCCTTGTAGGCCAAAACAGCCCTGAAATTGGTCCTGCCCCTCCCCCTGCCTTTTAATGACAGAAGCCAAGTTTGTGTGCTACCTACACTGTTGTGGTTGCCAAGCAATCCCCACAGTGACAACTGTAGAGGGCATTTCTTTCTCAAAGGTAATGACTGTGCTTTTATCATTTGGATGTTTTTAAATCCCCAATGCAGTGTCAGATGTTTCTGCAAACCTGGGGCTTTTCTCAGATTTGTTAAAAGATTTGTCTTTTGTGTTCATAGCTCTAGTGTCTGGATTTAAGTGTCCGCAGATTTGCCCATGTTGAGAATTTGTTATATTGATGAAATGTATAATTTTTGTTTTCTTAAGTTGCAATGGCAAACACAACTGTTCCTTTTTTGTTTTGAATGCATCTTGGATGTTTACAGGGACTGTATCTCTTACCTATGGAATCCTAAATGCTAACTTTCAGGCAGATAGGATCAAAGATTCTCATTTTATAAGCAATGTAATACAGAACACATTTCTAGCTCATAATGACTTTTTTTTTGTTCAACCAATAGGGATAATAGTCTCAAAACATTATGGATTCCCCAAAGAAGATAAGAAAAAGGCTCCCTATTTTGGTGGCAATTAAAGTTCTCATTTGCACAGCAGACACAGGGAGGCATTTGTTAACCCCAAGAAAGGCATATAATGGCAACAGGGCAGAAGAAGTACAGATGCTTGCATTTGGCAATGCAAAGGGTGGCAATGCAAAGGGAAAAAGGCAACATTACAGAAAGGGCACAGGGAAGCATTTAGAGGACAGACACTCAAAAAGGTTTGGCACATAAAGAATGCAGGCAGTACCCACAGTGTGGATAAAGCTGGCATTTGGGGACCCTTGGTCTCAACAGATACTCCTGCATAGCTCAGACTCACAGTAACAATTATAACAGCAAAATAGGCTACAGAAGAATTTTTAAACACAGAGTATCTCATGAAAAAGTTCTGCCAAACAGAACAATGGCAGCACTGCTTATGCTGAACCCCCGAATCCACTGAGACAGTGCAATGACTGGTGGAAAAGCTGTGCACAGTAACCTATCAGGGATAATCCTCTTTGATGACAAGATTGGAATATCTCTATATTGGCCAATATTCCTGAATTACCTTCTGGCTCATTCCCTTTTCCCTCTGCCATGGTTGAAGTGAGAAAGCATTGAGGTGTCAGAATACCAAAGATTAATTGTCACTTCTTTTTTCCCCAAAGGTCTCCCATGCTGTATAACATTTACATGAGACCGCTGGGTGACAACTTTAATTTTAAATGTGTTCTCAAAGCACCCCTCTCCCCCACTGGCCAGCTTGGAAAAGGAATTTGTCTCTTTAAATCCCTTCTCCAAGCCAAGCCAGCCAGCCAGCATGGAGATGGAAGGTGGGGGCTTGGAGGACTTGTTTAAAGTTAAAGTTGCTCTCTTTCCACTTTTCCCTCCCCTCATCTATTTTCTTTCTTTCTTTCTTTCTTTCTTTCTTTCTTTCTTTCTTTCTTTCTTTCTTTCTTTCTTTCTTTCTTTCTTTCTTTCTTTCTTTCTTTCTTTCTTTCCTTCCTTCCTTCCTTCCTTCCTTCCTTCCTTCCTTCCTTCCTTCCTTCCTTCCTTCCTTCCTTCCTTCCTTCCTTCCTTCCTTCCTTCCTTCCTTCCTTCCTTCCTTCCTTCCTTCCTTCCTTCCTTCCTTCCTTCCTTCCTTCCTTTCCCTTCCTTTCCACCTTTCCACCTTTCTTTCTTTCCACCTTTCTTTCTTTCACCTTTCCACCTTTCTTTCCACCTTTCTTTCCACATTTCTTTCTCTTCCTTCCTTCCTCCCCTGAGGGACTCAGCTATTTGCTTTCTTTGTTTCTTTCTCCCTTCCTTCCTCCCACTCCTTCCCCATCTACTTGCTTTATTTGTTTCTGTTTCTCTCTTTCTCCCTCTCCTTCTTTCTTTTCACCTCTTTCATTGTTTCCACCTTTCTCTTTCTATCTTCTTTCCATCCTCCCTCCACTTCCCTATTTGCTTTCTTTCTCTCCTTCTCCTCTCTCTTTCTTTCTCTCTCTCTTCCTCCCCTTTCCTCACCATCTTTCCATCTCTCTCACCTCCCCCTTCCTTCCTCCCTCCCCCTCTATTGGCTTTCTTTCCACCTTTCTTTCTCTTTTTCTTGCTCCCTTCCTTCCTTCCTCCTCCTTCCCTCCCCATCTATTTGCTTTCTTTGTTTCTCTCTCTCTTTCTCTCTTTCCACCTCTTTCATTTTTTCTTTCCACCGTCTCTCTCGCTTTCCCTCTCTTTCTTAGACAAATAAATATCATTAGCAAACAAATATCATTGGACATATAAATATCATTGTCAATATCTGTTTTTACCCCTTTTGTTTTTATTTTTGGCAGTCTCATTTAATGTTAATAAAAAGCAAATGTAGACCCTGATAGCTATTCCAATACAGGCCTCCCTAGACCTTGTAGGCCCACACTATCATAGGCCTAGGATCATGACACAAACCATGGGATTTTCTCCTCTAATCTAGGTTGGCGTAACCACTTCCTTCTGCAACGGAATAGATTCTTACGTATTTCAAAGTGCTTTTGTTGTTTAAGAGCTGTTGTTTTTTTTAAATTTTATTTTAGTTATTACTGATGTTCGGTTTTAAGTATTCAGGCCTGCTATTGTTTTGATTGTTAGCTATGCAACTTGTTTTCTGTTCTTTAATTACAGAAGTTTAGTTACTATGATTGTATGTCCTTTGAAAAGTTGTTTTGGATTTACAAATTGAGAGAAAAACTTGAATGGCTGAAGGGCATTGAAAAATGCGGCATGCAGACATAAATAAATAAAGGTGAACTGGAGAAAGAAATTAGGGAGGTAGCCCAAGGAGAAAGTGTCGTAAAAATGAATGACTTCAGATACTCTCACACTGGCTAAGCAAATGCATGTTTGGATCTCAGCAAAGAGACAGAATTTCTAGATACAATAAATGAAAGTGCCTTGGAACTGACTGAAGGGGAGGTGACCCGTGGGTGACGCCAGGACTAGGGATGGGCATGAATTTGGAAAATGGTGGTTCGTGGAGGTTTGTTGTTTGTGGGGTCTCATGAAACACGAACTTTCCTGGTTAACAAACTTGTTCGTGGCTCATGAGGTTCAGAGGAAGATCTGAGGTCCTCCCTCCTTTCTACTGGCGGTGGCACCACAAGGCCAATAGAATGGGGGGGGCGAGATCTAACAAAAGTGATTTGAAGGGAACAAGCTGTTTCAATGATCCCTTTTGCTTCACCCCGCTTCTCACGACAAACCATGTGAACCTCCAAAATCACGTGGAGGGTCATGGGAGGGTCGTGGACAGGAATGGGCATGAACCTCTGGTTCGTGAACCACAAAACAGCAATGTTTGTCCCTAGCCAGAACCTTGTGCAAGATGAGTTGCCTGGGGAATAATGACCACCATGCTATTAAATTCATTGTATATCAAAGTGGAGACCTGCCCAGAAAGTTCAACATGATTACATTTAATTTCAAGAGAGGAAACTTCTTAAAATGGGTCAATTATTTAAAAGGAAGGTGAGGGTCAAGAGTGCCAGATCTTTTAAGAAAGCTTAGAGGTTATTTAGAAACCATGATATATGTAGTTCAGGTAGATTGTACACTACAGACTTGTTTTTTTAATAACATTTTTATTTTATATATCAGACAAAGACAAAAATACATAAATACACATATGGGGAATTTTCTTTACATCATTTTGATCTAGTTAATATCCTCATACAATATCTAAGTAGTATTCATTGTTATTTTCACCTTGTGTATTACTCATATTCCTTTTGCATATAGTTCAAAATATAGCTTTTATTTCCTTTTATTTCATTTATACGCCTGAGAATTTTGTATCTTGTACTCTTCTATCCATTTATAAAATCTTGGCCATGTATCTTCAAAATCTTCTTGGTTGTGCCCTCTCAGAATTGAGGTTAATTTGTTCATCTCTGCTGTTTCCAATATTTTAGTTATATTCCTTTGAGGGAATTTCATTTTTTCTCCAATACTTGGCATATACTATTCTTGCTGTTGTTACTACATGTATAATAAGATAAAAGTCTTTTTGTTTACAATTTTCTGGTACTATATTCAATAAAAACAGTTCTGGTGTATGTGGTATCATATTTTTAACACTTTTTGTAACAGTTCATGTAACCAAGACCAATACTTTTGAACTTTATCATAAGTCTACCACATATGGAAAAAGGAACCAACATTTTTTTGACATTTCCAACATTCATTAGATAGGTCAGGATAAAATTTAGCTAACTTATCTGGAGTAATATACCACCTATAAAACATTTTATAAATATTTTCTTAATATGCAATCACTTTTGTAATATTTACATTTGCTTTCCATACACATAAACATTGATCTATATCAGTATTATGACCAACATTTTGTGCCCATTTAACCATACAGTTTTTAACTATTTCATCTTGTATTTTATCTTCTAATATTATTAAGTACAATTTCTTAATCAGTTTATCATCAGCATGCAATAATACCTTATCCATTTCCATTATATTTGTATAAAAGCCTCCTGGTTTATCTTTAGTAAATCTAGACTCTATTTGTACTCTTTTCCACCAACTTAGATTGATTACTTGTTCTTTAAGTTTTTCTGTTGATTTTAGTTCATTTTCATTGTCCAGTAGATCGTCATATCTCAACAGCAATTTTTTAAAATAAATTGAGATTTGTAAAAGCTTCAAGTGGTGAAACCATTTGAGTGTTTTAGTGTAAAATAATCTTTTTACATTTTCCCATACTTTCAGTAAAGATTTCCTAACAATATGCTGCTTAAAATATTTATGACCGTCTGATTTTTCATGCCATAAAAATGCATGCCAACCCAATAATGTCATGTCCTTCTAAAACTAAGTCTAGTATTTTCTAATAGAATCCATTATTTTAACCACATCAAAGTTGCTGCTCTATAATATAGGTTCCAGTCTGGTAGGATAAAACCAACTCTTTCTTTTGCATCTTGTAAGGCCTTCATCTTTATTCTTGGTTTCTTATTTTACCATATGAACTTTGTCATCATTTTATCAAGATCTTTAAAATATTACTGATTTTGGAGAATTGGAATTGTTTGAAATAAAAATATCAGTCTTGATAGGATGTTCATTTCCATTTTTCTAAATCTTTTTAGATTTTTTACATGACTTCCTTATAACTGTCTTTCGTCAGAGAGCTACACCTATTTGTTATGTTTATGCCTAAATATTTCACTCTTTTTTGTACTTCGACCTGATTTCTCTTGTAGCTGCTGGATTTGATCCTTAGTCATATTTTTTGGTTCACTTTTTTGTTTTAGTCAAATTGATCTTCAATCCTGACACCTGACCGTATTTCTGTAATGTTGTTAACAACTGTGTAATTGAATCAAGTGGGTTTTCTAAAATAAATAACAGGTCATCTGCAAATGCTTGTAATTTGTATCCTTCTCTTATTTTAGGTCCTCTGATGTGTCTATTTTTTCTTATGGTGTCATTCAGAACTTCCAATACAAATATGAACAGTAATGGTGACAATGGGCAACCTTGTCTAGTTCCTTTTTGTATTTCAATGCTTTGTGATAAATCTCCATTAATAAGAATCTTTCCATGTTGTTTAGTATATATTCCTTTAACCATTTTAAAAAATTCTTCATCACATTGTGAATCTGTTCCAATTATTCCAACATAAAACTCCAACTGATGTTGTCAAATGCTTTTTCAGCATCAAAAAAGATCAAAGCCATTTGTTTTTCTGGGTGTGCTTCAAAATATTCAATTACATTCAGTATTGTTCTAACATTATTTCTGAGTTGTCTTTTTGGTAAAAATCCTGCTTGATCTTGATGAATTATCTGTATCAATTTTTTTTTCAAACTTATAGCTAAAATAGAAGTATAAATTTTATAATCTACATTTAGTAGTGAAATTGGTCTATAATTTTTAAATTCTTTCTCATCTGAATTTGGTTTATGTATCAATGTTATAAGTGCTTCATTCCAAGTTTCTGGTATTTTGCCTTCTGCTCTTATGTTCTGTATTACATACTTTAAAGGTAATGTCACTTGATCTTCAAACACGTGGTAGAGTTCTGCCAGTAATCCATCTGGGCCTGGTGTTTTTGTTTTTTTTTTAAATGCTTCTATAATTTCACACATTGTTATTTGATCATTTAATTATGCTTCCCACTTTCAGTGGGGTTCATCTGACCTTTGCTGACTTGGTTAAGAGCCAAGGAGTTACACTGTTACTAGAGAGTGTTATGCCAATAAAGGTTTATGTATATGTATATGTACTAGAGAGTCATATTTAATGCAGCCACGGGGGGTGGGGGTGGGAATCTAGCATAGTTTGGCTCAGAAGGTGGCGCCCTAGCTTGACGTAGCTGAGTAGGCTACTGAGACTAGTCTATAGTAATGCACCCTTTATAGGTCCCTCTGTGAATTGAGCTCGGAGACTCCAGTTGGTGCAGAATACTGCAACTTGGTTATTATCAGGAGTTAGGTGGAGCATGCATATTACGACCGTTCTGCAGTCACTTGATGTTCTGCACATCAGCTACCAGGTTCTGATGGATAAAGCCCTTTGTGGCCTTGGATCCTTCTGTCTGCAGGACTGCCTCTCCACTTACGCTCCACCGAGGCACTGATCAGGGCCTTCTGTAGGTATCACCCTGCAAATGGGCAAGATCAGCAATGGCCCATAGACTTGCATTCTCTGAAATGTCCTCTGCCTTGTGGAATGCCCCCCTGAGCAGGTCAGGAAGCTACATAAAAAGGACTTGTTCAGGAGGGCATTTTTATAAAGCTGATAGGAGTGCATTATGACGGAATGGTTCTGGAAATGTTTCAATGAAGGGAATGCATCCCTGGACTTTACTACTTTGTATGGTATATGCCAGGGGTGGCCAAACTTGCTTAATGTAAGAACCATATGGAAAAAAGTCAGATGTTTGAGAGCCACAAGACATGAACACACACGTTTTTATTGAAAAATATACAAATTTGCATATTAAATTAAAGAGACAAATGCCTTCTCCGAGCCAAACCAGTCTGCTGGTGTGGTGGGGCTTGGAGAACACAATTAATGTTAGATGGGGATGGAGGGGAGAAAGACAGAAAGAAAGGTGGAAAGAAAGCAAATAGATGGGGGATGGAGAGGAAGAAAGAAAACAACTTTAAGTGCATCCTCCAAGCTCCCCATGCCGGCCAGTTTGGGGGTGGGGGTGGGCTTTGGGGGGTGGGGGTGGGCCACTTTTTTTCAGTCACTTTTTTAAAGTGCAGGATCTGGTTTTCTTTCTTCAATGTCAGAAATGCTTAGTACATGCAGTGTGGAATCCTTTTTTCACATGTAGAACATTCCCCAGTGCATGGTGTGGGGATGGGGACTGCTGGCCTGCCTGCAGTGCTTTGAGTGGGTTTCAGAAACCGGTTTGTACATAATGGTGCTGCTGAATTGTGCCCAACTGCCACTTTAAAAAAAGTGACTGAATATTTATATTGAGGGTCATGAAAGTCATTTGCATTTTTCATTCATAATTTTTTTCCACAAATGCATATACTGCTACTTACCTTACTAATTTTTTGCTTTTTACAAAAAGAAAACAAATTCACTTTGTACTTTTCAGTGATTATTAAAGTTAATTCAGCTCTGTGTGTCCAACCAGGTGGCTTTATTATTATTATTATTTTAGCATTGTCACTAAATCCCTCTTTCCCTCTCCCACTGGAGACTTTTAGCCTTTCTCAGGATTTCAAATGAGGAAGGAACATACTGTACAGCTCTGACCATGTCTCCTTCCTCTCTGGGAAAGCAGCATAGCCTGAGGAAATTCACAGGGTCAGAGGGCCGACCACTGAGCAACATCTGGGGCAATTTTCCATGAAGTCTGCCAGTGGGAAACATTTTGTTTCTTTTAAAAGTCAGGCCTGCCAAAGGAAATTACATCATAATTCCCTCCCCTTTCCTCATGGTTTACAGACCTGACTTATCCTTCTTGTCAGGAGTGCCACACGTAGCATCTGTGCTCTGCTGCTTGCAGTAGTACCCCAGGACTTCAGTGCACATTCCGTAGTTATTTTTTATGTTGCAGTTCTTGTTTGGTTCTGATTATCCCATAGGTAAAAGCACTGATTCTTAACTGGTGTGAGTCTTTGCTTTCCATATCAATAAACTTTATTGTGCTTGTAAGCATTGCCAAAGACAAACCAGAAATGAAAAGGAACAACATTTGAGTTCAGTGGAACCTTTAAAGCCAAGAAAGTTTCATTCAAGGTATGAGCTTTTGTGTGCCTGCACACTTCCTGAGAGACATCGAAATGGAAGTTAACAGTCCATATCAATGTTTCCTCTAAGCTGTGGAGACTTGTGAGCAAAAATTCTATTTTGTGAGCTGCTGGCATTAAAGTCATGAGTCAGCGGTTTGGCTACTGCATGAATTAGTTTGCTCTGGAGCCATCCTTCCTGAGCTGAGACAAAAGTGTGTGAGCTGGAGGCTAAAAAACTGTGAGCTAACTCACACTAACTCAGCTTAGAGGGAACACTGGTCCATATGTATAGCAAATTAGCATACAGCATAATGAAGATGTTTTAACAGATGCCAAGACCAAGCAGGAATAACAGGCTAAGTTTATATGGTGAACATTTGTTTGGATTTAATTACCAGTGGGGTGAATGGTTGTGCAGTGTTATTCCAATATTCATTGTATTACATTACAATTACTGTCCCAATCCAAATGAGAAATACACTAAAATAAAGAGGATGTGTAGCCTTTCTTGGTGAGAATACATGTATAAGGACTGAATGAGTTTAGCAGATGTAGTGAGATAAGAAACCAATACCCTGTTAAGACCTGGGGGTTTGTTCTGAATGTTGCAATAACTTGTAATTCAGCAGTTTCCCTTTCCAGTCTGTTCCTTTGCAATAAAACAGCTACTTTGAGGTCATCCACTGAATGTCCTGGAAGTGACTGAACAAATTTGTTTTTTGTAGCTTAGCTGCCTATTGCTCTTTTGTGGAGTTATGATTGAGGTGGCAGCAAGGGTTCATGTCTATCAATGCAAATCATAGCATTTTCAGGGGCATCCTACTGAAATGGTTATATCACCAGTTTTTAGTATTTATTTGAATGTGCACTCCGGGTGCCCCACTGATCAAAACACCTTCTTGTTTTTTGTCTGCAAGCTTGTAACATATTCATATAATTCTGACAGCACTCAGACAGTCCCTTCTTTGAAAACTGACAACTGCATTGGATAGACCAGGATTTATAATAAGTAGGAGTAAACATTATTTGCTTCATTTCTACTCTGCCATTCTTCCCAGGGGGATCCAAAGTATCTTACTTCATTCTCCTCTGCTCCACATTATCCTCAAAATAGTCCTGTAAGGCAGGGGTGTCGAACTCATTTGTTAGGAGGGCCGGATCTGACATAAATGAGCCCTTGTTGGGCCGGGGCCACGTGTGTCATAAAAGGTAATGCCAGGTAGAGGAGATATAAACTTTATAAAGAACAAAAACTTAAAACATGCTGAAAACATGAGCACTCTTGCAATATTGTGTTTATTTAACAGTGTCTGATAACTGACACCTCATGCTCTGAATTATTGCATCCAAATGTCTGTGCTCTTGCAATCCTGAGTATGCTGCTCAGGTGTGTATCTGTAAGCTGCAAACCTACTTATGATTTATTGACATTCACCACAGAAATCTCATGCTCAGAGTTCTGAGTCTAGGACCCAGGGGAAAACATGGAATGCCTGAGTGATTAAGAGAGTCTGGCAAAGCAAGCGATGATCCAGCAGCAGAACTGGAAGCAGGAGATGGCCAGTTCCACTGCGGGCCTAACGGAAGCCCTCCGGGGGGCTGATCCGGCCTCCGGGCCACATGTTTGACACCCCTGCTGCAAGGTATGTTAGGCTAAGAGTGTATGACTGGCCCAGGATTACCCAGCAAGCTTCCATGGCAGAGTGGGGATTTGAACCTGGCTCTCCCAGGTCCTAGCCTGACACTCTGACTGCTATGCCACGCTGGCTCTCTGCCAGAATAGGTTGGCTTCAGTTAGTTAGCAATGAAGGCACAAGTGAAGGGAGGCTAGAATGGCTTAGGAAAGGCTTTTATTAAAGGTGTATTTTTGTGAAGGAGAGTAAAGCAGCTGCGATGAATAGAAAGGGAGAATATATTTTGGCTGATGACTTGGAGACTGGTGTGCAAGGAAAGGATGGATTTTGGGGGTCGGGGTGTGAGTTTCATTCTCACACTTTTCATGTCACTGTAATCCAATGGTATTATTACATAAAGGCTACACAGGGGATGCAATTTGCGGTGCATAAATCATGCTTCTGTTAGCATTGAGGCTCAGTTTAAAAAACTGGTTTGTGAAGTTTGTATATGGTATGAAACCAACCAGATTCGACCCTGGCGCGTGGTCAATCAATTACCTTGAACAAGCATCACTATGTTCTAAGATGAAAATGGACTAGCTTGTTGTGGACAGGTGGGACAATCTGAGCACATGATAATGTAATTGGTGTCAGGTTATGACTACTTTATCATATAACAAAACTTGTCTTGACCCAGATCACTCAATGTCACAACAGTCATCTGAACTGTCCTTTTGCATATGAACAGTATGAAATGATTGCACCTAAAAACTCAATTTTTAATGGAGGCCATCTACAGGTCCAAGGTGGGGAATTTCAGAACTTTTGTAGGCAGTGGTAGTAGTAGAATTTATTGTATTTAGCCATAGGCACATGGGAGGCATTCAGGATGTTATGATTTCAGGCAGTCCCTTCTCCCAAGTGGGGGCCAGCAAAGGAGAGCTATTTCTGCTACTCACTATTTGCAGGATATAAAATCTCAGTTTCTAGAATTTTCTTACGGGTCCTTAAAAAAAGATGCACACAACAAATGGGATTAAGGAGCTTGCTCATGGCCATGATGCCATAAAGGTCTCATTAATGTACACCTGAGATCTGTGTATCATGTACACATCATTTACATATGCCTTGTCTGGAGTGCTGTTTTTATATCCTCATGTTTTACTTGTGGCTTGGTGGGGGAGTAATTGATCATAGATTAAGGTCCACTGGTGGATCTTCTGATGGCATCTGGTATTTTTTGGCCACTGTGTGACAGAGTGTTGGACTGGATGGGCCATTGGCCTGATCCAATATTGGCTTCTCTTATGTTCTTATCCGCCTTTCTGGAATGTCCCAAAGTGGCACTTAGTAAGTCTTAGGCAGAGTCTAGATGACAGCTTCCTTGGGTCAATTTTGCAGCAAACCAGAAGTATGGGAAGCAGTACCATGCAAGGATGCATATTTTGCCCTGCTGCAAGCCATCATTTGGACTGCACCACCCATGGTGACCCAATTCAACTTCTGGTCTTCCTTTTTGTAAAACAGGGATCACAATCCTAGCTTGAGACACTTGTGGGTGATTAAGTGCACTGATTCAACCTAACCATTTACTCTCAAAATGTTCTGCTTGAAAGTGGCCTTAGAAAGTGACTTAAGGAATAGATTGAGAGGAGTGCATGCCAAGGTCCCATTAAAAGTCAATAAGATTTAAGTGTTTAGCTTTCGACTTAGGATCTATTGAGTTTAGTGGAAGTTGGCCTGGTTTGGCATTCTTATTCATCCCCCCCTTAGGTTTAACGGATGTATAACTTCACATAATAGGTCAACTACGTTTCACACCTGGCCAGTTTGTGCCCTTAGCAGTAACTCTGTGAATGTGTGCCAGTGAGAAAGAGACAGACACATGGAGATTGTGGTTGCCCTAGTGCAGGGGTGGCCAAATTTGCTTAATGTAAGAACCATAGAGAATAAGGTTCAGATGTTTGAGAGCCACAAGACTTGAATAAATATTACACATTTTAAATTGAAAAAATATGCAAATTTTCTTTTAAATAAAATGCGACTGTCAAAAATAAAAACAAGGGGTAAAAATAGATATTGATAATGATATTTATTTGCCCAATGATATTTTTTCTTTGCTAATGATATCTATTTGTCTAAGAGAGAGAGAAAGAGAAGTGGAAAGAAAGAATGAAAGAGGTAGAAAGAAAGAGAGAAAGAGAGAGACAAAGCATATAGATGGGGGAGGGAGGGAAGGGGAAGGAAGGACGAGAGAGAGAAAGAAAGGAAGGGAGAAAGGGAGAAAGAGAAAAAGAGAAAGAAAGGTGGAAAGAAAGCAAATAGATGGGGAGGGAGCGGGAGATAGGACAGAAGAAAGGGAGGAGGAGAGAAAGAGAAAGGTGGAAATAATGAAAGAGGTGGAAAGAAAGGAGAGAAAGACAGTGAGAGAAACAGAAACAAAAAAGTAAATAGATGAAGGGAGGGAGGGGGAGGGAGGAAGAGAGAGAGCAACAAAGAAACAAAGAAAGCATGATGAGGGAGGGGAAGGAAGGAAGAGAGAGAAAGAAAGGAAGGTAGAAAGAGAGAAAGATAAAAAAGAAAGAGGTGGAAAGAAAGCAAATAGATGGAGGAGGGAGGAAGGAAGGAAGGGGAAAAGAGAGAGAAAAAGAGGTGGAAAGAAAGCAGATAAATGGGGAGGAAGGGAGGAAGAGAAAGGTGGAAAGAAAGCAACTTTAAATGCATTCTCCAATGCCCCCTGTTAGCCAGACTGCTTATCTACGCAGTAGGCGGACTAACTTATTTGAGGTCCTGGCCAATGTATACAGAGAAAGCGAACTTCGTACCAAGAACCCGTTTCCCCAAAAGAGATTACTTGACAAGGTTTCCTAAGTTGAATCAAGATTCTCTTTACTGAATATCTTTTTAATATACAGGCATACAAAAACAGATTCACTCACACATACACACAAGTTCCTTCAGTTACAGTAGAAATGGAAATACAATATTGGGGTTTTATCTGATCCTGTAGTTTCGACCTTCCAGTGAAGAATAAGGATTGTTTCTATCTAAGGATATTCTTACTTTCACTGCACACAGTTAGAACCAGCCAACATGTGTGAGGGCTCCAAGGAAGCACAGTAAGTTACCTATAGTTACTTAGCTATCTTGTTGGGAAGATGATGATGAGAAGGCAGGAGGCACAGAACAAAGGTTGCACCTCGTTTTATCAGCTAGTATTGGGGCTGGCTTGGGGTATCTCTGTGGTCCATCCCATCCCTATACCTATTGGCTGTAGGATGTGGGGTACCCTCCTACTAAGGTGGGGCAATACTGAAAGTCTACACCTTTCTAAAAGGGAGCGTTTGGTCAAGGTGCAAAGATAGGTTGGCATGGAAACCTTTGAGAATGCAGATGACTCTGGCTTGGTCCAAGTGACAGAACAGGAAACAGTCTTAACACATGCAAATGCCAAGCATCCTGTGGGTTACATATAAGGTATGCATTCCTCAATGGTGGAAAGGTTGTTGTTTTCACATCCTTCTGGAGAACCATAATGGAGATGCTAATGGAGATGCTTCTTGTTCCCAATGTCTCATGGGTAGAGATATGCAAGGTGTGTGTCTGTGACTTCATTTGCATGAAAGTACAGGCTGTGTGGTACCTTCCTAGCACAGAGAGTCACATTAACCAAGGCATACATTTCTCCCAAAGCAAAGACGCTTGCTGGCACCATTCTGGTGTGTGTGCAGGTCAGAAAATAACAAATAAAAGCCCCCACCCCAGCCGTCTTGGCTTGGAGAAGGGATTTAAAGAGACAGATACCTTCTCTAAGGCAGCAGGCGGGGCTGCAGGGTGGGGGCTTGGAGAACATCTTTAACTTTAAATGTGTTCTCCAAGCCCCCTGCCCCTGCTGCTGCACTGGCTTGGCTTGGAGAAGGGATTTAAATAGATAAATAGACATTTAACTTTAGATGGGGAGGGAGGGGGGAAAGAGAGAAATAAAGAAAGTGGAAAGAAAGCAAATAGATGGGGGAGGGAGGGAGAGGTGGAAAGAAAGCAACTTTAAATGCACCCTCCAAGCCCCCTGCCCTTATGCCGGCTGGCTTGGCTTGGAGAAGGGATTTAAAGAGACAAATGCCAAGCTGGCTGGTGGAGGTGGCTTTGAGAACACACTTAAAGTTAAAGTTGCTTTCTTTCTGTGCTCTCCCCCCTCAATCCTACCCATGGAGGGGAACACTGGCTGGGGAAGAGAAGACTGATTGGGGAGGCATGCTTCCCCTTTGCTTCTCCAGCTGCCCTGCTGGGAGCCACACAATACGTGTGAAAGAGCCACATTTGGCCACCCCTGCCCTAGTGGAACACATGCCTATACTCATACATGCTTGGGACAGAACACTCCCAAGTCAGTATTCTAAATATTTTTACATGGGTGTGTTCTTTTTATTGTCTGTCAGTAATGCAGGCTTTTCCATATCCTCCTGCTAGTACTCGCTTTGAAAACATGGATGCCCGGCTTCACTAACACTCAGTAGAGGGCTAACAGTCATTTGTTCATGGCTCCACAGGAAGCATTTCTTAGCAAACAAACAAGCAGCAGTTACCATGCCCTATTCCAGCTGTGTGTTCACTCCCAAAGCATTCTCAGCCAAACAGCTTCAAACAGTCAGGTGATGGCATCATCTTGTGACCCCCCAGGAACAATATTTCCCTTGTATTTCTTCTTTCCCTCCCAACACCAAAGGGGAAAAAATCTATATAAGGAAAGGAATCAGAAGTTAAGAACAGATCGAGCAGAGCTGAGGCTGGCTTTCCAGGAAAGGCACAAAGCAAAGGAGGATAAGAATTTCGGGCAGCATTCCCCAGCCAGATGAGCAATAGCATGATATCTCAGCACCAAGGAGTACTGCCTTTGCATAGCACCTTGGCCAGTTATGTCCTAGCCATACGGAGCCTGCTTTCCATCAGCACTGTACAGTCCCCCTTACAAGGGAGCATGGCTTCTGGGCTTTATAAAGCACTGAGAGAGTGCAAGGTGGGGAGTGGAGCTCTGATTTGAGTCAGAGACTAATCATGTGGCGGGTACATTGACAGCTTTGGATACTTCAAAGTGTTTGCAGTACAAAGTTTAAGCACGGCTATGGAATGTGGGCAGATATTAGAACTTGACATTAAGGTGCAGCTACGCTGGACTTCTCCCAAGGGCTGCAGGTACAGCATGAGTACCTCTGATATCCTCAAACCACAGGCACATTACCCTGCATCCACACTGATCTCCTTCCCACCTGCATGGCCATAAGGGCCACCGTGAGGGTCAGTGTGAACCCACCACCTACACAACTCACCTTACAATGTTAACACAGGATTTTGCCGGACTCGGTGGCACTTTATTGTTTGGGTTATTTTTCTTGTGCATCTTCATTGGTCTTAAGGAAGTAATAGAAGTTGGTCTGGGTCAGGAGGAGTAAGGAATTAAACAAATGGGGAGAGATAGAATGTGCAAGTGGGAGGCCTGTGAGACTTTCAGGGGGATCCATCCCCCCCCGCCCCCGTCTCGACTCCAGGGCCCACCACCCACTCGCAGCAGTGCTGCCTGTATCTGGGAGCTGCTCTCAGCCCAGGATGGCTCCCAGTGTCTCCCACGGCTGCAGACGGCCCCGGAGGCTCTCCTGGAGTCCCGCACCAGGCAGCTGGACTTGGAGTGGCTCCCAGAGTGCTCCACCATGGCAGCCAGGCAGGGAGTGGCTCCCAGAATGCTAAGCCAGCGTGGGCAGCCTGGAGCCTCTCCTGGCACCCACTGCAGTAGCACCCAGGCACCCAACTGCTCCTGGAGCCTGCTGCCTTGGCAGCCGCACCTGCAGCTGCTCCGACAAGGACTCCAGAACTCTCAAAAGACTCAGTGCATGCTTTCAGCACTTGTATACATCCCCCTCTCATCCCGACGGAGGCAGACGGATGTCTCTCAGCTGAAAGCAGCCTTGCCTTGTCAGCTTTGAATGCTCCCTATTAGTCCCACCCGCTCCAGCTTCTCAGCACGAAAGTCCATGGGTGGGGTTTTCTTTGCCAAGAGCATCTGAGAGCTTCCGAGCTGGGTCAAGAACCTCAGAGACTTCTGGGTCTGAACACATGACCTTCGACTGGCTGAAATCTGGGCCAAACTTTAGCTCAGCGTTTGGGTCTGTGCCCATCCCTAGTTACAACTCATGCATATCTGAAGAAATGTGAAATAAGAGCTAGAACAAAGAATCATGAGTTCATGCTAGCAGGTGTCAAACATGAATTAAAATACTTCTGACCAGGGCTATTTTGGGGCAGGAACACACAGAAATGGAGTTCCGGCTGGCTCCTGAGTTGGCCACGCCCAGCAGGAACTCATTAGCATAATAGGCCACACCCAACAGCAGAAACTCATTAAGATTGGCTACATTTGAGGTGTGTGGCCTCACATGCAAAGGAGTTCCTGCTAAAAAAAAAACAAAAGCCCTGCGTTTTGACAACAAAAAGGTAAACAGAATAAGAAGCAAAAGGTGGGGGTGGCTGGATGACCACACTTCTGGTAACACGGGGTGTGGCCTAATATGCTAATGAGTTTGCTGTTGGGTGTGGCTTATTATGCTAATGAGTTATTGCTGCTTCTGACCTAATGTCATGCAGTGGTTAGAGTGCTGGGTTAGCATCTGGGAGACCCAAGTTCAAATCTTGGTGATTGTGAGCCAGTCACTTTCTCTCATCCTAGTCTACCTTACAGGGTTGTGAGGATAAAATGAAGGAGAAGGATAACAATTTTGTAAGCTGCTTTGCGTTCCCATTGGAGACAAAAGCAGAGTGTAAACATCCAAATAACTGTAAAACTAGAGAGAAAATTCACAACTTCATAGCATGACACACACACCCCTTCCGCACACACCAATCTGTGTTTTCCATTAAGTGATTATGCAAGATACTGTACATCCTTTTGGAAAAGAAAATGCTGGCTTACAAAAGAAAACTTTTCTGTGCTGTGCTATATGTGGGGTTAGGCCAGATGATTTCTGTGATCATTCTGATGTTAAAATCTCCACATTGCTAATTCACTGTGCCCTGGAGGGGAGGTGTCAGCCCAGCGCATATGCATGTGCTGTTCGATGCAGCTGTCTCCCCTGACTCTCTGGTACTCCTCAGTGTGCCTCCTTCATTATTCTAGCTCGTATCCCATGTGCCAATCCTTCCACTGTTTCGATTGCTGCATAAACTCACTTCTTCAGTCCTGGAATATAAGTCCGGTGTGCTGTCAGCGCTGTTCTGTGTCCGGCTTGCAGGCTGATGGATTCCATGTGCATTGTGGCTTTCATGCTGGGCCAACCAATCAAGAGTGCCACAGATACCAGAGGGCTTTTTGGTGAAGTGCGGATTACGGGGAGTTTTTATTTGAAGATTTGCAGAGGCCATTATTAAGATAGGCAACAAAGAGTGAACACAGTTAACAGATAGCTAAGGAGAGGCCATGATCAAAGTGAGTTCCATTCCCTTAGTGGCCAACTATCAGGCTTTATCAGCTTGCTGCAAATGGTGGGTTTGGGTGCTGTTATAGTGAGGGGTATCCAATAACCCTTATAGTTGATTTAGCACATGAGGAAACTTTGTAGGTCAGGGAAATGTGCACAGAGCCAGGCTGCTAGAAAAGGAGCACGTGTGTAGCTTGGCATGCCAGGTATCCTAGTGCTGACATTGGAGGAAGCAGATAGACGTTCACTTGGGCAGGTTTGGTGAAAATTGGGGCTGACCTGGACCAGTACTAGATCTAGAGTAATCTCCTTGTAAAAGGAAAGAGAATACATGCTAAACTATGTAAATAGTAAATTTACCCTGTTAAATGTGAAATCAAAGGCAGGGAGTGTTTAACTCTAAACTGTGTGATCTTTCCTTAAGCTGAACCTATTGCTGTGAGCATTTTAAATATTCATGTTTCTGGATCAAGACATTTTTTTTGTGCTACTGGTAATGTCTTTGTATACAATTGTTCCTGAGCAATGACTTTGAGTTGGAGTTGTTCCAGTAACCAGTCAACCTGTTTAAAGTTAGGGGCAATCTGAGTGTATGTGTGGGATATCTGTGTATAAGAGCAAGGGTAAGAGCAAATATCGAACACGGGCTTTAAAATCACATGCCAATAATGAACCACATATTTGCTGTGAGTAGAATTCTGACTGGCATGTTGAGGGCCAGCCTGTCACCCATCTATTGCATCTGTCTCCAATGAAATGGAAATTCTGTTCTGTCGTCCTGTGCAGTGTTCCCTCTAAGCTGAGTTACCCAGCTAACAAAGCTACACAGTCAAGTTGCAAGTTTAGAAGAGAAATACTTCTCTCTTTATTTGAGAAGTACACCGGATAAGAAAAAGTAGGAACAGGATTGAGTACTAACTTACTAGCTAAAGGATGGAAGCAGGTGACAAGAGGCCCATCTGCCTCATGGTGGTAAGAGAGGACTGCATGTGTCTTGGTGTTTGCAGGGAGAGAGTTCATCTTCAAGTGAGTGAGAGGAAGGAAGGGAAAATAGTCACTGAGAACACAGTCTGCACTTCAAAGGGGACAGTGGCAGAAGAGTAAACACAGGAAGAAAGGTCTGTGTACCTGTCTGGCTATCTAATCTCTCTTGCTGTGAAGTCTGGAAGTCTGACGGGGGACATCACACCTGGAACTTCCAACACGTTCCAACCTTGCAACCCCCATCCTCTTCCCCTCCCATCCTCTTCGCTTCTTCTCCCTGACTTTACCCTCCTTGGGGCAGCCGCCTTGGGGCAACAAAATGTCGAGCACCATTTTGGTGTGCTACAGTAACCACCCAAATATTTCTCCCCCCCAATACTGTTTTTTTTCTTTGGGTAGGATGGGGGAGTTAATCCTCATGTGTTTTTTTTTTTTTGGGGGGGGTTGTTTGTTTTCCTTTTTGCAAACCTGGAATTTACCTGGGGGAGGGGTTGCATACAGAAGGCCTCCCTTGAGGGTGTTTGATTCACTGCAGGTTGTTGTGGGCAAACCCAGTGAGTCTGAGGGAGTCAACCATCGCTGTTAGCCATACAATGAACTCTACCTCTAGGGGTGTTTCAGGGCTAGGTTAGATTTAGCAAGTATCCTTTATGTAAGTAATAAATGCCCCCTATTTAAAACACTGTTATATAGGAGCTACGAGAAACTTGCAGGGAACTTCTGTCAATGGTCCCTGCTTTCTCCCTGCTTCCTGGCTTCTGACACTCCCCCCGCCCCCCCGCAGCCACCTTTCTCCAGCCATTGTCCTGCCACTGCCTCCTCCTCCTCCTCCCATCTCTTTCTTCCCACAGGCTTCTTCTCCTCTCCCTCCTGACACTGGTCCCCACCAGTGTTCCCTCTAAGCTGAGTTAGTGTGAGCTAGCTCACAGTTTTTTAGCCTCTGGCTCACACATTTTTGTCTTAGCTCAGGAAGGAGGGCTCCAGAGCAAACTGATTTATGCAGTAGCCAATCACCGGCTCACAACTTTAATGCCGATAGCTCACAAAGTAGGATGTTTGCTCACAAGATTCCACAGCTTAGAGGGAGCATTGGTCCCCACCTCGTCCTTGCCTTCCTGCTGCTCAGTCTTTCCTTGGTCCACTCCCCACCAGCCCCCTCCCAGCCAGGAGGGAATGAAGTTGGGGGCTGGAGAAGGCAGGCGCTGAGAACCATCCCAGGGGGCCTGCAGTCAGGCACAGTGTCCATCTCAGCCCAAACAGTGTGGGCCCTCGGTGCTTGCCTCCTCCAGCCAATGCCTTCTTCTCCTTTCAGCAACCCTCTCCCCCATCAGTACATCTTGGGGACTACTAGGCATTAGCAATAGCTAATTGCTATTTATAGACATCCTATTTGTCAAATCCTTTTTAAAAGCCATCTAGGGTAGTGCCCATTGCAACATCTTGTGAATAGGGCACGATCATACGCACAATTAGCCGCACCATAGATGTGAATGCTGGGTGGATTTAAAGGGCGTGATCAGACACGAACATCTGGTAAGCGCCCCGCACCCACCGGGATCCCATTTTGCTTCACCGCAGAAGCGGAGTAAAAAGACACCAGGAGAAGCCCAGTAGCAAATGGATTGCCACGGTCCGTGGATGGACTTTCCCCTGTCTAATCACTTCAGCGCGCTCTCATGGTGTTGGGATGGTCTGATCATGCCGTGCCATTGTCCCCACACACCCCTTCTCAGTATGCACTCCATAGGGAGCCCTCAGTGCTGAGATACGATTCATCGATTCCCCATTTAAGCACATCGGGAACAAACAGAAAAAAAAAACACATAAAAAGACTCACCCGCGGTTGCATCTGATCACGCAGTGATGGGCTGCCCCCGTAGCTTCAAAGGACTGTGAGATCACGCAACTGTGGGTCAAATTCCTCTGGAGGAAATAGCCTTGCTTCGTCCCTGCACTATCTTACACATGTGACTGCCACCATAGTGACTTAAATCTGACAACTGTGTGTAGCGTGAAGATGTAATTTGCTTTGCCTTTCCTAAACCAACTGCTAATTTCCTTCACCAGGTTCCATATGGCTCTACCACAGTATGACCACATAAACCACTGTTGTGTGATAGAAAATGTTAATTATTTCTGTTCACAAATGAGGTTATTTCAAGGGTGCTGCAGGAGCTGAAGAGGGTGCTTCTAAAACATTGGCCCTTCTCCTCCACCTCCCATGCAATTGCCTGGAGAAGCTGTGTAAATATACCATCTTCTCAGAGCCAAAATCTCTCCCTGCTTGTAACTCACAAGTGGGTCCAAGCAGAACATTCCTTGCACTCTATGGATCAGGGCCAGCCCTGAAGGCTAGGAGAAGGTCCTTTTATGGTAGCATTTCTCCATTAGAATTTTAAAAAGCCACAACCACTCAACCCATAACAAAACAGAAGAGAGAATTCAAACACAATCCATGGAATGTGTGCAGTGCCAGCGAGGGAACAGTAAGGCTTGAAGGGAGCCCTTGGGTGGGAAGGCAGATCAAATAATTAGGAGTGGGAAAACCTCTTTTCGGCCCTTAGTTGGACGATGATGCAGGAATGTGGGTCTGACGGGCAGGGCACAACATGCAAAGGGGAGAGTAAACATTTCCTTGCAAGCAAGCTTTCTTTGGTCATTTGATGAATTAACTGAGACATTTTTTGAGGAGGTGCAGTAAATAGTTCAGAGAGTCAGAGTCAGGGAAAGGTTCTTTGTTAGGTGTTTTCAGTGCTATTGGCTAACTAGTTATGAGCAGCATCTCTAACTTTGTTGTGCTCAGGCTTGAAGGCCCAGCTAATTCAGGGAAAGATGGAAGATTCTATTGTTCTGCATCCATTCTGTTTCTTAGACTGCCAACAAACATTTCTCTTTACAGATTAGACAGATTAATAGGAGATAAGTCCATCAAAGACTACGAGCCGTGGTGACTAAAGGGACGCTCCAAATCTAGCAGTAGTAGGTATGCAAGTTCTAAGAGGCAACCTCAAGAGAAGGCCTTGGCCTCTGTTCTGGCATTCCAGAGCAACTAGTTGGCCACTGTGTGAAACAGGATACTGGACTAGATGGACCACTAGTTTGATCCAGCAGAACTCTTCTTGTGTTGTTTCTGTTTTTGTTTTTGTGCTCTCTCCAGACATCCTTTTAGTGGTTTGTCATATGGAATATAATCTATTCACAAATAGTCTCTCTTACATGGCAGCTAGGATTACCAGTTCCAGATTCGGGGGGAGCCGGGGAGGGCAGTGGGAAGGGCCTCAGTAGGGTATAATGCCACAGAGTTCATCCTCCAAAGCAGCCATTTTCTCCTGGGGAACTCATCTTTTAGTCTGAAGATCAATTATAATTCCAGGAGATCCGTAGGCCCAGGGCCGGCTCACTCATTAGGCAAACTAGACATTCACCTAGGGCGTGCCGGCCCTTAGGGCGCCAAACTGCCCCTGGCTGCCCCTGCCAAAAGCCCCCCCTGCCCCTGTCAAAAGCCCTGCATGATCTCCCTGACAAGGCGACTGCTGCCGCCTCTTTCTCCCCCTGGCCCCGGCAAGTGTGCCCAGAAGCGCTGACTGTGCAGTGTCCTCTCGGAGGGAAACCTGGACAGGCACGTGGAGGAGGAGGGGATGGGACAGGCCAGCTGGGGGACAGAGAGCTTCTGGCCAGAGATGTGCCCAGGGCTGGCTCTGGTTGCAGCAGGAGGGCAAGCTGGGCCGCCGGCTAGGGTCACCTTCCCAGCGGTTTTCAGCTGGAGGTGAAGAGGCAGAGAGGCTGCTGGCTCCTTCAGTAAGTTCTGCTGATGAGCTTGCGGGGGGGGGGGCATTGCCTCGGGTGGAGGAAGCGCTTCTCGGCGTCTGGCAGCAAGCCCAATGTCAAATTCGCGGGTCGCGCTGGCTCTTCTCTGCTTGCGCTGGGAGAAGACGGAAGAAATCAAGGCAAGTCTCCCCACGTTGGGAGGAGGCACTGGGCAGGCAGACCCCCCAAGCCGACTCCGGTTTCCCAGAGAGGAGAAGAAAACAGAACAAAGCGACAGCTAACCGAGTAGGCTGTTGCCCTTCCAGCCTTCCCAGGACAAGAAATCTGCCAGTGGGTTTTATAGGCGCCACCTGCAGCTCTTGTTCCTCCGACGCAGCGGCCTTGGAAGTGCCCCAACGGGATGCTCTCTCAGCTGATCTCCGCCACCCACGCCGCTGCTCCTGCTGCCCAGCCACGATTCTTCAGAGACTGGAGCCCGGAGGGGGCATGGCGAAGGTGGCGAGCGTTGCCACCCCTGTGCCTCTGAGTGAACAGCCGGAGTTTGGACCCAGCACCGCCGCTCTGGCATTTGTCTCCTTTGGACCGGGGGGGGGCAGAGCTCGGCTTCTTTCCATCCGCCAGAGCTCATGGGTTTCTGTAGCTGCTTCCAGGAGAGGCCGGTTCATTTTGCGGACGGTGGAAAGGGAGCTGACTCCCACAAGGCAATCCTGTAGAGTCACAGTCTCATGTATCTGTTGGCTTAAACTGGAGTAACTCTGCACCAGTCTTGTATTTTTGTCTTTACTTCACTTGCTAGCTGAAAAGTTTTTCTTTTTTCACCATCAGGTCACAACTGACATTGGCGACCCCAGGGTGGGGGCGCCAGAATTGCCTGGTGGGCGCACGGGGGGTGGGGGGGAGCCAGAAGGGATTATCATTTTTGGTTTTTTTTAACCTGCCCAGTGTATTTTTTTCTAGATTTCAAGTTCTCTGCAAACCTTAAGCCCTTTTCATGTTTGTAGAAAGATCTGTCGTGCCCATTTACTGCTCCAATCACCACATTTAAGTATCCGAAGATAGCCTGATTTTGCTATTAGAATATAAGATAATATTGTAATACATTTTATAATAACATATTAGATAGTAATAGGTAGTAATAATAATTACTTTTGGATGGTATTTACTAGTAATAGTATACAGCAGGTAGTATATAGCATATAGAAATAGTATATAACATGTAATGGTATATAGCAACATTTGATAAAGTCTCAGGTGTTGTATTTAATGCCACTTCAAAATAAGTGATAGATGCAGGGCTGGCTCGCCCACTAGGTGAGCTAGGCACTCGCCTAGAGCGTGCCGGCTGCAGGGGCGCCAAACTGCGCCCACCGCCCCCCATGAAAAGCCCCCTGCCACCACCATCAGTGAAGAGCGCCCCTGTGGGGCGTAGGAGGCAATGGCGGAGCTTGCCCATCCTCCCCCCCCCTCAGGCTCAGCCACATTTAGAGGGAAGAGACGGGGGGTTAAACCCCTGCCTCTTCCCTGGCTTGCTGGGGTGCCCTGCAGCTGCGGGACGTGCTGGCAAGCTGTGCTTAGAGGGAAGATATGGGGGTGTAACCCCCACCTCTTCCCTGGCTTGCCTGGGTGCCCCGCAGGCAAGCCGCGCTTAGAGGGAGGAGACAGGGGTGTAAAACCCCCGCCTCTTCCCTGGCTTGCCGGCGCCGCCCCCCTCGTCTCCAGGCCGCACCAGGAGGTTGGCTTGGCTGGGGGAGCGCGGGCGCCACAAGCTGGCCTAGGGCGCCCAGACACCACAGGCCAGCCCTGGATAGATGCCAAAATATTGAATACCTTAAAGTGCAGTTTTTGAGGACGGAAATGCATTTGAGATTTGTGTGGTCAAACTGGAAATTTTGTATGATTTCAGGTATTGGCAGATGTTCATGTCTGCTGTATTGATCCTGTTCTGCTATTTTAAAAAAGCAGTTAAAAAGTATTTTTACCAGGATATGCAGTGAGCATATCCTGCTAAATATATTATTTTAACTGTTGTTAACAGATCAGTGTTTAAAGGCACTTCACTATTTAACAGAATAACACATCTGCATTTTTCTGTTCTGTCACATCTAGGGCACAAACCAGCTGAATTCCAAATTTTGTCCAGTTTGTGGTTTCTGAAACAATGTTTGGGAACTGAAGAACCACCAAGAACTTCCACAAATTTTGATGCAGTTCATCACTCTTTACAAAAAACAGCTGTTTGGTTAAATGGCTTGGAGTCATTTACACCACTGCTTTCTGCTCCCCACAAAGAATGTCTCAGAGCCATTTAAACCAAATAGCTGATTGGCAGTCCCTGCCGCTCAGCTGTTTGGAAACACCTGCTTTCTGCTCCCTGCAAAAAGCCACAGGGAGCAGAAAGCAGGGGTTTAAACTTTAAATGACTCATAAACTGATACAAACCAGTTTGGTTTGCAAACTGGCCTATTGATTCATAGTTTGGTTCGTGGTTCAGCCCTGAACCAAACCACAAAAATGTGGTTGCTGCCCATCCCTAGTCACTTCTCATTCCTGACTACAGCAGGGGACTATCTTGATAATCATTTATCTCTATTGCCAGTGCTTCTTAACTCCATAGCAACTGAAAAATCATAATCATGTGCAATTGAGATGGCAAGATATTGAATTTATGGGCCACGTTCCAAGTATGATTCCTATATACCCCATGTAAAAAACCCAACCCTTTCCTTGGTTTTCTGTCAGTGTTCTCTCTCATGGGGTTCCCTCTGGCCACCGGTTGGGGATGGAGGGCTGACTAAGGTTCTGCCAAGGAAGGATTTGGGAATCATTTAATTTTTGTGTTACAGAAAGTAATGCTGAGTGTTGGGGCTCACTTTGTTCAGTCAAAAATAGTTCTTTGCTACAAGTTTTATAAAATAAATTATAGGTTTGGTCAACAGTGCAATTCACCTCATAATATTCTGGGAGAAATTACTTGCTGAGGAGATTTAGTGTACAATTGGAGGCAGAAGAGAGAGCAGTTTAGCTGCCAACATGAGCCGTACAGCAATTTTTTTTTGGGGGGGGGAGGGAATAATTTTCCTCAAATATGTAGCTGGACAGACTAGATCAGATCCAAATTTAGGCTTGGTGGCTTCTTTCTGAATCAGCTGGGATAAGATGTTATCTACAGGATATTCAGAGGATTTTAGCCTGCCTGGCTGTGTATGTCTAGGGTATTTGGTTCCTCGAGCCTTGTCCAAAAGATAGTCTGTTTCTTTCCATAAGCATAGAGAGTAAGGCCTGCAAATGATGGGCTTCTTCCCGTGTGCTGTCTCATTGTGACAATGCCCTCTACTGTTTGGAATTTAGTATTTTTGAAAGTATTTTTGAAGGACAGTTTCCTCTGTCCTTAATAGGACTGTACCTTTGACACACTACCCGCCAAGTATGTGGCATTATTATCAAACTAGGAATAAGGCCTGTTGTAGAAATAAATACAACAAGCTCTAGAAAGAGGCTCTGGGAGAGTACCAAGGCCTTGGGCACTCAGCGTCAATTTGCTTTGGTGACCTCAAACCCCATCCTCTCCAGGCTTCACCCCTGAAATCCCCAGGAATTTCCCAACCTGGAGTTGGCAACCCTATCCCCTTCCCAGCTATCAACCTACCATTATCTGCCCCTCTGACTGCAGCTGACTTCTGCCCTCCCTCCTGGAGATCAGTTGTAATTCTGAGGGATCTCCACCCCTCACCTGGAGATTGGCAACAATGGTTCCCCAGGAGAAAATGGCTGGTTTGAAGAGTGGAGTCTATGGCATTGTACCTGTCTGAAGTCCTACCCCTCCTCAGACCTCACCCTCTCCAGGCTCCACCCCTCAAATCTCTGGGAATTTCCCAACCTGGAGTTGGCAACCCTATCTCCTTCCCAGCCAAGCCTTAACCTGCCATTATCTGCCCCTCTGATTTCAGCTTTCCATCTCCTCCCCCCCTCTCCCCTGGAGATCAGTTGTGATTCTGAGTGATCTCCACCCCTCACCTGGAGATTGGCAACAGTGGTTCCCCAGGAGGGACTGGCTGGTTGGGAGGATGGAGTCTATGGCATTTTACCACCCTTCCAAAACCTCACCCTCTCCAGGTTCGAGCTCTCAAATCTCCAGGAATTTCCCACCTGGAGTTGGCAACCCTATCTCTTTCCCAGCCAAGCATCAACCTACGTTTATTTCCCCCTCATTCTTCAGCTTTCCATCTCCCCCCCACCCTGCAGCCTCTACCCAGGAGGAAAAGTAGTCTTTCTCTGCAATGGGGACCAAAGCAGCTTACATCATTCTCATTTTCTGCTTTTGACTTGCACAACAACCTTTTGAGGTAGGTTAGGCTGGAAGTCTGTGACTGGTCCAAAATCACCCACTCAGCCTCTACAGCAAAAACCTGGATCTAGCAGACCCTGCTCTGAAGCACTGACTGCTACGCCTAGGATAGGCAACCTCCAGGTGGAGCCTGAAGATCACCAGGTATCACAATGAACTCCAGACAACAGATCTCTCCCCCCCTGGAGGAAACAACTGCTTTGGAAGGTGGGCTTTATGGCATTCTGTTCAGCTGAGGCCTCTCCCTTCCCCAAACCCTGGCTTCCATAGACTGTACCAGCAAATCTCCAGGAATCTCCCTACCTGGAGCTGGCAACCCTAGTCAGGACTGGCCACAATGAGTTCCTCACAAAGACCTGCAAAGGGTTTCCTTCCTTTGTCTGAACCAAGCTTGGTTGCCTACTGTGGCGAAAGGCACTCCAGTTTACAACTCAGCTGGATAGGCTGGAGTCTATATTGATGCTGCCCTGCCCCTTGGGACAGTCCCTCTTTTCCTGTACTTTTTTGGTCTTGGGGCAGCTGGGAACTGTAGGCCAGCAGATGAGGAAGCCCCATTCAACCCAGTGAGTGATATCCCTGCAGACCCCTCTCTGGAACTACAGCTCAATTAAACCTTATGGGGGAACATTTTAAACAACCAACCACAGACGGCAGCCATCTTACAAACACAGGAAACTGCCATTTCGTTACACCTACCAACAGCCACTGAGGGAAGAGTTAGTCCCACACAGGAGGCAAGCGGAAGAAGCGTCTTCGTCAAGAGAGTAAGCCGTTTGCCAGTAATTCTGACAGAGCACAGTGGCTGAAGGGGGAGTGGGCGGGGAAGAGGAGCAGACCCCGGCCCCCGGCCAATGGCACATGAGTACTCTTGAGTGGCGGCTGATGGGCCAATGGCTGAGGGAGTGCATTGCACAGCCAAGCCAATGGGAGAGCTGCAAAGTGCCACTCCAAAACTGAATTATATATAAGAACAAATGTCCCTCAAGCCTCAAGTAAAAAAAAAAGACATAAAATCTGCACTTCAGACAAAGACACACCATTTATATAGATATATTTATATTATATGCAGGCAGGAAAGAAACCGCTTCTCCAAACATGCTCGTTTTTATCTGAGCCAGATAGCCTGTTTCTCCCTCATCTATGTTGCTATTATAATGCCCACTCTGTTGTTTTCTTTCTGGAAGCTCATCACACATAGTTAGTCTACTGAAGAAAAGAAGGAAAGGGAAAGGTTAAAGAGGACTTTTTTGTTTAGAAAAAAAGATGGGGGTATGAGAGAGGTTTATAAAATTATGCATGGGGTGGAGAAAGTGGATTAGAGAGAACTTTACCCTCTCTCATAATACCAGAACCTGGGATGTACCCTGATATTGATTGACAGTAGATTCAGGACAAACAAAAGAAAACACTGCTTTATTCAATGAGTAATTAAAGTTATGGAATTTCCGGACAGTGGATGTAGCGTTTGCCAGCATGGTATAGTGATTAAGAGCAGAGGTCTCTAATATGGAAAACTAGGTTTGATTTCCCATTCCTCTACATGAAGCCTGCTGTGTGATGTTGGGTCAGTCACAGTTTTCTCAGAATTCTCCCAGCCTCATCAACCTCACAAGGTGCCTGTTGTGGGGAGAGGAAGTGAAGGTGATTGTAAGCTTCTCTGAGACTCATTAGGGTAGAGAACAGCAGGGAATAAAAAACCAACTCTTCTTCTCTTCCCAACCACGGATGTCTTTAAAAGAGGCTTAGACAAATTGATGGAGGAGAGGTCCATATATGGCTATTGCACATGGTGACTAAAAGTAACCTCCATATTCTAAAGAAGAAAACCTCTGAATACCAGTGCTAGGAGAAAGTACCAGGGGAAGGCCTTGGCCTCTATGTTGTTTGTTGGCCCTTCAAGGTAACTGATAGGCTGTTGTGTGAAATAGGTTGCTGTACTAGGTGTACTATTGGTCTGATCCAGCAGGGCCCTTAGGTGGCCAGGGTCCTGCATATCTCTCCCTCTACGAGCCCTGAAGGGCTTTATGATCTGTCAACCAACATCTTCTGGTGGTCCCCAGCCCCAGGAATGTCTGCCTTGCCTTGCCTCGACTAGGGCCAGGGCCTTTTCAGCCCTGGCCCCTATCAGGTGGAATGAGCTCCCATATGAGATCAGAGCCCTGTGGGACCTTTTACAGTTCCTCAGGGCCTGCAAGATGGAGCTCTTCTGCCAGTCTTTTAGCTAGGGTGACAGATGTCCCTCCCTTCCTACTGGGCCTCCCCTCAGTGGGTCAGAACTGTATTACCATCTAAGGACCAAACCTTGAAAGAGGTGACATCTGTGAGGCTTTAACTTTAACTTGCACTGGATGAATGTTGTTGTATTTTATTGGTGTTTTAACTGTTTTAATTTTTGTATACTGTATATTGTTTTCTGAATTTGATGGAACCTGCACTGAGCTATGTGCTGAGGGCGGGATATAAATCTAATAACATAAATTATGTTCTTAAGAATATTATTTTTGTTTGGTTTAGCCCTGAACAGGGAGAGGGTACTCCTGTTTGATCTCTGTATATGTTACCCTTTGTAAGGACCAGGGAGAGAAATCTAGAATCTGGAATGTTATCCTCAAGGTGGGGTGAGCAGTGTAAACAGTGGCCCTCTGTTTGCTGTCAGAAGCCATTGAAAGTGGGGAGAAGGAGTTGCCTAAATTCCCCAGGCCCCCCCCCCCCGCTTTGCCACTAAAGTTCTGAATGCCGTCCATGTTTGTAGTGGGTTGTTTGGTCCCAGTTAAGAATCTCTGCTCTTGTGGTGTGCAGCCTCTACTGCAAAGGGAAAAGAAAGACCCAGAACCAGTTCATTTTAACAAAGCACCTCCAAAGGCCAAAATATCTTATGTAATTAATTACCTCTGGAAAAGAACTTGGCTGGCCGTAGTGTTTACTTGGCATCAGTGGAAAAACTCTCCCTGTTTCTTTTTGTTCTACAGATATTCAGTAACATGGGGGGTTGATTAAATGAATGTGCAGTTGGGGCCAACTCTTTCAATTTCATGATGGGTTTTACAAGTGCTTAGTAGGCTATTGATTTCTCCCCTTACTAGGAGGCAGAGGGTCAGAGGATAAAGTTCAAGTTTGGGAAGCATCTTTGTTTGCCTTGAGCAAGTCACCAGCCGCAGTCTACCTTGTAGGATTCTTGCAATGGCAGGCGTAATAAGAATTGTTGGCCTATTTGTACACACAAATAGTGATGATAAAGATGCCGCAGCTGCTGAATTCTTTCATTTCGAGGACACTGACCTTTCAAAGTCAGGACCATAAGTACACGGGAGATCCATGACTGGAATTCCTGAAAGTTTCTTTAACACTGAAGAGCAAGAACAGGTCCAGATTTGGACCACCTGCACTGAGGAGACAAGTATGATTGTTTCCATGTGTGTAGTGTAGCCCGGAGATCCTGTGATTGTCTTGCAGCTAGACGTTTTACCTCTTTTGCATTATTCAGGGTGCACAATGAGGAGGTGGGCTAGAATTGCACACCAGGAGACAAGGGTTTAGCTCTTTCTCTCATGCTGTTTCCCTGATAGAAATTGCTCCCTGGTGCTGTTGCCAGTATTGTCCCTGTCTTTCCCCCCTACTACTATCCGTCTTTCCCCCTACTTCAGCTAATAGCAGCTCTGAGGGGAAGGGCTACTGTTTTTCAGAAAATAGGGAAGGGGATTAAAGCCTGTTCTGTAACTATTTAATCTTCCACATAATTTGTAGTCCAGTTATCAGAGTTAATGGCTGTACCAAACAAACCCCCCCAACACAGAACACAAACAAACAAAAAGCCACAGGTGTGAAAACAACATAATATGGTTTTAGAGATGCCAGCCACTAGGTGGGACCTGGAGATCCCCCAGAACTGCAGCTCATCTCCAGACGACAGAGATCAGTTCTCTTGGAGAAAATGGATGCTTTGGAGGGTGGACTCTGTGTCCTTGTACCACATTGTGGTCCCTGCCCTCCCCAGGCTCCACACCCAAATCTCCAGGAGTTTCCCAACCTGGACCTGGCAACCCTACTCCCCCCAACCCCACCAGAAGCCAGGGAGGACCTGGCAATCCTATGTGTATGGTCTATAACAATGATATTTACTACACAGTTTGTAGAGACTCACCTTTGCAATTACCATCAATCAAAAGAGCCACACAACTACTCTATGCCCAAACACACGTGTACAATGTAAGATATAACTATTGTATGCACAATGTAAGATATAACTATATGTCCTATTGTATAAAAGGGTAGTGGTCTGGCAAGGTTATGTGCTTGGCAAAATCAGTTCGCTCCCTGATGTGTCACTCAGAATCTGTCCCTATCCACTAGCTGTGTTGCCTGAGTTCTCTCCCATCCACTGCAGTCTAGGCCACTCTTCTCTGATTGGGCCAGCATTTCAAGCTCATTTGCATATGGAAGCTGATTGGACTTCACTCCATTCCGCACCTCAAACTCCCCCCCCCACAAGATAGTTGGAATTGTCAGTTGCTTATGAAACCTGTTGTATTCTGAGGTAAAATATGTCCTCACTCAGAACACTCCCCCTTCAAAAGAAACAAACCCAATAACACAACCATGCCACACAACAAAAAAGATAGATCACACCACAAGCAGAATACCACAAGGCAAAAAAAGCTCTGGTACTAATTCAAAGTGCTGGGGATGAGTTGTGTTTTGGCAGGGGATGCTGTGAGTGTAGAAAATGACTGATCGACACAGTAGTGTTTTGGAAAATCTTTAGGAATTGTTTGGTGCATTTACCATGGGGCACCCACCCAGAGCCTCTGGCATTTTCTCACTCTGCTGGCATCAAAACCAATTTAAGGCAAAATAGAGATATCGAGACTTTTCCATCCTCCTTTGCATCAATCTGTCTTTGTTGGCAATGGCAACCGTAGGCCTGCCAGCACTCTCAAGGTGACTTCATGCCTCCTGACTGGCATGGCATCATCCTGTTCAGCAGGAGCATCCCTATGGAAACTTCCTGGATAATTTTGGACCAGTCACAGACTTTCTGCCTAACCTGCCTTACAGGGTTGCTGTACAGATCACAAAGCCAAAAAGAATGAAGTAAACTGCTTTGCTCCCCCCTAATGAGAATGACAGAATTTTGCCTAGGAAGAGGCTGCTGAGAGGGGATGAAATAAAGCTGCCAACTTTAGGTATGGAAATTCCTGGAGATGTGAAGGGTGGAGCCCAGAGAGGGTGAGGTTTGAGGAGGGGTGGGACTTCAGACAGATACAATGCCATAGACTCCACCCTCCAAACCAGCCATTTTCTCCTGGGGAACTATTGTTGCCAATCTTGGCCCAGTGGCCATCAAACCATTCTCTTCAACCCCCTGCTGTGCAGCTGACTTTCCCCTAGGGTTGCCAATCTCCTGCTGTTACAATTGATCTCCAGATGACAGAGATCAGTTCTCCTGGAGAAAATGGCTGCTTTGGAGGGTAGACCCTAAGGCATTATACCCTGCTGAGTCCTTCCGCCCCCCCCCAATGCTGCCCTCCACAGGATCCACCCCCCAAATCTCTAGGTATTTCCCTACTTAGAGCTGGCAACCCTATTTTCCCCTCAGTGCCTGTTGGTAGGCAACCAAGCTTGGTCCTGTCACCTGTTTTGGCCTTTGGGAGAAAACTCATTGGGGCCAGTCCTGATAGGGTTGCCAACTCGAGATGGGAAATTCCTGGAGATTTGAGGGATAGAGCCTGAAGAGGGTGAGGTTTCAGGAGGGGTGGGACCTCAGACAGGTACAATGCCATAGACTCCACCCATCAAACTAGCCATTCCATCCTGGGGAACCATTGTTGCCAATCTCCAGGTGGGTCAGAATTACAACTGCTCTCCAGGAGGGAGGGGGGAGGAGATGGAAAGCTGAAGTCAGGGGGCAGATAATGGTTGGTTGACAATTGGCTGGGAGGGAGATAGGGTTGCCAACTCCAGGTTGGGAAATTTCTGGAGATTTGTGGGGTAGGGCCTGGAGATGGTGAGGTTTGAGGAGGGGTGGGGTCTCAGACAGGTACAATGCCATAGACTCCACCCTCCAAACCAGCCAGTCCCTCATGGGGAACCATTGTTGCCAATCGACAGGTGAGGGCTGGAGACCACTCAGAATTACAACTGTTCTGCAGGAGGGGAGGCAGAAGTCAGCTGAAGTCAGAGGGGCAGATAATAGTAGGTTGATGGTTAGCTGGGAAGGAGATGGGGTTGCCAACTCCAGGTTGGCAAATTCCTGGGGATTTGAGGGGTGGAGCCTGGAGAGGGTGGGGTTTGAGGAGGGGTTGGACCTCAGGCAGGTAGAATGCCATAGACTCCACCCTCCAAACCAGCCATTTTCTCCTGGGTAACAATTGTTGCCAATTTCCAGGTGAGGGCTGGAGATCACTCAAAACTACAACTGCTCTTCAGGTAGCAGAGATCAATTCCTCTGGAGAAAATGGTGGACGCTGTCATTATACCCTGCTGAGGTCACCACAGCACATTCACACTGTGTGCCCAAAGCCGGGGCACTCTCCCAGAGCCTCTTTATAGAGCTCATTGTATTTATTTCCACAACGGGCCTTATTCCTAGTTAAATACATAATTATAACCTTTTTAATTACTTGAGTACCACAGAGCATGTAGGGTTGTCTCCAGAGTTCCCGCTAAGCTGTGCTAGGGTGTGCTGGTTCACAAAATTTTAAGTGGCAGCTCACAAGTAAACTGAGAAGGCATTTTCCCCTCCATTGGAAGCAATGGAGGATGGGGGCACCTCCTTCTTGAGCCCATAGAATTGGATCCCCTGGTCCAATCTTTTTGAAACTTAGGGTTTTGGTTGGTTTTCTTTTTGGGGGGGGGGTGTTGAGGAGAGGCATCAGCAGCTATCTCATGCAAATTTGGTGCCTCTACCTCAAAAAACAGCCCCCATGAGCCCCAGACACCCGGATCGATTCTCCATTATAGCCTATGGGGTCCTTTGACTATAATGATCCCCATGAAGCTGGAAAAAATGATTTTTTTGCACATCCCTATTATACGTTTCAGTATGATTTGCAAGCTGCCTTGACTCTCAGGGAAAAGTGGGATATAAATATTTGAATAAATATGTAGTTTGGGCAGATTGACAACATTTAACCTACTTCCTGTTCAGTAGATTAGTCAGGGTTCTGACAGTGATTGTTCCTCCTCTGCTATAATCTCTCCTTATAATAATTATCTTTTGGTTTCGTAACAATCGATGCACACCAAAATGAGTTGGCTCCGGAACCTGTCACTCAGCCATGGATCTCTGCCCACTGACTGAGTTGCCTTGCTGTGTGAGCTCCATCCCGCCCACGCAGCCAGCAGGCAGCCTCTCTCCTGCAGTCTGTCGCCAGCCGCTAGACGGGAAGGATGCTCCAGCGGCTGAACACTAATGAGCCTGGGCCCATTCCTGGGCCCACACCCAGTGCCGCCGTCCCCTTCCTAGCCCTCCCGAACTCAGAGGGGGCTTCCTGCGACATTCCCTGCACCCCTCCCACCCATGCTGCCCATGGCCCTGCGGCCTGGAGGGATGCGCTGCCCCGCTGGGGCCGCAGGCCCTAGCAAGACCTCCCATGATTGTGCCGCCACCCCTGGAGGGCCGCAGCGGTGATGCAGCAGTGCCCCCCACCCACCCAGAAGATGGGCAGTGGTGGCCACTGAGCCACCACGCCCGGCTTCGCCCCACTCCCCCTACCCACCCACCCAGGAGACAGGCAGCGGTGGCCACTGACCCGCTGTGCCCGGCTTTGCCCCCGCTCACCCCCCCCAGAAGATGGGCAACGGCGGCCACTGAGCCACCGCGCCTGGCTTCGCCCCGCTCCTCCCACCCACCCAGGAGACGGGCAGCGGGGGCCACTTGTTAGCCAGACTGCTTATCTATGCAGTGGCTGACTAACTTATTGAGGTCTTTTTGCCAGTGTATACAGAGAAAGCAAGTTTCGTGCTAGAAAGCCCTATTTCTTCAAAGGGAAAACGCTTAACAAGGTTTCTTAATTTGAATCAAGATTCTCTTTACTAAATGTTCTTATCATTTACAGGCATACAAAAACAGATTCACACACACATACATTCAAGTTCCTTTAGTTACAGTAGAAATGGAAGACAATGTTTGGGGTTTAAGCTAAAGGTATGCTTGGGGGGGGGGAAGCATATACTTATCTGCTCTAGTAGTCTCAACCTTCCACAGTTCAGGAACAAGGATTGTTTCTAACTAGGGAAACTCTCACTTTACAATGTTGGAGCCTGCCAACAATTGTAAAGGGTCTCTTGGTCCAGATTCCAAGAGGGCACACGAGAGTTACCCTAAGTTACAAAGGTTGCTTTTCTTGCAGGGGGCTGCAGGAGTGCGCGCGTGATTTCTTTTCCCCTCTTCTCTCTCTTCCTGCTCGAACTTTTCTTCCTTTTTGAACAAAAGGTTGCACCCCGTTTTATCAGCTAGTATGGGGGCTGGCTTGGGGTGTCTCTAGGTCCATCCCATCCCTATACCATTGGCTAAAGGATGTGGGGGTTCCCTCCTACTAAGGTGGGGCAATAGTGAAAGTCTACACCTTACTACAAGGGAGGTTTTTGGTCAAGGTGTCAAGATGGGTTGGCATGGAAACCTTTAGGTATGTAGATGGATCTGGCCATTCTCAGGTGGCAAACTTCACACGTGTGCCTTAAGCATCCTGTGGGTTACGTGAGGTGTAGAACTTCCTCAATGGTGGGAAAGCTGTTGTTTCTACATTCTGTTGAAGGGACCGTAATGGAGATGCTAATATGGAGGCTTCTTGTTCCCAAGGCCTCCTGGGTAGTATGTGCAAGGCATGTCTGTGACCTCATTTGCATGGAAGTACAGGCTGTGTGGTACCTCCTTTTACACAGAGAGTCACATTAACTCAAGCATACATTCTCCCAAAGCAAAGACACTTGCTGTCACCATTCCTGGTGTGCATGCAGGTCAGAAAATAACAAATAAAAGCATTTTCAAAGTTCATCTCCTAACACACTGAGCCATCACGCCTGGCTTCGTCCCGCTCCCCCCCAGAGACGGGCAGCTGTGGACACTGAGCCACCACACCCGGCTTTGTCCTGCTCCCCCTAGCCACCCACCCAGGAGATGGGCAGCCGCAGCGGCTTACCCAGGACCTCCCCCCTTCATTTCTCCTGCTGCCCAGCAATCCGGGCAGATGGGAGAAGCTCGCACAGCCGCCCCCTTCCTTCACCCCCCCCACCTACCCCCTTCTTTCTTCCTTTCTCTTTCTCTCCCCTCCCCACTTAATCTCTCTCTCTCTCTCTCCCCCTCTCTGTCTCTCTGTTTCCCCCTCTCTTTCTTTTCTTCCATTCTTCCCTCCCTCCTCTCCTTCCTTCCACTCTCTCTTTCTCTCAATCTCTCTCTTTCTACCCTTCTTTCTACCTTCTTGGCTTTCATTCTTTCTCCCTTCCTTCCTACCCCTCAATCTGTCTCTATCTCCCCCCTCTTTCCCTGTCTCTGCCCCCCTTTTTCTCTCCCCCCTCTCACTCTACCTCAACTTCTCGCTTCCTCCCTACCTTCCTTACACTTGCCTTTCCTTCCTATCTAGGGCCCGTTGTCTAACGCCACAACAGGCTTCCCTCACTAGTTGACCTATAATGCTAGTTGTCATATTTCGCTAAAAAACCCAAAGTAGACTGCAAGAGCTAATGGAGGAGCTTTCCTGAGGAGGGCTGACTGCGAACTGTGAAACAACTACCACTGTGAACTTACGAAAGTATTGCTGCTAGCACTTTATTATATTATGGTGTTAGCATTGTTTAATTGTTACATGTTGTTCTTAATTCAATTGTATCTGTATTGTAAAAATTACAATATTATAATCTGCATTGTAAAAATTACAAAATTACAATGGCGAGTCAGGAAGGGCTGGGGAGAGAGCGTTTAAATGCCTCCCCATGCCTTCCTCGCTCACCCGCCCAAGTGGGTCTGACAGAAAACAACTTCACACCATCCTCTCTATGACAGCCGTTCAAGTACTTGGAGATGGTTATCATATCACCTCTCAGTCATCTCCTCTTCAGGCTAAACATACCGGGCTCCTTCAGCCTTTCCTCATAGGACTTGTATTTTATTTTATCTTACCATTGTTCATCGCACAGGGCCCTGTGAACACAGGGATCGGGTGATCTATAAATCTAAAGCATAAATTAATAAATAAACACAAACATGAAAAACACTGAAAATATCTCACTTAGAAGACTGATGGAATGCTGCATTTGCCCATTATTCCAGAACAATACAAAGGACTCTCTTGTAAAACACTGATCTGGCAACAACTGTACTACGTTGCGATGCATCAGCTCTACACTGACTAATGGTTTGAAACAAAAGTGTCCACGTGTGGTTCTTAATTTTTGCCCCCCGGGTTCTTGAGCAATACATTTTGATCCCTGATTGACAAGCTATCTGGTCTTTCATCCATTATTAACAGGTTGATATTTCCAAGTATATAGCTTGGAGTTTAACAATTTTATTGATTGATCGATCGATTGATTTGTAGACTGCCCTCCCCTGCATGCAGCTCAGGGAGGTTTGTTTTCCAGCAAATCCATTTTACTGCCAATCAAGACTTATGTGCAAAGGTCTGAGCTCCAAAATCTGGAATTGAAATATTACCCTTAGTCGGCTTTGACCAGATTTCCGTCTTGAAACAGACAGACTGAAGTATGGGTAATCTGCAAGCCTCCCTGAGGTGTTGGCCTCTTGCCAGGGATGGAACGAAAGAGTCTGTCCTCTGCAACAAACAATTTTGTTTTCAGCTCTGCAGTGAAGAAAGAGTGGAACTAAACTGCAAAGTGCTTTAAGGGAATTATCTACAAAAGGCCGTTAAATATATCCCGTGTTCATTACTTTTTTATTGGGCAAGGATAGAAAATTCTTTAGGTCAGATTGGTCTCTTTATTGCTAAGCTGCCCCCACCCTGGTTACAAATAAAGAAGTCCAGTCTGAAATCCAAAGACGGGGGATTTCTGCAGTGCCCATGCTAACCACTTCTCTATCAATCATTTTTTTGCACTTGGTTACACTCCCGGTCTTTCCTGACTGACAGGCTCTTGCAGTGGGCTCTTGAGTCTCTTCAAACTTTGGAGCATTCCCCAAGTGTCTGTTTGGAGTTCTGGGAACACTTTCCTAGTGCAGGTGGAAGAGCTTGGGATTTGTAGGACTGAGTGCTGAGGGGTGGTCATACTACACAGATGATGCTTGCGCTGTTGTTCTGCATTACTGATTGCACAAGAATATTCTAATGCTGGGTCTCTTTTTTCTTTCACCTTTTAGGCTGCCACGCCTTGCATGCCTTCAGGCAATCATGAGCTGGTAAGTTACTTGTTTCCTCTTTTCCTTGAGAGAATGGCTGCTGCTTTCTAGCTTCTGTTGCCATCTTAACCCCCGAGGGCATTTGCACACAGATGGACAGTGGACAGGGTTGCCAGCCTCCAGGTGGGGGGCTTGGTGTTCTTCTAGAACTGCAAGTAGTCCCCAGACTACAGAGGTCAGTTCCCCTGGAGGAACTAGCAGCTCTCAGGGGTGGCTCTGTGGCACTGCATCCCTGCTGAGCTTCCTCCCCTCCCCAAACTCTTCCCTCTCCAGGCTGCGTCCCCTAGGTTGGCAGCCTTAGCAGCTGCCCATTCGGTTCCCAGTAATGATGCAGCGGGCAGACTTGGCAAGGAGATGCTTTCTCTCACTTCTGTAAAGTTCTGGTAGGCGTTGCTTTGAAGCAACCACTACGCTGTCCCCAAGAGGTGGATCCTTCAGAGTGGCCTTTGCTGGGCCAGTTTCCTTTGGAAGAAAGAAGGCTGTTGTTTTTATGTTGTAAGTTTATTTGCAGACATAAAGACACACAATAGTACAATCAGCATGAGATTAATCCTGTTTCCGTAAGTCCAAATCAGCTCTTTGTCAGTCAGATAAAAACTGCTGCTGCTCAGATGTCCTTCCATACTAATTGCCGCATAACATTACTGTTGGACCCCCCTCAATATCTCCTGCAAGTGAGTTCCAGGTGCTTGGAGCACCCACCGGACCTTTATCACCTGTTGCCTTTGTCATTCCAAACCTTAAAGACTTTGGAACGTCCTCCACCAGAAATTGAGAACAGCTGCTTCTCACTAAAATGCTTTCTGAATTGGTCTGGAGACCTTCCTTTTCTGGTGGTCCTTGATGTATTGATCAGAAACTATGTGACAGGGAGTGGCAGTATTGCAGAACTTTTATTTACTGCATGTATTTTATTATATTTTAACAGGATTTTATTTTGCATTTCACTATTTTCAGTTGACTTACATTTTGCTTTATTCTGCTGTAAATTGCCTTGGGGACTTTTTTTTGGTTGAAATGTAGTCGATAAATAAGCTGGGTTAAAGAGAGGGCTGCCTCACAGAAAATGATATGCCATGTCAATCTGCTTGCTGTAAGGGTGAATATTAGTATGGTTTCATAACGTTACCGAGTCAGACAGTAGATTGTCAAGGTCGGTACTGTCTACTCGGACTGGCCGTGGCTCTGTGGGGTGTTGTTATGGTTGCCAGTGTACATTTGGATTAAAAGGGATTTGTAGCTGATCTCTTGCAAGTTATATTTGACTTTCATTGATCTGAAAAAAGCCCAGCTCTTGATCCACAAACATTTGTGGAGCTTAAGCTTTTATAAAGCTTACATTACTTTCCAGCAGTACTATTTAGCAAATCTTGATGAAGCGATGTGGCAACATTTTCTGTCGTTCTGTTTATGTTTTGTTCTGCCGTATGGCTCCATAGCTGATGACACATCATACAGCTATTAAAGAAACTCTTAGATGAAAACTCATCTGTCTATGTGAACAGTGGGTATGGGTGAACACTGCTATATTGTGTTAGACCAGCAATCTACCAGTACGGTTTATTTTGACTGGTAACAACTCTCCATGAGTTTGAGCAGGAGTCTTTCTAGCTCTGCTCTCAGATATTCTTTAGCTGTAGGGCTCATGCTTAGAACTGGGATCTGCAGCATCCCCCTTCTTAACTTGAGGGTGGGTGGAATGTGGCTCTGTGGCTCCTTACCTGGAGAACAAAACAGGCAGCATATCTCTTCACTGGCTGAGAATCAGTTGCAGGCCATAGTACCATTAAATCCAGACAGATGACCAGGAAGAAAGGATTCAGAGAAACATTTCTTGGTCTATCACATGGTCTTCTTGTCCTTTCCAGTTCTGAGGTGCTCTGAGAAGGAGAGAGATGTGGAATCTTAGGGTAGAGTACTGTCCCATAAAGTTACTATGTTCTGGAAGAGAGTCACTTGTTAGACATGTTACAAAACCAATTAAGATCAACTTTCTCCCCCAATATATAGTGTTTGAATATATTGTGAATGGACAAAACCTTGTAATCATTCAGTACATTTTGGAATACAGCCTCCTGATTTCATCAGCTTTCTTGTTAGGGATTCTGTTCAGCAGCAGATGAGATGTCTCATCCTACATTTATTCAGAGTTCCATCTATGATGTGATGTGAATGAAGGCAATGACTTGTGTGGCAGTGAGACAATTATCCAGGCAGAACAGGGAAGAAAAAGTTTTATTTGAATAAGGGGCACCATACAGCCATACAGTGAGTAACAGCAGGGACCTGATTTATATGCTTTTCTTGCTCCTCCCAACTTTACATCATTGTTGACATCATTTGAACATGCTCAGTTTAAGTTTCTTTGTATCAACAAACATTTATCAAGTGTTTGACAAACATGAGGCTACCTGGCTGTGTTTCAGCCTTACAATGCAGGTGTTCACCTTGTTAAAAATGATGAATGCATCTTTTGGCCGGTTTTCCAGACTTGGTTCGCTCTTGAATGAGCTTTTCATTCTCAGTAGAGTTCATTCTCAGTAGAAAATCTAACTTCCCATCACAAAAATAGCTTCTTTACATTGATACATGTTTACATGTGTATTAAAACACTCTTAAATCTTAAAAACACTTCTATAAGCTTATTTTGCATAAAATATGACAGATATAAGATTATATTGATATTTTAAAGAATTAAACCCTTTATATGTATTATTTTAATGTTTCAAAGTAGCCCAGTCACTGCTTTCTTGCACATGTTGTTTTATTGGAAATTGACCAGTGTGAGGTGTGTGTGGGGGTCCCTGAAGGTGTAGTTAACTTCACCCACCTCAGGGTTACAATGCATTACAGGGAAGAAAAGCCACAGCACTGTAACCTGCTTCCTTACCTAGCAACCTCCCTGAACCAACTCCACAGTTTCTTTTTGTCTTCTCTTTCTTTCCCCTTCTCCTCCTGACTGGCTTGGTGTTCTCATTCTGCTTCTGTAGTCTCTCCCTCCATCCAGCCAGCCTCTTCCCCTTTCTCCCTATTTATAGCCCCAGCTCCACCCTCCTCTTCTCTGTCACCCTGCTCCTTAGAGGGCTTCTGCTCTCCATAGCTATGCCCTGTCTTAACCCACCTGGCCTAGGGAGCTGTTGCTGCCCTGTCCAGGCTCCCTCTCTGCCTCCGTACTGTCTGAGCCTCCCTATAACAGTCTGCCAAAGTTGCCCTGTGTCAAGATCTGTGTAGGCCTCTGGAGATCTGTGCATGACTGGGAGAAAAGCCTGAGGCCTAGGGCCCAGGAGAGGCCTGTATGGTAGTAGAAAGCAAGCTGCCTACAATTCCCACAATGCCTAGAGCCAGTTGCAACCAATGGGGATACTGGAAGTCTTTGAGGAGATGTGTTCTTATACTTGGTGATCAGTTTAACTGACGTTCTTTTCTCTGCGGTCTTGCCTCACACAGGAGTGAACTGAGGAGACTGGTCTGGGAAAAAGTTCTCTCACTGGGAGAGTGAGTACAGGACAAGCCTGGTTTATAGAGGGCTGTAGGCCTGAAGTAGTAACAGTTAGTCGTGTTAGGTTTGATTATTTTTCCTTTAAGCACTGTTATACCTTTAAAACACCTTGCCTTATTTGCCTTGCCCCGGTATTGTTCTTAATAAACCATTGTTTTATTCTCTGCCTGGTCATCACGCCTGTGTTTTCTCGGCTGTAAAGGGGCATTTTGGTTGGGCTTGAGAGGGTATCCAGGGTCTTCTCAAGGATCCATAAGTCCAGGGTGGTGGCAGCGGAAGGTGGCGACCCATCTAGGCTCCCTCTCTGCCTCTGCACAGTCTGAGCCTCCCTATGACAGTCTGCCAAAGTTGCCCTGGTGTTGAGGGAGCCTTAGTGGCATCCTCCAGCCCCTGCTCCACTCAGGTGAGTCTTGCTGCTGAGCACAGGGGCGTGGTGTGTCCCACCAGGCATGTCATTGCTAGGTAACCTGCCATGCAGCCTTATGGGGTTGTGTTAGGTCAGGAAAACAGCATGGGAGGTTTAAAATCTGTTCCCCCTATGCTGTTCCTGATCCATATTGGGGTCCTGCAGACCATCCATTTAACAGACGATAAACACTGGGAGATGTGTATGCAGAACTTGCAGCATCTTGTCTGCTTGGCTCTGTGGTTACAGGGTGTCCCCTTCATTTAAGCAACTGGAATAGTCCCTTTTTGTGATCACAGTTCTTGTACCAAATAAGGTGCTGCTTTGCAGTAGGATGCTGCTGGTTACCCATCAAGTGTGGAATTCTTGCCAGCAATATCACAGTTATCATTAGTTTAACTCAATGCTGCTGTCATTTTTAATATGTTCTGTTTCTATGTAAGAAATGTCCAGCCTGCTGTCAGGTCCCCCAGTAAAGGCAGTCTCCACAACACACTTATGCAGTGATAGTTTTTTGAGATATACTTACTTTTGGAAACATGTTCTTTGTCAGAACTGAGAAAACGTGTGAAAAATCCCCAGTTATAGGTAAAGCAATTAACATGCCACATCTCATGCATGCGTCATCATCCAGCCCCCTAGGTCACTATGGCAACCCTAATAGATATACAGCGCCTTATCTGTTCTAACATGGCAGAAGAGTCTCCAAGGTCACTTCTCATGGGAACTGGCATTGGGGCACAGCTTAAGGGAAATGGTCATGGCTTCTACAAGCATTCACACTCAACATCCCATACACTCCCCTCAGGAATTCCCTACCCCCTATATCATGGCAAGCAGTGAAGTGAAATGCAAAGAAACGAAACTCAGCTTGACACCTGGTCTGGCAGATTCCATCCCTCCCAAGTCTGGAAGGGTCGGAATTGGCTTAACAATAAAAATGAATATATTACCAAGATTGATCTTCTTATTTCAAACAATTCCAAGCCTTCAAAATCAAAATATTTCAAAGAACTTGATATATTGATGACACAATTTAGACGGCAAAACAAGAAACCAAGAATAAAACAAAAATTTATTTATTTATTTATTTAGTCAGATTTTTACCCCACCCTCCTAGCTGAGGCCAGCTCAGGGCAGTTTACATAAAACAATACATAAATTACAATAAAACAAAACACATTAAAACAGTACTGCAACCAATTGATGACATAAAGTACTGCAACCAATTGATGACATAAAGTGCTAGCATTATTGTCCTTGGTTGTTGTTATTGTTGTCGCTTTAACAATGGCAGCCATACTCAGTTCTCTCTCCAGATGATTGGCTGACAGATCTCCTTTGGACAGCATAGAAGCAATTAGCCCTGGCACCATTGTTAAAATTCCAGGGACATAGGGCTCTCTATTCTACTGCTGTTAGCTATTGATGATATTCAGTGGTGGTGGCAGCTCCAAAGCCTGGTGGAAGAGCTTCGTTTTACAGGCCCTACGGAACTGTAAAAGGTCCCCTAGGGTCCAGATCCAGACTGGGAGCTCATTCCACCAGAGCGGAGCTGCCACTGAGAAAGCCCTGGCCCTGGTTGTCACCAGCCTGGCCTCCTTACAGCTCGGGAGAGCCAGTCAATTCTGGGCCCCTGAATGCAGTGCTCTGTTTGGGGAAATATGGGGAAAGGCGGTCCTTCAGGTATGTAGGCCCCAGACCATAAAGGGCTTTAAAGGTCAAAAGCAGCACCTTGAAATGAATTTGGTATGCTATTGGCAGCCAGTGCAATACCTTTTGGACTGGCTGGATGTGCTCTCAAGCTAGGAGTCTACAGCCTGGCCACGGCATTCTGTCTGCCCCAGCTGCAGTTTCTGGATTTGAGACAAGGGCAGCCCCATGTAGAGATCATTACAGTAGTCTAGTCTCGAGGTGACCATTGTATGGATCACTGTCGCCAAGTTGTAGCATTTGAGGAAGGGAACCAACTGCCTAATCAGCTGAAGATGTTAAAAAGCCGACTTGGCAGCAGCTGCCACCAGGGCTTCCATTGTTAAGGAGGCATCCAGGAGCACTCTCAAACTCCTAACCTCCAGCACTGGCACTAGAGGAGCCCTACTGAAGGTCGAAAGTGGGATCCTACCCTGGACTGCTCAGGCACAGGACCTCTGTCTTTGTCGGATTGAATTTCAGTCATGGCTTGTAATGCCCAGTCTAGGTCTTCCAGTTTGGAGCTGGATGTCATCCACATACTGGTGACATACCAGCCCATGCCTCTGGGCAATCTGGGCAAGGGGGCACATGTAGATGTTAAAAAACATCGGGGATAGCACTGCCCCAGAGGCACTCCACAATCCAGTGGGTGTCTCTGGGACAGTTGTTCCCCCAGTGCTACCCTTTGTCCCCAACCTTGGAGAAAGGAAGCAAGCCACTTCAAGGCCAGTCCCGGAACTCCAAAGCCTTACAAGATGCAAAAAAAGAGAGCCTTTGTATTATAGAGCAGCATCATTGACGTGGTTAACAGAATGGATTACTTTAGAAAATACAAGATTATTGATCCTAGAGGGACACGAACGGTTATTAGGTTGGCATGCATTTCTTTGGTATGGAAGAGTGGACACTCATAAATATTTTAAGCAACACTTCATTAGGAATTCCTTATTGAAGGTATGGGAAAAGGTTAAAAGACCAAGATACCAAAATGGGTTTCACCACTTGAAGCATTTACAAATCCAAATTTATTTCAAAAAAATGCACTGATAAGATATGAAGATTTGTTGGACAATAAAAATGACCTAAAACCAACAGAAAACATTAAAAAACAAGAATCCAACTTAACTTGGTGGGAAAGAGGAAAATAGAATCAAGATATGCCAAGGATAAGTCAATAGTTTTTTATACAAAAACAATAGAAATTGATAAAGTATTGATGTATACTGATGAGAAACTGATTAAGAAATTGTATGTATTGAGCCGGGAAAATGGCGTAGCGTCCAGGGTGATTCTCGGGCTGCTCTCGAGTTCCCCTGCCCTTCTTGCTTCTTTTGGAGACACCCCCCCCCCGAACTTTGTGTTGTGTTGGGCTCCTCCTGGATCTCTCGGAGTGAGGCCAGGTGCAGGAGACTTGTGCGGTCTCCTTCCCCACAATGGCGGTTAGCGGGGGAGAGATTGTTCCGTCATGATGCAGGAGCAAGAGGAAGAGCAGGCATGGTTCCATGCCCTGCATTAGCTTCGACCTCCCTTTTTAGACTTTGTTTTTCAGCTTTGATTTGCAACAAAGGTAAAGGTGTTTTGTCTGTTTGTGTCCTCTTATTATTTGTTGAGGACCTTCATGGAATGACCCTTTAAGAATATCTCCAATTTTGGAAACAATTTGTGGCTGCGAAAAGGAGTGGAGCAAAAGAATGAAAATGGCGATGGTAGGGGAAAATGAAGAAACCCCAGCAGAGGAAATGATAGCAATAGTCTTACAAAATACCGAAGTGGGACAGTTAACTCTGGAACAGTTCAAAGTATTCCTGATTAATGAGGTGTGACTGGCAGTGGAGGGAGCCTGTAAAAACATCATCAAGAAACTTCAAAACTCTGATGCGGAACTCAAGAATGAGGAGGAGCCTGCGCTATATCAGTTAACCCCTGAGATTCCCAAGAAAGAACAGGACGATAGCAAGAAAGAAAAGATACAGGATTCATCTCTTATTTTTACAAAGAAAAGAGGAGACAGTTCTAGGCAAGATAAAGAATTAAAGAACTCTGCAAAATGCGCCGAGAGAATAGAATTTATAAAAGGGATCAAGCGAAAAGAGGAGAAATTAACTGAAGGAGGAGCAAGGCATCCCCATAAGAAAAACCATAAAGAAAACAAAATAGAACTGGCAAAACAGAAAAGGCTGGAAATGAAATACCTCGAGTATAAAAGGGCAAGACATTTATTTGTGATTATCAAAAAGAAGGTGCCCCAGAAGACAACGCTGCAGTATGTACCTGATGGCAAAATAACCTCTTCTGCCTGTTTAAACTATGGAGTGTTCAATGGTTTCTGTGTTGGAAGTTTAAGTACTGGGTAGTCTAACAGTTTGCATGTCTAAATGTAGTTTGCAAAGTTCTGTATACTTTGCAAATTACTTTGTAAATTAAACGGAATATTTAGGAAGTACTTAGTTGGCTTAATGCAAGAAGTTAAAAGTTAAAATATACAGACAATGAAAGAGGGAATGTGGTAGTGTATTTATAATTTTGTTCCCATTTGAATTTGACAGTTTTTGTGTTGGAAGTTTAAGTATCAGATAGTCAAGCTGTTCGCATGTTTAAACGTAGTTAGCAAAATTCTGTATATTCTGTAAATTAAATGGAAAATTTAGGGAATACTTAGTTACCTTATTGTAAGAAGTTAAAAGTAAAAACATACAGACAATGAAAAAGGGAATGTGTCAGTGTATTTATAACTTTGTCTTCTTATGAATCTAAATGAGATGCAAAGTTATGGAATAATAGTAGGAATTTGTCATGCCAATAAAGGTCTATGTATGATGATGATGATGAGTAGGAATAAAATAATAGTATGAATACTGAGGTATAGAACAGAGTATGAAAACTGAGTTTTTATTTTGATGAGACTATATAGTATATAAAATGTACAGATAATTGCTGGATCTGACTGGGAAAAGTAGGCTATCATTACTGCTTAGGTTGTTTTAAAAACTTTGGGAAATCTATGCTGAGTAAATAGTTGAAAGATCAGAAAGGTGTCTGTGTTGATCTTGAATTAAAGAGAAGAAAGTTTGGTATTGCAGGTAAGAGAATACATATACTAGGGGTTGGTAGACAGTCTGGTACAGGAATTAGGGAAAATATAGGTTGAATTATGATTAGATAGATGTGATATGATATGAAAACACATCATTAGATTACTTCTGTTCGCTGAAACCCTTTGTTGCAAGAAGCAATGGTATTTTCTGTTTTTTTGTTTGTTTGTTCGTTCTGAAAACCAATAAAAAGTTTGTAAAAAAAGAAAAGAAAAGAAATTGTATGTATTAATGCTAGAAAATAAGACACAAGATGAAGTAGTCAAAAATTCCATGGTTAAATGGACACAAAACTTGGGTCATAATATTGATTTGAACCAATGGTCACAGGTTTGGAAAAAACATGTAAAGATTACTAAAGCAACTTCATATAAAGAAAATATTTATAAAATGTTTTATTGATGGTATATCACTTCAGATAAATTATCAAAGTTTTATCCAAACTTACCAAATGACTGTTGGAAATGCCAAAAAAATGTTGGTTCTTTTTTTATATGTGGTAGACTTGTGATAAAGTTTAAAAAATATTGGTCTTGGATTCATGAAATATTACAAAAAATGTTAAAGAGTACTATACCTTATATACCAGAATTGTTTTTATTGAATATATTGCCAGAAAATTGTAAAAAAGCAAGATTCTTATCCTATACATGTAGTAACAACTGCAATTATTCTGTATGCTAAGTATTGGAGAAGAACTGAGCTACCTTCAAGAGAAGAAATCATAAATAAATTGCTTGAAACTGCGGAAATGGACAAATTAGTGTGGAGAGGGCAAACTGAAGGAAGCTTTGAAAATATATGGTCAAGATTTTAGAAATGGGTTGAAAACTATAATAAAATAAAATAAAATATATGGATATACAGCTAGTCTAGGAGGAAATAAGAACTCTGTTGTTAAATATATGCAAAAGACTTATACAAAAATATAAAGTGGAATATAGAAAATAAATAACTAAATATTGAATGAGGTATTTAAACAGACAACTTAATGATGTAATAGAACCCCTCGATTTATGTGTGTATGTTCATTTATGTTGTGTTTGTTTCTTAAAAAAATAATCTTTAAAAATTATATAAAGGCCTAGCAAAAGCTCCAAATTGGTTTGCAACTGTTGCACATTAAAACCACCCACACACTGGTCCAATCGTGCTGTGGGGCCCAGTTGGCTCTGCCAAGTCTGACGAAATCAGAGTTTAGCTTTGGAAACCATGTCCTTGGCTCACCCGGAGTGAGGGGTAGGGGTGGGGGTCTTCTGGGGGGCTGTGCCTTAGCAGCTGTGCAAGGAGTTTGTTTGCAAACAGGGAAACCAAAGACTTTTTACCCCTCTGTCACTTTTAAGAAATATCTGATGGTCAAAATACTTGGCCCCGAATGTCTCTTCCTGCGTTGGGTTGTTACAGAGAGTAAAACACCTGGTGCTCAGGCATAGGCCTTTAGTGGCAGGGAGTTTCCATTCTTGGGTGACAAGCAGAAATTACAGTTTTAGTGAGTTTTATGTACATTTTGATAGCAGCTGGGCTGGTGTGCATTTGGTTAGAAAGAATAAACAAGCAAAGTAGAAATCTATAGATATGCTGCCCCATGCAGTCTCCTGGAATAGAATCTAACACAGAACCCTGTGCTGTTTGAAGAATTTCTGCAGGTTGTTTTGAAGCAAAAAACTGTTTCACCCTCTTAGTTCTGAGGAAAAGCATGCAAATCTTGCTGTGATGAGCAATAGTGGGGCCAATAAACCTTTTGTGATCCACCTTGAGCCTTTTTTGAGAAAGCCAGACTATAAACGCTGGTAAGTAAATAAATAGCCCATAAAGCTATAGAGTCTTGCAGCGTCTTAACACCCAGCTGTTGTGGCATACACACTCATGCCACAATCCACCTCACTGGATTGTCTGTTGTTTTGACTGCAAAAGGTGAATGCCCCTCAAAAGTGTGGGCATGGTCTGCAGATCTTTACCAGAAGGTAGTGCCGAATCCCAACCCTGCACTGAATCCAGACACTTATAACATTTCTGCTGCCTCCCTGAGTTTGAGCCACCACTTTCTCTAAGACCTTCCCCCAGAAGCCATGTATAATTTTTCAGACCTATGCTATCCAAATGGCTTTTTTTGTTTTGCGGCAGATTTATGATGACGCTGTAGGGTTTGGTATAGTGGTTAAGTGCGCAGACTCTAATCCGGGAGAACCAGGTTTGATTCCCCACTTCTCCACTTGCAGCTGCTGGATGACCTTGGGCAAGCCATAGTTTTGGCACAGCTGTTCTTGAAAAAGAGCAGTTTCTGTCAGAGCTCTCTCAGCCCCACCTACCTCACAAGGTGTCTGTTGTGGGGAGCAGAAGGGAAAGGAAAGGAGTTTGTAAGCTGCTCTGAGACTCCTTTGGGTAGTGCAGGGCAGGGTATAAATCCGATCTCTTCTTCTTTTCATGTCAAAGAGTCATTCAGAGGTGGCTTGCTGTTGCCTGTCTCTGCACAGGAATCCTGAACTATCCTTGTTGTTCTTCCACTGGAGTACATAACCAGGGCCAACCCTACTTAGCTTCTGGGTTCTGACAAAATGGGGCTAGCCAGGGCTTTCTGGGTTCAGGACATGTAGATAGCCCACGGATATTCACTAGAACTGTTGCTGATGTGGTGTTGAAGCCTGATTAGATGCAAGCCACGTGTCTGCAAATTGCTTAGCAAACTGGTTAAAGTGAACCACAGAGCGTTCCATTGTTTGCTCCCCAAATCCAGACCCTTTATAACTCTAAAGGGCATCACTGGATGGCTCTTCATGGATATTATGGTGACAAAGAACTATTGTTTCTTTGCTCTTATCATCATTACAGAGTTCCCAGAGCACTCTGGCCTGTGTTTGGTAGGACTCATCCTGAAGGACTCAACATGAAGCTGCCTCTGGGGAAAAACTAGGCACCTTGCCTTTCATCCCTATAATATGCCACTCTGAATACAGCCTTTTGGAATATTCACTTTGTGCTGGCAAGCATCCTAGCTGTGATATGGATTGGATGAGGATACTAGTGTATGTAGACAGCAAAGGCTGGATGCAAATGGAATGCACACCAAAGCTTCTTCAAGGTCCCTGCGTAGAGGCACCAGTAGCAATGACATCAGAAGCAAGACCCCCATTTCATTCACCCACCTTGGAAGGAGGGTCAGAAGCAAATGCAAAATTGGGTTTGATACCAAGACTGGACAAAATCTGGTTAATGCAGTCCAGTCGCATGCATCTGGAAGCTCACAATTTGGGAAGGATAGCAGTAGGCACCCTATTTTTGCTCCCATTAACTGGTACTCCAGATTATTCTCCTTCTGAGCATAGTGCTTCTGTTTAGTTTTACTGGCTAGCAACCATTAGTAGGCCTATTTTCCATAAACTTTATTAATGGTGGTTTAGCTGCACCAGCTAAATAGAATGTTCATGTTTATAGCCTGTATAACTTTGATTGTCTGACACTGGGAAACTATCTCTATCATTCCTTGTGTGGATCATGTTTCATAGAATTAAACAGTTGGAAACAATGAATCCAAATTCCTTTCTGAAGGCAAGACACACTCATTTCCCCACCTCCCCCTCATGCCTACATGTCATCCTACTTAATCCTCACAGTTCCAGGAGTAGAAAGCAGATGCACCAAATTGAATGTATGAAACTACCTTATACTTAGTCAGACAATTGGTCTATCAACATTTTCTACTTTGGTTGGCAGCAGCTCTCCAGGGTCCTAGCTAAATGTCTTTCATGTTGCTTTCTGCCTGATCCTTTTCACTGCTACACACGAGGGAGATTCTGTATCCTTGGAGCCACATTCCATTTAGTATCTGTACTGTTTGGTTGCTTGAAATGTTAAGAGGTAGGCGAGATGGCCATGGCCTGTTCCATGTTTTCATAGTCCACCTAGGGCCTTATCAGAAACCTACTCTTCCCTAGCATGGCAATATCACTCAGTTATTTTCCTCTTCGTGAATTGCCACTGACAAGGGAGGAGTTCTTTAACAGAAGCCTTGATGTCCTGCATAGGGAAGGAGAGACCAGTCAAAGTGACAACAGTGTGGTTGATTGCCCTAACAAGACTCCTCACAGTGCTACAGCAGGACCCCAAAGGCATCAAGCGAGAAGGCACTCAGTGCCATTAGAACTAAGAACTAAGAAATCAATTCCAGGCCCTTGCGGTGGAGGAAGAGATGGAAAACACTGCCAGTGGAAGTATCACAAACACAAGGGAGACAGAGGGAGGAGAACCAGGAGATACAAAGAAACGGCACCGGAAGGAAAAGGAAGGTGTTGGTCATAGGTGACTCTCTGCGGAGGGGTATGGAATGTTGTGTGTGCAGGCCTGACCCCCTGGCCTGAGAGGTGTGTTGCTTGCCAGGGGCGAAACTTAAAGATATTACAGAGAGGATCCCTAAACTCATCAGACCTACAGAGCATTACCCATTTGTGATGATCCATGTGGGAACCAACAACACAGCCGTGAACAACATCAAAAAGGCTGACTATGAAGCTCTTGGGAGGAAGCTGAAGCTATGAAGCTCTTGGGAGCACAGGTGGTGTTTTCTTTAATTCTTCTTGTCATAGGAAAGGGAATACGATGGGAACAGATGATAATGGAGGTGAACCACTGGCTGCGTTGGTGATGCCAACAAGAGCTATTTGGATTCTGGGACCATGGGCTAAGTTTTCTGGATGACAACCTACTAGCATGCGATGGACTTCACCTGTCAAGGTTGGGGAAGAATGTGTGGGGCAGAGACCTGGAGAGATCCATCAAGAGGGCATTAAACTGACACCACAAGGGGAAGCAGATGATCAACATAAGGATTTAAATGAAGGAGAGCAAACAACAGAGGCTCACCTGGGAGGGCCGGGTTTAATGGAGCCAAAGGTGTGGGGCTTCAGGTGTCTATGTACCAAAGCTCAAAAGTTTGGGTAACAAGAAGGAAGAGCTTGAGCTTCTAATGCAGACAGAGGGATATGATTTAGTAGGCATTACAGAGAATTTGTGGGATGATTCACTTGACTGGAATGTAGTAGTGGATGGATATGAGTTGTTCAAGGAAAACTGTAAGGGTCAAAGAGGAGGTGGAATGGTGCTGTATGTGAGGAGAGGGTTTGTTTGTCAGGAAACACTGCAGGAGGATGGCGACAGCCCAGTGAAAAGTATCTTGGTGAGGATAAGGGAAGGAAGGACAAACAGTATTGTGGTTGGAGTCTGCTACAGACCTCCAGACCAGGATGAGGAGGTGGATGCTGCCCTCCTTGAACAGCTTGACAGGGTATCCAAACAACATGAGCTGGTAGTTATGGGTGACTTCAACTTCCCTGATGTGTGCTGGGAGACAAACTCTGCAAAGGGTCCACAGTCACACAACTTCCTGACCCGTCTGGACAACAACTTCCTTCATCAAATGGTGAAGGAAGCTACTAGGGGCTCAGCCATACTTGATTTAATATTGACCAACAGGCAAGAGATGGTAGATGGGGTGAAGGTGGTGGGGGTCTTAGCAGGACCATGTCCTGCTAGAATTCCTTCTGCTGTGGGGGACCAAGGAGGTTCATAACCACATATGCCAGTTAGATTTCAGTAAGGCAGACTTTAATAAACTCAGAGGTATGTTGAGAATCATTCCATGGGCAAGACTGCTGGAAGGGAAAGGAGCAACTGCAGGGTGGGCTGTTCTGAAACAAGAGCTCTTGCAAGCTCAAGCTGTCATTATTCCAACAAGAAGGAAACATGGTAGAGAATCTGAAAGCCAATGTGGATGGATAGAGAACTGCGTGATGTGCTAAGGGAGAAAAAGGAAATGTTCAAGAAATGGAGGCAAGGACATACCTCTAAAGGAGAGTATCTGCAGGTTGCTAGGCACTGTAGGTCAGCCATCAGAGAGGCCAAAGCTCACGGTGAGCTGAAGCTGGCAAGGGAGGTTGGCTACAACAGGGAACTCTTCTTCAGATATGTGAGGAGCAAATGCAAGATAAGAGGCAATGGGCCCACTTTGGGGTGAAAATGGAGAAACACTCTCAGAGGACAGAGAGAAAGCAGAAAGGCTCAATGCCTATTTTGCCTCAGTTCTTCCCTGAAGAAGAGAACAGGCTCATCTAGAGACAGTAGTAGGCAAGGCACAGCATCTGGGCTGCTGGTTGACATGGACAGGGAGGTAGTTGAGAAGCGCCTGTCTGCACTGAATGAGTACAACCCCCCAGGCCAAATAGTACGCACCCAAGAGTGCTCAAAGAACTTTCTAGAGAACTTGCGGAGCCTTTGTCCATCATCTTCCACACCTCTTGGAGGATGGGAGATGTGCCACAAGACTGGAGGAGGGCAGATGTTATCCCAATTTTCAAAAAAGGGAGGAGGGATGACCCAGGAAACTACAGGCCACTCAGTCTGACCTCTGTCTCAGGGAAGATACTGGAGCAGATTTTAAAGGGATTGATCTGCAGGCATCTAAAGGACAACTTAGTGATCCAGGGAAGTCAGCATGGATTTGTCCCCAACAGGTCCTGACAGACCAACCTCATTTCCTTCTTTGATTGAGTGGCAAGCTTACTGGATTGAGGGAATGCTGTTGACGTTGTTTACCTGTATTTCAGTAAAGCTTTTGACAGGATTCCCCATGATGTTCTGATGTGTAAACTAAAGGACTGTGGTCTGGACTGTAGGACAGGGAACTGGTTGGAGAACCGCACTCAAGAGAGTAGTTGTCCATGGCATTTCATCTGAATGGAGGGGGTGTCCAGTGGGGTGCCACAGGGCTCGGTTCTGGGCCCAGGACTTTGCAATATTTTTATAAATGATCTGGATGAGGGTGTGGAGGGGTTACTCATTAAATCTGCAGAAGACAAATTTGGGAGGAGCAGTGAACATACCAGAAGATAGGGATAGAACTCAGTGGGATCTTAACACGCTGGAAAAGTGGGTGGACGTGAAGAAGATGCAGTTGAACAAGGATAAGTGCCAAGTTCTACATCTGGGTAACAAAAATGAGGAACAGGCATACTGGATAGAGGATACCCTTCTGTGTAGCAGTGTGTATGAACAAGATCTTGCGGTAAGAGTAGACTGAAAGTTAAATATGAGCAGCCAGTGTGATGTGGCGACAAAAAAGGCTAATGTGATCTTGGGGTGTATCAACAGAGGCATAACATCCAAATCGCAAGATGTCATAGTCCTGCTGTACATTGCATTGGTCAGGCCACACCTGGAGTGTTGTCTGCCGTTTTGGAGGCTTCACTTCAAAAAGGATGTGGACAGAATGGAGTGAGTACAGAGGAGAACAATGAGGATGATCGGGGGCCTGGAGACCAAGCCTTATAAGGAAAGGCTGAGGCACCTGGGAATGTTTAGTCTGGAGAAGAGGAGGTTGAGGGGGACATGATTGCTCTCTTTATGTATTTGAAGGGCTGTCTCTTAGAGGAAGGGAGGGAGCTGTTCCTGTTGGCAGCAGAGGATAGGGCTCACAATAATGGGTTTATATTAAGAGTGGGAAGATATTGGCTGGATATTAGGAAAAACTTTTTTATACTAAGAGTTATGCAGCAGTAGAATCAGCTGCCTTGGGAGGTGGTGAGCTCCCCCTCACTGGCATTCTTTAAGCAGTGCCTGGACAAACACTTGTCAGGGATACTGTAGGCGGATCCTGCATTGAGCAGAGGGTTGGACTAGATGACCTGTACGACCCCTCCAGCTCTGTGATTCTCTGATTCTATGATCTGTATCCCGGGATATTGTTCCTCCACAGGATATAGTGCATTCCAATGTGGACAGTCAGAGATAAAAAGAGATCCAAGAAACTAAAATGTCAAGTTTTCCTCATAACTCACCTATTCCCAAATTGGTGGTTAATGACCATCCATTCTTTACAGAGTGATGAAGAACTCTGTACACTGTTGATCAAGACCTCTGTACACCGTATTACTGAATTACTGAAGTTATTGTATCTATGTACAAAGATCTTTAAGAACTATGCAAAATTTCAGGTGAAACTTCTTGTTTCATTTTAGGCTTATTTGAGTAGGTGTAACCAGTGTTATTTCATAGGTGGAAAATTCCATGGAACAGACAAAACCTATTATGTTTTTGAAGTTCTGATCTGGCCGCCCTTAAGGTTGTATGCCTCGGTTCTTTGGCTGGCATACCGAGGGGTTGGAGTTCTCCAAATGCCCCTGTGATCCTTTGCCAAAAGTTAACTCACTTGCTGGCATCTTCATGGGCTAGTCAGTGATGAAGCCTTCTGCACAGGCAACCAGCCAAGTTAGCGTTTGGAGCTGGAGCTGGTCTCATGGATGTTCTTGCTGTGAACTCTGCCAAGCCACATACACACCCCCTGCCTCTTCAAATCCTACTGCTTCTCCCTGGTCACAACAAGGCATTTGGACTCTGCTTTCATGCTCTTGCTGCCAGCTGCTCTGTGCGTCTGTTTTTACAAGCAGTCTGGCTCTTGTTATCTCAATACACAGATTAATCTCTGAGCACACACTGGCACATCTGGATGTAAACACAACAGACGGTGTGTCCCCAAGAGGGCTTCCCAGCCTGACCATGGGTTTATCTAAGGAAAGCACATGCTCTGCTCTTTTTGGGACCATTACTGTGGGTGTATCAAGGGAACTTTGCCAACCTTTCCTGGAGGCAGAGGTTGTCAACAGCTACACCACTGTGTAGCCAGAGTGTAGCATACTCAGGGCAGTTCCTCAGGCAGGTAGCAATGGTCAGTGGGTAAGTATTTATTTATTTATCCTGCCCAGTGAACACTTCCTAAGCTGGGTGAAGCCCACTTCTTTCCTTAAGACATGCTTGAACCAATCTCTGCAGCTACAGTACTGCCATTAGCAAAGACTGTCTTTCTCTTCAGAGACAGATACTCCCTTCTATTCCAGTCTGTGGTGTTGCCCAACTTTTCAGGTCACAGCTCCTTGCCTGCTTTTCAACTAGAAATGCGGCGTGATGTAGTGGTTAGTGTGTTGGACTAGGATCTGGGAGACACATGTTCAAATCCTCACTCTGCCATGAAGTTCGCGGAGTCAAGTCATTCTCATTCTGCCTCACAAGTTTGTTGCAAGGGTAAAACAGAGGGCGGGGCAATGCATGCTGCCTGGAGCCCTGTGGAGGAAGCAGGGGATAAAATGGGGTAAATAAATTCTTGTTTCTAATTTGAATGAAAGATTCCTGAATACACAGAGCTATGAAATGTGCAATTTGTGAGAAAAATATTGTAGTTATATTGTGTCCTGTCCTGACCCAGATGGGCAAACAGTCTGATACCTTCATGAAGATGTGGGCTAAAGTATTGTTCAGAGAAGCATGCTAAGGTCATTACATAGATCATCATGCAGACGTTTCTTCTATTCATTCTCTTAGGCCGATTTCCCACAAGCCGCTGCTCCGCGCTCACTCTTCCCTTTGCCCCGATGGTACGTGTCAGTTTGGCAATAAGTGTTGCGTGGCCGCATTTTGCCCCACAGCTTCACCCAATTTTCCCCATGTCTACTCAATCCTTAGAAAACAGGATTGAGGAGACGTGGGGAAAATTGCACAAAGCTGCAGGGCAAAATGCAGCTGCGCAGCACTTAGTGTGAAAGGGAAGAGCCAGTGTGGAGCAGCGGCTTGTGGGAAATCAGCCTTACTAAAATATCAGTATTTTGTCATTCTCACAACAGCTTTATAAAGGAGGCCAGTTTTATTACTCCTTTATTGCCCCAAGGTTCCTAGTTTAATTCATGGCTAAGTGTTCTGTGGGGTGGGGTGGGGAATCACCTTTCTCTAACATAGCTGTGTGTAACATCTTGCCGAAGATGCTGAGTTAATACATAGCAGCACCTGACAGTTTTAGGTGTCAAGTGATGCTTGGGATTGCTGTGAAAACTCATGTGCTATGGGCTTTATTCTTTAATACAACAGCATAAAACCCCATAGTGAAACAGTGGCCTGAAGGAAGCACCTGGTCAGCCTCAGGCAAAGGCGGTGTCTGCTCGCTGCTGGCTCGGAGAGGAGCCTCTGCCTCCAGTAGCACCAGAGCCTTGCTGCTTTTGTTGTTTTACAGTCCTGGAGGATCGTCTTTTACAGCTGACTCGTGAGATGAGTTGAGCTCCCTTCCTTTCCTGCCTGATGAGAGCTCAGGCTGCTAACTACGTTATGTCCGGGACATTTAACTTTGTTCTGTGCAAGGAAACAGCAAATGAGCTTTTTTTTTACCAAAGTTGTTGTGAAAGAACTGATACAAGCTTATTCATGAGATCTGTACACTGTCCTTTGACATAATCCTTGAGATATTTGACAATCAAATATATGTACAGTGGTTGGTGTTTGTTTTTTTTAAAGTCACAAAATAGCCAAAAGTTTATTAGTTCGTTTAAGTATTTTTTCCTCCTGCTTTTTCTCCCACTGGGAACTAAGGTAGCATGCTGGGAAAGAGAAAACTATAAATTAAAAAACCAAAACAAAGCCCGACATGCAGCACAACTCCAGTACCTGGGCTGGTCCTGGATTCACTGGGCCAGCTCACTCAGGGCCACAAGATGTGGGCCGTGGGCTAACGGCCAAGGGCCAAAATCTCTTTGGTTCTTCCCTTCAGCCTGCACCACTGGCCACACCCAGGCTAAATAACCTAAGGTAGCCAACTCCCAGGTAGTGGGTGGAGATCTCCTGGGATTACAACTGATTACCAGGTGATGGAGATCAGTTCATCTGGAGAAAATGGCTGCTTTGAAATATGGCATCTATGACATTATACCCCATTGAAGTCCCTCCTTCCCCCAAACCCCACCCTTCTCAGTGTCTACTCCCAAAATCTCCAGGTATTTCCCAACTTGGAGCTGGAAACCCTATAAACACCTGAAGCAAAGGAGGGGGAAAAGCTCAGCCTAAGTCTCACTCAACTGGCAAAGTGTTCCCAGCCTTTCTCTCCTGTCAGTTATGACCAATTCTAACAGTAAACAAAAAAGAAGGTTAAGCCAAAAAAAAGAATAAGATAAAATTGCAGTTAACAAAGGAGGATGACTCAATTAGCTGTCTTCAAAAGCCCTTCAGAACAAGATGATCTTAATTGCCATTGTCTGCAGGGGATTAATCCAGAGAGTCTCTCTAGGAATATAGCTGCACAAACTGAGCACCATAGTTGAGAAAGCCCTTGGGGCTAATTAATAAGCTTTCAAGAATAGGGCTCTCTGCAAATGTTCTAGATATAGACGGCACACGGGGAATATTTATGATTTTTTTTCTTTCGAAAGGATTTTAATTTTTTATAAAGACAAGCATCACACGGACAAAACACACAAATACACAAATGTGGGGGGGTTCAGTTATATCATCAAATTACATGCTTAGATACGTCATACCATATTTGTTTTCCATGTTCCACCTTATGTTCTTACAGAAATCTTTTGCATATTTTTAAATATAAGTTTTGATATTGCATGAAAGGTTATGTGTCTGTAGACCTTATCTATTGTATTCTCCAGTCCATTTCAAAATCTAGACCATGCAGTTTCATACATACACAAGCATTTAGTTAGGTATCTAAATAGTAGGGGATTTCATTACCTCATCAAATTACCTATTTAAATACCTCAATACTTGTTTTCCAAATTTCACCTTATATTCTTACAATGATCTTTCACATATGTTTCAAAAACATTTTTTTTGTACTCTTTTGGAATATTTTTCAATGTTTCAACTCATTTATGAAGTTTTGAACAGCTGTATACTAATTATATCATTGAGACCTTTATAAAATCTTGAGGGGCTGTGTTTTCTCCCTTATCCAAAAAAATTGCTGCTTGTGTACTCTCTCGTATTCACAACATTTTGGAGCTTTTCCATAGGTTTTCATCCTCTTCTTCATTCTCTGATTTCTCCTCTTCAGTCTTAAAGTCTTAATTTTGTGCCTTTTCCCCTTGTAGATGAGACAAGTATCTTCTGGTGGTAACCATCTACAATCAATTTTTAAAGTAGTTTGAGGTTCCATATATTCTTCTTTTTTCTCTCTTTGAGTAGATATTTCATTTGCTGGTTCAATAATTCCATCTCTTGTCATTCTTTCATGGGGTCTCATGTTCAGTTGTTCAGTCAATTTGTCTCTTTTTAGATATGTTTTGTAAGTCCTATCAATTGGGTTATAGACTTCATCTGTATCTTCTGTATCAATATGTTCCACAGAAGTAAATGCCATGTCAGTTTGCTCTTCCTTCTGATTGGTGCTCTGCTGTAAGAGTAGATCAAACTTAGGTTGCATATCCTTCATAGTTTTCCCCACTGCTGTTATAATTGTTTCCTGTATTAATCATTTAAAGTTTGTAATCAACAATGTATCTTTGCCAAGGGGGCGTGGCTTGATGCTGAGGAAAATGGATGTATAATAGCTGAGCTGCACTCCTTCCTGCCCCAGATCCACGTTAAATCACACCACTTTTAAAATATAACTACTCCCAAATATATGGGGAAAACTGGTGAGCGATCCAAGAAACAAACAAAAAAAAGACTCGGAGAAGCTGCTTACTGACTGTTTTCATTTATCTATGATGATGTCTGGCCGATCTGCCTATGAAAACACAGAAGACAAGATGGTGGACGGAACCCAGGAACAAGGTACAAAGGACTCATTATTACATCCTCAAAATGTTTTAAAACAAATGAGCAAGATGGAGGCCAGAATCTTAGACTCTATGAAGGCATTGTTTGAGCCAATTCAATCTCAGCTAAATAATATAAAGCAAATGCTGCAGGAAGTAGATAAAAAAAAGCAGATCATGCAACTTCTTTGGGCCTACAAGCCGAAGAAACGATCAGAGCTTTTAAAACTGAGGCAATAACAACTTGTAGAAGGCTACTGGCCTTAGAAATGGATGCCAGGCAATTTAATTTGAAATTTCGTGGCTTCCCTGAGGATGCGGAAGAGAAAACTGAACTACAAATATTTTTGGCTCAGTGGCTTGCAGCTATACTTAAACTTGAGGAAGATGTGGCCCCTATGATACTAAAAGTGCATAGACTGGGTCAGAAAAATAAAGACAATCGTAGAGGGCCAAGAGACATTCTGGCAACGTTTCTTGATGCAAGAACCAAAAATAGAATATTATCAGAAGCCAGAGTAAATAAAAATCTTCTCTTCCTGGATAACAAAATAGAAGTCTTCCCTGATTTACCACCAGAGGCCATCTCACAACGAAGGGCTCTAAAGCCGATCACCACACAACTTAGAGAGGCCAACATACGTTACAGATGGGCAGCTACTGCAAGACTGCAAGTTTGGCATAAAGGAACCTTATACTCAGCTACTGATTTGGAATCTGGACAAGCATTATTGGAGCTCCTGGACATTTCACAGCAAGCTATGGAGACTGATAAACAATCTATTAAAAGAAGGCTGCAGTACAACCTAACTCCGCATAAGGAAAACAAAGTTATGGCATGCTTTTGACTCAAAACTTGCTGAAAGTATATCATAATTGTTTGCTGAATGAAGAACTCATAAAGTGGTTTGTTACTATATTGGTTTAAAAATGTTAAAATGTTTTGGTTAAATAATTATTAAAAACTTTAATGATCCTAAGCAGGGTTAGGGAGGGAAGGCAGGAGCAAATATAGGTCATTTCAGTTCCCTTTATAATTAAAAACTGACTATAGCTTTAAGTTTACAAATTTTTCCTTGTATTAAGAAGAGAATTTACCTCACTACCTTTCTCAAATATTTGAGGGAGGGCTACAGGAAGTTTTTGTTTCTTATTTTTCTTATTTTTTGTGTTTGATTTTTAATTTAAGGGGGGGTTGATTATTAAAGTTAGATACTATAGACAGTTACTAGGTAGATTATCTAAGTAAGTTATAGTTATATAGTTGATATAGTTAGAGTATTAGGCAGGCAAGCTAGTACTAGTTTTCATTAAGCACTAGGAGTAAAGTGAAAGAGAAATATTTGCTTTAGATACCTTATTTCAAGGGAAGAGTAGTAATAAAAAACCTTTTCTTATTTTTGATTATGCTGTAATCTTTGCACTACTACAACAATACTCAGGAGGAGAATATGTAAGATATATGTACATGTGAAAAGATATTGGTATTCTGTGTTTTTTTTTTTAAATGTCAAAATATCTTAGATTATTATCTTATAATACCAGAGGGATGAATAACCCTGTGAAGCATAAATGCATTTTTAATCAGATAACCAAGGAACATCCCAACATTGTTTTCCTACAGGAAACCCATAATATGGCTAAGTACCCATGTCTTTTTAAATCACAAAAATTCAAATATCAATGGCAGTCCTATAGCTCCTCTAGATCATGAGGTGTAGCCATTCTGATTTTGGCTAATACCAACTTTACATTTAAGAAATTATTAAAAGACACTACAGGTAGATTCCTATTTGTGGTAGGACGCATCAATACAACTGATGTAACCCTAGCCTTGGTGTATGCACCAAATAAAAATCAAATAGCATTTATGACTGAAATACTAAATGAACAAGCTAGCTTTTAAGAAGGTGACTTAATACTTGGAGGGGACCTAAACTATATTATGGATTCCACTTTGGATAGATCCTTTCCCAATAAGACACAGAAGAAACGTATACTATCCAAAAATAAAGAAACCCTCTTGTTCAATTGATCCAAAAATACTCTTTAATAGATATTTGGAGACAACTTCATATTGGGGAACGTGACTACACATACTACTCACAAAGGCATAAACTTTATACTAGAATTGATTATTTATTAGCTTCACCATCTATAATTAAGTTAAATCTTCACAAATAGGGAATTTGCAATGGTCTGACCATCACTGGGTTAGTTGTGACATAGAATTAGAAAAGAAACCAAGACATACAAATTGGAAATTGAATGCAAGTTTATTAAAAAACCAAGTTGTAGCAAGTGAAATAGAGTCAGTCATTAAAAATTATTTCGTAGACAATAATACAGAGGATGTGTCCCCAGCAATTATATGGGATGCGATGAAGCCTGTCTTAAGGGGGCAGTCGATATCCAAGGCAGCTTATCTGAATAAACAAAGGAAACAAAAACGAGAAAAGTTGCTAGTAGAAATTGCTGAGTTAGAGAAGAAACACAAACAAACAGGCAATATTTTTATAATAATAATAATAATAATAATGTAAATAATAAAAAATAATAATTTTTATAAAAAATTATTAGCCTTAAGAAGAGAGTTAGATATACTTGATACTAACCAAATACAGCAAAACACAAAAGCATTGAAAATCCTGACCAGAAGAGTCAGACAAAAAAGAGATGCTAAACTAATTACTTCAATAAAAGATAGGCAAGGCAACTTACAATTTGAGACACAACAAATATTAAAGGTCTTTTTAGAATATTATAAACAACTTTATGAAACAAAGGAAATAAACACAACCTTTATTAAAACTTACTTGGAAAAATATTATAATAATATCAAGCTTTCAGTGGGACATGGAGAGTCTTATTACTGAACAGGAAGTAATTGCAGCAATTAAAAAATCCAAGCGTAATAAGGCCCCAGGCCCAGATGGCTTTAGCTCAGAATTATATAAAAAATACCAGGACACTGTAGCTTTGCCTTTTACTAAAGCTTGCAACTATGTATTACAATATGGAGTTTTACCACCCTGATGGCTTCAGGCCTCAATAATAGTTATTCCAAAAACAGGAAAGGATTTGTCAGATGTTGCTTCTTATAGACCAATTTCCCTTTTAAATAGTGATTTTAAGTTCTCCTCCTCTGTAATAGCAACACGTGTAAGTTCATTTGTGACACAGTATGTCCACCAAGACCGTTGGTTTTATGCTTTATAGAGACATTACTGATAGCACTTATAAGACACTGAGTTTAATTAATTATTGTAAACAAAACAAATTACAATCCATTTGTGTGGCTTTGAATATACAGAAAGCCTTTCATTTAGTTGAGTTTAATTACTTAAAACAACTATTACAACATTTAGGCTTTGGAGATACCTTTTTATGTATAATTAATGCAATAAATGACCAACCCACTGCACAACTTAGTATAAATGGTACTTTTTCAGATAAATTTTATCTTAAAAAGGGGTACCAGGCAGGGATGCCCATTATCACCTCAATTATTTGCATTAGTAATGGAGCCCTTAACCTCAAGAATTAGAATGCACCCAAAATTATATGGCATACCTGTTAAAACTAAAAACTTTATATTATCTTTATTTGCAGATGATATTTTACTTTTTTTGATTCAGCCTATAACATCACTACAAATGCTTGAAAATGTGTTGGAAGAGTTTGCCAAAGTATCAGGTTTACAGATTAATGTTGCCAGATCTTCTATCTTCCCAATATACTTGGAAGAAGAAACAGAAAAGAACCTTAGAAAATCAACGTTATATAAGTGGACTACAAAATATCTAACCTACTTAGGGATTAAAATTCCATTACAACTTAAAAATACACTTCAAGTTAATTATGATCCCTTACTAGAAGATTTAAAGAGAAAATTTATTCAGTGGCATAAATTGAGCCTTTCTTGGCATGATCACCTAAATATTATTAGATCATATGTTCTACCTAAGTTTTTATTTTTATTTAGAGCCCTACCAATAATGATACCTAAAAAGTAATTTGAGATTTGGCAAAAAACTTTATTAAACTTTTTTGGGGCCTATAAATGCCATAGAGTTAGCATAATAGCATTAACCAAACATAAATTAAAAGGAGGCTTAGGTTTTCCAGATATTTATAGATATTACCAAGCCAACCACTTAGCCAATATTCTTAAAATATTACATGACTACCAAACTAAAGACTGGATTAAAATACAAACACATTATACTTACCCAAATGATGTTCCGGAAACAATCTGGCAATTGGCTTCAGAGCGTTCCAGTAAAATAGCTGACAGTTTAGTGTTACAAACTTTTTTAACCACCTGGGAAAATAAAAGAAAACAACTTATTCCTGGTCTTTCAAAATTTCAGAGTATATTTAATCAAAAAAGACTACTACCTCCAAATTTCCCAATACATCAGGAAATGTGGAAACAAGTGAATATTACAAAACTTGAAGATATTGTGGAAAATAATATTTTAATGAACAAAGCCCAATTAGAAACAAAATTAAGTTCTACTATACCATGGATGCAATTTCTACAACTATCTCACTTTTGGTCCCAAATACAATTAAGTAGAATCATAACACGACCCTTATCAAGTTTTGAACAACTTTATAAATGAATGAATACATCCAGAAGACAAATACTTGCTAAATATATTTAATATTAATGGGAATAGATTCCCATAAACTGTTAACATACCAAGATAAGTGGCACACTATTTGTAACTTGGAGCTAACTGAGGATGACTGGCACTCCATGTGGAAATTGTTTCCTTTCAATACGAATTTATAGAAATAAAACTACAAACATTCAAAATTCTTACCCAAAAAACTAGCAGACATAACATCTACGGCCTCTCTGTTATGTTGGAAGAAGTGTGGAGGGGTGGGGAATTATGTTCATTGCTGGATTGAATGTCCTAAATTGAAATTATTTTGGGAAAATGTGATAATTCAGATTAAAACAATAACTGGCTATGAAATACTGTACTCAGCTGAACATATATTACTGAATAGATGGCAAATGGACATACAATCCAGTTGCAATATGAAGAGGATAGCCACCTTATTGGTAGCGGCTAAAAATGCTGTGGCTTGGCTTTGGAAGGACACTAAATGTCCTCAACAACACCATTGGCATGCAAAGCTCTGGAAACTTTATATATTGTCAAAAATAACAGAAAAGCTAGATGATGAAAGTAATGCGTATAATTTTGCTTCAGATCAGGCTTTGATTTGGTTTCCTATTATTCAATGCTTAATTGATCAGGGTGAAATACCATCTACAGTCAATGATTTAAATTTATGGTAAATTCTTATTGCTCCTTTTTTGTAACACATGTAATTTGAAACTGTAATCCTGATTTTGCAAAATGCTCTTAGTAATTTTTGTACTACTCTTTTCTACAGTGTTAACTTGCCTGTTTGCTGTTTGTTCTCCGTTCATTGTTTTTTTTATTTTTTTGAAATTATTAATAAAATGTTATTAAAAAAAATGTATCTTTGCCTACACCAGCCATATCCAACAAACCATGTTGAAAACAGGGAATCTCTCCAACTCTTTGTCAATACAACCTCTACCATCACACAGCCTATACTTACACAGCAGGTTTTATTATGGTTATATTAAAGAAAAACAGGAGCATTCCCAAGTTAAAATTGCCACAGCAGTGAAAACTTATACCCGTTAAGTTTGTAAAGAATTTGCTCTAGAACATGAAATCCAGTCTGAAAATGTGATCAAGTTTTTGCACTGCTGTGACAATGTTGCCATATTATTGAAGTCCAAAGTTAGTCTACAAGATTCATCTTGGTCAGAAGAAGACTTTTGTAGTTGAAACGGGAAAAGCATTCTGGAGTTCACCGTCTCCTTGTTGGTCCTGTTAAATTCTGGACGATCAGCTGAAACTACACAATATTGTATATTTTGTGTTGTTAATGTTTTGAAGTTATAATAACATATACAAATTGTGTAAGTGCTTTGTGTTTGACAGTTATTTTGATGTTATCAGTTCTATTCTGTTACTGTCACCCATTTTGAATCAGTACAACAGTGCAGAGAAGACAGAATGTACTTTTATAATTGCAACAAACCAAGACAAAGTATGCTATGAGAGTATAGCATATAAAAAATTCAAATTAAGTTGCTAATAGTTCTTATTGATTCTTCTACTTTTGAGTTGTGATACTTATTAAAAAATACTTATTTGTACTTCTTTAAAGGGTCTTCATATAGTTCATATAATTCCAGATAAGTCCATATAATTCACCCCTCTAATCCTTTGTGTTTTCAATAGATTTAGAGGGGGCTTGATCAATGTGGAGTCTCTGATGTTGTTGCTTGTACATTTACTCATGATGTTGATGTTCTTAAGCAGTTCAGTTGAAGTTTTCTGCTTCTTCCTCTCACTCGGGTGGTCACAGCTTCGCACTCACACCTGGCATGGGTGGTGTAGATTGATTCTTGCTTCAGGGCGATCAAAGGACTCCCACCCACTTGCTGCCACTTGCGGGGAGTCCCAATCGAGCCCCCTGCACTGTGCTTCTCTTCAGGGAGCTCAGTGGAGTTTGGGAGCCCCTGAACTCTAAAAAACCATCAATCCGGCCAGCACATGGGACAGCTTCCCGGTGTTGACCGTTCTCACTGCGCTGGTCCCCTCAACCCTGAGAATATTTATGATTTTTTGTCCAAACATTGTGATTCAAGGAACTGGCTTTTGTGACCACTCCTATTTTTTTGTGTTACATCCCGCCTCATGCCAACCTTCAATCTCAAATTTTGGATACATAAAAATGTGCAAATAAAAATGTGGTTTTTGCTTGAGGTCCTTTCTTGTTAGAATTGCAATAGCTGTGGCAATGACGAAAGTAATTTCTGTTGCTGCTCAGCTGTATGAATGGTGCAAGAATGGCAAAATGCTGTTTCTGTAAGTCTTGATATGAGCTGTAAGTGCAGGAGTAGATTGGCCATTATGGTCACTGGGACTTCTCCTGGGGGACCAATGGCTTCCCCCTTCACCTGAGCTGGCCCAGCCTGGTGGAAGAAGGGTCGTGACCAGCCCACCTCAGCCCATATGGGTTAGAGAGGTAGTGCCCAGTCTCCCATTTCACATGGAAAGAGGCACCCAGCTGGCTGAGTAGGCAGGTTGTTCCTTCCTCCATCCCTTCTTTGGGAACTGAGGCCAGGGATTTGCTGGGGGGGGGGGCTTTTCCATGGCTGTTTTTTCTTCCCAGTTCACCCCATGTGAATGGCAAGCAACAATGAACATGATTTCATGTTGCTGACTAGTGATGTAGGTGGGGACAATACCTACATTTCTTTTGAGTTACCTTAGATCAAGCTTTTTCAGGGTAATAAAAACCACAAGCCAAAGAAGAAGGAGAAGATTGGATTTATACCCCACCCTTCACTACCCAACAGAGTCTCAGAGCAGCTTACAATCTCCTTTCCCTTCCCCTCCCCACAACAGACACCCTGTGAGGTAGGTGGGGCTGAGAGAGCTCTGACAGAACTGCTCTTTTTCAAGAACAGCTGTGCCAAAACTGTGGCTTGCCCAAGATCATCCAGCAGGTGCAAGTGGAGGAGTGGGGAATCAAACCCAGTCCTCCCAGATTAAAGTCCGTGCACTTAACCACTACACCAAACTGGCACAGAAGGCACTTGAACACATAAAACTACTTTTTACAGACAGTCAGGCTCATCCAGGTTCATCCAACCCAATTCTGTCTCCTCAGGGTAACAATAGCTCTGCTGCCAGAGACACTGAAATCTCTCGCAGCCCTGCAACTTAAGATCCTTTTAGCTGAGCATGGCAGTGATTGGATTTAGGTACTACTTCCCTGCAACTCCAATAAGTCAGTACCACTGGAAACTTTGATCCTGCTACCGGGGCTGTTTCTCCCTACGAAACTAGGTCTGCACAACTTGGGCTACGTAGGCAGATTATGACTCCCTCCTGACTATTTGCACCTATCATGCCACTAGGGCAGTGCCAGAAACCCTGGGCCAGGTAGAAGGAATACCTGCACTGCAGTTCTTGTCTTGTTGTTCCAGTTTATAGGGAAAGTAATAGTGGTGTTGCTGGGAGCCTCAACGTGGGCTTCTCCCAGCTGAGTCAGGAGGAGGACTCCTCACGTTAGCCCAGTGGTGTGGGAAAGAGCAGTGCTGCGGTGATTTGAGTGATACACCCCTCCTAGTCTATAAACTAAGTTTGTTTCTCCATTAAGATTTTCCATGATGAGGAATTTGGCCCAACTTCCAAGGATTCCAGACCCCTTGAGCCTCTTTCTTCAGTTGGTGGGGAGAAGCCGTGATGTGTGAAAGATTTCCTGGGAACATGAAATGTTGTACTAACAAATAAGGGGAGGAGACTTTGGTCTGAGGATTAACACAGTCTCTGTCTCTCTCTTTCCACAGCCATCCACTGAAGAGAGTCCTGCAAAGCACGTAGATACCCCGGTAAGTGATATGACTCGGTTCTGTTACACTGGAGTCTCTTTAGGAGAATGAATGCCCCAGTGGAGCCTCAGTATGGCTGGGCTGTGCCACTTCCTTTGGCTCCTTATCCTGTAGTTTCTCAACTACTTCTCAGTCTTCTCCTCCATAATCTGTACCAAAACTCCAGGCTCGCACCAGCTATTGCAGTCTCCCTGGCTGACCTGTGAATGCTTTAGGCAATTCAGCAATATCACTCTGTCTTCCTTGCAAGCAGGGGATTGCTCAGGCCTCAGAATCATAACGTGACCACTCCTTCTGCAGTCAAGAGCCAGGCGGAATCAGTCATTTCAAACTTAGCCACAGTTATTAGCCAATGTGAGCCATGCCCAGTTTCAAAGTGTTCGTCTCCCCTGTGCATAGCAGATTCATTTTAGATGACCATATTTATGTGTTGTAATCAAGTTGATTGCCTGATGAGCAGGATTTTTTGGAACTGATCTTGTTGAGGTGTGGTCTGTTTATTTGCTGAACTAGTCCTAACACTACTTCAATGCACACAAATGGAATATGATGTTCTGTTAGCTGGACTGCTTATCTACGCAGTGGCTGACTAACTTATTGAGGTCTTTTTGCCAGTGTATACAGAGAAAGCAAGTTTCGTGCTGGGAAGTCCTATTTCTTCAAAAGGAAAACGCTTAACAAGGTTCCTTAATTTGAATCAAGATTCTCTTTACTAAATGTTCTTATCATTTACAGGCATACAAAAACAGATTCACACACACATACATTCAAGTTCCTTTTAGTTACAGTAGAAATAGAAGACAACGTTTGGGGTTTAAGCTAAAGGTATGCTTGGGGGAGGGGGGAAGCATATACTTATCTGCTCTAGTAGTTTTCGACCTTCCACAGTTCAGGAACAAGGATTGTTTCTAACTAGGGAAACTCTCACTCTACAATGTTGGAGCCTGCCAACAATTGTAAAGAGTCTCTTGGTCCAGATTCCAAGAGAGCACACGAGAGTTACCTTAAGTTACAAAGGTTGCTTTTCTTGCAGGGGGCTGCAGGAGTGCGCGCGTGATTTCTTTCCCCCTCTTCTCTCTCTTCCTGCTCGAACCTTTTCCTTCTTTTTCTCTCTGAACAAAAGGTTGCACCCCGTTTTATCAGCTAGTATGGGGGCTGGCTTGGGGTGTCTCTAGGTCCATCCCATCCCTATACCATTGGCTAAAGGATGTGGGGATTCCCTCCTACTAAGGTGGGGCAATACTGAAAGTCTACACCTTTCTACAAGGGAGGATTTTGGTCAAGGTGCTAAGATGGGTTGGCATGGAAACCTTTAGGTATGTAGATGGATCTGGCCGGGTCTTCACACATGCAAATGCCAAGCATCCTGTGGGTCACGTGAGGTGTAAAACTTCTTCAATGGTGGAAAGCTGTTGTTTTTACATTCTGCTGAAGGGCTGTAATGGAGATGCTAATATAGAGATGCTTCTCTCTCCCAAGGGCTCCTGGGTAGTATGTGCAAGATGTGTCTGTGACCTCATTTGCATGGAAGTACAGGCTGTGTGGTACCTCCCTTACACAGAGAGTCACATTAACTCAGGCATACATCCTCCCAAAGCAAAGACACTTGCTGGCACCATTCCTGGTGTGCATGCAGGTCAGAAAATAACAAATAAAAGGATTTTCAAAGTTCATCTCCTAACAGTACAACTTCCATTGATGCATACATTGATAAGAGCTGTGATGGATAATGCCAGTGGTGGACACATGGTGTAAGGAGAAGTAATTGGCAGCTTCCTGTGCCTTTCACACTTTGGAGAGGGCTGATTACTAAACAGCAGGTATATTCAGTAGCAAGACCATATCAAAGTATGCAGAAACAAGCACAGAAAGATACAGATTGAAAGGACCTGGGTAGTATATCCCAGAAAGGGAAAGAAAATTAAAAAGAACATAATGAAAATTCTGGAAAACCTAAACAATGGCCCCAGTTACACGGAGCATTTGCCCCACCAAAGGCACAGTAGCCCTGCGGAGTTTCCGGGCACCATCACACCGGCACATCTGGGAGGCGTAGCACTCCCGTGGCCAACCTGTGGCTTCCCGTGGAAAAAGCGGAGTTTAAAACTACCTGCTAACAAGTCCTATCTTCCATTAGATGCACGGCACCGGCGGGTGTCTGATCGGAGACGCTCTGGTAGCCCATCGCTTCTAGCAGCTATCGGCGTCGGGCACGTTGACTTGCTGGTCCTGCTGCGTTGCCTCGCTGGTCTGATTGGCTGCCAGAGGCCTGCAGACGGAGCTGCGGGGGGACGTGAGATCACACTATCATGCTTCTTTTTGCTCTGCTGCTCAAAGCCTCCCATCCCCTGTGGATTATCCCGCTCGTGTGTCCGGGGCCAATATTAAGAAATGTCAGAAAGCAGCTTTTCTTCTTGTCACAGACAACAGGAAAAAAAATGTAAAGGGTGTCAGTCCAGGAATGCCATATAAACATTTCCTCCCGAGTCCCTATAGTAAAGTAATGTTCCCATGTAGTGCTTGAGAGGGCCGAAGTCATACAATATGAATCTGTGAAACAGTAAGACTTTGTACCATCTGTGAAATTTTGACTCACAGAGTGCTAGTGGAAACCTGCAAAAATATGTTAATTTCCATTGACAATGCAGTGAAATTATCCCAGTGCCTTTCAGGCAAAGTTCGTCAAGGAAATATATTTAAGGCAATCACTAGTAAGTTGCATTGTGAGGCACATGGAAGAAACCCACTTTTTTTTTTTTTGTAAATCTCCTGAGCTTTTTGCCAGTGGCTCATACAGTGGCCTTCTACAGAGCATCGAAACAGATGATACATTGGGAGATCTGTGATCATATCATTCAGGGGCCATTAGGGGAGTGGGAAAAGGGTTTAATCCTTTCACCTCTGCATGGTTTCACTTACCAAACCATCATTCCAATACTATTATTAGGAACAGAAGGAGAAAAGACAGGCATAAAATGGGTACGCAGGCTTTTCCATCCAAAGCTAATAGGAGCAATGGGTTGAGGTCAAGGATGCTTGATCATCCACTGGTTTCACTCACAGCTTGCTCACCAGTTACAATCAGAGTAACTGATTGTTCTCAAGGCTGTATTGATGTGTATGAACAAATGTCTGTGTATCCATTTGCATTACATTGCTGTTTCACACAGCTACCTGCTCTGCCCCCATCTGTTGATACCTTCAGTTGTTAAAAGGCACAAGTTAAAAGAAAACAATCCATTTTAATATTTTTGAGTTGCAGCTTACTTCTTAGATGTCAGTGTGTGCCTACAGTGTCCGCCCTTCAAGCTAGTAACTTTGCAGTCAGCTCTTGTGATTATGACTTGATCCCTCTGAGTAGGCAGGTGCGGAAAGTATGCTGTGTATCCAGGGAGTCGTTTAATCAATGTATCTGGCTGCAAGGCACAAGGAGAGGGTTAAGTGGGAATGATTCTGTGCTTGACAACTAGTTCAATCTGATGACTTGACCATGGCCCCAAGGGATACATCCGTCTTCTCTGATAGTAAGGTAGTATATGGAGATCTCTGGCCTATTACAACTGATCTCCAGGTGACAGAGATCAGATCACCTGGTGAAAATGGCTGCTTTGGAAGGTGGACTCTGTGGCCTTGTACAACATTGAAGTCCCTCCCCTCCCTCAACCCCACCCTCTTTAGGCCCCACCCCACAAGCCTCCAGGTATTTTCCAACCCAGAGCTGGCAACACTATTGATAATTGAGGCAATTTAATTCTCAGACTGTGCAAGTGCAAAAGTAGCTGTGATTTATTTGTCACTTGTTACCAAGACATGACCTGGACCTATAGCACAAGTGGCTACTGAGCAAGTGTAAAGCTACTTGGCATGGGATTCAACATGAATTTTGACGAATTTTGAGGCAGAGCAAGTGGGAGTTGCAGCTTGCATATAAGCAAGGAAGTTAAATCAAGATAAATTTGCCTGGCAATCATGTTTGTGCCAAAAAGTCTCAGCATATTCTGTGGTGGTGCTAGTTTTGAATGGTGAAACCATGCAAGAGTGATTGTATTAAACCTTTACTGTCCTCTCTGTATGACCCTGATCTGAGTTTGGATACTGTGCACCTGAAATTTAGTTTTTCAAGGTGCCAGGAGATCTGTGATATTTATCCTGTGTAGCTTAGGTCCGAGTATATTAAATTTGTTCCCCAAATTAATACCATGAATAGCAATGCTCAGAATGTCTTCATTTAATTTTATTGTGTTGTCACTGGAATAAATATATTTTCAATTTTAGTGGGTTTCCACTGCATTTTTCCCCCCCGTTAGGTTATCTCTACAGTTGTGCCATTCAGAATTTACAAGCTAAATTTAGATTCCGTTCATATGGCCAGTCCTCTTACAGTATAACCAAAAGGAAGTGTTGTTGTTTGTGACAAGGCTCAGTGGCAGAGGCCCGATTCAGATGCCATGTGCATCGATGGGATAATTAAACCAACAATGTCCAGGAATGGCTGCTTGGATGTGGAAATGTGCTAGATGAAAGCCAATAAACTGAAGCTCCGTTCAGATAAGACTGTTAGTCTGCTTATTCATTTATTTGTCAGATTTCTATCCCGCCTTTCCAGCCGAGGCCAGCTCAGGGTGGCTTAGATAAAACAGTGCATAAATTACAGTAAAAACAATTAAAAGACTTAAAACAGTACTACGACCAATTGATGGCATTAAAGTGCTACTATTATTGTCCTTGTTGTTGTTGTTGTTGCTTCAACGATGGCTGCTGTACTCAGTTCTCTCTCCAGATGATCGGGTCTCAGATCTCCTTTGGATAGCGTAGAAGCGATTGGTACCGGCACCATTGTTAAAATTCCAGGGGCACAGGGCTCTCTATCCTGCTGCTGTTGACTATTGATGATATTTCGTGGTGGTGGCGGCTCCGAAAGCCTGGTGGAAGAGCTCCATGTTACAGGCCCTGCAGAATTGTAAGAGGTCCCGCAGGGCCCTGTTCTCTACTGGGAGCTCCTTCCACCAGAACGGAGCCGCTACTGAGAAAGCCTTGGCTCTGGTTGTCACCAGCCTGGCCTCCTTACAGCTCGGGAGAGCCAGTCAGCTCTGGGACCATGAGCGCAGTTCTCTCTGGGGGGCATATGGGGAAAGGCAGTCCTTCGGGTATGTAGGCCCCAGACCATAAAGGGCTTTAAAGGTCAAAAGCAGCACCTTGAAATGAATTCGGTATGCTATCGGCAGCCAGTGCAATGCCTTTAGAACCGGCTGGATGTGCTCCCAAGCTCTACTTCCTGTCAACAGCCTGGCCATGGCATTTTGCCCCAGCTGTAGTTTCCAAATTTGAGACAAGGGCAGTCCCATGTAGAGAGCATTACAGTAGTCCAATCTTGAGGTGACCATTGCATGGATCACTGTCGCCACATCATTGCATTTGAGGAAGGGAACCAACTGCCTAATCAGCCGAAGATGATAAAAGGCCGACGTGGCAGTGGCTGCTACTTGGGCCCCCATTGTGAAGGAGGCATCCAGGAAAACTCCCAGACTCCTAACCTCTGGCGCTGGCACCAGAGGAGCCCCATTGAAGGTTGGAAGCGGGATCCCTACCCCGGACCGCCCCGGCTCAGGCACAGGACATCCGTCTTCATCGGATTCAATTTCAGCCGGCCAGCCACAGCTTGTAACGCCCGGTCTAGGTCTTTCAGTTTGGAGTCGGACTGACGCCCAACAACAGGTAGAGCTGGGTGTCATCTACATACTGGTGACGTCCCAGCCCATGCCTCCGGGCAATCTGGGCAAGGGGGCACATATAGATGTTAAAAAGCATTGGGGATAACACTGCCCCTGAGGCACTCCACAATCCATTGGGTGTCTCTGGGACAGTTGTTCCCCCAGTGCTACCCTTTGTCCCTGACCTTGGAGGAAGGAAGCAAGCTACTGCAAGGAAGACCTTGGAAGAAGGAAGCAAGCCCTGAACCTCAGTGTCAGCGAGGCGGTGGATCAGTAGCTGATGGTCGACCGTGTCAAATGCTGCCAACAAGTCTAACAGCAACATTACTGTCAACCCACCCCGAGACTTTCTCAGCTCTGCAAGCCGTTACTTTTGCCGGCCCCAGCCTGGCACCTTGATTGGCCACTGGCCATGGGGGTGCCCCCTTTGAACCTGGTATATGTTCCTTACCTGCGCTTTCCCCCTTAGTCTTAGCATGAATCCTGAAAGTAGATATTCTGGCAATGCTGTACCAATAAAGCTCTTTCTTCACAAGAAGCGAGTGGTTGGATCTGATTGCTGCAGAAGTCTGACATAAATCCCATGGTTTATGGAAGGAGGGGGAGACCTGGCTGCAGCTCATGGGATGTTGTTCTTTCCCTGACAATCCACACACATTTTCTAATAATCAGAAAAGTGAAAATCAGATTGTGTGGTTTTAAGGGGAACAAGGTTACTCTGTGCTTCAGAAAAACAACAGTCTCTCGACATGGTCCTTTTCCCCCATTCCATGTACAGGCAGTAAAAGTCTACACAGGCCCCTCCCAGCAGTGCCTGTTTGAATCGCAGCATCCCTTGCTAAACAGTCAAAACAGAGCCATACCATCGCACAATACTGAAGACTACTGAATCGGAAATAATTGTTGTTTTCCATACAGTATGCCATCTTAAGTACTGAAAGATGACTACCACCACTAGCACTTTAATTGTCAGGTTGTGTAGTGTTTTAATGTTTTAACTTTTGTATATGATTTTATGGTGCTGGTACCAATTAATGTAAGCTGCCCTGTGCCTGCTCACGGGGAGGGCGGGGTATAAATTGAAGTAATCAGGGCTCTTTTTGTAGCAGGGACTCCTTTGCATATCAGGCGACACACCCCTAATGTAGCTAATCCTCCAAGAGCTTACAGAGCTCTTCTTACAGGGGCTACTGTAAGCTCTTGGAGGATTGGCTAATATGCCTAATATACAAAGGAGTTCCTGCTACAAAAAGAGCCCTGCTTTTAAATATAGGCACGTGTCTACCAATTCATAGTCTTTGGGGAAATGATGTGACGTGTTGTTGCTATTTTACATGGCACCATGCTATTATTAATAATACTTATTTCCTGTTATGCAAAGGAGTTCCTGCTATAAAAAGAGCCCTAGAAGCAATAAATAAATAAATAAATGGCTACAATTGTTGCTTTGAATGCAGTAATTAACTTGGTACCCTTTGATAGACCATTGAAAGAATATAAGACTTGTTTATTTTTATTTTTATGCTGCCATTGAAAGAATATAAGACTTGTTTATTTTTATTTCTATTCTGCCTTTGGTCTAGTAAGGTATAGTTTTCAGACTGTGTTGCATAGAAGTTTGGAGATCCCTAGAAACTTGTCAGGGATTTCTCCTTTAAGAATGGCTTCCTGAAAGACAGGTTTCTTACGACGTTCAGTCCTCCTCTGTAACATGCAGACACAGTGGGATGTAGCTTCTGCCTTAGGGTGTGCTCTCGTTTCCACAAGACAATGGCAACATCCGCTTGTTAGCCGCCACAGACAACTCGGCTTGACCGCTTGTTAGCCGCCTGAGCTACCGGATAGGGCGGGGTATAAATCCCAAAATAAATAAAATAAATCTAGCAGGAGTGGCCAGTGCCCCATCTTCTATGACATGTCCGGGGGGGCTCCTTTGCAGAAAGACTTCTGTGAAAGCAGAAACTTTGAAAACCACTGCTTGAAACACCTTCCAAGACAGCAAACAACCTTCACAAATACACAGAAGTGATAAAATAACTGAAGTCAAGTTAAAACAATTAAACAGTAGTCAGATGTTTGTTTTATTCTGCTTTTCCTACCAAAATTGGCTTCCCGGGCTCATAGAAATGATGACGTCCCCCCAAGGAAGGGATTCTCCGATGAGCTCTGTCCAGGCACTATAAGAGGGGTGAATGCGTGGTCCCATCAGTGGCCACTAGAACTGGGGAGAAGGAGACTGTCCACTGGAACTTGATGACAGAGCGGTGCATGGCTCTTTCCTACACTCGTTTGACTTCTCTGGAGGTAGCTGAAAGCCAGCTCATGTTTCATCTCAGTGGTCTTGATTTCTCACTGGCTACTGAAGCCAGGTGCCTGGTGGCTCACCGCTGTTTTTGCAACTGAAGCGAGGTATGTGTCTGCCAGGAAAGTGGGAATTGGGGCTGACAGCTACCGCCAGGAAGCCCAGCCTTCAGAGAAGTTCATTTGTCATTTCCATCTTTCCCCTTGAATTCTGGAATCCCCTTCTGAGAATTTAATAACTTTCACTTGAAAGCTGTTATTCCTATCAGCTGATCTCTGCCTGACTCTTCCTCGTGGTGTGCGGGTGTGTGTGTGTTGGGGAGAGAGAGTCAGGAAGAGGTGGGGCTTCATTTCCATTAGCAATAATAACAACAGGGAACTGTTTGTGGTTAGAACATTGCTGAGCCACAGGGACCAAATGGGCAGCAGCACAGACTGACCACCTCTGGGTTGAAGCCTGCTGGGTGCCAGGCTTGTGTGCTGTTCAGTCGTATCACCTCTGTGTTACTGTGGACCGCCTTGAATTGACTCTCTGTGGAGGAGGCAGGAATTGGTTTGGAAGGAGATTTCAGAAAGAGCAGACACCATGTCCTGGAAATGGATCAGCAGAACTCTTACCCTCCCTAAGGTAAGCATTTGTTTAGGATTGGAGGAAGGGAGCAGAAGCAGGACACCTAAGTCTTTGGACTGGGTTTGCCCATTGAAACAGGATAGGAAAGGGGTTTGCAATGAACTCTCCCTCCCCCACCCCCGGCAGGATGCATTTCTTGGATCAGATTTTTGTAATAGCAAATCCTATAATCAATGCAGAAAAGAGTAAGAGTCCAGTAGCACCTTAAAGACAAATAAAATCTGTGGCAGGGTGTGAGCTTTTGTGAGTCGCGGCATCCCTTCTTTAGGAACAGCTGCATTTGAAGAAGTGAGCAGTAACTCATGAAAGCGCCATAACCTGCCACAAATTCTGCTAGCCTTTAAGGTGTATTAACCTGTCCTACGTGTTAGCGGATACACATGAAATGAAGCATACTTTCTGTAGATAGCGCACACTCCTGGGCTTACCTGCCATTTTTGAACAGGTATTGGTACAATGAGTGATAACTTAGAGCAGCCTTGCATGTTACTGCCTACACAGCCAGATGCAGAATTGTCTCAGACTCCCAGCAGTTGCACTGCTGCTGTAATGCTTGAAAGGGAACTTTTGCAGTCTGGGTGTGCATCAGAATCTTGCAAAGCTTGGCTGTAATTGTTTGTCTTTGGACATTACAGAAGCAGCCAAACTTATGTAATATCAAACATGGCTCCAGTATCACCCAAGGAGGGGTCCTGGCTCAGTGGTAGAACATCTGCTTGGCATGCAGAAGGTCCCAGGCTCAATCCCTGGCATCTCAAAGGATCTGACAGTGACGTGAAAGACCTCAGCCTGAGACCCTGGAAAGCTGCTGCCCGTCTGAGTAGACAATACTGACTTAGATAGACTGATGGTCTAATTCAGTACAAGGCAGTGTCATGTGTTCATGTGTTCAAGGACATTTGCTGTTAGATGCCCATTTAGTAACTCTTGAAACTGGACATTGTACTGCCCACCAATCTGCTATAAATAATGGCCTAATTAAAAAAAATCATTCTGGAATATAAAAAGTGGCTTCATGGATGAGAGTCTGTGCTGTCCAGAGAGTCAGAGGCAGCAAATGAAGAGCGGCTGCTAATCACATTGCTGCCTGCTCGGCAAGCTCTAAACATCAGAGTGGGCAAGGCCAGGCCCGAAAGCCTCTGCAAACATCCAGTGCAGACTGAAGAATCTATTTCAGATGTTGAAATTCCCTCTGGATTCATTCCATTCTGTGCCAAACTATTTGGGAGTGAAACCAATTGATCTTCTTCACGGTCTCTGTGCAGTCTTTCACATGGGTACTACACTTGCTCATAAACCTGACCTTGGAGAACTACAAGGACTAGTCTCTGGCAGTCGGCATACTTTTCTCCTGTGCTCTAGGGAGCAGGCATTGACTGCACATGCCTGGAGAGAGGAGAAAACCCCCTCCCACTCAGTTTCTTCCTGACCACCCCGCTGTTTAGACCTACCTTGCTCTATTCCTCTCTTGAGATAACTCATCATTTCTTCTTTTCCTCTGTGTTCTTTGTCTTCATTCTTCACCTATTTTTTAAGAAAACCAGGTTCTTCCATGAGTCTTTCTGTTGTCCTTGTCAGCCCCCTTCCTGGATCTCTTCCCCATCCCCAGTCCCCAGTGTGGCACAAGGAAGGAAAGATTTGATTCAAGAGGTGTCGGAACTGTGAGGGGAAATTCCCATCCACCAATGGCCACTCTCTCTGCCGCCCTGAGCCCATGTTGGAAGGGTGGGATACAAATCTAATAAATAAATAAATACATTTTCAGCTTGGGTGAAGCTTATAAACCTGGCTCCTGCACCCATTGCAGCAACTTCACTGAAGAGGCTAGAAAGAACAGGGCTGTGAGACTGAAGAGCCATCTTCTGAAGGCTCCCCTCTGTCCAGTAATGTCCTAGTCCTCTGGTTCCAGAACCTCACCACCTCCCCCATCTCAGAGGGAAGATTCAGCTTCTTTGGCAGCTTCCTTGGCCTTGATGGGAAAAAAGCGTAAGACCAACAAGCCAATCCAAGACCAACAAGCTGTTGGTTTCGTCCTCCGACATGTCAAAACCAAAGGAATCACAGAAACTGGTCTCAATCCCTGCTCCGGTCCCAACCACTTCATATGTGCCTGTGTCAACCATGGAGATCTCAGCTCCTGACCTCTTGAGCCCAGCTGCTCAAGTTCCGACTTTGACCCTGACAGCTATGGCTACTCCTGCTCTAACTCAAGTGCCCTCTATGCAAATCATGCACATCCCATCCCCATCACCTTCTGTGTGTAGCTATATCCCATCGGATTTCCTTGAGTCATATCCTGTACCTCAGGACAGACCCTCCTCAAGGGCCCTTGAAGCACCCTGTATCTTGCCTTGACCCCTGATCAATGTTCCCTCTAAGCTATGGAGTCTTGTGAGCAACAGTTCTACTTTGTGAGCTACTGGCATTAAACTTGTGAGCAAGCAGTTTGGCTACTGCATAAATTAGTTTGCTCCAGAGCCATCCTTCTGAGCTAAGACAAGAAATGTGTGAGCTGGAGGCTAAAAAGTGTGAGCTAGCTCACACTAACTCAGTCTTAGAGGGAACATTGCCCCTGATGGTCTCACAGCCGCTCTTGGTCCCAAAGCCAACAACGTTCCCATTACAACCTGGCATCTCATACAGCAACCTAGAGGGAACACTGAAGGTATTCATTGGATTCGAGGTCACTCTCACCGTGCTAGTACTACTTCCACCGTTATTTTGACCACTACTGCTCTCGATCTCCATTTTGTTCCTTCTATTAGTCCTGGGGCCAATTTCATGGACCCTTATCACCTCAGCATTTGGAAGGTTGTTCGAACCATGCTCCCCACCTCTCAAGACTGCTGCTTGTAGGTGCTGCTGCTGCTTCCACCCTTCTGTAGCCACCCATGGGTCCACCTGCCTCCTCTACCCCTGCCCTTCCTCAGCCCTCAAATACCCTTTCAACTCAATTGATGGTCGGTGCCGCTCTTGCCGTCATGCCTCAAGATGAGCCCATTGGTTCCCATGCTTCCACCTTGGAACCATCGGAGGTCAAGACAGATGGGTTGGACTTGGATGCTGATGATATTCTTCACAAGTTGTTCTTCACACCTCATCCAAATCCAGCATTGTCCATCCTTGATCGCTGTCCCCATCTGAAGGTTTCAAGTCATATCTCAAGTTAGTGACATGCATGGCAGCTGCTCTCAATGTCCAGCTCACCAGTGATGTTCCAACGGTGACAGATCTCATGCACAAACCTGTATAATCTGATCATCTGCCAGCATCTTTGCTGCCTATGCTTCCTGTACACTTGGAAGGCCTTCTAGGGGCATGGGATAAGCCGGCCTCCATTCCGCCAGCATTGAAATGCTTTGATTCTCTATACCAGGTACAGCCGTTGGACTCAAAGTTTCTTTTCTCTCATCTGGCTCCCAGTTTGGTTATAGTCCATTCAGCGACTAAGCTGAAGCATGCATGACATCGTGCTCCTCCAGACTGTGACGGTCAATAGCTGGACACTCTGGGTTGCAAAATGTACTCTGTGACAACCAACAGCCAAAATGCATAAATATCTGGCATATTTTTCTGCGTACTCTTTCCACTTGACTAACCAGTTCTCTCCCTTGGTACCAGAGTTGCCTGAGACCTCTCAGAAGACTGCTACTACCCTTCTTTACTAGATGTCCCGACTGGCAAAACAACAAATAAACACCTTGCAGCATGCTGTTTCCTGCTTGTCTAAAGCTTTGGCCCCTTCCGTTGCCTCAGATGGCATGCCTGGCTTTGCTCCACCTCCCTACAAAACATTAGGTCAAAGGTAGAGGACCTTCCCTTTGATGGTGAGGGCCTATTCCATGTAACCACCAACAAACTCCTCAGTGTGGGTGACAATCATAAGAGGGCGAGGAGTTTGGGTGTTTCACAGCCATCCCACCAGTGTAACCCCAAACTGAAGCCCTGGAAACAAAGCCCTTTCAAGTGTTCCAGATCCCCTCATCAATTGGAATACTGGAAGCACAAGGCCCCTGCTGCCAAACAACCCTACCAGCAAAAGACCAAGCCTCATTCTTCTAAAAAGCCAGCACCTCAATCCAAGCAGTTTCTTTGGTTCTGTTTTGGCCCTCGACCTCCCCCCTCTGGCCATCACCCCACCTCTGGCACCAGACACTGTCCCTTTCTCCCAGCTTGGGAATCCATCACCACAGATGCGTGGGTCCTCACCATCATCCCAGTGGGGTACTCCATCAAGTTTCTTTCAACCCCTTGTTTTGTGGCAACACCCCCATCCCATTTCTTGCATGGCGAGGTTCAAGCCCTTCTTGCCAAGGGAGCCATAAAGATTGTCCCTTGAGCCCAACACCTCCTGGGGTTCTACTCCAGTTATTTCATCTTATCAAAGTGAGATGGGGGTAGATGCCCCATCATGGACTTGTGAGAACTCAACCGCTACATCCGGATGATCACCCTGCAAACCATTCTTCCTCTGATTCCTGAAAATGTCTGACTGGCATCTCTGGATCTCCAGGATGCCTATTTCCACATCACCATTTGACCACATCACCATTGCTTCCGGAGGTTCACAGTGGGCTCTGATTACTACCAATATTGGGTACTCTCCCCTTTGGTCTCTCCATGACACTGAGAGTGTTTATGAAGTGCATGGTAGTGGTTTCTGTGGCCTTCGGGTGACAGGGAATCAATGTTTCCCCCTACATCAGTAATTGGCTGATTGTCTCACAATCTCCACAACAACTTCGTCAGGACATTTCCACCACTCCGTGATTCCTGGCCTCTCTAAGCTTCTGTGTGAACCTCGCAAAATCTCATCTGCTCCCTATCCAGGACTTGCAATTTATAAGAGCCAGATTTTGCACTGCTCAGCATAAGAACATAAGAGAAGCCAATGTTGGATCAGGCCAAAGGCCCATCTAGTGCAACACTCTGTCACACAGTGGCCAAAAATATCAGGTGCCATCAGGAGGTCCAGCAGTGGGGCCAGGACAATAGAAACCCTCCCACTGTTGCCCCCCCCGAAGCACCAAGAATACAGAGCATCACTTGCCCCAGCCTGAGAGTTCCTATCTATACCTTGTGGCTAATAGCCACTGATGGACCTCTGCTCCATATGCTTATCTAATTCCCTCTTGAAGCTGTCTATGCTTGTAGTTGCCTCCACCTCCTGTGGCAGTGAATTCCATATGTTAATCACTCTTTGGGTGAAGAAGTACTTCCTTTTATCTGTTCTAACCCGACTGCTCAGCAACTTCATTGAGTGCCCACAAGTTCTTGTATTGTGAGAAAGGGAAAAAAGTACTTTCTCTACCTGCTCTATCCCATGCATAATCTTATAAACCTCGATCATGTCACCCCTCAGCCGTCGTTTCTCCAAGCTAAAGAGCCCCAAGCGTTCTAACCTTTATTCATAGGGAAAGTGTTCCAACCCTTTTATCATTCTAGTTGCCCTTCTCTGCACTTTTTCCAGTGCTATACTATCCTTTTTGAGATGTGGTGACCAGAACTGTACACAGTACTCCAAATGAGGTCTCACTGTTGATTTATACAGGGGTATGATGATACTGGCTGATTTGTTTACAAATGTTTACTGGCTGATTTGTTTTGGGAGCCCACTGTGAGGCGCTTATGGCATAGAGCCAGTGATCAATGTTAGACCAAACTCTGCACATCAGTTGCCTAGAGCTCATGGCAGTTCGTTGTGACCTCTGCTCCTTCCTCCTGTCTTTGCAAGGTCTGCATGTCCAGGTCACCATGGACAACATTGCAACCGTTTATTGTATCAACAAGCAAGGCGGAATGGTATCTGTAAAGCTCTGCAGGAGGGCTCTGACTCTTTGGCACTGGTGCAGAGCTCATGGAATCCATCTCACAGCAGTTCACTTACCGCATATCCAGAACTCTTGAGCAGACATCCTCGATTGGACTCATTCTGGCAAACATGAGTGGTCTTTACATCCCAGATATCTATGGCCCATCTTCTGCACCTTCAGGCATCCCCAGATAGACGTCTTTGCTGTGGAGGATAATGCAAAGTGCATAGCATTCTACAGCCGGGACCCCCAGATTGGGTTCTCTCAGGGAGATGCCTTTTTGCACCAGTGGACCAGGTCTCTTCATTATATGTCTTCGCCATTCCTGCTCATTACCCGAATGATTCAGCAAATCGTCCACGACCACTTGGACTGTATCCTCGTGATGCCCTGGTGGCTGAGGCAGCCATGGTTTGCCAGGCTTGAACAGCTGTCTTGAGCTGCTTACCTGCATTTCCCCCTGGTGCCAGACCTCCTCTCTCAGCACCAGGGGAAAGTCCTGCACCACAATTTGAATCTCTTCAAACTGAATGCGTGGTGGATCTTACTCTGAGCCTCCCTCCTGAAGTTCAACACATTCTTCTGAACATGGCTCTTTTTGTAGCAGGAACCTCCTTTGCATATTAGGCAACATACTCCTAATGTAGCCAATCCTCTAAGAGCTTACAGAGCTCTTCTTACAGGGGCTACTGTAAACTCTTGGAGGATTGGCTACATTAGGGGTGTGTGGCCTAATATGCAAAGGAATTCCTGCTACAAAAAGAGCCCTGCTTCCGAATGCCCCAAAACTGACTACATGTCACTCCTACCAGGCAAAGTGGAGGCGCTTTGCAATTTATGCTGCTGACCGCCACCTGGATCTGCACAGTGCTCCCTTTCCAGAGATCCTGTCTTACCTGGTTTCGAGTCAGGGCTCGGCTATTCTTCTCTGAAGGTGCATCTCTGCGATCTCCCCTTTTCATCATCTCATGGACGGGAGAACTGTTTCTCCCACCATCTTCTAAGCAGGGCCGGCCCCAGGTGTCTGGGCACCCTAGGCAGGACAGCCTGGGCGCCCACCCCACTGGGGATGCCAACCTCCCGGTGGGGCCTGGAGATGGCAGCGCCGGCTTTCTGGGCACCTGCAGCTGCAAGGTGCCCGAAAGCCAGGAAGGCGGGTTGAACGCCGCCCTTCCTCCCAGCGGCAGTGCCCACTTTTCTGCAGCTGTGAGGCACCCAGGAAAGCCGGCGCTGCTGGTGCCAGGTGGGAACGGGGCTTTTCATGGGGGCGGGGGCATTTGGCGCCCTGCAGGGCTGGTGCCCTAGGCGAGCGCCTAGCTTGCCTAGTGGGCGAGCCGGCCCTGTCTCTAAGTCGCTTTTGAAAGGCATGCTTCAATTGCACCACCAGTTAAACCTTTGGTTCCAGTGTGGAACTTGTCCCTCATCCTCTCGAAGCTCATTGGCAAGCCATTTGAGCCTCTCACAACCACACTTCTGCATCTTCTTTCATGGAAGACAGTGTTTTGGGTAGCCATTATGCTGGCAAAGAGGGCAAGTGACTTGTGTGCTTCATGCATTGATCCACTGTACACTGTCTTTCACAAGAACAAAGTAGTCCTATGTCCTGATTCTGCATTCCTTCCAAAGGTTGTTTCCTCCTTTCCCCTTTCTCAGCCCATGGTTCTACCCACGCCTTTTCATAAATTCTGCCAATGATGGCCAGAGAGCTTCTCCATAGCTAGGATGTCCACTGGGCATTGTCTTTCTGTCTTGCCCAGACTTCCCCTTTTGGAAGGACTCTCGTCGTTTCATGGCCTCTGAAGAGCCAGTTAGGTGTAGTGGTTAGAAGTGTGGGCTCTAAACTGAGAGAACTGGGTTTGATTCCCCCCTCCTCTGCATGCAGCTGCTGGTGTGACCTTGGGTCAGTTACAGGTTCTTTCAGGCTGCAATCACACACCTTTAATAATCCACTTTCAATCCACTTTCAACACACTTTCCAGCTGAATTTTTACTGTGTGAACTGGCAAAATCCAATTCAAAAGTGCATTGAAAGTGGATTATTTCATGTGTGTGATCGCAGCCCCAGAGTTGTTCTCTCATAAGCAGTTCTTGAAAGAGTTCTCTCAGCCCCACCTACCTCACAGGGTGTCTGTTGTGGGGAGGGGAAGGGAAAAGGATTGTAAACTTCTCTGAGACTCCTTTGGGTAATGAAGGGTGGGGTATAAATCCAATCTCCTCCTCCTTCTCTTCTTCATCAAGGGCACTGACTCTCCCCTCAACGGCTTGCTAAGTGAGTAAGCTCTGTGACTGCACTCTGCTAAGAACTGGCCAAGCAGCGCTTACTTATCTTACTGAAGGCCCATTCGACCAGGGCCATTTCCATGTTGTCAGCCTTCCTTGAAGGTGTTCCTCTGGAGGACATTTGCGCTGCTGTCACTTGGTCCTCACACATGTCAGACCCTTGAGTTAATCCACTCTCAGTCCAATAATCTTTTATAAAAGCTTTATTAGAAACAGAGATTTGGATGTGCACAAGAGAGATCTCTTGTTCAGACTAAAGAACAGATCAAGGGTTAGGTATTGTATAGGCAATAGGTGCAATGGTCATGCAGTGGGCATTCAGTGCAATGGTCATGCAGTGGGCATTCATTCTCTTCTCCTCTTTCACTCCCCCCTTCATACTACCCAGCTCTAGAAAAGTTTATTATCCAGCAACCGATGTTTCTCCAAGGATGAAAGGCTTCCACTGGCCACACATCTTGGGGCTTGTTCTCATGGGAAAGTTGTTGCAAGCAAAGCTAACCTACCCCTTCACACATACACACAGATATTTTAGCATTCACACCTGCTCCTCCCATCCCCCGGAATTTTATGGCAGAGAGGGCTAGAAAGGGATGAGACCAAATGGTCCTGAAGGCTTGGAAGGGAAAGGGAAGTACAAAAGAAATAAACGAAATCTTGTGTCACCATGACAATCAACAGAGCCCGATTCTGACAACACACCACCTTCGTGATGCATTATGCCCTTGTTCATAATATATATGCCTTTTCAGCAAGGGGGAAGTCAGAGCTTGTTGAGATGCATCCTTTGGACAGTTGATGCTGCAGTCCATCTTGCACTGATGCCTGCATTGATCTGGCCATGCAGGTAGGCCCTTGCAGGTACAGTCATATGTATTCCCATTACTTTTTTCTAGTATTGGACTGCCAGCACCCTCCATCTATTTCTTGGAGCTCGCTAATCATTCATGTGTGGGACTGCACAGAGACCATGAAGAAGATAAACAGGTTGCCTACCTGTATCTGATGATCTTTGAGTGGTCATCTGTGCAGTCACACCCACCCACCCAGCCTTCCCCACAGCTGGCATCTCTCATTCATTTACCTTTACTTGGTGTTGGTGGGACTTGCCAGTGGTGGCTGGAAGAAACTAAGTGAGAGGGCACTTTCTTCTCACTCTGGGCATGCACAGTCCATGCCTGCTCCCCAGAGCACGGGAGAGAACTGCGCCAAATGCCGGAGGCTAGCTCTTGTAGTTCTTCGAGGTCGGGTTCATGCGCAAGTGCAGTTACCCATGTGTGTGACTGCACAGATGACCACTCGAAGATCATCAGTTACTGGTAAGCAACCTGTTTTTCTTCTCTTCCCTCAAACAAAGTGGATGTTCCAGAGACATTCCCTGAAACAATAGTATCATATGGGGTAGGAAAACCCTTCAATGATGTGCCGCACAGGACATGTGGACAACACAGATGAGGAGGCCAGCATAGTTTCAGGCTGTCTGAGTTTTGTACACATGGATTATACTGATTTCCAAAACACAGCCCTTTAGAACTTGGGTGCCATAAAATTTGTAGTAAGCATGTTTGGCAGCCAAACGTACTGCGTTCTCCCTTGCTGAAAAGGCATATATATGATGAACAAAACAACTATAATATAAACAAAACAATAATAAAAACAATAAAAACAGTATGACAAAAACAACAATTATAAAAACACATAGGTCACACATAAGAGGTAATTTATAGATTATGAGACAAACTCAAATTCATTCTGCTCTGGCGGAGCAATGTGAACAGCTCCCCAAAACAATCCCAAAATCCCTAAAATAATGAGAGCACTCATTTCAATACTTCTTACTGCAGCGAAGACAATCATTGCCAATACCTGGACAAGTAGAAACAACTTGACTTTTTCGCACTGGTATGCTAAACTCTGGGAACTTTATTCCATGGATAAGATCTCGGACAAGGTTTCTTCTTTTCACAGCTTTTCTGGACATTGCGATTTCCAACTTAAATGGTTTCCTTTTTTAGAATATGTTTTTAATAGAGATAATACCTCAACTTTTACATGTTCCATGTAAATACTATGATATAATACACTTAATGTAACTTTCATTGATTTTTTGTATTGCTGTAACTGGTTTAATGTATTTGCTATTTGTTAATTTGGTTTTCGTTTATTTATTTTTACTTCTTCTGCAGTCTTGTTGTATTGTTATTGTTCAATTTAAACTTGAAAATTAATTAAAAAATGTTCTTTTCTAAAAAAGGGCATTGATCAGGGATCAGCTGGGAGTAAGAGTCAGGTCTTCCTCCTGCTAGGAGACAGCCCTGTTTTGCCGGGGGGGGGGGGGTCAGAAGGCAATTGGCAGGTGATTCCCCCAGTTAGCGGACAGTTGGTGGTCTGATCTCCCAGCCTGGGAAGCCTTGCTGTCTGCCAGAATTGCTTGAACACAGCATTTTTTTTAAGGGCCCCTCTGCCAGAACCAGAAGCCGATTCCCAGTCAATCAGAGGAATCAGGTTGGAGTGGGCTCTTGACACCCCTCCCCCCAAATTGTTGATTTTTTGGAAGGCTCTGATCTCTAACTGCAGGGTAGGGCGAAATAAAGAAAACATCACAAAAATAAATAAATGATTTTGCTGCTTTTCAGCCTTGTGCAGGCACAGCCGTTCTGGTGGGGAGGAATCAGAAGGCCACCCCTCACTGATCTGAGAGACGTCTTCTGATCCCCCACTCCCCACACCATTTGCTGTGTTTGCAGAAGTCTGAGACACAGAACAGTTAGAGATCATAGGCTTCTGATCTAACTTTGCGGTGTCTAAATCTCGCCAGGCACAGAACTTTTTTCTTCCCGGGAGGAGGATCAGAAGTGGAAACCTCGGTTACGTCCTTATAAACTGGGAGTCAGCTTCTGATTTTCCTCACCAAATAAAAATTTCCCTGTGTCCTAGAAGCAGACTTGTAGGCAGCAGAGCTTCCTGGAGATCAGAAGCCCACTCTCATCTGATACTAATGCTTAGCTGTGTGTCAGGGTCTGGGAAAAACAAAACAAAAAACAAATTCCCTTTGCACAACAACACTGAAGCCCAATGAAATTTCCCCGGCTGGAGAGCAGAACCTGATTCCCAGCTGATGCACAAGGAGCTCGGAGTCAGCTTGAGGCGCCCTGCTGCAACTAGTCTGTTGGTGCCAAACAGCTTATGAGCACCCAAACAGTCTGTCAGTTAGTCGGCTGCCTGATAGGAAGCTGAGAACAGGTCATGAGCCGAAGTGCAGATACTCAAGCATTCCTAATGTGATTGCATCCTTTAAAGAACATCTGTTCATTTCTTTGACTTGCAAATGTAACATAGTTCTAAACAATTCAACTTGTGAACCTATATTAGGGCCCCGTCCACACGGAGCATTTGCCCCGCTGAAGTCACGGGAGCCCTGCGGACTTTCCGTGTGCGATCATACGAGCACATCTGGGAGGCGTAGGGCTCCCGTGGCCAACCCGCGGCTTCCCTCCGAAAACGCGGGGTAAAAAACTAGTAGGTCCGAGGTACTAGTTTCTGGAAACCCCGGGGCAAAGGCTGGCGTCTGATCGTGGGAGCGCCAGTATCCCGCGGCTTCCAACACCCGCCCATGTCCCTGTGGTTTCCGGATGTTGTAAGGTTCCCTGGGATGTGCACCAACGCTGGACAGAGCATGCGCACACACAAGTCACCGACAGCGGCCTGCCCCCCCCAACGGCGCATGCGCACTTCACACTTACGTGGTCTGCTGTGCTGCTGTTTTGCCGTGCTGCAGCAGCGCAGTGTGATCACTGCGCAGAGCAGGCGCGTGGCAACCTGGTGGCCCGTGAGATCGGGCTACCGTGCCTTATTTAGCTCTGGGGCAAACTGCCACGCCTCCCCCGCGCGTTTTCTGGCCCGTGTGACCGGGGCCTAGGAAAATTTCTTCACTGCAATTGCAACTCGGCTTCAGACAAGTGACCAGAGTCTTGTGAGATCTCCTCCACTGAGACCATTCACATGTTATGTGGTGATAAGTAGGTGTGTGTATTTTTCATCCATATTTACATTTCCAGAAGAAACATGTCCTCCCCCCAAATTACCTTTTCTAGTATCCCTTTCCCAGTCCGTGCTGTCCCATACCTTTCCTCCAGAAACCGAGTAAGTGGGATTCCAGTCCTGTTGTGGTAGAGAGTATAGGACATGCTTCTCTCCTACCTGTTCCACAGAGACCAGTGAATGTGGAACGTTCACAAGCTGAGAGAGGCTGAATACTGACAGTCACAAATACAGAGAAGTGTCCTCATCTGACTCTCTTTCCACACTGGAAGAATCAGTGGCTCTGTGATACAAACCTCTTGAACCAGGTATTCACAATGATGGGCATGTGGTATCTTTTGGAAGGAACTGTGGGTAACAGCATATATCAATTGACCCCAAGAAAAACTAGATGGGTATCTGTGAAAGAGCTCTGTCCTTGGATTGGTAACTGGAATTAGTACCAGATTTGATACAAGACACTGATAGTACCCCCTGCTTTGAAGAGCAGTAAAATGCCTTTAATGAACAAAGTTTGAATCCAGTGGGGCACTTTTAAGACCAAAAAGTTTCGTTCAAGGTACGAGCTTTCATGTGCATGCACACTTCTTCAGATACAATGAAATGGAAATAGAAAGAACAGTCATACCTATGGGGGGTGGGCAGTAAATTAGCATACAGAATAATGAAGGTGTTTTTAACAGATTAAAAGAATAATAAGCTTAGTATATATGGCTATCATCTGTTTGGGTTCGGGGTGGGGGAGACAAACATAGCGTAGGTAATAAATATGTCAGAATTGGAGATTGATGTATCCTTAATTGTGGAATGGTGAGAATCTGTCTCCTCTCAAGCATGAAGGTGACCTTGCAGTCAGTGTTCCCTCTAAGCTTAGTTAGTGTGAGCTAGCTCACAGTTTTTTAGCTTCTGACTCACACATTTTTGTCTTAGCTCAGGAAGGAGGGCTCCAGAGCAAACTAATTTATGCAGAAGCCAAATCGCTCACTCACAACTTTAATGCCAGTAGTTCACAAAGTAGAATTTTTGCTCACAAGACTCCACAGCTTAGAGGGGCCATGGCTTGCAGCATCTTTTTCTTTGAAGTGAGGCAATTGGCTGTGTAGAGTTTTTGTTAAGAATACTAAAAAACAAGAAGCGGGACCCACGATAGTCGCAGGGGGAGTATTCCCCATGGCTCCCATGTGGCCAGCCCGCTGAAGCAGCAGGAGGTCCACATGGAGGAGGAGGAGATGGCCACAGGCGAGACCAGCAGGCTGTCTGCCAGCCCACCAGGCTTCTCCTCCCCTCCAACAGCAGCAACGGCCGCAGTTCCCAGCCACCGGCCCGCCCAGGCTTCTCTCCCTCCCAATGCCGACAATGACAACAGCAACGACAGCAAGCCATGCATGGCTCCTAGCCGCCAGGGTCACCAGGCTTCTCCCCCCCACTGACAACAGCAATGGCAGCAAACCCTGCATGGCTCCTAGCCACCAGGCCCACTGGGCTTCTCCCCCCACTAACAGCATCAAGGGCAGCAAACCCTGCATGGCTCATAGCCACTAAGCCCACCAGGTTTCTCCCTCCCTGCCAAAAGCAGCAATGGTGGTGAGCTCTGTGTGGCTCCTAGCTGCCAGGCCTGCCAGGCTTCTCCCTGCTGCTGCCACAGACAACAGCAACGGCTGTGAGCCCTGTGTGGCTCTGTCATGGTTCCCAGTGGTAAGTGCGTTCTCTGTGCATGCACAAGGAATACTTTTTTAAAAACTTGGGAGGGGGGATTTAAGTATCCCCTGTATAGTTTTTTCAACATTTCAGATTTTTCTGCACACCTAGTGAGTGCCTCAAGTGTGTAGTAAAATCTGTTTACCCTCCATGTGCTCCCGATGCACGGATTTAGATATCTGCACAGAGGGGGCATCTTGGCTATTAGATATATAGATATTGCTACGTTGCTACATTCCGTTCTTCTGTCCAGCATGGAGTTAACTAGCAACAGAGTCTCAGTCTACTACTCTTAACAAGAATGTAATTAAGTATGTAATGTAATTTGGGATGGTAGATCTAAATATATTTCTCTAGTCTGGGGACAAGGAAAATGACTCTACACCCCCAATTGTCCCACTTTTGTCTTTTGTTTTTAACTGAAGATACTAAAACAAATGAGGCATGAATGTATATTTTTCTCTCTGTTAAATATTTCTTTAATTAGAAGTCTTATTTGGAATTTTGGCAGAGTTCATAAGGTCATTAAGGAAACCAAGAGTCAAGAGGGAATTGGGTGTGGGTGGGTATGGGAACAATGCAGGAATAGAAGCTTACTGCTCTGACGACTCAGAGAGCTCTTCCTGGCATTTTGTTTTGAGAAGGACCGAGCCAGGGCAAAAGAAAGAAGGAAAGTGAAAGGCAACGGTGAAAAGGAAAGATTTACCCAACTGAATGCAAGGAGGGATAAGGAGGCTTTCCTGAATGAACAATGCAAAGTACTAGAGGAAAACAATAGAATGAGAAGGACTAGAGATCTCTTCAAGAAAATTGGAGAAATCAAGGGAATGTTCCATGCAAAGCTGGCCATGATGAAGGACAAAAATGGTAGGGACCTCACAGAAGCAGAAGAGATTAGGAAGAGATGGCAAGAATACACAGAAGAACTATACAAGAGGGACCTCAATGTCCTTCAATGTCCTTGACAACCAAGACAGTGTAATCACTGACCTCGAGTGACATTTAGACCCAGATATGGAACAACTGAATGGTTTAGCATCAGAAAAGGAGTACGACAAAGATGTATATTGTCACCCTACTTATTTAATGTATATGCAGAGAAATGCTGGCCTGGAATTAAGATTGCTGGGAAAAAGATCAACAACCTCAGATATGCAGACAATACCACTCTAATGGCAGAAAGTGAAGAGGGCCAAAAGAGCCTCTTGCAAAAGTTGGCTTGAAACTCCACATCAAAAAAACTAAGATTATGGCATCCGGCCCCATCACTCCTTGGCGAATTGAAGTCATGGAAGTCATGGAAGCAGTGACAGACTTCATGTTGCTAGGATCCAAAATCACTGCAGAGGGTGACTATAGCCATGAAATTAAATGGCGCCTGCTCCTTGGGAGGAAAGTGATGACAGATCTATACAGCTCTTCCTGGCATTTTGTTAGAGACATCACCCTGCCAACAAAAGTCTGTATGGTCAAAGCAATGGAATTCCCAGTAGTAATGTATGGCAGCAAGAGATGGACCATAAGGAAGGCTGTTTATTAGCTTCTATGACCAAAGGTCTTAAGCTCAATTATCAAACATGGATATACAAAATACGAACTTTACAGTCAAAATTTACGGTCAAAATAATCAAATCTAAAAGATCTAAAATGTTAAAACAGAAGTCATTAATAAAACTATAATTCATTTAAATATTTAGTTAAATCACATTAACTGAGTTTATACCAAATTCTTTTGCAGTTGGGTCAAGCCAGATTTTTGTCGCTTTACAGATAAAACTATCATTAAAAATGTAAGTAACAAAATAAGTGCTTTCAGGATTAATATCTGCCAACAGATAGGGGACCACCCAGAGTTCAGTAGGTAATCGGTGTTTGGTAAGAACTGGAGTGATCCAAATCGATCTAGAAATTGACCACTGATAACAGAATAACAGAAGATGGCCAAGTGTTTCCACAGCTCCGGTCTCACAATTACATAAGTGATCTGAGTATGGGACTTCAGAAAGGCAACCTGTTAGCTCAGCAGTGGGAAAAGAGTTAAGCCTAGCAAGAGTGAAAACATGTCTATAACGTCTATAGGTGTTTTTAAGGATCTAGTGTATGAAGGAAGGGACTCCAGAGGAGGAATACCTAAGGCAAGAGTGGAACATACACGTCTTGCTCGAGCTAAAGTACTCACCCGATCAAAATTAATCACCTTTATTCTGGTCTGCTTTAGGGCTTCCTGGTAAGTTAAATTATTCCATGCTGTTGGAGGAAAGCCCAATATAACTCAAGTCTAGCATCTAGTTATCATTCCCAGCTGCTTTTGTGATTGTCCTCCTTTATCAAACATAGAAGGCCACCTTGGTTGTTTGGTGTTGAGTAAAGGTCTTTGAGTCTCAGTTTGAAAGCTGCGATTTCAGGCTCTAGACTCCAAGGAATATTGGGCAAATTCCACTCTAAGTGCAGTACCAGCCACACATCAGGGAACCCCAGCCATTCGACGCAAGAAATAAAGAAGTGTACGATTGAGAGATTCAGAAACTGCGTTAATCCGATTAGCAACCCTGGATAAAATCTGAGAAGTTACTTCAGCGTTAAAAGCTGTTATGGCCATCAGTACATACTGATCCCCGCCTTGAAAAGAAATATCTAAGAATAGTGTTTGAGTTTGTTCTAGCAATCTCTGATGCTGTGTTAATATGAGGCTTCCGAGACAGATTGTGACTAAACGTCTCTCCCAAGTATTTAAATTGGGTCACCTGTTCTAGTTTCTTGCCCATGACAAACCAGGATTTCTTTCTACAATAAGAATGGTTTGGAAAAAAACCCCATTATTTTTGATTTAATATAGTTAATTGTTAACCCCTCTTGAGTACAATATTCTATAAATGATTTTAGAATTTTCTGGAATCCTACTTCTGATCTCGAAAAAAGGACCTTATTGTCTGCATAAAGCAGAATGGGAATTTCCTTGCCAGCCAGTATTGGGGCATGATGTGCTCACATCTCTTTGTTAATTCTTGCATTTATGTGCTAATTTGCTGCCATCCATTGATCCTGGCAAAATGGTCCAATTTCAGGTCTGCATATTCATTTTAGTTCTTAGTGGCCCCTCCTGATTTCCTGTAAGTAGCCTTTCAGATTTTGTTCCAATTTCTCTGCACACAAAAACTTATACTTTGAATAAAACTTGGTTGGTCTTAAAGGGGCCACTGGACTCAAACTTTGTTCTTCTGCTTCAGACCAACATGACTGCCCCACCTGAACTGATCTCAAAGGTGCTACTGTGGAAAGTCTATGTGATTGCTCAGTGATTGGAGACTAAGCCACATGTGACTGGTGCTTTTGGAAAGCCAGAAAGAATGGTCCTGCCTTTGAGGACAACATCATAAGTGCATTCTTACAACACTACCCTTTGCTACAGAAAGAAGGATATCGGGAGACCAATTCTATTTGGGCAAAGAAAGCATTTCCAGAAGTCGATGATGATGCCACAATGCAGTAAAGAGCCAACCCACATATATGAAAATGCATTCAGTTCACTCCTGAAATAGGTCCACAAAAGCAATCCTACCTGAAACAGCCAGTGTGGGTTATGTTTCGTAAGTTCTCTCGGGGCCAAAAGCATCCCGCAGACACTTGCACCAGTTGGCATACAGATAATAAAGGAGCTAACAACAGATGTGAGGATCAAGTTTGAGTGCAGGGGCCTCTATAAGTCCAACAGAGTTTAATTTCTGGGTATAACGGAATGACTTAGCCTGTGTAATGATACAAGAAGCTGATATCTCTGGTAAGCCCCGAGGGTTCCATTGTCCTGAGTGTTGTAATAACTTCAAATTCAGCAATCTCCCATTCCATTTTCTTTCTGAAATTCCTTTGAAATAAAACAGCTACTTTTGAGTTCCACACTGAGTGCCCTGGGAGTTTGAAATGTTCTCCTACTGGTTTCTCAGTTTTGTGACTCTTTTTTTTTTTAAAGAAAATTTATTAACAGGATATAACAGCATGTTCCATATTCGACAACCAATTCTTGTCATATCCTTTTCTAAAAAAATTTATCCCCCCTCCCCTGGCTTCCAGCGATGTTCCACCCCCATTAACATTTCTATCAATATTCTCTTACATTCAATTCATTTTCAATATTCAATTCATAATTTTCAATATTTTCCTTTTCTATTTTTCCACTGTTAGGTAACTTTTCTATTATCAGTTTTGTGACTCTTGATGTCAGATTTGTGTCCATTTCTCCTATGGTCTAGGGTTTGACCTGTTTCTCCCAGGTAGAGAACTGAAGAGCATTGTTGGCACTTTGGCATATACAGTGTTAGAAGATGAGAAGGTAAATAAGCCTGAGATGGCGTAGTTGATGTTGCTAGATCCAGTGATTGTGGATTTTGGGTGTATGTGGCAGCAAAGTTGGCATTAGGGTGTGTTGCAAGCTCTGGTACCAGTGTCCATGTTTAAATTAAATGCTGTATTATTGTGGGTGAGGAGTTGTTTGAGACTGGGGGGCTGTCCGTGTGCTAGAAACGGTTTGCCCCCCAGTACTTCTGAAAGAGTACTGTCATTATCCAATAGAGGCTGTAAGTTGCTGATGATGCGTTGAATTGTTTTGAGTTGAGTGCTGTATGTGACCATTAGTGGTGTTCTATTATTGTCTCTTTCGGGCCTGACATGTGGTGGTCCAAACCTTATTCTGGGTTGCAGAGGGCAAGCTGTCTGACCAGTTGCTTATTCCAATCGCCTTTGAAATAAAAGCATTTTGATGGTAATCCAAATAGAAGCACGTGCTGCCAGAAAAGGAGTTTGGACCAGGTACTGCTGTGTGTCTTCTTGTGGGGGGCAATCTACAGAGCATGGTGATGTGTTGTTTAGTGTGGTCTGAAGATTGTTTTCGGGTGCAGCCTGGCCCCAGTGTCCACCTGTGTGATTGTCCTGGGGGCACTGTGCTTTGGAGCAGCTGGCACAAGAACCGTTCTTTGGACCAGGAAACAGTATATGGCTCCTTGAAGGGGAGAGTCCACTGAACATAGTGTGGTGGTCCAAACTTTATTTTGGGTGCAGAGGGCACTAGCTTATTCAAATCTTCCTTGAAATACAGGCCTCTGGGAGGCACTCCAAATAGAAGCCAGTGGCTTCCGGAACCAGTGTTTGGACCGGACATCACTGTATGTCATCTTTCAGGGGACAGTCTCCAGAGTGTGGGGTTGTTTCAGTTGGGATGGTCCAAAGATAGTTTTGGGGTTCAGCCAGACCCCAGTGTCTGCCTGTGTGACTTCCCTGGGGGCACCGCACTTTGGAGCAGCTGGCACAAGAACCGCACTTTGGACCAGGATACAGCATATATCTCCTCAAAGGGGAGAGTTTACTGAACATGGGGGTATATGAAGTTTGGGGTCCAAATCTTATTTTGGAGTTCAGAGCTTTCAAATTTGCCTCAGGATTTTTGGATGAATTCATGAATAAGACGCAGATAAGGAATGAATAAGGAACTGGGAATAAGGAATCAAATTCAGCCTCGTGGGCAATGCCAAGTAAGGTTCTTAATTGTTTGGGGAGCCCCTTCTTGCAGAATACCACAATGTTTTTCTTTAGGAGCTCTGTCAGGCTTTCTTCTGGTCTACTCCCAGCTGTAAGAAGCTGTGAAATCTCAGACATCCAGAGTTCTTAGCCTCCACTGGAAGGCTATGACTGTGGGCCAGGTCACAGAACCATCATTTATATGGTAAAGCCACCACAGTCCATTGGTCAGCATAGCTAAGTATGTGTTAAGATTGCAGCTTTAAGCATCTTTTGAAAAGCAAGTTGAGTTGGTGTTTTTTCCTGGAGCAACATAGTATTCAGATAGGAAAAAAATCATCTTCATACCAGTTCTATGGTTGTTGAGGCCAGCATCCCACTCTCTTTCTTTCTCACATTAGAGCCAACGGCTGTTAAGTTTTTATAATCTCTTTCCATTGCCCCCTCTGCCTCCTAATTCACAGAACCATGATTCCGAGTAGTGAGGATCATGCATTCTTTGGTCAAGGAACACTGGTCTTTTATGAATTGTGCAGCATTCTGTGCACAGAAAAAAGGGTAAATGGAAGGGAGACACCTGTACAAATTCATGAAATGTGCCTGAATAGAGTCACAGTAAGGAACTAAGATAAGTGTGTTTTACTTTGCATATTTCTCCACATATTGAAAGAAGAGAGAGCAGGTATAGAAACATTTCCATACACAAACTTTGTGTATGACTGTGTAATATTCAGGCCCATTTTGGGTTTTATTATAGTTCTAGGTTACCAGAATCTGAAGCAGTTTCAGCTAGGTTTGTTGGAGGAGACATGGAGAGTGCTGTCTCTAGGAATCATCAGAAAATCTATGGTAAAACCATAGAGCTCCTGGCAATTCCTAGAGCAGTCTGACATCACTTCTGTTTTTTCTTTCTTTCTCCAGAAGTACGTCATGCCATCATCCCGGGGTAGGGTTGCCAGGTCTGGGTTGGAAAATACCTGGATACTTTGGGGGTGAATCCAGGAGAGGGTAGGGTTTGGGGAGGGAAGGGAAGGGGCCTCAGGATGCCATAGAGCCCACCCTTCAAAGCAGCCATTTTCTCCAGGGGAGCTGATCTCTGTCAGCTGAAGATCAGATGCAAAAGCTGGAGATCTCCAGGCCCCACCTGGAGACTGGCAACCCTACCCTGTGTTTTTTTTATGATTATTTTTCTCCCACTGGCTGCAACCCTAGTTTCAGCCCAAGTTTTACTTATACCTCTGGGTAAGTAGAATAGGCAAACAGCAATGAAGGTCTCTGGAATGTCTTGTTTTTCTTTTCGGCAGGAGCAGGTATTCTAAATACAGTTATTTTTGATCATGTCTGATACAGCCCCTCATATGGCCCTCACATCTGTCTACACTGTTGACAATACAAGATACAGAGCAGTGTCAGTGATAATGATATTACTGGAACAGCATTGTTCTAGGATGATCTCATACAACAAGCTGCCTCTTTAGGACCATTCTGTCATTGGAAAGTTCACCATGCAATCATGCTAACACATAAGTCTGAAAAGTCTGTGGACTGGATATTTCCTTTTCATTGCAGCTGTTATACATGGGAGATTTTATCACTCCATGGCCTTGCTTGCTTATTGTATTGTTGCTCAGTTTGGAATCTGCGGTTAAATCTACTGGATTCTGCTATATGGAATCCAGGCAAGCACTCTGAAAAAAGCTGCCTAATATCTTAATGGAAGTGGGTGGGCAGAGCAACCTGTATGCCTGTTCTGGGTGTTTGGGCCCACGTTGGTATCTAACCTGCTGACATTTTGCTGGTGCTTTTAGGTTGACTGACTTGTAAGAAAGTGAAACTGCCATACTCTCAACACAGGTTCACATGACTTGCTGTGGCTCTTTCCTCCCTTTCAGTTTCACAGCTTTTGTTTTGCCCAACTTGATAAATAGTCTCATAATGATCCTTGTTAGGGCCTTGGTTCCCTGTGCGCCTTTTGTAAGCTGGTGCTGCTAATTACCCAGTTATCTCCGCCTGCTTTGCTACGTTGGAGAGAGGAATTCAAACACAGAGAGTCTCAAGGCTGTACAGTTGCACCGAGTTCTGTGCTTGAGATCAGTCTCCTCAGGCTGCAATCTGTGGAGGAGGAAAAGCGGGAAGAAAGAGGTTGAGTAAAGGCAACAGGGTTCCTGTCTCTTCCTTCAAGCCCTCCAGGGGTGTGTGTGGGGGAACCAGCTTGGGGAGGATGACTTTAATCCTGAAAAGTGACCCAAGGGGGAAGCAGTCTCTCTGCCATTCCTTTGCTTTTTTCATAATCCATCTAGATTGACTGTGACCGATTTCCCACAAGTGGTTGCGGAGCAGCAGCTTGTGGGAATTTGGTCTGTATTTCCAGTGTGGTTATTTCCCCCATAAAAGTACTATATATTGAGCTTTCATGGATGGAATGAATAGTACCCTGGGCTTCCACAAAGCTACATGCTTGTTTAGCTAAGAATAATCCCCCCCCACAACAGCTTTTGATTCTGACTAAGGCAACCACAGAATTACTCTGTAAAGCTGGGGTATTCTGTCTCTTGCCTCTGTTTAAACATCTAGAACTTATACAACTAGTAACAAACAACCTGTTAAGATCCAGCAGGGTGATGTGGCTAAGGGGATGAGGAACTGTTTTGAGTTAGTGGGTGGAGTAAAGCCTTCCTCCTCTTTTCTATTGAGCCATAGACAAAAATGGTGGATAAATAGGAGCAAACCTCAGCTAGGAATGAAGATATTAAGTATCTTCTTTGAAAAATGTGTCTCTTTTCATAACTTTAATATTACCAAAGTTGCTGGAGACATAGTGCCATCACTGATATGCAAAATGATGCATAGTCATTTTGCTACATGATGCAGGTTAATGCACATATTTGCAAGGCTATTCACTCTGGTGATAATGATCAATATTTCTTCTTCTAGAAAAAACAACAACTAAAAAATCCTACAAAGAACAACACCCCCAAATCAACCCACAAGCTCACCCTTATATTTCAATAAAATATGCAACCAACATTAAATCCACTTGTCATGTGCATATTGTGTGGGACTTCTGCTTCTGTTTGTATTCATCCACATACATTAAAACAAAATTTCTTCAGAAGCTAAAGTAGTCCCACTGCTCTCCCCCTGTGATGACCATGTGATCAAGCTTTCAAAACAAAAAGGAACACCAAAAATGTAGTGCTAGGAAGTTATATGTAATGAAACAATGATGTGTTCTTTTAAAAGAAACAATTATTTATTTAAAATAGTGAAGGCAATGCCCTGAGGGTGCAAAGGTTCTTTGACTTGTGTGGCTAGCCAACACACCACACAGTGAGGGAGCCTATCCAGGCAGTAGAGAAAAGTTTTATTCAAATAAGGGACATCTTACAGCTAAAAATTCAGCTCAGATGTCCAGTGAGTAACAGCAGGGATCTGGCTTATATGCTTTTCTTGCTCCTCCCAACTTTACTTCATTGTTGACATCATTTGCACATACTCATTTTAAGTTTCTTTGTCTCAACAGTCATTTATCAAGCATTTGACAAACAAGAGGTTACTTGGCTGTGTTTCAGCCTTACAATGCCTTACAATGCAGGTGTTCATCTTGTTAAAAATGATTCATGCTTCTCACTGGCTATTCTGCCAGACTTGCTCCACTTTTGAGTGAACTTTCAGGTTGAGTTCATTCTCAATACAAAATCTAGCTATTCCCATTACAAAAATAGTTTATCTACATCATTATATGCATATATGTGTATAAAAGCAATTTTACAGCATTTCTTTAAGCTTATTTTCACTAAAGGTATACAAAATATGAAGAATTGGAAACATTTCATTACAGTGCCATTCTAAAGAATTAAACCCTTTACATGTATTCTTTTAATATTTCAAACTAACCTATGGCATAAAGTTTTCATAGATCCCTTGAATCCATATATTATTCTCCATTTTAATCCATCAGATTTTGCTGATTTTTATAAAGTATTACATCTAAATTAAAGCTTCTGGTTTTGTAAAATATACTGTTTTTACTTTGGCCATTATGGTCCTTCTTATATAAGTTCTGCATTCTTAATTGGTCCCCAATTAATGACAGTTGTGCATGATTAATAGCTCCTACTTCATTAGCTTTTTGAACTATCTTTGGCCATATCCCAACCTCTGCTTGTTAGCAATATGCCAGTCTTAAGCACAGTTCCTTATTAGAGAATTAAGAATTTAACTAGTTTTCTCTTTTTTTATAAACATTCAGAAATATTTTATACCATAAGCTTTCATTCTCAGCCACAAACAAAATATAAAGTTTGTATTTTACTTTTTCTAAACACACGCCAAGTCAGAAGAGGGGATTGACAATTACCCTGTCATTCACCCCAATTAGGCTTTTTGACCAATTATTTTTTTCCCCCACTGGGCATCTCTTGCCAGCTCAGTTCATTAAGTGTATAACTATTTCTCTATGTAAGCAAACAAACAATCCTTTTTTGCCTTAAAATAATAAGCTGCTAAAAGGCAGATATATTTACATTGCTTATAGATTCCTATAGTTCAATATTTATATGTTAAAGCTTTTTAAACTGAAAAAGAGGTTTAGTTTGATTTTGTTCTTATTTAAAGTTAAACCATTATATTGAACATAGATCACTATGACAGCTCATCAGGTGGTGAATGGTGGTGAAAAGTACCATCCTAATTAAAAAGTTGACTGATGTTTCCTAGGTCAGAATCACTTGTCCATTAAGAAATTCCTCTTCTGCCAATGAAATTGGATATAAAACACCTATTTCTACAATTCTGCTTAGTGTTTAATGATTTGTTAGCTTATTTCTGGAGAATGCCTAAAATCCTTTTCCAGAGGCCCTCTGGAATCCCAGCAATAATCAATAGATGATCATTTGAACTTCTGGGCTTCCTCTACACTAAGGTTGCCGGGTCTGAGTTGGAAAATACCTGGAGACTTTGAGGGTGGATCCAGGAGAGGGTGGGTTTTGGGGAGGGGAGGGGCCTCAGCATGGTATAATGTCATAGAGTCCACCCTTCAAAGCAGCAGTTTTCTCCAGGGGAGCTGATCTCTGTCAGCTGGAGATCAGTTGTAAAAGCGGGAGATCCCCAGGCCCCACCTGGAGGCTGGCAACCCTAATTTAAAAACATATCCACATGGCTTCCCTCCTCCTGGTTTACAAATGAAGAATAGAGGAAAGTATTATTTATTGATCCTGTCAGTTTGTAAAGAGTTAAGCTCTGTACAAGCTCAAAACTGGAGGCCAGAAACCTTCCAGTGGGCTCGTGGAATGGGTGCCATTAGATAAATTCAGACATGATGAACAACCCCTATTGCAACTCAGAATAAGTTCTTTAACCATATACTTAGAATTGAGGGTGGTCACAATTTTGCAGATAGTCTAGAAAACATAAGGGTGCTGTTGCTTTATATACCTTATGACTACGTTCAAATGGCTTAATTAACTTGGGTTAAGTAAAACTTACATGGCTTACTGCTGGGCTTTCTTGCACATCTCCTCACTCCTCTCTGCTCCCTTCTGAGAGTTGGGGAATTGCATTTAAAACTAACTCTGATTATTCATGATAAACAGGTGCAAGTGTATGTATGGCTTAATTGGAATTAGTTGCCTCCCTCCCTTTAACTGGGAATCCAAGCCTATAATACTAGTTTGTGGAGGTACATCTGATTCTGGTTAATCTGTGCACTTGCGTTTGTACATCACAGGTAACTGGAGTTTATTTTTAACAACAATTCTCCTTGCAAGAGGGGAGGATGAAGAACAAGATGTTGCATGTGAACCAAGACATCTAAATGCAGCCTGCATGTACACTAAAAGCACCCAGACTCTAATCTGTGAGAACCAGGTTTGATTCCCCACTCCTCCACTTGCAGCTGCTGGATGACCTTGGGCAAACCATAGTTCTGTCAGAGATGTTCTTGAAAGGAGCAGTTTCTGTGAGAGCTCTCTCAGCCCCACCTACTTCACAGGGTGTCTGTTGTGGGGAGGGGAAGGGAAAGGATTTTGTGAGCCGCTTTGAGACTCCAAGTGAAGGGTGGGGTATAAATCCAATCTCCTCCTCCTCCTCCTCCTGGAGTATCAATGAGATCATCTCCCAGGACTTAATGGCTGTTCGATATTTTTTGAGAAGTGAGTACCTCCAAGGTTCCTCAGCTCTCAGGAGGTAGTCTTCAACCCACTGGTCAAAAAGCTCACTTGAGAGAAAGGATGAATACCACTGTTATAGGTTACTAGGATATGGTCAGTAGGAGACAATTAGTTCAGTTTATGGAGTTGCTGCTGATTGTGTCACTTTATAATGAAGTCATATTAGTAATGTGCCTTTTCCTTTCTTTGTCACTTTATTTAAAGGTGTCCTCAAAATCACCCAAAATTGTGCAGTCACACCGTAAACCCTCAAGGTAAGTATCAACATCAGATTACGTTATTTCATTGATAGACTTTCCTCTGAAATCCAAAATATTAAGGACTAGGAGTAAGGCCCTTTGTGGAAAGAAATACAACAAGTTCTAGAAGGAAGCTCCAGGTGAGTGTCCCGGTTGTGGCTGGTGGGGCGGATTTGGGAAGGGGAAAATAGAGGAAGGCAAGCCATGTTTATTTCCTTCTGCTTAGCTATAAGGCAGGGCTGTGTCAAGTCATTTTGCTGCCCCAAGTGGGTAGTATGGGAGGAAAGCCTCATGGTAACAGGTATGGTTCCCTCCACCCCTGACTTATGTTGATTTGGGGTTATGCAGTGGCAGCTAAGGTAGAAAAGCACCTCCTCTATGCCATGTTGTCATGATCTGCGCAGGACTAGGCCCTAGGAGAGACCTGTGTGGGAGTGGAAAGCAGACAGCCTACAATCCCCATAATGCTTAGCAACAGTTGTAGCCAATGGGTGTCCAGGGATTGTGTGAGGGAATTGGAACTTAAGCTTTCTGAACTATGAAACTGGGTTCTTGTCTCTTCTGCGGTCCTGCCTCACACAGAGTAAAACTGAGGGGACTGGTCTGAGAGAAAGATCCCTCACTTAGAACAGAGTGAGTACAGGAACAGGGAGGTATAAGAGGGCTGTGGGCCTTGAAGTAGTAACCAGTTAACTGAACTAGGTAGTTGCGTTAGAGTTGTTTATTTTGCCTTTAAACACTGTTATATATTTTAAAGCCCCTTGGCTTGTTTTCCTTGCCCCAATACTGTATTAATAAACCATTTGTTTAATTGTTCTCTGCCTGATCACCATGCCTATGTTTTCGGCTCAAAAATGGGCATTTTGGTTGGGCTTGGGAGGGCACTCTGGGCCTTCTCAAGGGACCAGAAGTCCAGAGTGGTGGGAGCTGAAGGTGGCAACCCGCTGGGGTCATGACACATGTCTTCTGGATTCCAAGGGTCTGGAAAGCGGGTCCATAGCAAATTACAGGGTTGCCAACTCTGTGCTGGGAAATATCTCTAGATTTGAGGGATAGAGCCTGGGGAGGGCAGGGTTTGGGGTGCAGAGGGACATCAGCAGGGTATAATGCCATAGAGTCCATTGCCCAAAGCAGCCATTTTCTCCAAGAGAACTGATCTTGGAGATCTTCAAGTGCTGCCTGGAGGCTGGCAATACTAAGGGGAGGGCCAGACCTGTAGATTTGAGGGGTAGAGCCCGGGGAGGGCAGGGATTGGGGTGTGGAGGGACTTCAGCAGGGTATAATGCCATAGAGTCCACTGCCCAAAGCAGCCATTGTAATAGCTGGGAAATTTTCTGTAGGGGAAATGATGTGCTGTGGCTGAGGAACACGGTGATTTCTGGGAGATCTCCAGGCCCCACAGGACGATTGGCAACTCCAGTGACTGTTTAAGGGAAAATTGGGATATGTATTTTACCTCAAGACACATTCAGTGACTTCCAACAGCAACAGCAAACTGTTTAGAATGTTAGAGGCAAAGGCCAATCAGGCCGCATATGCAAATGACCTCTGTGTTCCGACTGGCTATTGGGGAGGAGAGGAACAGCAAACTGTTTAGAATATTGGAGGTGAGACTCAGGCAATGCAGCCAGTGGATAGGGACAGCTTCTGAGGGACAGATCAGGGAGCCAACTGATTTGAGAGAGTGTGGAATGTTCAGGAGAGTGCCACTTCCAAAATAGAATTATTATATATAGAGATATTCAAATCCTTCTCTATTATTTCAATAAATATTTCAGCCATGATGAAAATTAAATTTACTTGTTTAGGACAATTTCCTGCAAAGGCAGATATGCCACAATTGGCTTGCTAAATACTTGTTGTTCATGTTGTTTCATGTGCTGGACTCTGATAGTATTATGGGTTGTTACCCATTTAATGAGAGCTGGCTTAATGTCATGTAGCCCTGTCATATATTTGGAATGTAAGGGAGTACTTTCTCCTCTGAGTTTCTCATCAATTCTTTTTACTTTGTGCTTGTTGTCATATGTCTGACCTTGTGGTGTCTCAGCCTGTTAGGCACTACCCTGGGAAAAACCGGCTTTTAAATTGTTTTTCTCTTCTGCCTGCTTGCTTTGCCTGCACGCTCAAATTATAATCATTGGCTTCATTTAGACCAAGGGGTTGTTTGAATTTACTATAAGTCAGGGCCTCCATTATCCACAACCATTCCTCACACAAGCTGTGTATGCTCCTTTAGTTATGATTTACCAATAAACAGAATCTTCTTATGAAGCCCTGAGTTGTGTGATCTGACTAAGGAGCCTGACACTTAACCGTTCATGGGCCATGTTGAGGGCCATGGAGCTGGAAGGGAGAACAGGATACTGGAGGTGAATGGCTGGTTACGTAGATGATGCTGTCAAGAGGGATTCGGCTTCCTGGACCATGGTATGTACCTCCAAGATGGACTGTTGGCGATGGATGGGGTGCATCTTACGAAGAATGGGAGGAATGTCTTTGCTGCAAGACTTGTGAACCTGATCAGGAGGGCTTTAAACTGAAGACATCGGGGGGTGGGAAGAAAAAGCCTGATGTTGTGTGGCATCCCCAAAACTAAGTTTAAGAAGGGAAGTGACCAGAGAATAAATGAACAAGAGAGAGGCGAGTTCAATAATTTTCAGGTAAAATCGAAGGGACCTACTGTAGGAAAGGATGTTTGTAATCTGAAATGTCTTTATACTAATGCACAAAGTATGGGAAATAAACAGGAGGAACTTGAACTTCAAATATTGAAAAGTAATTAGGATCTGATAAGTATCACTGAGACGTCATGGGATGAGTCTCATATATGGAGCACAGTGATTGAAGGATATACCTTGTTCAAACGGAACAGAATAAACAAAAAAGGCGGCGGGGTGGCACTGTATGTCAAGAATGAATACGCTTGCACTGAAATTCAGGATTTTGAGAGTTGCCCTGTTGAAAGTGTGTGGGTAAGGATAGAGTGGGGGGGGAGAAGGGGATATTGTTGTGGGGGTATACTACAGACCTCCGAACCAACTGGAGGAATGAGATGATGCATTTGTACAACAGCTTGCTAAGCTTTCACAGAGAAAGGATGTAGTGGTTATGGGAGATTTCAACTATCCAGATATTTGCTGGAAATCTAACTCTGCTGGAAATGGGGCATCCCGCAGATTTTTGAATAGTCTTGCAGACAACTTCATCTCTCAGAAGGTGGAGGTTGGAACCAGAGGATCTGCTATCCTAGATTTAATTCTGACTAACAGGGAAGAACTGGTTGATGAGGTGAATGTTGTAGGATCCTTGTGGAATAGTGACCATGTCAGCTTGGAATTTGACATAGTGAGGGATGTGAAACCAGGACATAGTAGGACTCGTATCCTGGACTTCAAGAAAGCTCATTTCAAAAAACTCAGAGAAATATTAGGTAGGATCCCATGGCAGGAAATGCTGAGGGAGAAATCGGCACAGGAAGGATGGGAGATGCTGAAAAATGAAGTGCTTAAGGCACAATCCCAAACTGTTCCAGTAAGAAAGAAAGGTGGGAGATGGGTAATGAAACTGAGGTGGCTGAAGAAGGAACTCTCTGAAGAGCTGAGACTAAAAAGGGAAATGTACAGGAAATGGAAGGAGAGCCAAATTATTGAGGGTGAGTACAAGAAGCAGGCTTAAATCTGTAGGGATGGTGTCAGAAAGGCTAAAGCACAGATGGAGCTGAGGCTTGCAAGGGATGCTAAAAATAACAAGAAAAAATTCTATGTCTATGTTCAGAGCAAAAAGAAGAACAGGGATGGGGTAAGTTCATTGCTAGGGGAAGACAGTCAGACAAAACGGAATTACTCAACTCTCACTTTGCATCAGTCTTTAACCATAAGGCGAGCTGTATACAAACTGAAGAATGCAGGGCATATGAAGGAAGGGGGAACTGCCAGTCCAGAGTAAGTAAGGAAATGGTTAGAGAGCATCTGGCTGCCTTAAATACTTTCAGATCTCCAGAGCCGGATGGCTTGCATCCCAGGGTACTAAAAGAAATTGCAGATGTCATTTCAGAGCCTCTGGCTCTAATCTTTGAGATGTCCTGGAGTACTGGTGTTGTGCTGGAAGACTGGAGAAGAGCGAATGTTGTGCCGATCTTCAAGAAGAGAAAAATGACGGACTCAGGAAATTACAGGCCTGTCAGTTTGACATCAATACCTAGGAAAATTCTAGAGCAGATTATTAAACGCTCTGTCTGTGAGCACCTTGAAGGGAATGAGTTAATTGGTTGTAGCCAGCATGTATTTATCAAGAATAAGTCACGCCAGACCAACCTTATCTCCTTTTTTGACAGAGTTACTAAAATGGTTGACTCTGGCAATGCTATGGATATAGTGTATCTAGATTTCAGTAAAGCTTTTGACAAAGTTTCTCATAATATCCTTGAGGATAAGCTGGTTAAGTGTGGACTGGATGGAGCAACCGTTGGATGGATTCATGGTTGGTTGAAAAATTGTACCCAACAAGCTCTGTTTTCCATAACAAAAGGGGAAAGGGAAATTCCTATGGGGGGGAGTGATAGACGTATGTGTGAACCATTTGCTCTTAGCGGCATAACTTTCCCAAGGATGACACCTCCCCCTCCTCATGGGGGGGATGCTTGGAGACTTTTTGGAGCCTGATTGTTGATAGATAATGGGATACTGCATTCCCATACTGGGGGGGATGTAATAGTTAGGTGTAATGTGTGTGTGTGACCTGGTATTGGGGAGGGGTCCTTTCGAATTGCCTTTATTAACTTGCCAAAATTGTTAGTTCTAACACAAATATGCTTTAACCTGGAACTTGCTTACTTTTCACAATAAACAAATCTTTGCTGAAGAGAGTGTTGTTGAAAGTAAGTCAACCAGGAGTCTGACAGAGTGTTAGAACTCCCTTTACTCTCCAACCATTGCCACCATCATGGCAGATGAATGCAGAGGTGCTGGGGTGAGTGTGGGTACTGGGTCCAAGACTGAGAACCCAGCTACTGACCCCGACCAAAAGCATGGAGAGAAAATCACAGGCACCAAACCTAAGAAGTAAGTGCTCTTCAAGGTGAGAGAGCAGTGACGGATGGGAAGTGCCCACGTGACTTCTAAGCACTCTGGGGCACAGAGGAGCACAGGGGCGCCCAAATCGGGAGAAGAGACGAGTATTGCACAGCGTGAATGAGATTGATGGAAGAGAGTGAGGAGGAGGCCTATGCCAACCAGAGCCATGCCAGTCTCCATGCCAAGGTGAGGAAATTAAAAGAGGGGCTCCAGTTTCTCATAAAAAGGTGGAACTGGAGGAGTCCGAAGAAGAGGAACCTGAAGAGTCAACCACGATGGCAGTGGCCTGTCTGGAAGGACTCCCAATGGCTCCCAGACCAGAGAGGGGAAGGCCCCAGGATGCTTTGGAAGCAACTTTTGATGGCAGCCCTGGGACACACTTTGGCTTCCAGTGAGCAATGAGTGGATTGTGTGGGGTCCTGACTATGGGATCATGCTGCTTACTGGTCGTGGGGCTCTACAACGTCAGGGCGCAGGAGCTACATGACATTGATGCTTTCATGCAAGAACTACGCCAGCAGTTTGAAGACCCCCTCGAGAAGGCCCATACCCGACTCTGGGGATTGAGACAAGGGAGCCAGTCAGTGCAAGAATATTTGGCTGAGTTCAGGACCTATGCAGCCAAGCTCTGGGGGTGGCTCAAAGAAGTCCTCACTGAATTCTACTGAGCTGGCCTTAACAGCACCATTCTAGAGAAGGTGCTGGCCCAAGGCAACTCCCTAATTTTGGGTGGCTAGATCCAAGTAGCTTGTGATGCAGAGAACTGACACAATCTAGTGAGGCTGTACCAGCAAAAGATGCCCTGGAAAGCGTTGGGGGGGAAGGCAAGCCAAGATAGGGGGCCCGCACCCGAGAGAGAGAGAGAGCACCAGATGTGACTGGAGTTGTGTCTGTGGTGTGGGAAATTTGGGCACTTCACGGTGAATTGCCCAGGCATGAAGAGCCTGGAAAGAGAGTGACGCAAAGGAATCAAGGAAAAGAGACCAAGTAAACATCCCAAGACACCCAAAGCATTGCAAGTCAAGGCCCAAGACACCTCGGAGGGGACCTCATCCAGTGGAAGTGAGTCACCTCAGCTGGTGGGAAAAGGCCAGGACCTGCTGTGAAGGGCACCAGCCAGCAAAAGAATCGGTGAGACCCTCCTCCAACTTTTTCTATTTAACTGTAACTATAATCAACCCTGAAGGGGAAATTCACATTAAGGTGTGGGTCTTAATAGAATCTGGGTGCACCCAGGACTTAAGTAGCCCAGCCATAGTAACTGGATTGGGGACCAAGGTACATAAACTGAGGGAACCCATAAGATTTACCCAGATGGATGGGACCCCAATGCAGGCCTGTCAGCATCGTACTGTTCATCTACCCATGGGGATATCTGCCCATTGGGAAATGAGGTCTTTCATAGTGAACCCACCTGCAAAGTTCCCCATGGTCCTTGGCAGCCCATGGCTCAAAGCAGCCCATGGCTCAAACCCCTATTTACAGTGGAGTACTGGGACTCTTACTTTTCTTGACTCTCAGTGCCAAGAGCACTTATGGCATCCTGAATGGGGGAGGGAGCCACAGCCAGTGGCCGAGGGAGTCTGTCTCGCATGAGATGAGTTGAACCTCATCTCACCAGAATGTAGAGATTTAGCTTGGGTGTTTGAGGAGCGGGAAGCAGATGAGTTACCCCCCCACCACAAAACTGACTTTGCTATTGAAGTACTGCCAGGCCACAAACTGCCTAAAGGGAAACTGTATTCAATGAGCCTGGTTGAGAAGGAGGAACTGCGGTGGTTCATTGACAAGAACCTGGCTCGAGGATTCATCCGACCAGCCATCTCTCCTTGCACTGCCCCAGTGTTGTTTAGGAAAAAGAAAGATGGGGGGCTGAGACTGTGCCCGGATTACCAAAGGCTGAATGCAGTATCCATTTCAAATGCTGACCTCTTCCCCCTCATTAAGGACCTGTTGGCTGAGGTCTCACAAGGTAAGATTTTTTCTAAACTGGACCTACACATCAGGGAGGGAGATGAGTATAAGACTGCTTTTAACACCTCGTTGGGACAGTTCGAGTACCTGGTCATGCTGTTTAGATTGGCCAGGGCACTGGGGGTGTTTATGAATCTAATCAATGAAGTGTTGCACAAGCACCTATACAAAGGGGTCTTAGTTTTTCTTGATGATATCTTGATATATTCAGAAGATAAGGAGTCACATATCAAATTGGTGCGAGACATACTGAAAGTTCTTTACAAGAACCACTTGTTTGTGAAATGACAAAGAAGAACTGGACTTTCTGGGATATCACATCTCCAGGAAGGGTTTCAACATGGATCCAAAAAAAAAAAGTCCAGCCCCCACGGACTAGGCAACAGTTACAATCATTCCTTGGGTTCACCAATTTCTATTGTTCTTTCATCCCAAATTTTGCCCGGGTGGCACTACCCCTTACAGACTGTTAAAAACCAAGGGGAAGGAGCTGGGGTGCAAAAAAGCAAGCAGCCAGCTGGATTGGTCCCACAAATGCCAGCAAGCTTTTGAGAGGTTAAAAACCTCAGAACCTGTGTTACAAGAACCCAATGAAACCAAGCAATTTGTGGTACAGGTGGATGCATCAGATGTGGCAATGAGGGAGGTAATCTTACAGAAAGGGGACAATGGGAAATTGTAACCTTTAGCTTATGTAACAAAAAAGTTCTCCAGTGCAGAGAGAAATTGGGCGCTGTGGGACAAAGAAGCTGCTGCCATTAAATTAGCTTTGACCACATGGAGGCACTGGCTGAAGGGGATTCAGATTCCGTTTGAAGTCATAAGACCTTGGAAGCCCTTAGATCCCCAAGGCGCCTAAACACCAAACAGCTGAGATGGGTGGATTTTTTCTCTAAGTTTAGTTTCCCACTCAAGCACCTCCCAGGGAAATCAAACTTCCTAGCTGACACTTTGTCTTGTTTCCCTCAACATGCAGGCCAGAGAGAGGATGTGATCAACATGATGTTTACACCCGCCCAGTTGGGGGGCGATGATGACACATAGCTGAGCAAAAGGGGTGCAGCAAGCAGAGGCAGCGTCCTGGATAGGAAAATTTAAGTCTCCTCTTACAGACAAGGATAAGGCAGAAATTGAGATAGAAGGGTCTTTAATATAAAAGGAGAATGGGTGCTGGTATCAGCAAAACAAACTGTTTGTTCCAGAAGCACTGAGAGGGGAAATACTGTTGATGGGGCATGATGGCTGGTCACTTTGGATATTTAAAAACTTTAAATTTGATACAGAGACAGTTCTGGTGGCCTCAAATGCATGGGGAAATCTCTAAATATGTGGCCTCATGCCAGACATGTTTAATGAATAAAAGGAGAGTGGGGAAAGCCCCAGGACTACTGCAACCTTTGGAAACCCCCGGATGGCCCTGATCGGATATAGCTATGGATTTTATAATGGATCTACCCCCGAGCCAGGGAAAGATAGCAATATGGGTGGTGGTGGACTTGTTTTTGAAACAAGCACATTTTATTCCATGCAAGCAACTGTCCACAGCCAAGCAGCTGGCACAGATGTTCATGCAGCATTCTACTTTCTCTCTGTCCTGTTAGAGTTTCTCCATTTTCACCCAACAGTGGGCTTATCACCTCTTTTATCTTGTACTCTCTCCTCACGTACCTGAAGAAGATTTTCTTGTTGTAGTGAGCCTCCCTGGTCAGCTTTAGCTCACTGTGAGTTTTGGCTTCTCTGACGGCTGACCTACAGTGCCCAGCAACCTGCAGATACTTGCCTCCATTTCTTGAACATTTCCTTTTTCCCCCTTAGCACATCACACAGTTCTCTGTTCATCCACATTGGTTTTTGGATTCTCTACCATGTTTTCTTCTTGCTGGAATAATGACAGCTTGAGCTTGCAAGAGCTCTTGTTTCAGGAGAGCCCACCCTTCACTTGCTCCTTTCCCTTCCAGCAGTCTTGCCCATGGAATGATTCTTATCATATCTCTGAGTTTATTAAAGTCTGTCTTACTGAAATCTAACTTATATGTGTGGTTACAAACTTCCTTGGTCTCCCACAGCAAAAGGAATTCTAGCAGGACATGGTCATTTCCTCCTAAGGTCCCCACCACCTTCACCCCATCTACCATCTCTTGCCTGTTGGTCAATATTAAGTTGAAAGTGGTCAAGCCCCTCATCATAGCTTCCTCCACCATTTGATGAAGGAAGGTGTCATCCAGACAAGTCAGGAAGTTGCATGACTGTGGACGCCTTTGTGCTGCTTAGCTGGAAACACAATGTGGAATCCGGGTGAACAACAAAGCCAAAGGTCGAATAGCCGGGAAATCAGTTCAGAGTTGCTGGGATCAGGAACTAGGAGCGGTTGCTACACAACAGGGAAGACCTGAGTATGCACAGTTGCTACCACATTGAGGCAGGTGCATGGAGTGTTTATGAGCAGGTTCTCCCTTCTTGGGAGTCAAGTCTGCCAAGATTTGCAGCTCCTCCTGTTGCTTTTGCAAGAGCTGCAGTCTGGCACTCCTTCTTCGCTCCTGCATACTCTCTAGGGCACTCAGGAGAACTGGGTGGGGAGTCTGGCCTCGGGGTGTCTTCAACTGGGGGTGCTGGGCCAGGCACGGGATCCATCTCTTCTTCTGTCTGCACCTCCTGTGCAGCTGCTGGGGACTCTTCCTCCTCAGGTGTTGTTTGAGGTTCTTCTTCTGAGCTGACTCCAGAGGAGGATGTTGCTCCTCATCTGAGGAGTAGTCAGCCTCAGCAAAGCCAGTACCCACGACAGCCTTGCAGAGTTCATCTCCCAGCCCACATCAGGGAAGCTGAAGTCACTCATAACTACTTGGTCATGTTGTCTGGATACCCTGTCAAGCTGTTCAAGGAGGGCAGCATCCACCTCTTCAACCTGGTCAGGAGGTCTGTAGCAGACTCCAGCCACAATAACGTTTGTCCTTCCTTCCCTTATCCTCACCCAGATATTTTCCACTGGGCTGTCACCCTCCTCCTGCAATATTTTCTGACAAACCAACCCTCTTTTCACATACAGTGACAATCTGTCTCCTCTTTGACCCTTTCGGTTTTTGTTGAACAACTTGTATCCATCCACTACTACATTCCAGTCATGTGAATCATCCCACTGTAATGCCCACTAAGTCATATTCCTCTGTCTGCATTAAAAGCTCAAGCTCTTCCTTCTTATTGCCCAAGCTTTGAGCATTGGTACACAGATACCTGAAGTCCCTCAGCTTTGGCTCCATGAGACCTGGCCCTCCATGAGACCCAACCCTCCCATTACACTGGAGAGCCATTGCCGCTCTAAGTAGACCTGTGGTAGAGGGAGAATCATAGAATCACAGAATTAGAAGGTACCATAGAGGCCATCTGGTCCAACTCCCTGCTCAATGCAGGATCAGCCTAGACCATCCCTGAGAAGGGTTTATCCAGCCTCTGCTTAAAGAATGCCAGTGAGGGGGAGCCATTTCATTTCCTCGGCTCAGAGCATTTTATATTTTTAGTTTTTATTTTTAATTTCTACTGTGATCCTTGTGCTTTTTCTTGATGTTTTGTTTTAAAAATTGCACTGCCAAATCCCACTATGTCCCGACCTTTCCATTTTAGGCAGACATCTTTTAAGGGCGGGAAGGGGATGTTTGGGTGGTGTCAGTTATCAAAGGCTGCTAAATAAACAAAATATCACAAGAGTTTTAAGTACGTTTGTATTTTAATTTTTAAAAATCTTTAATTGTGTTTGTCTCTATTTCTCTATATAATAATCCTATTTTGGAGTGGCCACATTCCATGCAGTCCCTCAGCCATTGGCCTGTCAGCGGCCACTCACGAGTACTCATGTGCCATTGGCTGGGTGCTGGGTCTGCTCCTCTTCCCTGCCCACTCCCCCTTCAGCCCTCTGTGCCCTGTCAGAATTACTGACAAACGGCTTTCTCTCTTGACGAAGACGCTTTCCCTGCTTGCTTCCAGTGTGGGACGAACTGTCCCCTCAGTGGCTGTTTGTAGGTGTAATGAAATGGCAGTTACCTGTGTTTGTAAGATGGCTGTGGTTCTTTGTTTAAAATGTTGACCCATAAGGTTTAATTGAGCTGTAGTTCCAGAGAGGGGCCTGCAGGGGTATTACTCACTGGGTTAAATGGGGCTTCCTTATCTGTTGGCCTCAGGGCCGGCTTGCTCACTAGGCGAACTAGGTGTTCGCCTAGAGCGCGCCAGCCCTTAGGGGTGCCAAAGCCCCTGCCAAAAGCCCTCCAACCTGCCCGCCCCTTCCCCTGGTTTGCCAGCACCCCCACAGCTGTGGGGTGCATCAGCAAGCTGGCGCTCAGACAGAAGGGACGGGGGTTTTAACCTCCGCCCCTTCACCTGGCTTGCCAGCACTCCGACGGAAGGGATGGAGGTTTAAGCCCCTGCCCCTTCTCTGGCTTGCCGGCGCTCAAACGGAAGGGATGGTGGTTTAAACCCCTGCCCCCTCCCTGGCTTGCCGGCACACTCTGGGGGGGGGGGCGAGAGGGAGGAGGAGGAGGAGGAGAGCCTTCCCTCGCCCTGGGGAGTCCCGGTGGTGGGGGGCACCAGAAGGTAGCCCCACCTAGGGCACAAAAAACCCTTGGGCCGGCCCTGGTTGGCCTACACTTCCCAGCATCCCCAAGGCCAAAAAGTGTGGGAAAACAGGGACTGTCCCAAGGCAGTCTTCATCCCAGGGAGTTAGCAGAAATTCATCCACTCCGCAGTCGGCTGGACTGGGGAATGAATGGAAGTTTCCCTGTGCTGTTGGGCAAGAGAGAGAGGCTGAAGTACAGCCAGCGGCCAGTCCAAGGAGAGATCCTATCCTGAGGTAGAGAGTATTGTGTGTAGGGAAAGAGGATTGTGTTTAACCCCTGTTGATTTATGCCACGTTGATTCATAGTGTGTCTGTGTGTGCTCCATAACTGTGTAAATACTTAAATAAATTCTTTAATTTGGGCTAATAATCTGTGTTGTGCTCTGACCACAGTCTCCCCTGCTCTGCACAATACCAAAGGGAGGGGGTAGCCCAGGGAAGCAAAGAAAGGCCAGACACTTGGGATGCCAACTTTCCAGGGATCCCCCAAAGATTGGGGAGTCCATCTCCAAATAGGGAGATTTGGCCAGAGGGGTCTCACTGTCCCTCTAAAAAGGCAGTGACGATTCAGTGAGTCATGGCAGCGAATTTAAGGAGTGAGACATGCGCATGGGACAAGGGTTGGAGGCAAACAGCTGAGTGGTAAATGAACCCGTTTCGCCACGGTAGACAACCAAGCTTGATTCAGACAATGGAAGGAAACCCTTTGCAGGCCTTTGTGAGGAACTCATTGGGGCCAGTTCTCAGTCTAGGGTTGCCAGCTCCAGGTAGGGAGATTCCTGGAGATTTTCTGGAAGAGTCTATGGAAGCCAGGGTTTGAAGAGGGGAGAGGCCTCAGCTGATACAGCCCACCTTCTAAAGCAGTTATTTTCTCCGGTGTGTGTGTGTGTTGTTTGGAGTTCAGTTGTGATACCTGATGATCTTCAGGCTCCACCTGGAGATTGGCTGCCCTAGGCATAGCAGTCAGTGCTTCAGAGCAGAGTCTGCTAGATCCAGGTTCTTGCTGTAGAAGCTGAGGCGGTGATTTTGGACCGGTCACAGACTTTCACCTTAACCTACCTCACAGGGTTGTTGTGCAAGTCAAAAGGGGGTGAGGAGAATGATGTAAGGTGCTTTGGACCCCGTTGCAAAGAAAGACTACTTTTCCTCCTGGGAAACCATTGTTGCCAATCTCCAGGTGAGGGCTGCAGATCACTCAGAATTACAACTGCTCTCCAGATGGCAGAGATAAGTTCCCCTGGAGAAAATGGTGGACTCTCTGACAGTCAGGGCTTCAGAGCACAGGAGAGGCTGCAGGTGTGTGTGTGTGTGTGTGGGAATGGAAAGCTGAAGAGAGAGGGGGAAATAAAGGTAGATTGATTGGCTGGGAAGGTTTGCCAACTCCAGGTGGGAAATTCCTGGAGATCTGAAGAATGGAACCAGGCCCATAGCCAAGATGTGCTAAATTGGGGGGCTTGTAAAAAGTCAGGGGGCACTGAAATAAAAATAAAAGTAAAACATTCATGTTGCCTGGCCCCTGCCTATGTGGTAGCTGAAGGGGAAGGGTGTGCCAGGTTCCAGTGCGACAAAGCAGTGCTCGCCCTTCTCCCCCCCCCGCCCCGAAGCAAGGAGCCAAGTCACGCGTACCCCGTAAGAGTCTGGCAGCACACCTTAAAGACTAACAAAATTTGCCTAGTCAACCTGAGCACCTGCTTGCAACCCCTAACCCAACAACCTGGCTGCATCTATTCCCCAGGGCGCACAGCTCCTCCTTTGCCAGCACTCCACTGAGGTGCTCCAGCCTTGTCCCAGTCACAAGTGAAGGGCGAGAGCGCTGGTTGGGGAAGGGGTCTCCCGCCTCCCTGGCTGGGCGGGCAGCCATCTGTTGGCAGCTGCTTCGGCTTGGGGGGGCGGTGAGGGGGGAGAAGTTGGTTTCCCGAGGCTTCCGCTGATCGGCTCTCTCGGTCCAGCTGCCTCCAGGACAGGTAATCTGGTCCCCCCCGCCTATCTGCGTATGCCACTTCCTGCCCGACAGCTTGCTCGAGGCACCCGGGGGGAAGTTGGAGGCAACCGGCTGGCTCGTGGCACTGCCTGGCCCCGAGGCAGGGGGTGGTCTCCTCACAGGAAAGTCTGAAAGCGAGCCAGCGCAGCTCCCTCCTGTCCTCCTGGTGGGCTAAGCACAGCAAGAAGATTACCAGCATGGTGGGACTAGAGGCGGGGTTTGCTGCTTTGCCTGCATGCATGAGAGACAAAGCAGCAGCATGGAAGTGCAGGGCGGGGCTTTCTTTGCCAAGGAGCAATTCAGAGAGCTGGGGGGAGAGAAGGATGGTGTGAGGCTTGTTTTGCTGTCCTGGCAGCAGAGGCAAGCATCAGAAATAAGTTGAGGGGCCTTGCCAGGTGTTAAGTCAGGCCCCCCCTGGTGAAAAGTTGGGGGGCTAGGCCCCATAATGCCCCACCATAGCTACAGGCCTGGATGGAACCTGGAGAGGGTGATATTTGAGGAGGGGTGGGACCTCAGAAAGGTACAATACCATAGACTCCGCTCTCCCAACCAGCCATTCCCTCCTGGAGAACCACTGTTGCCAATCTCAGGAGAGGGGTGGAAATCACTCAGAATTACAACTGATCTCGGGGCGGGGAGGGAGATACAAAGCTGAAATCAGAGGGGCAGATAATGGCAGGTTGATGCTTGGTTGGAAAGGAGATAGGGTTGCCAGCTCCAGGTTGGGAAATTCATGGAGATTTGAGGGTTGGAGCCTGGAGAGGGTGAGGTTTGAGGAGGGGTGGGACCTCAGACAAATACAATGCCATAGACTCCACCCTCCAAACCAGCCATTTCCTCCTGTGTAACAATTGTTGCCAATCCCCAGGTGAGGGCTGGAGATCGCTCAAAATTACAACTGCTCTTCAGGTAGCAGAGATCAGTTCCTCTGGAGAAAATGGTGGACTCTGTAATTATACCCTGCTGAGGTCGCCACAGCACATTGATACTGAGTGCCCAAGGCCTTGGCACTCTTCCAGAGCCTCTTTTTAGAGCTCATTGTATTTATTTCCACAACAGGCTTTATTTCTAGTCCTCTATAAAGTGTATATCTCTATTACATTTTACAGCATGGCCCAACAAAGTCCCATTTATGTCAGATCTGGCCCTCGTAACAAATGAGTTCAACACCCCTGCTCTAAATGGCCTGTGCCCAGGGAATCTGAAGTAATGCTTGCTGCTTTTTGAATGCCTCTTACTCATTAGTATCTTTGTTGGAGATCCTTGGCCTGCCCCCTAAAGAGAGGGGGTTATGTCCAGGGCCAGGCCTTCTTTGTCGTGGCATCACTTTTTCGGAATACTCTTCTAACATGATGTTCAGCTGGAGCTTTCACGGTTAGCATTTAGGAAGTAGGGAGAGACATTTTTGTTCCATAGGCTTTTGTCTGAATTAATTGTATTTTGGGTTTCAAGGGTGTTTTCCTGTGTTTTATCTACTACTGCTGTCATCTCTGGCAAGACTTACCTGACTAATGTTATTATTTGTATTGTATTATAATGTTTTATTTAGTTGCTACATATTTTGAGTTGTTTTTTTGTTTTGAAAAAGTGGGATATAAGTAATTGTAATAGATACATTTATTAAATAAAAATTGCATGGTCACTCATGTTGCTTTAATTTAAATCAGTAACTGCAGTTGAAAAGTACAGAAGCCTCCTTGTAGTACTCCACAAACAGAATTTACACTTGACAGTAGAAGCAAAGTGAAATAGTGTTCAGTTACACAGATGCTTTGTATCCTTCAATGATGGTTCAATTGCTTCTCTTTGGTTTAGGAGCTTGAGCCTGTATCAGGCCATGGAGGACACTTGTGAACTAGACCTGGTGTATGTCACAGAGCGAATAATTGCTGTCAACTTTGCAAGTTCTTCAGAAGAGCAGACCTTCCATAGCAACCTGAAGGAAGTAGCACAAATGCTTAAATCCAAGCACGGGGACAGTTATCTGGTGAGACCCTTTCTGGATGATGATTCACAGCATATCCAGCCCAGCAAATTTTTGAAAACTATGCTTTAGGGGGGGAAGAAATCACCCAATGAACAGTTGTAGTCTATGTGAGATTCTGTGATCAGTTCCTGTTTGCACTTTACTTCCTGATTTTTCTGGGTTGTTGTTACAAAAAATAAATAGTGTGTATTTTTTTTTAAATTAATTAATTAATTATTTCAATTTGTATCCCGCCTTGCCAGGTGAACTGGCTCAAGGCGGCGTACAGACATTAAAATGCAATAAAACAGTAAAAACAATAAAATACACAGAAACAACCTACAAAAAAGGACAGTACCGATGATGGCGGCATTCAGTATACGATCCCATGGTGGAAAAAACAGCGAAGGGGATGGCCATGAGATGTTCCGGTGGCTCATTCAACAGTGGCGGCTCCTAATTGAAAGCCTGGTGGAAGAGCTCCATTTTACAGGCCCTGCCGTCATCCGGGAGCTCATTCCACCAGTGTGGAGCCACCCCTGAAAAGGCCCTGGGTCTAGTAATGTCCAACCTGGCATCTCTCAGGCCAGGGAGAGTCAGGTGATTCTGTGTCCCTGACCTCAGTGCTCTCTGGGGCACGTATGGGTAAAGGTGGTCCCTCAAGTAGACAGGCCCCTGACCATTTTTGTATTTTGACTAAGACCGTTTGGTCTGGACCTTTCCTTACCATTGTCCCACCCCCTCTCTTTCAAGAGCAGATTATCCCTGATTTCTCTTAACTGTATGTGTGTGCCACGGCACTTGTGTACCCAGCCAGTTTTGGCTGCTACTCTTAAGAACATAATAGAGCTTGCTGGATCAGACTAGTGGACCATCTAGTCCAGAATACTGTTTCACACAGTGAGCAACAAGTTGCCCTGGAGGGCTCAACAAACAGGCCTTCCCCTGATGCTGCGTCTCAGCACTGGTATTCAGAAGCCTGTTGACTCTGTATATGGTTTAGTCATCATGGCTAGTAGTTGTTAATGTTCTCCATGAATCTGTCTTACCCCTTTCAAAGTTCTCTTTTAGCAGAAGCTCAATTGGGCAATTTCAGGATTGTGGTAATCCATTACTTTATAAGTGCATTTCAAGTCCCCCACACTCTTCCTGGCAAACTACGTTAACTGTTTTTGTCTGTCTAAGGGGACATGGAAGTGAATTTATTTGTTTATTAAAAACCTATATCTTCAATTCCAGGAAAAGGAAGCACATATAGAAATAAAACGTGGTGCAGCCATGACATTCTCCCATACTGCTCCCTACCATGTGTGTTGCCCATGTAAACTAACTCTTTCCCTCTTTCCTTCTACTAGCTTTTTAACCTATCAGAAAGGAGGCATGACATCAGCAAGCTCCACTCCAAGGTAAGCATGGCTTATTCAGAGACAGACGACACTGCTGCTGAAGAGGCTGAGCAAGAAAGAAGAGGTTGGGGAAGAAAATTCTTTGCTTTCATTGAAAATGGTTGGAGAGAAAACAGAGGGAGACGCTGCATTTTTATAAAAAGCAAAGAGAAAATAAAAAAGCATTACCACATGGCAAAATTTCATCATATTGGTTCCGTGTTGGACAGCCCCGTAGCTAAGGAGTTTTGGGGGAGGGGGCGTGGGGGGGGACACCAGCCAATTTAACCAAAGTTAATTAAATTAACTTTTACTTAATTGGTGGGGCTCCTAAGGCAGCCCTGCATACACACCCAGGCTCCAGGGTAATGCCCAGTAGCCGCAGCTTCTCTCCCCACCCCCTGTAAGGGCAGATCAAGAGAACCGGTGCTGAAATGGGCGACCACGATGCATGCTACAGAGAAATCCACGGGGCGAGGATTCCACTCCCTCGTCTCCCCGCTCGGCTCCCCAGCACCAGCCGTCAGCCTCATCCTTCCGCAGTTCCTCCCAGAACCTTCCTGACAGCCACACCCACTTCTAGGTGTTCTTCCCCCAGGGCGGGCAGCCTCGCAGGCTGGCTGGCTGGCTGACTCTCCATCCTTCCCTCCCTCGCTTGGTGGGTCATCACCTCCTCGGACTGGCTGCGGGGGTCTCCAGGGCATGGGTGGGCTGGCAAGCAGCAGAGCGTCCTTAAGCTGAGGAGCCGCTTTGGGGAGCTGCAGAAGAGCCCCGCTCAGCGGAGCAGCAAAAACACACCGGGGAAAGTGGGTGCCGGCACCAGGAATGAGGGAGGCAGGCACCCAGGAGCAGCAGCAGGCGGCACGGAGTCACCAGCTACTGGGCTGAGGGCAGAAACGGGGGAGAGCTGAGGATTGAGGAGGGGCCCGTAAAAACCGTGGGGGTGGGCGGGCCCCAGGGCCCCTGGGTAGCTACGGGCCTGGTGTTGGAGCCCCTGTCAGTGCAGTGAGGGGAAGTTGGAAGGCAGGCCCACTCTCCATCTCCTGACCCTGCATCCCTTCAGTGTCAGCACTTGGACCCAAACTACGTGATATATGGATAGGGGACTGGCTTGGAGAACTGCACTCAGAGAGTGGCATTTCATCTGAATGGAGGGAAGTATTCAGTGGGGTGCCACAGGGCTCGGATCTGGGCCTGGTACTTTTCAATCTCTCCTTATATATATTTGAGTTTTGGGGTCTCTCCTGGATATGCTTCCACAGCCTTTCGTCCACTCAGCTGCCACTCTCACAGTCTCCCAATCCCGTGGCTGCATTGGCTCGCTGGTTTGGCTTGGCCCTGCCCACTGGCTCTTTTTACCCTCAGTCTGGAGGGAGCCAGCGAAGGGGATGGACGCTCCACTGAGAGAGTGGCAACCCCTCCACGGGGGAGAAGGAGGCAGACCTAGTAAGCGGCAGCAAGCAGGGGAAGCACTCACCTTCATTGCCCCTCATGGCCCCTCTCCCTTGGCCACAAGGCCTGCACTGCAGAGAAGGCTGCCCAGCACCTTTCAAAGGCTCCCTCACCTTCCTTCGGCAGTGGCAGCAGCGCCAGGGAGGGTCTGGCCTAGAGGAAACGAGCTGCAGTTCCTGGAAAGCCAGAGTCTCTCCTGAGGAAGACACTTTTCCTGACTCCTATGTGGGACTAACTGAGACTGTCTCCTCAGTGGCTGTTGGCAGGCAATCAAATAACCAAGCTTGCTTCTGTGAGTAAAAAAAACAAAGGACTTTCAGCATAACCCTCTTCCCCGCTTGACCACTTTCCTCTCAGAATAAACTTAACATACTTCTCACTCCTTTTTGGCTCCACCATGGCTGGCTGGCTAATGAGGTGGGCCGGTGACCATCAAACCACTCTCTTCAACCCAGTGTGCTGCAGTCACAAAAAAGGCTAATGCAATCTTGGGGTGTATCAACAGAGGTGTAACATCCAAATCACAAGATGTCATAGTCCTGCTTACACTGCATTGGTCAGGCCACAACTAGAGTATTGTGTGCCGTTCTGGAGGCCTCACTTCAAAGCGGGTGCAGAGGAGAGTGATGACGACGATTGGGAGCCTGGAGACCAAGACCTATGAGGAAAGGCTGAGGGACTTGGGAATGTTCCGTCTGGAGAAGAGGAGGTTGAGGGGGGACATGATTGTTCTCTTGCAGTATCTGAAGGGCTGTCACTTAGAGGAGGGCAGGGAACTGTTCCTGTTGGCAGAAGAGGACAGGACTCACAATAATGGGTTTAAATTAAGGGCGGGAAGGTAGTGGCTGGATATTAGGGAAAACTTTTTTTTTTAAGAGTTGTGCAACAGTGGAATCAGCTGCCTAGGGAGGTGCTGAGCTCCCCCTTATTGGCAGTCTTTTAGCAGTGGCTGGACAAACACCTGTCAGGGATGCTCTGGACTGATCCTGCATTGAGCAGGGGGTTGGATTAGATGGCCTGTATGGCTCCTTCCAACTCTCTGATTCTGTGTTTTAACCGGTGGAGTAGGGGTTTCCCCTACTCTCCATGCTTTCCCCACAGCCATATGAGGAACCCCTACTTGGCTTGATAAAAACTGTACGGTGTAGTTTAGCTGTTGTTCACAATGAGTGTTCTGTAGAGATGGTTAGGGTAGAGGAAACAGTGCCTCACCTTAAGCATATCACAAGGTTTAGGAGATTCTTTAAGTAAGTGGCACTCAGTGGCTGGGGAGCCACACAAGGCTTTTCTTTGACAGGCCACCCGTGATGCTTCTGAGCACTGTTCCCCAATGTGGTAGTTGTCCTGTGTTCTGAGGAAGCGGACAAGGCCATTGTCCAGTACAGCTTGTGATTGGCAAGCAGTTCCCAAATTGAAATGCTGGAGGAATTGGAGGATGGGTAAGCTATGAGGCTCCATGAGCTTCAGGTCTTGTGCTGGGGATGGATGTAGAGAACCCATCATCTCCAACCAGCCCCCTTCTCTGCAGCCTCTGCATTCTTATCCCAGTGCCTGGGTGGCTGCCTGGAGGATGGCGAACCAGCTACAGGGAAGAGAAAGACCCTTGCCCCAGCAGCCCCCCAGGAAAAGAGCAAGATGACCACAGCGAGGTGATGATTTTCTTCCACTCTCTCCAATGTCAGCTTGCTCTCCTCCAGGCACTTTGGCAACTTCCCTTTCTCTTCTGAGCTGCCGCATCTCATGCTGAGGAGAGAATGAGGTCCTTTCCGCACTAGACTTTAAATCCTGGCTCAACCCTGTCCCCGAACTTACATTCTGCACTACACTCGAGTTCACCCCTGTAATTATCTCGGGGTATTTTTTGTTTCCACACTACATTGAGGTCACCCCGGTTTCACCCCATACTTGTTCTGGGATAAACGAATGCTGTTATAACCAGGGATAAATGCAAGGTATCGTGTCACGAGTTGGACTCTGATAAAAACCAGGGATGAGATCCAAGTGCCGAAAGGGTCTGAGACAGCAAAGTGGGAAGCCTTTCCCTTCACTCCAGAGATACAAGAACGGCTTAAGATATCAATACAGGTGGTAAGAGATAGCCCTGCAAGCCCAGAAGTAGTAACTTGCTGGAGTGGTGCACAGGGCTTAGGTGCACGATTTGGTGCACAGAGTCATGTGGCTCTTTTGGTTGACAGTAAGTGAATGTGACTCTTCAAGCTGCAGAGTGAGTACCACTGCTCTAAGCTACTGAGTAAACGAGGCTGTCTGCTGTATTTTGAAAACCATCATTGTGATTGGGAACATATATTCATAACTCACAATGATGTGGACATTGGAGCAGAAATTGTGAAAATGAGTGTTCATGTTCTTAATGATCCTGGGAAGTTAATTTGTTGGAATGTGGGGTCCTCGAACCCAGTACGTTGAAGCCCCAAAGCTTTAAGCCCAGGTGGTCACTTCTGTTACATTGCTGAATGGAAAAGTCAACAGCTATTATCCGAGACAAGGTCCAAAATTAAACTGCCATATATGTGGGTTTTAAGTTGCCACGGTATTGCTTTGCCAAATAAAATAGATAAACATGGAGACCCACAAAGGTTAAGCTATGGTCACTGGTGCTGATAGTGCAGTGGACATTTTTTAAACAAGTAGGCTGAGCATCTCCAGAAAGGGACAGATAATCTGTTAGATTTTGGGATGAAGAAGATGTCCTGTTGGCTTATATTTATTCCTTTTGGTCAGGCTCCAAAAAGGGCATGTAGTCCATGGAGCCGTGGTCAGATCCAAGGGAATATGAATCCAATATCTCTGAGTCTAAGATATCAACTCAGCCACCAGATCCTTTTCCTTTCTGTTCTCTGTGTTGTTTGGCTCTAGACTTGGCGTCGAGAAGAAGTTGCTTGATCTGCCTTTGTTCTTTTTGGATCCCCCTCTGATGCACTGCTCCTTAAACCCTTTCTGCAATTGGTGTGTGTGCATCTGCACACCCGTGCACTAATCCCTTTGTGCTGCTGCTGTCTTTGGCAACCAAAGAAGCTGTTCATCGACCCAGAGAAAGGCACACAGCTGAAATATTTATCATGTTTCTTTGCTCTAAATTCTAGCAGAGCAGCTAATGTTTAAACTTACTGCCATATTTATCAAGAGATTGTGGCAGCAGGTCGATAACGCCGGCTTGGCAAGCAGGAGGAGGGGAAAAAAGACTTCAGGGAGCAGAGGAGGAAAGTTGTTGGTTTCTTGTAATCGAAGACAGTAACCTTAGCAGAACAAAGTGCCTCTGTAACCATTCAAAACAGAATTGAATGGTGGAACCAAAAGATTTATTATGAAAAAATTGTATAGCCCACTTTTGCTTATGGCCCAAGGTGGCATACAACACATATAACATCATACAATAATAACACACAAACCCCCAACCTAATAAAATCCAGTAAAGCCAAGAACTGCAAGTAGGGTTTTAAAATTTAGCACTTATATGACACTTTTTTGATATTCCAAATTCTTTATGTACATTACAAGGGAGCAAAGCCCATTGTGGAGGAAGATAACGGGCCCTAGAAAGGAAGGGAGGGAGGGAGGGAGGAAGGAAGAGGGGGAGAGTGAAAGAAAGAAGAAGAGAGGAAGAAAGGAAAAGGGGAAAGGAAGGGAAGAGGGCGGAACGGGCTTCTCTGGGCCTACTGGGCCCATAGAAGGCCCAAAGGATGGTGTGGGGGGCGGAAGGGGCTTCTCTGGCCTACTGGGCCCATAGAAGGCCCAGAGGATGGTGTGGGGGGGCGGAAGGGGCTTCTCTGGCCTCCTGGGCCCATAGAAGGCCCAGGGGATGGTGTGTGGGGGCGGAAGGGGCTTCTCTGGCCTACTGGGCCCATAGAAGGCCCAGGGGATGGTGTGCGGGGGTGCGGAAGGGGTTTCTCTGGCCTACTGGGCCCATAGAAGGCCCAGGGGATGGTGTGGGGGCGAAGGGGCTTCTCTGGCCAACTGGGCCCATAGAAGGCCCAGGGGATGGTGTGGGGGGGACGGAAGGGGCTTCTCTGGCCTACTGGGCCCATAGAAGGCCCAGAGGATGGTGTGGGGGGTGGAAGGGGCTTCTCTCACCTGCCTCGGCCTTGAAGGCCTGTCCGTATGCTCTCTCTTCAGACGGTCCTCTCCTGTCAGAGGACCGGAGCAGACTGAGCCAAAAATACTGGCCGGGGCTGACGTGGGCAGGACTCCACCAAGCAGCCAGTCAGCCCCAGCCAGCATCTTCTGACTGCCAGTTCTTGTGCCGAATCAATTATGGTGACCATAGAATGTTGTGGAACCAAAATTCAAATATATATAAGGACAGATTTCATCAGTCATTACAACAGCTTGGATAGCTCTGTTAAAGTAGATAAATTCTTGCCCCCATCTAGAGGATACTGAAAATGGTGTGTGCACACATTTTCAAACAGGAACTTTTAATGACTTGAAGGTCATCTTCCTGAGCCCATGACTTCTCTATCTTCACCAACTATTGGGTGCCTCCAACCCCACTGGAAAGCTGTTTTAGTGAACAGATATCTGCTAAGCTAGCTAAATATTGAAAGGCCTGTAACCTATAACAACTGTGGGCATATTTAATTGTTATTGTCCCCAGAGGAGGCTGCCAAATGTTCAAGGAAAACATTTAAAAGCTGCTAATGATATGCAGCGCCTTGATCACATGCTGGGTCTTTTTGCCAGCGATTCTTCCAGCAGGAATATGCAATGCTGGTGTACAAGTGCAGGATGAAATTGAGGGAAAAGGTGGTAAGGATCATTTTAAACAATACATTTTCTGCTTGGAACAATACTGCAGGGAAGTACTTGTCAGTGGCCTCTAAGTGGAGGTCTTATGCTTAAATTGGACTTTATGTGATAGAATATGAAAAGACATTTAGAGTGCATTTTATTCTGTTGTTTTGTCATGTACGCTAAGTTTCTGTGATCCCTCCCCCTCATTCTGTGTCAATGCATGTGTATGGCTGTTTTGTTCTGGCTTTGTCAGAGGGCCATGAACTTTAAGAGACAAGCATGATGTTGTTTCCTACCTTATTACTTTGGGATGTTTTTTTCATGCTGATGCACTACATCATTGCTCTGGCTGGGAGAATGTCCATCAGATTAGTAGCAGAGACCTCACAGAGAGAGTTTTCTTGCACTGAAATGTGTTGAACAACTTTTTTCTTGGTTTCTAGTCTTCTGCCTTGATGACAGTATAGCATCACCTGCCCTCACTTGGAGATGTGGGTCTTAGGTTACTGAGCAGGGAGTTGCAATGACTTGCAAAGAGGGTCAAACTTTTTGGTACCTGAGGCAGAAAATCAAAGGTAGCACAAACATAAAAATAGCCAACAATTTGGTATCTCGCAGTGGTACACCCAAATCTGATGCCAGGGTTACCCTTCCATATGATAGGGTCAGCCCTCCTGCCTTGTGTGCTTTTTACACCTTTGTAAAACATCTTCTTCCATGCACACATATGCACCATCTTCTGAAAAACTCTCCTTTTCTTCTTCCTCTTGCTTGGCAACCCCACCTCTTCTTGTGCTGCAGGTGCTGGATTTTGGATGGCCTGACCTGCACACACCTGCTCTGGAGAAGATATGCAGTGTCTGTAAAGCCATGGATACGTGGCTCAATGCCGATCCTCATAATGTTGTGGTCCTCCACAATAAGGTGAGAAGAGGGAGGAGGGGGTCCCATGGGATTTTGAAACATCATGCCAACTCCTTGTTAAGGGTTTACTCAGTTGTCCCATGCCAAGAGGGACAGCTTTCTCTTCTACAAGGTCCCGTCTCTAGTGACATTAACTCTTTCTTTGTTTTTGCCTGCTCCAGGGGAACAGAGGCCGAACAGGAGTTGTTATCGCTGCATACATGCATTACAGCAATATTTCAGCCAGGTGAGGGGACCTCTCTGTTTTTGTCTGATAATGAGTAGTGGCTGTAGCTCACTGGTAGAGCATCTGCTTTGTAGGCAGAAGGTCCCAGGCTCAATTTGTGGCAGCTCTAATTACAGGGATTAGGTAGTAGGTGATGTGAAAGACCTCTGCCTGAAACCCTGGAGAGTTGCTGACAGACCATGTAGGCAATATTGACCTTGATAGACCAATGGTCTGACTCAGTTTGTTGTGATGGTGGCAGTAATGGGGACTGAGATTGGTAATGGAACCTCATGGATGGTCTGAAGACTTAGCATGCTTATTTTGGTCCCAACGGTATGGAAAACGCATGGCTTTGGAGTGCAACATTCTGAAGCAGATGCCTAGCTCTCCTGTTATATTACAAGCATCCATACTCTCCAGCATGCAGCATCCAAAATGACAGTGCTGCTATTCATTTCTATGATGCTATCTGAGCTCAGATGAGTTGGATCATTTCTGTCTATCATTTCCTCTGTGTGTACAACAGAGTGGTTACCCATAGCCCTTTGGCAACTAAGAAAGGCCTCTCTGCCTGGTCCATAGGGGGTGACAGGCCCCAAGGAAATGTGTCTCGAGGGATGAAGGAAGGCGACCAAAGTGAAACTAGACAGACAGACAAGAACAACAAGGAGTGATGGGAACATACAATGTCAACTCATGCCCCAAGGATGCTAGCAATGAAGTGAAGAGACACTGAAGACATTTTAGAACTTGCATTGTTCCATTGACCCAGTTTCTCACATTTACTTCTATGACGCGATGCCCAGACATTTTGGCATTTGATTGAAAAAATAGGAGCCTGGGTGGGGGTGGGGTGGTAAAAGCTTGGAAAAGTCCAGAATGAATATTCTAGTGAAGCTTCTCGTTATAAATCGTTACAAAATAAAAGGAATCCTCTTCTTTCTTGGCAGTTGACACATCTAATACTTCTGTTTATTGCACAGTGCGGACCAAGCTCTTGACAGGTTTGCCATGAAAAGGTTCTATGAAGACAAAGTTATTCCAGTGGGACAGCCATCCCAGAAGAGGTCAGTCCAGCCGGGCATCTTTACCCCATCTTTTGATGCTCTCACCCTACATGTGTGTGAAGTGTTTGATGTATCCATGTAGTTGATACACATTTAAGGAAATAATACCTTTGTATACTGGAGGAAGAATGTTCCTTAGTTTGCTTGGCTTTCAGTGACTGGTCACAGAGATGAATTTTAGTGATGAAGTGGTGGCCCAACCAGAATGTGGGCCAGAAATATGAATTCTAGCTGGAACAGAAGCATTTCCACGGGGTTGTAGAAATGTGTATGTACACACTGAATCTGTATTAGCATCTGTTGCTTATGGGAGCGGGTATCTTAAAGAAGTAGTTATTGTCTATCACTCCTTTGTTTTCCATCCAGCATTTTGGCCTAACTGAGCATATTTCAGGCTATCCAAAGTAGAGCTAAAAATATACAGAAAACAAGGTTACTTTTTTTCGCCCAACATCAGATTTACAGCTGGCCTTATCAAAATAGGAAGTTGGCAGTAGTTGGAGAAGAGGAGATACAGAGAAGGCAGACAAATGTACCAAACAGGTTGCTATGAGATATTAGCTTGGGTACGCAGGGAGATTTGCCAGGTTGCACAAAGATGACCTTTCAGCTATCATTTTTTAGACGCAGGTTAAAAGATACGGCCTGGGATGCATTCCCTGCCTGTTTCTCTAGGTGGTGCTGGAGGCCTCCCATTATAACCGCCGTGGTGTGTCAGTGTGTTTTGATAGAGGCACATGCTTTTGGAATGTTTTTCTGGTGTCCCACAGGAGCAGATAGCAAGACTCGCAGAGAGTCCTCTCCCGCCCCCAAATGTGTATCTGTTTTTCCATGTATATTTATTTCCATACATATCCCCGTGAATCAAGAGCTGCTAGGCAAATCAGAACTGTCTGAAAGAAAGGACAAATCTGTCCTTCAGCCTTATTGTCTTTGGCAGGCCAGTCCGTGGGGCATTGGAAAAGCGACAGAGCCCCAGTGTCCTGAGTGCGGTTGGATTATTCATTTACTGGCTGGTTGCTCAAGCAGATCTTGGCATGAAATGATGAGAAACAGCCCACTTTGAGCAACAGATCCCTGAGGAGGCACCTTCTCCCCCCCCCCCGTCTCTGGCTGTCATCCCTGTGTGCCATTAAAAAAAATGAACTCTGGTTCAGAACAATGTGTATATGTTTGGAGTGGGCAGAAAAGAGCACGTAACACCCATGTTTCAATAAGTTCATAGGATGCCAATATGTTTCCAGGCCCAATTCAAGATGCTGTTCTCTGGTGGTCCTGGGCGTCGGGCACTCCTCACTCCTGGGAATAGGCTCCTCCTCCAGAACAGGGCCGGAGTCCTCAGACTGATCCAGGAAGGGGGGGGGCTGTCCCCCGAGACTATCCCAGTCCCACCAGCCCTGCTGCTTGAGCAGGACGTGTTTCACAGGCACTCTGTAGAGTGCAGCAATCCAGGGATGAGAAGAAGAGAGGGAGAAGGGACAGACCCTCCCTCTGTGTTATTTCCGAGCCGTGGTCAGCAGCAGACCACAAGGGCAGCCAACAGCGCTGTGAGATCCCCGGTAGCTGCAGCTGTGTACACAGACTCCTGCCAGACCCAGCCTGCGGGTGGAGGTCCTCTCCCCAACCAACGCACATCAGGGGAAGCGGCTGAGTCTGCAAGGAGACTGGGGTAATGCTGCAGACCTGACAATCTCCCCAGTCTCGGAGGACCTGGCATGTGGAGGAACAGATAAGCCGGGAGCCTCTAGCCATCACCAGGATCATGGCAAGCCCCTTATGGAGGCAAAAAACCTAGACCGGAGGCGAAGGAGGGCAGGGTGGTAGACTGGGGAAAACCCCCAAGCAAACCCCCAAGCTATCCAGGGAGGAAGAAGAGAAAATTGATTCCTGGGGCATTCAACCTCCCCAACCTGGGACAGGTCAGAACAGATTAAAAAGCCCTCCCCCACACACCTGTACTCTTCTTCCTCTTCAAGGGGAAAGTTCCCATGAAACAGACAGGGAGCTAAAAGGCCCAGGGAAGGCCATAGAAGGGCGGAGAAAAATGGCCGTGGCCATCTTGGTTCCCCAGACCCTCATGGCAGACTTACTTTTGTTTTCACTCCCAGGCAAGTGAATAGAAAATGACTGCCATGTCAGACCTGCCAGTTCCTGTGCCCAGACCTTGATAGCCCAAGCTAGCTTGATCTGTTGAGATCTCAGAAGCTAAGCAGGGTCAGCCCGCATTAGTACTTGGATGGGAGACCACCAAGGAAGTCCAGGGTTGCTATGCTGAGGAAGGCAACGGCATTGGCCCTGGCCTGGCTGGCCCAGGCCAGCTCGGTTTGATTGGATCTTGGAAGCTAAGCAGGGTTAGCCCTGGTTGGCTCTCCACCTCTGACTGTCTCTTGCCTTGAAAACCATACAGGGCTGCTGCTTGAGAGCACTTCCACCACCTCCACTGTTTCCCAGAGAAGGGCTGTGAGATTTTGGGGTGAGAGTACACTTAGCGAGTCAGATATACTCAGATCAGAAGCCCCATAGTTCTCTCAAGACTCTATGGAGAACCAGGAAACAGAGGCAGCAAGGAGAGCCCAGGAGAGTCTGAGCTCATCAAATCTTGGAAGCTAAGCATGGTTGGCCCTGGTCAGTATTTGAATGGGAGTCTACCAAACAATACCAGAGGCATGACACAGAGGCAGGCAAGAAAAAGCATCTCTGAACCTCTCCTGCTTTGAAAACCCCAAGGGGTCACTGTAAGTGGGCTGCAACTTGATGGCTGCACTTTTTTTAGAACAGAAGTATATGGCTAAAAAGGTCTCATCTGACAAGTGGGCGAGATCTGAGCACTTATAGATTCCCCCAAACCAAAATAAGGAAAATAGGGAGAAGTCTTCCTTAAAGGAACACAGTGCCCTCTACAGTGTCCAGGAAGGACTCAGACTCCCCAGTTCCATCCTCAGATAGGGAAGTATGGGAATGGTCAGAGGAAGGAAAGGCAGTAGCATCAGCAGTACAGTCTAGGTTATTCCTTCAAGAGCTGTACGTGAGATTACTTTCCAAGTACTTAGAACCTTAGAATTTCCTCCAGGCCTAAGGAAAGAGTTGATCTTGATCCAGAACTTCCGGTGGAATCTGGCCAAATGATGTACAAACTGGCAGTACCACAAGCAGGGATGCCAGCCCTGACCTAGATGGCCCAGGCTTGACCAAGCCTGTCAGATAAACCAGTAGCTAAGCAGGGTCAGTCTCAGTTAGTACTTGGATGGGAAACAACCAAGGAAGTCCAGGGTTGCTATGCTGAGGCAGGTAATGGCAAGCCTCCTCTGTTCCTTTAATGCCCACAGCCTGTTATAGTAGGATGAAGGCAGAGTAGGAACACCTTCCAAGCTAAAAGCGAATCATCAGGTGTTTTCCCCCAAGCTTTATTCCCTGATACCAGAGGCTACCAAGAGACCTAAGGTGCCAATGGTGGACAAACCCGGGACTAGCTTGACCTTCAACCCAATCCTTCCTGTGGATGCAGATAGGCTGCCCAAGGCCCCAGTGAGGGGGATTTGAGCAAGCCTTATGCAAAGAATTCAGAGTTTCAGCCTGCTCCATCAGGATGTCAAAAGGAAGCTCGATGTTTATCAGGGTGGCACATTCTTGAGCATCAGGATTACTCTCAGCTGATAGTGGAGTTCCAAAAGAACTTAAAGACGAACTTAAGAAGATTGTCCTAGCAACAGTGATTGTGGTGGATACTTCACTGGACATCCTGCAGAAGTCAGCTAGGACCATGGCATGCAGTGTAGCAGCCAGAAGGAACACGTGGCTTAGAAGTGGGATGGGGACTCTCTGGCACAGGCTAAAGTGACGGCCATTCCCTTCAAGGGCATAAACCTTTTTGGAGATGGACTAGACAGATATGGACAAGTTCTACTTAAAAAAAAAACATGTTCAGTCCTGTCATGACTCCAGAAGGATATCATGCCCAGAGCCAAAGAACAATAGGGATGTGAGGAAAACCCTGGACCTGAAGTAGCTAGATAACTGCATCAGGACCAGAAAATTCAAGATGGAAACTCTGAACTCCATTCTGGCAGCTATTCAAGCGAGGGTTTCCTGCAATCCATCTATCTATATGAGGACTATTTACACGACCCAATCTGAGGGGCTCACTGCAGGTCCTTACGCTTTGCATTTGATGGGAAACATTTTCAGTACCAGTGCTGCTTTTTGGCCTGAAGTCACTCCCAAGGTGGTTCACCAAGATCATAGTGGCCATTGTAGCACATCTGAAACTTCAGAGAGTGTTGCTGTCACCATCTCTAGATGATTTCCTGGTCAAGGCACCTTCTTACCAGCAGAGTGGGGAAGCATCAGAGATGGTGGTGAAAATTTTGAGGGCCAACATGGTCAACATGGAGAAGAACAATCTAAATGCTTCTCAATCATTGGTACACCTGGAGGTGCAGATAGGTACAATGAAGGACAGGGTTTCTCTATCTCTTTGGAGAGACAACACAAAATATGACTTCTGACGATAGACAGGCTGAAAAAAAAGCAAGATAAAGGGGATGATACTGGCCAAGCTTCTGAGCATGATGGAATCATGCCATGAAGTACTTCAGTAGTCAAGGTTCCATGCCCGACCTCTACAGATGTTTTCCCTTACCTTACCAGAATGTGGTGGCCAGTTAGGGCTACAAGCTGGTACAGTTGCCAACACAACTTCAGCATCAGCTGCAGTGGTGGCTGGAACCCTCTTGTTTCCAACGGGGATACTCGATCTGAAAACTAAAGAGGGTGGTCATGACCACAGATGTGAGTCTGCTGGGGTGGGGAACAATGACACAAGGGGTCTGGTGTCAGGAAGAGACCTCACTGAGTATAAAATTTTTAGAACTCAGGGCTACCAGGCTGGGGCACTTGGAGATAGTAATAGGTCATCACGTTCTAGTCTAGACAGATAGTATTGGAGGCAGTCCATGTGACGGGCCAGGACACTGCATTGACAGACTGACTGAGTAGAAGGAGATTAGATGAGTCTGAATGGATGCTCTGCAAGTTGGTTTTTCAACAGGACTGCAATAGGTAAGGGATGATGGGAATGCACCTCTTTACCATGGACCAGAATTATCTAGTTCTGTGATTCATACCCAGAGTTCAAAATCAGTGGGCAACAGGAACAGACATTCTCAACTGCGACTGGCCACAGGAATTGCTGTACATGTTTGAACGAACTTCATTGATTCACAAGGTGATTCAGAAGCTGTTGAAACAGAAGGTGGTACTTGTGTTCATAGCACTCTTTTGGCCACAAAGAACTTGGTTCCAGGATCTGAAGAGATTGTTGACCATGAAACCATGGTGCCTACCACTGGGAAAGGACTTATTGACACTAGGATCAGCACAACATCCTTGCCCAGCCCTCCTAAACCTAACAGCCTGTAGCTCGATCAGAAACAGCTAGAAGGGTTGGGTTACCCTGACAGGGTGAGAGATGCCATGTTAGTTTTCTACGAAGGGTTCCATGAATAGGGTGTATAACACAACCTGGTCGGCTCTTTCCTCTTGGTGTTCAGTACGTGATTGGGAACTATTAAAAGTGTCAGTTAGAGGCATGTTAGCGTTATCTAAGACTCAGAATAAAGCCCATTGTGTAAATAAATACAACAAACTCTAAAAAGAGGCTCTGAAGAGTGCCAAGGCCTTGGACACTCAGTGTCAATTCGCTGTGGTAACCTCAGCAAGGTATAATGAGACAGAGTCCACCATTTTCTCCAGAGGAACTGATCTCTGCTACCTGAAGAGCAGTTGTAGTTTTGAGTGATCTCCAGCCCTCACCTGGAGATTGGCAACAATTGTTACACAGGAGGAAATGGCTGGTTAGGAGGGTGGAGTCTATGGCACTGTACCTGTCTGAGGTCCCACCCCTCCTCAGACCTCACCCTCTTCAGGCTCCACCCCTCAAATCTCCAGGAATTTCCCAGCCTGGAGCTGGCAACCCTATCTCCTTCCCAGGCAAGCATCAACCTGCCATTATCTGCCCCTCTGATTTCAGCTTTCCATCTCCTCCCTCCTCCCTCCTGGAGATCAATTGTAATTCTGAGTGATCTCCACCCCTCACCTGGAGATTGGCAACAGTGGTTCCCCAGGAGGAAATGGCTGATTGGGAGGGTGGAGTCTATGGCAGTGTACCTGTCTGAGGTCCCACCCCTCCTCAAACCTCACCCTCTCCAGGTTCCATCCCTCAAATCTCCAGGAAGTTCCCACCTGGAGTTGGCAACCCTATCTCCTTCTCAGCCAAGCATCAACCTACCTTTATTTCCCCCTCACTCTTCAGCTTTCCATCTTCCCCCCCACTCCAGCCTCTACAGTGCTCTGAAACCCTGACTTCCACGTCACATTGGCTGTCATGGGGGGGCCATCTCAGCAGGTTATAAGGACACAGAGTCCACCATGTTCTCCAGGGGAACTGATCTCTGCCATCTGGAGAGCAGTTGTAATTCTGAGTGATCTGCAGCCCTCACCTGGAGATTGGCAACAATGGTTTCCCAGGAGGAAAAGTAGTCTTTCTCTGCAATGGGGACCAAAGCAGCTTACATCATTCTCCTTGCCCCCTTTTGACTTGCGCAACAACCCTGTGAGGTAGGTTAGGCTGAAAGTCTGTGACTGATCCAAAATCACCCACTCATCTTCTACAGCAAGAACCTGGATCTAGCAGACCCTGCTCTGAAACACTGACTGTGACACCTAGGGTAGTCAACCTCCAGGTGGAGCCTGAAGATTATCAGGTATCACAACTGAACTCCAGACAACACACACACACCCCGGAGAAAATAACTGCTTTGGAAGGTGGGCTTTATGGCATTCTGTTCAGCTGAGGCCTCTCCCCTTCCCAAACCCTGGTTTCCATCGACTGTACCAGAAAATCTCCAGGAATCTCCCTACCTGAAGCTGGCAACCCTAATCAGGACTGGCCCCAATGAGTTCCTCACAAAGGCCTGCAAAGGGTTTCCTTCCATTGTCTGAACCAAGCTTGGTTGCCTACTGTGGCAAAATGGGCTCCAGTTTACAACTCAGCTATTTGCCTCCCACCCTTATCCCATGGGCGTATCTCACTACTTAAGTTCACTGCCACTACTCACTGAATCGTCACTGCCTTTTTAGAGGGACAGCGAGACCCCTCTGGCCGAATCTCCCTGTTTGGAGATGGAATCCCCAATCTTTGGGGGATCCCTGGAAAGCTGGCAACTCAAGTGTCTGGCCGTTCCTTGCTTCCCTTTGGTATTGTGCAGAGCACAACACAGATTATGTGGTCAGAGCACAACACAGATTATTAGCCCAAATACAAGAATTTAACTATTTACACAGTTATGGAGCACATACACACTAATTAAATAAGGCACAACTGTAGGAGTAAGTAAACACCGTGAACCAATGGGGCATAAATCAACAGGAGTTAAACACAATTCTCTTTCCCTACACACAGTACTCTCTACCTCTGGAGGTTGTGGGCTCAGGATAGGATCTCTCCTTGGACCAGTCTCTGGCTCTGCTTCAGCCTCTCTCTCCTGCCCAAGAGAACAGGGAAACTTCCATTCATTCCCCAGTCCAGCCGACTGTGGAGTGGCTGAATTTCTGCTGCCTCCCAGGGTTCCCCCACGTTCATGGCTTGTGGCCTAGCTGGAGTCTATATTGATGCATCCCCACCCCTTGGGACGGTCCCTCTTTTCCCACACTTTTTGGCCTTGGGGCAGCTGGGAACTGTAGGCCAGCAGATGAGGAAGCCCCATTCAACCCAGTGAGTGACACCCCTGCAGGCCCCTCTCTGGAGCTACAGCTCAATTAAGCCTTATGGGGAAACATTTTAAACACACAGACGGCAGCCATCTTATACACACATGTAACTGCCATTTTGTTACACCTACCAACAGCTACTGAGGGGGAAATTAGTTTCACACTGGAGGTAAGTGTCTTCATCAAGAGAGAAAGGTATTTGCCAGAAATTCTGACAGGGCACAGTGGCTGAAGGAGTGGGCGGGGAAAAGGAAAAAACCCAGCACCCAGACGTGGATATTACGTCAACTAGGCGGGTGTCAGAACTGAGGGCCCTGTCAGTTGACAGGGAACTTTGTGTGTTTTCACAACGATAGGGTGACATTGCGCCCAGATCCAGCCTTCGTTCCTGAGGTTACTCCAGGTCTTTCACAGGTTGAGATCATTGTCTTACTTTCTTTTTGTCCCAATCATAGGCATGACAAGGAAAGGGAATGGCATTGCCTAGATGTCCATATGGTATTCAGTTTTTACGTTGACAGGCCAAACATTGGCATGATTCCGATACCCTATTTGTTTCCTTTAAGGTATTTTCCTTATGTCAACTTTTACCTTAAGTAGATGGTTTAGGGGTTGCATCATTGTTGCATGCAAGGCTCAGGGGCTGTATCCACCCAAAGATGTTACAGCATATTCTCTGTGAGGGATGCTATGTCAGCAGCTTACAGATCATTCCCATCCTTGGAGACTGTAAGTATGGTGGACACCTCAAAGTCTGTGCACTTGTTAGAGAAACTGACCTTGGCTGAGGCAGCTTTCCCTGGCAGAGTGCTGCAGCACACCCTATAAACTGGGAAGCTGGATTCCCACCCTGGGGCACGTTGCTTTTTTATGTCCCAAGAGTGAGGCCTGCCCCATTCTCAGGACCGCCAGAGAATGGAAGATTTGTCTTCCTACTCACACAGTTTTGGCAGTGGCTTCCAGAGTTTTTTTGGGATGTAGGAGAAGAAGAAGAGAAGAGATTGGATTTATACCCTGCCCTTCACTACCCAAAGGAGTCTCAGAGTGGCTTACAAACTCCTTTCCCTTCCCTTCCCCACAATAGACGCTCTGACAGAAACTGCTGTTTTTCAAGAACAGCTGTGCCAGAACTACGGTTTGTCCAAGGTCATCCAGCAGGTGCAAGTGGAGGAGTGGGGAATCAAACCGTGTTCTCCCAGATTAGAGTCTGCACGCTTAACCACTACACCAAACTGGCTCTCAATGGATGAACGTTTATGAAGTTTCTCTGAGATGCTAAAAAAAAAAAAAAGGGAGTTAATTGGGTGAGATAATTAGGACAAAGGGTTTGAACTTTGGTCTACAACTGCTGGAGGGGCATGAAGTTACAAGGCTGGTTGCCCCAAAAATTGAGTTTCACTATGGTGGGGAAAAGTGTTTTTCTTTTCCTTTGTGTGATGTTGGGAGAGGCACAGCTTGGAGATGCCTGGAATGGTCTCAGGGGACAGGCCCCTCCCCTTCCTGGATCAATCTGAGGAAATTGACCCTGTTCCGGAGGAGGAGCCTATTCCCAAGAGGGAGGACTGCCCCACTCCCAGACCACTGAGAAGGAAGCTTCATGGTGTGTGAAGACAAATCTTCCATTTTAAATGGTCTCGGCCCAGAATTCCTGCAGTGATCGTCTTTTCCTATGTAGACCTTTCTGTCTGCTAATCAGCTAGTGAGGCCCTGTTGACAATTCCATCAGGGTGGGAGGCAGGGCATTCTCAGCATCAGCTCCAACACAGCAGAATTGCCTTCAAATGCTTGCCTACCCTCTTCCCTAGTCTTATTCAGAAGATTTTAATCTCCCAGGTGTTAAATGGTTTCATTGCTGGAAGTTTAGGGATTTTAACATGATTGCTATTGGTATGACTTTAGCAAAATGGTATGTGGGTTTTTTTTTTCATTATTTGCAGTTTTATATCTTCCCAGTGTTTCAAATATTTTAGCCCATGTAACATTTTTGTACAAGCAAAAATAAAATAAACACATGCCGTTTTGAAATGTTGCTTGACGTATGAGAGACCAGTGCTGGAGCTACCTTTGAAAAGAAGGCTAGATGAAAGTTTTTGGTAACTTCTTTCCTTTGCATGCATGTGGTGGTATTTTCTTGCCCAGATTTGACAGAACATTATATGCCTGATTTTCCAAAGTGTTAATAATAATCTATAACATATTATATGTTTTGTACATTTGTGTTTTGAGTTCTCCACATGGCACCACAACCTCTCAGCATGCACATTTCAAAGAATACTCAGTGATCATTTTATATTTTTATGTTCATTTTCAGTGATAGCATGGAATAATCATAATAAGAATGTTATACAGACAACATGACTCTTGGGGGGAGGGTCTATGATCCATAAATGGATAGTTAATACGCATCATTACATAACAAAAATAAACTACCAGCTATAATAAGTGAGTGAAATCATCCCCAGATGGTATGAAGGTATAAGAAACAACTGTAGTATTGGTTGCTATCTCATATTAATTCTTGGGCCTTTCTCCCAAGCCTGTTAAGCATGGTAGACTTTGCCTTTCTTTACAATAAGGTGGGTTGGTAGTTTGCCATGCAAATAGGTTTGTGGTGAAGGGGACAGGTAATATAATGAACATAAGAACATAACGTCTGCTGGTATCACAAAAAGTCCTGCTAATTTCCACTGAAGGCCAGGGAACACATGTACTGATTCCATGCAATAGCAAATCTCTCAGCCAACTTCTGGAATATTTTAAGGGAAGGGGATTATGGGGTATTTTTGGAAAACGAGTCTGTATCAGATGTCTTAGCTGAGATTATAAAGAGAAAATTATCTAAATTATATGCCTCATGTTGGTGGATGGGAAAAGGTAGATAAAGCTGTTTGAAAGGCTTGCCTTTCTTCTTTTTACTAAACATCAGTCTTCTGCCTGATTTGGTTTCTCTACCAGATACGTCCATTACTTCAGCGGTCTGCTATCTGGCACTATCAAAATGAACAACAAGCCACTTTTCCTGCACCACGTCATCATGCATGGAATTCCCAACTTTGAGTCTAAAGGAGGTAACTGCCAAGTGTCTTGACCTACTGCAGAACAAAGATAACTTCCCAGAAACTGAATGGCACCAGTCAATTTGGTGTTCAGGAATGTCAGAACTTCTCTATAGGGCCATGTTTCAGTCAGAGCTGTAGTTGCCACTGGAACATGTGAAAGAGACACATGTTTGAGAGGTCTGTGGTTTTTCATTACTCCCTTGCTGAGGGGGCAACTAGTAGATCTTTTAGTACTTTGGGCAAGTCAAGGCTGAAGTCAGTTCTATCTGTCTAGTACTGCTCATATGGCTGTCACCATAAGCAGAAATTAAGCTGAAGTCAGTTCACAGATTGAAACTTCTGCTCAGATTGCTTTGTGGGACACCACAGCTATTTCTGCAAATGCAGATTGAACTGTAAGGAGCAGCACAATTGCTACATAGTATTGTTTTCACAATTACCATTATTTTCAGTCTTCTCTATATCTGTCTGTTCTGGGACTTGAGGTCTGATTTTGGGTGTAAGGTGGTAGAATGGAGCACAACACTTCAGATGCGGTGACAGTGTCATGGAATGCTTGTCTGTGTTTGAAAAAAAGTGAGAAAAAGAGAGGGAGTCAAAGTTTCCTGTTTGCTGTGCTAGCTCTGCCCAGTTGCACAGAGTCTTCACGTGGACAATTAAAAGCTAGGATCCACCGCCTGGTGACCAAGGTGTGGTACATTCCATTCCGCTATCTCAGAGTTGTGCCATTTCATTCTCTGGTATATGTAAACCAGCCCTCAGTGCTGAGGTAGCAAGTGCTTGGTTATAAATATGGATATTGATATTTATTTTAATTTTTTTATTTATGTTGTTTGTAGTCTGCCTTACTGAGGCTTGGCAGATTATGTAAGTCAGCGCGATCAATAGGACAAGTCATCTAATAAACAGTGTTATAGGACTAGGATTGCAGAAATCTGAAACAAGGTATAAGTATTAAACAATGCAAGAAATGCTGTTATATAAGTAGATATATGGATGTGTGCGCCTGATCGCTACCACAAGAAGGATGCTGGCCTAGGTAACCTGTTCATACTCAGTAAATCAGGTGTCCTGCTTATTATTGTTGCATCATATATTTAACTGATCTTTGATTTATTGAAGACCCACATTCTAACCAATTAACATTATTGAAGTAATCTCTGAGGCAAGAAGAAAAAGCAGCTATAGAAGTGGCCTAACTTGTCCCACTTTTTTGTTTTAAAGAGTGATATTCCTTTAAAATATCATGAACAACAATATGTTGATAGGATAGGACTCACAATAATGGATTTAAATTAAGGGCAGGAAGGTACCAGCTGGATATTAGGAAAAACTTGTTTACCGTTAACAGTTGTGCAACAGTGGAATCGGCTGCCTAGGGAGGTGGTGGGCTCCCCCTCACCAGAAGTCTTGAAGCAGCGTCTGGAAAACACTTGTCTGGGATGCTCTCGGCTGATCCTGCATTGAGCAGGGGATTGGACTAGATGGCCTGTATGGCCCCTTCCAACTCTGTGGTTCTATGATTTTATGTTATGGGTTTTATAGTGAAGTCCTATGCAGAGCTACTCCTGTCAATGGCCCATTCTGCATTTAGCATTTGCTCAGTTGTTTTACCAAACCCACACTGGAACAGAAATTCCCATCTACATTGCATGCCACTTTCACTTTGATTGAGTGTTGCATTTTATGACAGTGTCTAGACTACATGCTGCTTTCACTTTGTTTGATCTCTGGTTTTATGGTGGCTGTCTGCATAGATTTATGGCCGTTTTATGGCCATTTAGGGGTCACTCTGCAGTCAGTACAGTGTTGGCCTGGGGTAGTTGAATGTGGTTTTGAACTGCATCTTTTTTCTGTTCCAGTGTGGGTTTGGTAAAACAACTGAGCAAATGCTTAAATGCAGATTGGCCCTAAGTCTGTTGAATTAAAGGAGCTCATACTGGGACATAGGGACTCACCGGTTAAATAAATACCCTCTGGAGAACCAGTGGACTATGGCTATTATATGACATGGGAGTCACAGCAGACATCCAGTAAGATTGAGGTTGCATAAGCAGCTGTAGTGAAGCAGGCTGCATGATGGCCATGTTATACCTGGCTGGGCAGAGTGGTTAGTATTACTGTGTCCTGTGTGACCACTGCTGGAAGAGGTTTTTCAGAGGAAGCAGATATTCTGCATGGAGCACTTTTTCTAGGCTTCCCAAGCCAGAAAAAAACTAAAGTTCTGCTACAGCAATTACAGTCATCACTACATTATAGCAATTCGGTCACTGCAGTCTTTTCAGTCACTCGGTAATGGTGCTTTAATGCTCTGGGATGAATACTTCCCTAAAGTACTTTAAGTTAATGGATCTTTTTTCAAGTGCATAAATGCACCAAGACTGTCTACAGTCAGTGATTTATGAAAAGGCCACACAGCTTTTTGTGTGAGATTTTCTGAGAGCATTGAGAAAATAATGAAAACCACAGTCCTCATTCTGACTTTGGTTGCATACCTCCATGCCGTGGACCTATCAATTGCATGTTACCCAAGGAAAACGATTTTCTGTTTCTTGGGGGCACTCTGTGTATGTCTCTGAAATTGAGAGGCGGGCAAGGTACCTTCTAGGGGTTATCTGAACCCCTTGTAACTCATGGTAAAGTAGGATGCTGCACAATCCTGTTGCCTAACTCCCCCCCCCCATCTACTGCTGTCGTAGTGCTGGCCTTGTTGACTGAAGGGCAAGAATTGTCACCAAAAACCTCTTCTCCAGACTCAACTGTTTGTTTTGGCCTCTTACTGTTTGCACTCCCTTTCCTATAACTAATCTCCCTAACGAAGGCCCCTTTGTCTCTGATTTATATTTTCTAGGATGCCGGCCTTTCCTCAAGATATACCAGGCTATGCAGCCTGTCTACACATCTGGAATATAGTAAATATTGCCTAAATAATAGTCTTCTGGTTTCCTGAACTCAGATTCCCCTCTGTCCTCGAAGTCATAAGGACACGCTTGAGCAAACACCTCTCTGGGTCATGGGTAGAAGTGGGGCCCTGGAGTGCTCTTGCCGCTTACCAGGATGAGCTTTGCTCTTGGGACATCTTTAGGATCACACAGCCACACCCCTTACCTTGGGAGGTTCATGAAAACCTGAAAAGAGGGAAGCAGCCTCATCCTGAAGACTCCTTGAAGCTCACGGCCATAGTAGACGGTCTGAGGAGCATCAGAGATGACGCGCAAGGTCTTCCAGTAAAGGGAGCGGCGTTTATGTCTCTTTCAAAGATGACTATTTTTCTCTCCTCCTGGGTCTTAAAGCAGTTGTGGTTGGGGGATTTCTGATCAGGGAAAAGGTGCAGGGGGTCTTGATCTTGATTGCCAACCCATTCCTGAGGATGCTTCTTATAGATTATCCTCCTGGAATTCTGATAATGAGCTCTAGCATCGCACACAGTTTGGCCCTAAGCTTTGCCATAAGTGCTGACTGGCTCTACGGAGGAAGCCTGGTTTGCACAAGCTATTTGTGGCACATTCAAGGGCAAACTGTGTGAAGATCAGTTCGTGCAAACATTCCAGCCAGTCATTTTTGTGGTTGGTTTTCACACTGCACTATTTACTCCTGGTTGTCTTGGTATGCTTTCCTGGGCACTGGCTGGCCACCATGTGGTGACTTCTGCTAGTCCAAATGGATTGGTATGAGCAGCAAAGCTACCATGGCACCATGGCAACAGAGGCAGCACCTGGCTTCTGTGAGAGGTGGTACTCCTTATGTGAGGTGAAGTTCCACCAACCTTAATCGTGCCATCCCAGAGGGGAGCTGCCATCTAGGCTTATCCTAAGGAAGTAACATCCCAGCTAAGTGGTTTCCACCTTCCTTGCTCAGTTTCCTTCTTCTTCTGTGCAGCAACGTGCAAGGAGACAGCCAGACCAGCATCTGCATCACTATAGAGCCCGGACTGCTCCTGAAAGGAGATATCTTGGTAAAGAGTCTCATGTTTCTGTTTTCTGTCAATGTGGATGCCGCTTCCAGTGGTGATTTTGCCACAGTTACAAGCTGCAGCCTGTCATCCGCTCGCTTCAGATGCTTGTAACAACTTTTGGGGGGAGGAGGAAATAGTTCATTTTCTCACTGGCGTATCTCCAAGCTGACGGCTCTTTCCCCCCCTGTTCCCCCCCCCCCGACAGCTGAAATGTTACCACAAAAAGTTCCGCAGCCCAACCCGGGATGTGATCTTCCGCGTCCAGTTTCACACTTGTGCTATTCATGACCTGGCCATTGTCTTCAACAAGGAGGACTTGGACGATGCCTTTAAAGGTCAGAATTGTCAGAAAACAAGTGAAGGGCAATAAACTTGGTTTGCAGGGGTGAGTAAGATGGTGCAACTGTAAATCACTTTTAGGAGAGTGCTTTCAGAGTGCCACGGCTGTTGTGTGGTGCGCTTCACTGTGACACTACAGAATGTAAAGAAACAGATATACAGTGCCATCCTGAGCAGTGTTACACCCTTGTAAGGCAATTGATATTGGTGGGCTTAGAGGGACATAACTCTGCTTTGGATGGCACGGGTAGTGTTGTTGGGGAGGAAAGGGGTGAACATGATACTTGCTCCCAAGCAACCTGAAGCTTCGTCCAGTGCTGGATGAAGTCACAAAGCAAGTAATTTTTTTGTGGCTATAATTACCTTGCTGCTCTGAAATAACCCCAGGAACTCAGGCCTTCTCATGTAGATTCTTTTCCTCTGCCTTCATATGTCATTTTGTGTGAAGAGTATTGAGGGGGGCAGATGAAGTACTAAAACCTCATGGAGTCATGGAGATGACTTGTTCAATGCTGTGTCCCTCCAGCTTTCTGTCGTCCTCAAAATGTCTTGGCCAAAAGGCAAGGAAAAAGTTAGAAATTTTTAATGTGTGGAGCATTGTTGAACTTTGAACATGGAACACGGTTTTCCTGTTTAACTTCTTACAGACCTGCATCTTAACAGCATTTGCAATCTGTCTAGTAGTTGTGATTTCATGGCATGGCTACATATATGTATGACTGTCCACTTTCACGGATGAGCACAGGGAATAATTTTTATTACTGACTAATGCCTGATCCACACATTCAGGAGAATGAGGTGGTAGAATACTGCAGGTGGATGATCACATTTTATTTTATTTTTATTTTATTACTTCAATTTATACCCCGCCCTCTCCCAAGCAGGCTCAGGGCAGCTTCCGAAATGTTTCCCCTGTGTTAAAAATTCCTTGTAAACAGAATCCTGACACAGCAAGCAAAGATGGAGGTAAAATATTCTCCTTTCTTGTGCTAGCTTTTAATTTTCAGAGACTATTTTATGCAAAGGAGCCACCAAAGTTGGAATACCCCTTGCAGTCTGAAGTGGTGTGTTCTACCACTTCAGGGCTCTGTCACCTTATTATCACCACATTCTCCTGTGTGAACCAGACTTTAGGATGCACACGCACCTGTACTTGTGTTGGCATCATCCTGGAATAAATCACTCTTAAGACAACCAGTGAAACATGCCAGTTCTCCTGGCAGTAACAGCCATGGCAGTTAGCATAGCCATTCTGTGATGGCCCCAGAAACCCTTCTCCAAGATAATTGACTAGAAAAGTTGATAACTTTATGTCAGTGTCCCTAAAGGATCTCTCTTTCCCATGCAATGCAGTTTCCTGTATAAACCAGGTATGGCTCCATATTATTTGTCATAATCAGCATGGACATGTAGTTATATTGAATATGTTGTTTTCTTTTTCATTGCAGATGAGCGTTTTCCTGAGTATGGGAAAGTGGAGTTTGTGTTTTCCTATGGTCCAGAGAAGATTCAAGGTATAAATATAACTGTTTTGGTCAATACTTTGCTGATAAATTCTCACATACTTGGAATCTATAATACCAGTGATGGTGCCCCAAGGTGCCGACCTGTCCAGCTGTCTGGGATACTTTTAAGTTTATTCAATTTGAAGATGTGAACAGGATCCTTGGAAATTTCAAATGTACTACCTGTTTGTGTGACCCTTGCCCTTCGTGGTTATTTAAATCGGGGGGGGGGGGTGTTGGCTGACTGGGTCTGAGAAATTGTTAATAGGGGTGTGTGCTTGGTATATACCAAGCCGAATAAATACCCAAAAACTACCTTATTGGCATTTTTTGCATATTTATTCAGCCGAATCAGATTCTCTAATCTACTGATATGGCTGGCCCGAATAAACACCAGAAAAAGTCAGTGTTTATTCAGGCAGCCATAGCATTGAAGCAGGCAGCCATAACATTGAAGCAGAGTGAGCTACACACTTCTGGGTGAGTGCATTGGCCACTTTGGAGCATTTAACCCCTCCCTTTCACTTTGCCTGCTTGAAACTCAGGAATATCAGGAAAACCGATATTTTTGGGTACGATATACTTGAACCCAAATACCACTTTTTTGTGCACACTCCTAGTAGTTAATGCCCCTTTGACAAAAGGGCTGGTCACCTCAGCCTTGAAACAGGCTATGATGCATTCACTTCTAAAGAACCCCAGGAGAACTCAGTAACAATCAACCAGTGTCATTTGTTCCATTCTCGAGCAAGTTAATTGAATGAGTGCTGGCTAGATGACTTCAAGCTTTCCTGGATGAAGCAGGATTCTTGTTTGGATTCTTTCCAATCTGGTTTCAGGCCTGGATGTGAGACTGAAACAGTCTTGGTCACCCTGGTGGATGACTGGCACTGGGAAAAAGACAGAGGGAGTTTGACTGTGTTAATTCTGCTGGGCCTCTCAGCAGCTTTTCAATTTTCCGTATACTTTTTATTTTATAAGACCACCAAAAAACAAACAAACACAGACACAAACTTACACAAAATTATATAATGGGGTGTTACATCATTATTTATCTGTTTAAGTACCTCACAGATATCTAGTTATCTATCCTACTTTAACCTTATAACAAGCTATACTCTTTGCATATCTATGAGTATACTGTCAGGCTCCTTAGTCAGGTCACATAACACAGGGCTTCTTCAGAAGACAATGTTTAATGGTGAATCAGAACTAAAGACACGTGTACAGCTTGTATCAGTAATGGCCACATACAGTAGGGCCTTCTATGATATACTAGATTCAAGCACCCCACCCCCCCCATGTAGCTGAAGCCAATGAATACTATTCGCGCGCGCAGGCAAAGTAAGCGGGCAAAGCAAGCATAACAATCTAGAAACTGTTGATTCCCAGCCAGAGTCTCCAGCAGCTGGAGATGCAAGGTCAGAGACCTGATAACAGACAGTGAATAAAAGTTCAGAGGTTGGGAGACCGAAAGTACGCTCTCTGCATACCATACTTATGACAGGGCTACCTGACATATACATTTCATAATGTCAAGTATTTAACTATTATCTGAGTTTTTTTGTTATAATCTTCAGTGAGGAATGTTTAAATGTTTAAATACATCTTTCATTTTCTTCTGATTTAAGCTGTTTTGTCTCAACAATTCAAAGATTCTACTCAGTTACACAGACTCAAAATTTTTTTAGCAGCTGTGATCTGTTGGGCAATTGGGGAATCAAAAATTTCCCTAACCAATGTCATTTATATAATTTCATCCTCTTCTTCCTTTTCTGTTTTTTTCTCTCCAGTAAAGTCTTAGTTCCGTGTCTTTTTCCTTTGTATGTAGAAAAGCTTTCTTTTGAAGGCAACCATCTGTATTCCATACTTAAAGTAGCTGAAGCTTCCATGAATTCTTTTGTTTCTTCCCTCTAAAATGTTACATCTTTTACAGCTTTCACAGCATTGGAAATGTCGTCATTTATCACTTTTTTGGTATTTCTCATATATAGTTTTATGGGTACTTTGTCTCTCTTTTTAGGTGCAGAATTCATTCTGTGGGTCAAGACCATTTGCTTGTAATCTTGCTCCTTATTTCCAATTTGTTCTTGGAATTCCTTCATCTTGATTGTAGTTTCTAATGGCAATATCTCTCTTTTGTTCTGTATTGGATCTACAGTTTCTTTAATTATCCGTTTAACAGTGGAAGTATTTGTATCATAGCCTATAAGTTTCAGATCCTCCCAAGTAAAGTATGTCACATTACTGTCTGCTGACCACCACCCCTTGGCTAAAAATACAGCCTCTGACACCTTTTAAGCTGTATCTTTGCCAACCAAGAGTATCTCAAAACAGGAAATCACCGCAAATTTTTTTTTCAAAACCTGAAATACAAACCTCACCTAAAATTTACAAAACAATAGCTGTTATAGTCATAATAAAAAGCAACCAAGAAGTTCACAACAGTAGGTCATGTATCTTATCAATTGTTTACCTTACAATGCAATACAGTCTGGACACAGTGTACTTTATAGTTTTAACAAATAAAGGAAATTATATTGTAAGGAAGTGAAAGGAGGAAAACAAGTTCAAAATACAGTTCAATTTTTTCTTTTCTTTTAAGAGGGGGCAATTTATAATCCTTTTAATAAGATATAATTATTTGTTCCATATTTGATTATTTGTAGTCTTTTAAAGTTTATAGTTCCAGATAGTTTGGTTATTGTCCAAAAAATACAGATCTATTCCTGCTTCAATGCTGTTTAAAATCAAACCAATAAATTTACTTCAAAATTTATATTCCAAAAGTATTGTTATAAACTCAGACAACAGCTTCTTCTTTTTTTCTTTGCTCTGGGAAAAGTCTAAAGACAGTTTTTCCACTAAGTTCCTTTCCTAGCCCCTCCTTTCCTTGTCCTTTTAAAATTTAAAGGGGCTTGCTCGAAAAATCGACAGATTCTTTAATATTGTTTCTTGGCTGTACTCACAGTGGTGTTCATCATCATTATTATGGATGAGGTTCTCTTTTCTTCCCTTCCATCAGGGTGTACACAGTTTAGCACTCATGGCTGCCATGAGTGCGCTCGCTCGAGTCTTGATGTTAGGGCGATACTGGACCTTTGCCCACTTGCCACAGCAAGTGGAGGGCCCAGATCAAGCCCCCTGCTTGGGCTCCCCTTTGAGGAGACCCAGTGGAGTCTAGGATCTCCCGGAACTCTGCTGTAGACTCGGCGATATGGCTGGTTCATGGGAGCTCATCCTGGAGCTGACCGTTGCCACTGCACCACAGCCTGCTCCCTCCCCCTCAGCAGCTTTTCATACTGTGCCAGAATGGGACCACTCTGGCCTGTAGGTCCTATTCCACCTTGCCTTCCAAGGTTTTCCCAGCACCTGGAGAGGCTTTCCTTTCACTCTCAGGTAGCCTGCTGCCACCACCTGACCTTTGTAAGGAAAGGTCAGGACTCCCATCTTCCATTCCAAGTTCTGAAGCCTTGCCTATGTGTCTCTTGCTGTCCAGCACCTGGTCACCACTGGGACAGTTTACTGCCTTGTGTGCCATTTGAAGAATAACTGCTTGCCAACTGCCTGCCTCCCCCCTGGCACCCCTTTTTAAAATAGTGTGTCTGAGACTGTGGAGGTCTGTGTGGTACAGAGAACCATTGCCAGCATCAAAAGTTATAAAGTATTTATTAAAAAGAAAATGTTCACAAGCATACTTTTAGCAAAGCAACAGATTGAGCAAGGGATCCAAAAGAAATTGATAAAATGCAAATCCTCTGTCCCTTTCTCTATACATGCCCTATCAATTGTTAAGATATTAGGACAGGCTCTTTAGCTTATGAGTTGTAGAGATTTGTAATCTACAGAGTCATCCTCACCTTGAAGCTTGCTCCAACTCTTTAGGCAAACACATGGTCAGTGACTGCCTTCCCAGTGGAGAGGTCTGTGTGCCCTCATGGACTCAGCACACAAGGAAACCTGCTGCAAGGAGGTTTTATCATATCTGTTTCTCCACCCATTAACCAGGTCACACCAGGTAAAAGAGGCTTTTCCTGGAGATCTCCAGGACATTTCCTTCTTGGAGTCCCTCTAGCATTTCATTCTTCCAAATCTGTGTTCTTTGCTTGCAAAGGGGGGGACTTTACCCACCCATTATTTCTCCTGCTAGCTCTATTAGCACTTTTATGAAGGCGGGCAGAGATACAACTGAACTGACTTTCTTGTCCCTGCCCAGAGAGAGAGAGGGAGGGAGGGAGGGAGGGAAAAAAAACTTTTAAAACTCACAGTGGAGGTTTTGCTTATTACCAGCCTCTCAGGAAAAACACATTTCTTCACAGATACCATCAAACATGATATACTTCTGGACTGTCTTCTGAGGCTGGAATTGGAAGGCACTGTTTTGTGGAGGTTCCAGTTCTACCTCCAGCCTTATGTTGCTCCTGCCTCCCTAGTTCCTGCTCCCTTGGGTAGATTCCCTAGGTGTGACCTGACTCAGGCTTTGGTTTGTTCTTGCATGAGTTGTTTTTATCTGCCAAATTTCTGGATTCTTCATCCTGAATCTCATCATCTGTGTCCCAGTGGTCCTATCGTTCTTTTATTTCTTCTTTGTTTCCTTTTACATTTGTTTTTTCCATCCGTTTCTTTTTCTCGTTACTCATTTCTTCCTTCAATGAAGGTAGGTTTGTTATTGAAAGCCTTCTGTTTTTGCTTCAAAGGCATGGAACATCTTGAGAATGGCCCCAGCGTTTCTGTAGACTACAACACCTCAGATCCACTCATCCGCTGGGACTCATATGAAAACTTCAACGTACGTCATGAAGACAGCTTGGAGGGTAAGTGACCACCTCTCTCATTGCACATAACCTGGCTTTCAGGTACAGGCGCACTTGTATACCACCAAAATTATTTCAGCTCATTTGAAAACAAGTATTTCCTATCTATTATAGGGATATGACTAGGATTTCCTGTTTTTCTGGACTGTATAAAACACAGGCATCCCCTTGAAACTTGCTGGCTATGTCTGTAGTCCTGCTGCCATTTTGATACATCAGGAAAATGGCTTGTTACCACTCTGTAAGGATGAAGGTGATGCACTTCCACTAGCAGTGCCTCTATTGTCTGCTAAAGCTCTGTCTCAGAACTGTCATTCATTTGCGAAGTGCATCTTTGAGATGGTATGAAAAGCATCATCAGCTGTAGAACGGGGATGGGATTCATCCCAATCCTCTTTCTTTGCCCCACCTGGCTCCTCTGCTACCTGAAACCCAGTCTGGTCTGTCCTCATTGCCTCCTCCCTGACTTTTATAGCCCAGGCTAAAGAGAAGGCAGGTCCCCTGCTCTCACAGGAGGATGAGCCTTCCCACAAGAGCTGGAGAACTGATTGGTTGGTAACTCCTGCTTCATAATTCACTATTTTAACCCAATAATTGATCTCCTGATCCCTGTCCCTCTGCTGGGCCGTGTTGGTGTTGTTGGCCCCTGGCTGAGTAGTCACTGGTGTTCTTGCCATGGCCAGGACACTGCCACCTAGTAAGGTAACTGGCTGCCTCCCCAATGACTCAGCTGTGTCTCTACTGGGAGTCGAGTAGCCCCAACCCCAAACAAGGTCTTTGTTAAAGAGAAACTCCAAGGTAAGCAGAGAAACATAGGCTAAAAATACACTTGTACATTTTTTAAGTGTAGAAATGGGTAAGGAAAGATCCTGATATAGTCTAAAGGAGTGTAAGCAATAGGGTATCCCACAGCTGAAGTTCAGCATATAATGCAGCATTTGATCACTTCTACACAATTCATATTGACTTGGTGGAACTCTTTGGTATAGCACAATATAAGCTCTGGTAGCACAGAAAGGATTAAAAGCATTCTAAGATGGTAGGTCCATCAAAGACTATTCAGCAAGGACTGCTGGGATTGGTAACCTCTTGCTCAAGATCTTTGTGATCCTTGGTCTGTCAAATGCTGGGCATGATGACTTTGGGTGAATGGCTTACTGTACAAAGACTCTTTCTGGTACAATTCTTTGATACAAACTTTGGACAAAGAATTGAACAAAACACTATTTCTTACCTTACACAGTTTTGCTTGTAAACTGCCAAAAGTCATGCATAAGATTGCATTAGAGTAGATAAACGAAAGGAGTTGGAACAACACTGTTAGGTGAATTGTGATTTGATGCATTATGGCCTTCACAGGGCATTTTTACCTATGAGGCTTCTGTCTGGAGTGGTTTGTAATATGAATAGAAACCCACAATTGGCACTTAAGAGGGATAAGCATTTTATTTGTAGTCACTATCTCATCTTTTTCTTTTCTTTTTGTTTGCTGTAACATTGACACAATAAGAGGCTCAAAAGGTGCTTTTTAATGTAAAGTGTGAAAGCTCCCTTGCAGGAAGGGAACTGGTTTGATTTATTAGGAAGCACAGTGCAGATTGCCACTTTGAGTCAGAGAGCCCCTTACTTTGATCTCAGTGAGTAGCAGAATGAGCTGGATTGGGGATCATTTGGGGTCCCTCTAGATAACACACGTGACTACAGCCAAAAAGTTGTTTGTTCGTTTGTTTTTGCCTAGAGGCAATATCAGCTGAAGTCAGTCCACAGCACTTGGTAACAGTATTTTATTTGCCTTGGGTTTTCAGTTGCTAAGTCATGGTCACTCCCTGCCCACATTCATAATGAAGACTCTGTCACGGCCAGCCTTAGGGCCAGCACATGAAAAGGAATGGGGAGAGGTGGGGAACAGATGTATTTTTTGGACAGTGAAGGTCACCAGCTGCATGTGGGACTGGCCTGAGAAACAGATGGCATGAATCAAATAGTTACAAAGTGCCAGAGTGATTTGTAAGAGAGGGCACAGGCAGCAAAGACCTAGATTTTCTCCAGAGTCTCACCCAGGTTGCAAAGATGTTTCATCTTCCTCTGGAGTAAGTAAGAGCAGTCTAAATGCCAAGTCAGCTAGAATGCAGTTGCTTCAGTCCCTTGCTTTGTAGGCACAGGCTGGAAAAGCTGGCACAGAGCAACTTCTGGATGCCTGTGCACACAGGGTGGGCATGTGATGGATGTACTGGATACTTGACGTGAGCTCGCCAGCCTTGCTACTAGAACAGGCTGTCTCGATGACCAGTTTCCCAAATTGGTGTTTCCATTTGAATGGATGTAAACAATGCCTCTTCTGCCAAATCCAAGGAGAAGTTTTGCTTACCAGCTAAAAGAACCTCTCCTAGTTCCTGAAACAGAATTCCCCCCCACAGTTGCTGAAAACCATGTGGAGCAAATGGGTAAAACTAAGTGAAGAAGGAGAGAAGGCAAGGGGTGGACTGTTACAGGAATTCTGTTCCCCCTGGGATATGTCTAGAATAATGCTCCCTCTAAGGTGTGGAGTCTTGTGAGCAAAAATTCTACTTTGTGAGCTTCTGGCATTAAAGTTCTGAGCCAGCGATTTGTCTGCTGCATAAATTAGTTGCTCTGGAGTCATCCTTCCTGAGCTAAGACAAAAATGTGTGAGCCAGAGGCTAAAAACTGTGAGGGGGCTCACACTAACTCAGCTTAGAGGGAACACTGGTCTAGAACCAAGGTTCCAGCTTCCTCCTCGAGGGTAGGAGAGGTCAATAAAGGGCAGCCATGTCAGTAGCTTCCAGGAGTTTCTTGTTCCAACTTCCTCCATGGTTTCCATATAGCTATTATTTGGAATCCCAGGGTATTTTGGAATCCAGTCAAATCTGTAAGCCTCCAAGGGCTGACCATTTTAACTGACCATTTGCTGCTTGAGGGTGCTGCATTCACCAATGTCTTGAGGAGGCAGTGGTCAGAGGGTGGCTTATGCTGAAACTCCAACTGCTATCCCAGATGGTCCCCCAGAGGCTCAGTACAAAAAAATTAAGTGTGGCCGATTTCCCACAAGCTGCTGCTCTGCGCTCACTCATCCCTTTGCCCTGATGGTTTGCATGATTTTCCCCGCGTCTACTCAATCCCGTTTTTTGAGGTTTGAGTAGATGTGGGGAAAATCACATGAAGCTGTGGGGCAAAATGCGGCCACACAGCACTTAGTGTGAAATTGACACGTATCATGGGGGCAAAGGGAAGAACGACTGGGGAGCAGCGGCTTATGGGAAATCAGCCTGTAAGTCATGACCTTTGTTATGCATGGGGCCAGGCACAACCTGAGGGAGATTCACAGAGGCCATAGCAGCCATGAAATCCTGCACTGGAATAGATGAGGTGCCACTGGTGTGTTGAAATCACTCAGAATAATCAATCTAGATGTACCAAGCCTGAGACCACCTGTGCCAGCTCAGGGGAACTAAGTGGCAGGTAAATAAGTAAAATGACCAATCTGTCCCTGAAACTTAATGTAAGGAATCAGATAATCAATGCAAGCAGTAGTTTTGACTAGGAATCTGAAAGGGGGAAAACTCACAGACAGTGAATAGCCAGCCCACCACACAGGTATGATGACGGACTGCATATCCAGGTGGCACTAACATTATGATTAAAATTAAAACTATTAAAATTAAATTATCGGATACATCCCATAATTTTCTTCCAACCAGTTCTCAGTCATGCAGACCAAATCAATTTTCTCTTCCTCCAGCAACCAAGTGAGGAGTACATTTTCATCCCTCACCAATCTGGCCCTGCACAGTATTAAGAAGCAAAGGCACTAAGGGATGCTTGCACTGAGACTGCGGTCAGACAGCATGCTTATCGTGTTGTGGGCTCACCCCTAAATTTATGCAGGTTTATTTGTTCTGCAGAGATTCGATCAGACATCCCAGCTTTCATGAACTGCACTGTGTGCTCACCCCATGGACAATCGTCCAGATCATTGCTGCACGGCAACCATGGAGTCAGTGAATGGGCAGTGTCGTTGGGGGTTTTTTAACTTCATTGCTCGTACATGCACATAAACAGTTATTCAAAGTGCTGGGCAGAATTTTTTTAAAAAATTCACTGTCAGCGCATGTGCATAAATGTGTATTTGAAGCACTGCTCCTTTTTATCAGCCTAGCGATCCCTCCACCAAGTGCCGTACTCCAAATGGTTCTTATACCACTAGAGTAAATCTAAAGTTTCATCTCTCCTCCATGAAACACCTCTAATGGCAGCCATTCTCTAGTTCTGAAGTTTTCCTGCCTGAAGCGTTTTATGAGATGGCTTGGAGTACAGTTCCAGCAGCAGAATCATGACCACTGATATGAGAGCCTTAATGGGGACCGTTTCCACTGCTGTTCCACCCCAATAAACAGGAGACAGGTTTTTTTAAAGGGAGTTTTCTGCTCAAAGACAACCCCCCCAGGGGCTCCTGATCCTGAAGGATGGTCTGGGCACTGAAGCACATCAGTGGTGATGCGGAAGACTGGATGCGATTGCCTGCTCATGCACACATCACCAACTGCCTTTTAAAAATGGTGCTGAAACAGAACGGTGCAAAATGGCTTGAGAGCGATCAGACATCCAGAAATGTGCAATGAGACTGGCAAGACTGGGCTTTATCCGGTATGAGGAAAATTGTGGGGGGAGAACTGGGGGCTGACAACTGTGGGACGGGATACCAGTGATGCTGTCTGACTGAGCAGTTTTTAAATCCAGAGGGGAGAAGCGTCAACCCGGGATCAAAAAGTCTGCCTGACCGCAGCCTTACATCTCTTGAGGTTAGAGAAGCAGCAAGCTCAGTTATGTCTTACCATCCCTCTTTCAGAACACCCACCCCTATATTTCCAGCTCTCAGGTACACAGAAATAGTACTGTCTCCAAACATCCTACCCCAGTTGGCAGCCAGTACAACTTGCAAGCCTACAGCATTCGACATCCTATCAATAACAGCTAGTGGGTGGATAGTATTTTCAGTTGGTGCTCTACACACATACTTCCCAATCATTTCAGCAGAGATAGGTGACATGCAGAAAACATTATGCATATTGGTCAGTTTTCTCTGAATCAGAGATCTTCTCTGAATTAGAGGTGGATCAAAACTCCATCTGTGCAGCAGAGTATCCCCAGGCCCATCATCAGTTGGAGCCAATAATTTGGGCTGCCCCTTTCTTTTGTAGCATGTGCAAAAGTACATGACATCTGTAATCCTAACACTTTTCTGGGAGCAAGCGACATTGAATAAAATGGGCTGGCTTTGGGTATATCTGCTTACAACTGTCACTGTCTGTAAAGAAGGACCTCTCCCCCCCTTCAGAGTATTGCCTTCCTTCTCTGCTCTCGCCTGGTGATCTGGTAGTAATCAAAAGTGTTCTTAGCAGAGTCTGGGCTTCTTGCCATCTTTGCCTTGAAATGCAACAAGGGACAGGACAGGGACAAGTAGCTTTGGGGATAATATTATGTATAGATTCCCACAGAATAATAGAAACAGTCCCTGCCCTGTGGAAAATAAGGCATTTAAAGTATTCTTTGCCATTTAATCACAATGCACTGCCTCAAAGCGAGGGATATGGAGTTTCAGTTTTCAGATGTGGAGAAGTAACAAGGCCGGCTTTATGCATCTGGGCTGAATAGGCCCCACAGAATCACCCTGGAATGTTTTTCGCTTCCATGTAGAACTCATTCAATTCTCTTGTAAGGTCAGTGGAGTTTTCATTCCTGGAGACATTCACATCCAAAGCACTTGATCCTGCACGGGAGGCCTGTATTTCAAAGAAGATTTGAATAAGAAAGTGTCCTCTGCACCCGAAATAAGGTTTGGACTGCCACACTTCATATACCCCCATGTCCAGCGGACACTCCCCTTTGAGGGGACATATCCTGTTTCCTGGTCCAAAATGAGGTTCTTGTGCCAGTTGCTCCAAAGTGTGGTGCCCCCAGGACAATCACACAGGCAGACACTGGGGTCAGGCTGCACCCACAGAACACTCTTTGGACCACCCAAATGAGACATCACCAGGCTCTGGAGATTGGTGCCTGGTCCAATCTCTGGTTCTGGCAGCACAAGCTTCTATTTGTGTTACCGCCAAAGACGATTTGAATAAAGAACCAGTTTGATGGCTTGCTGTCTGCACCCCAGAATAAGGTTTGGACCACCAAAAGAGACAATAACAGAACACCACTAGTGGTCACATACAGCTCTCAACTGAAAACTGTTCAACGCATCATCAGAGACTTAAAACCTCTACTGGATAATGACAGTTCTCTTTTAGAAGTACTGGGGGGCAGATCTTTTCTAGCACATGGACAGCCCCCTAATCTCAAACTCCTCACCAGCAATAATACAGCATCTAATTTAAACATGTACATTGGTACCACAGCTTGCAACAAACCCAGATGCCAACTTTGCTGCCAAATATCCCCAGACAACACAATCACTGGGCCTAACAACATCAACTACACCATTTTAGGCTTATTCACTTGCTCATCTTCTAACATTGTATATACCATTAAATGTCTACAGTGGCCTTTAGTTCTCTATGTAGGACAAACAGGTCAAACCCTATGCCAAAGGATAAATGGACACAAATCTGACATCAAGAATCACAAAACTGAGAAACCTGTAGGAGAACACTTCAACCACCAATGGGACTAAATGGAGGACATTAAAGTAGCTGTTTTATTTCAAAGGAATTACAGAAACTGGAACAGGAGATTGTTAAATTGCAAGTTATTACAACACTCAGGAAAATGAAACCCTCGGGGCTTAACAGAGATATTGGCTTCTTATCTCACTACACACACTAAGTCATTCTGTTCTTACTTATGCCCAGAAATTAAACTTTGTTGGTCTTATAGAGGTCACTGAACTTAAACTTGGTTCTCACATCTGTTGTTAACTCCGTTACTGTCTGTATGCCAACTTGCTGCTATTTACATGTCCTACTACATGTGTTATTCCAATTTTAGCTATATTTATTGCTCGTTTACTTGTGCATCTTGACTCTAATCAGCTCTTCTTGGCAACTAACTGCTCCACTTGCATGTAATATTAGGGGAACTCTATTTCAATGTATGTGAAGAAGTGTGCACACACTGCATCTCCGTTCCCACGTGTACACAGGGTTGAACCTGGCTTGTCTTGAGGTGCTGCTGGACTCTAGCTTCATTCTCACATCTCCTTGTTAACTCTTGCATTTACGTGCTAATTTGCTGCCATCCATTGATCTTGGCCACCAATTCCAGCTCTGCACCTGCATCTTGGCTCCGAGTGGCCCCTCTTCACGGCTGCCCCCCTTTCTTCCTGTAAGTAGCCCTTGAGATTTTGTTCCAGTTTGTCTGAAGAAGTGTGCTTTGCACAGGAAACCTTATACTTCGAATAAAATTTTGTTGGTCTTAAAGGGGCCACGGGACTCAAACACTGTTCTACCACTTCAGACATGCGGCGGTCCAAACCTTATAGTGGGGTAACAGAGGGTAGTTCCTTATTCAAATCTTCTTTGAAATACAGGCCTCTGGGAGGCAGACCAAATAACAGCTTGTAGCGCTGGGACCAGTGTTTGGGCCGGGCACCTCTGCATGTCTTCTTGCAGGGGATAGCCTCCAGAGTGTGGTGATATCTCATTTGGGGTCCACGGGGTGTTTTATGGGGGCAGCCAGGCCCCGATGTCTGCCTGTGTGATTGTCCTGAGGACACCACAGTTTGGAGCAGCTCACACAAGAACTGCACTTTGGACCAGGAAGCAGCACAGGGGAGCGTCTGCTGACAATGGGGGTGTACGACACGTGGCGGTCCAAATCTTACTCTGGGATGCAGAGGGCAAACCGTCAAACCAGTTTCTTAGTCAAATCTCCTTTGAAATACTGGCTTCCTGGGGGCGACCCAAATAGAAGCCTGTGGCTCCAGAACCAGTATTTGGACCAGGCACCTCTGCATGTCATCTTGCAGGGGATGGTCTCCAGAGTGTGGTGGTGAACCTGATTCTTTATGGCGTGTGGCGGTCCGGACCTTTTTTGGGGCTCAGAGCTTTCAAACGCTCCTCAGTGTTTTTCATCTCCTTGACAGAGTTCCTACTATTACCTCTCCTGCTAGACCTATTCGCATTTTTAAGAGGTAGCTGAAGTCGGTCTTTGACACTGCCTTGGGTCAAAGAAGACGGCAAGGGGACTATGTGGTCTGTCTTGACTAAGGTGGCTTAATTCTCACCTGTAGGCATACTCCATCCTCAGAGAGAGGGTAAATCTGAGAGAGTGCTGGACCGTCTTCATTACAGCTTTGGATATGGGATCCATACGTTTAGGCAGAAGCTTGTACATGACTCTGAATGTTGGTAATCGTACAGCGGCTGTGCTCTAAGGTGCTCATGCCAACATGTTTATTATCTGCTCTCTTCTCTGGTGCACAAGCACATTGGAAGGGTGGAAGCTGTAAAGGCGGTTTGTGTTTCTGCTGAATTCTCCTCAGGGCAGCCGTGGTGCACAAAGAAGCAGCCGGTCTGAACTGGCGTTGTTTCTCAGAAGCAGAATTACTACATTTCTGTCATAGTGCGTAACATGGAATTCCCTGTTGCCAGCAGCTTGGCCACAGGCTATTTACTCTGGGGACTGGGAATGGGTAGCCTTTGGGTGGTACATCATGTGCTAGTCTTGTGTGGACCCAGAGTCATGCAGACTCTGCCCTGTACTGAGAACATTTGTCCAGTTAGGCAGATGCAAGCTACTCTGTTTGGGAGTACCTCTCAAAGGTAGAGGTCTTCCCCAACACCCTCGACCTTTTCCTTATAGAAGCCAGTCATTGAATTTGGGATCCTCTCCGAAGTGGTTGTCTCTCCCCATTCCCTCTGCCATGAGTTCTTTACTCCCCCCCCCGCCCAGGCAGGGGCTCGTGTTGAAAACTGTGGCAGTGGAGATATCTAAAAACATGAGATTTCAAAGCTGAAACAGTACAATGGAGAACTTTATTGATGGATACCAGAAGGCATGAATTCCAGTGTTAGGGCATTGATGCTCTTCCTTGGGAAGATTATTCCTAACAGAGTAGGGATTGGTTTGTTTGTTTGTTTGATTGATTGATTTATAGACCACCCTCCCCTGTGTGTCGGGCTCAGGGCTGTGAACATCATATTCCATAAATACATTTGGGAATCATTTTAAAGGTCCATCAGTGGCTATTAGTCACAAGGTATAGATAGGAACTCAGAGGTCCATTAGTGGCTATTAGCCACAAGGTATAGATAGGAACTCTCAGTCTGGGGCAAGTGATGCTCTGTATTCTTGGTGCTTGGGGGGCCAACAGTGGGAGGGCTTCTAGTGTCCTGGCCCCACTGCTGGACCTCCTGATGGCACCTGGTATTTTTGGCCACTGTGTGACAGAGAGTTGGTGTCAGGTTTGAAATCAAGTAGATCCAGTCATTCTTGCACAAAGAAAGTTTTATTAGGATTATCTTGCTAAAACCCACAGTAGGAGGTCATTGTCAGGAATGGGGGCGAAGCAAAGCAAGCCAACTTATAGTGTGATGCAATGAAGCGCCTAGCAAATAAAACTTGAGCACTCGCGCGGGAACTCCCGGCGGGAGAAATACTTAATGAGCGGGAGACTACTCCCCCCTCCCCTTGCCTTCCCAGGACTGAAAAATTCTCAGCTTAACAAGAATAGCCCAAAGCCTACATTCAAGGCCACCGTGATAAGGAAAAGCGGCAGGGAAGAAGCTCCCACGTTTCTGCCTGCATAGCTACGCAAGCGCAAAGCGGGGTAGGAAACATAAAACAATGGATTCAGTGAGAAACAACAAAGGCACCTTTTCTGACATTCTGCCCTTCCCAAAATACCACCCGCCCACCACTCAGGAAGGAGAGAACAAGGGCCCTCCAGGTTTATAAGGGTATCGAGTGTGAAAGTCGTTTAGGTGATCAGGTGCATTGATATCAGATACTTTCACCCACTCCCTGTGTTGGGGCCCAAAGTGTACCCATTGAATAAGGTACAAGAGTTGTCCACGAAGAATCTTAGAGTCCAAAATATCAGCAATTTCATAGTGCTCCTCATCGTCAACCATCAGAGGGGGGAGGAGCCGACATCTCAGCTTGCCATTTAGTCGGGGGTAACGCAGGTTTGAGGAGGCTGTAATGGAAAATTGGATGTATTGCTTTAAGAGATTTAGGCAAATCTAGTTGTACCGTTACTTGATTTACACATCTCAACACTTTGAAAGGACCAATATATTTCCAAGCAAGTTTTCTAGACTGCTGCGCTAGCCTTAGGTTCTTGGTTGACAAATACACAGAGTCTCCCGGTTGCAGCTTCCATCCACCGGATCTTTTTTTATCGGCCTGTTTTTTGTACTGTGCCTTGGCTTCATTCCAAGTTTCAACAATCAGGGGCCAAGAATCACGGAAAGTTTTACACCATGCTGAGGCTTTCCCCCATTCTCACCAGGCTTTAAGAACGGGAGAGGGGGCTGTCATAACCCATGGCAGCTTTGAAGGGTGACATTTTTGTTGAAGCGTGCCATGAGTTGTTGTACGCAAACTCCGCCAATGGCAATAAATCAACCCAATTGTCCTGTTGATAGTTAGAAAAACATCTCAGGTATTGTTCCAACGTCTGGTTTACTCTCTCCGTTTGCCCATCGGTTTCAGGGTGATAGGCAGTACTGAGAGCCCGTTCAATACCCATTAGAGTCATTAATTCCGACCATAACTTGGAAACAAATTGAACCCCCTGTCGGAGATTATCTTGAGTGGTAACGTATGTAGTCTGGCAATATGTTGGAGGAATGCTTTGGCCAAGACTTTGGCTGTTGGCAAACTGGGGAATGGTATAAAGTGAGCTTGTTTAGAGAATAAATCCACGACCACCCAAATGACCGTCATATGTCTAGAGGGGGAAGATCAGTGATAAAGTCCATAGAGATTACTTCCCAGGGTCTGCTCGGGGTGGGTAGAGGCTGCAAGAGACCTGGAGGTTTTCCCGGTCTGGCTTTGCAATGATTGCATGTTGGACAGGACTGTATATAGAGGGATAAATCCTGTTTCATTCGGGGCCACCAGAAACCACGTTGCAGAAGTCGTAAGGATTTTACATATCCAAAGTGCCCCGCAGCTTTTGAGTCATGAACTGTCTGCAACATTTGGGATCGGGTAGCTTCTGGGACAAACATTTTATTTCCCCTGTACCAGCAGCCATTCGGACCACAATTCACATCGTCTCTGGCTTGTAAATTATTTATTTCCTGTGGGGTGATGTCAGTTAGAAATTGTTTTTCCCAGGTTAATGTCTGGATGGGATTCATTGATGCTTGTTTGGCTTTCCGGGTTACAACTGCACCAACCAACTGTTCTGGGGTGAACATAGACTCCCTTACTTCGACCCTCTTAGAAAAATGTTGGGGAAGGCGGGAGAGAGCATCCGCCAGATGATTGGCTTTCCCTGGGAAATGGTGAAGGGTAAATTGAAATTTGGAGAAAAACTCAGCCCACCTGAATTGTTTAGCATTCAGATTACGGGGTTGTCGCAGTACCTCGAGATTCTTATGATCAGTCCAGATTTCAAAAGGTACTTGGGACCCCTCTAACCAGTGTCTCCATGTGATCAATGCTAAACGTATAGACGCAGCTTCTTTGTCCCAAATGGGCCAAAATCTCTCGGTATCATTAAATTTCCTTGATACATAAGCAAGGGGTTGTAGCTGTTTCTGAGCGTTCTCTTGCAAAATCACCCCACCCATAGCAGTGTCCGATGCGTCTACTTGGACCACAAATTTTTTTGTTTCATCAGGATGTGCTAGTATGGGCTCAGACGTGAACAACCGTTTTAGTTGTTCAAACGCTTGCTGACACTGCGGGGTCCAGTTCAAAGGGGCCCCTGGCACCGAAGCCTTAGATCCCTTCCCCTTAGTCTTTAGTAATTCCGTGAGGGGAAGGGCTACTTGGGCAAAGTGTGGCAGGAATTGGCGGTAAAAGTTGGCGAAGCCGAGGAAACTTTGGAGCTGTCGCCTAGTTTTGGGGGGCTCCCACGTTAATACATCCTGGACCTTTTTGGGTCCATTTCCAACCCCGCGGAGGATATGCGGTATCCCAAAAAGTCAATGCACTCCTGGTGAAATTCACACTTTGACAGTTTGACAAACAGTTTGTGTTCTAAGAGCTTTTCCAATACTTTTCGCATAAGGTTGGTATGGGATTCCTGATCCGGGGTATAGACCAAGATATCATCTAAATAAACAACCACCCCCTTGAATAAATAGGGGTGTAACACTTCATTAATTAAGTTCATGAAGACCCCTGGTGCCCCCTGTAAACCGAAGGGCATCACCCGATATTCAAATTGCCCCAGCGGGGTATTAAAGGCAGTCTTGTATTCATCCCCCTCTCTGATACGAACCCGAAAGTAGGCATCTCTTAAATCCAGTTTAGAAAACACTTTCCCTTTAGCCACCTCTGCCAGTAAGTCTTTGATGAGGGGCATTGGGTAGGCATTAGTTGCAGACACTGCGTTAAGTCCCCGGTAATCCGTGCAGAGTCTGAGCCCCCCATCTTTCTTTTTACAAAACAATACAGGTGCTGCAAAAGGGGATGACGCTGGTCTAATAAATCCACGGGCCAGATTTTTATCAATAAAACGGCGCAGTTCTTCCTTTTCACTTGGACTCATAGCATAAATTTTCCCTTTTGGTAATTTCTGGCCCGGAAGAATCTCAATTGCACAGTCGGAGTTACGGTGGGGGGTAGTTCATCAGCTTCCTCCTCCTCAAAAACCCTGGTTATATACTGGTAATCCTCAGGGATGCGATTAAGGTCCTCCGTGGCTAAACAAGCTCGTGGAGGTTCATTGCATGGGGGATTTCCCCACCCTGGGTCCCATTTGTGTTCTACACATTTTGGGGAGATAAATTGTACATCCCCTTCTTCCCATAGAATGTAAGGGTTATGTCCATGTAACCAGGGGCTACCCAACACTAAGGGAAACTGGGCTTGCGGAGCTATCACGAACGAGCGTTTGGGTCTGGCTTGGCCTGCCGCAAAACTGGGACGGTTGTTACCCAACGAGAGATCTAGTTTCATCATACGCAAGCGACTTTCGGCCTTCTCGGCTTCCTCCATCCAACCCTGGAGGGTGCGGGGTTGCTGAGAGCTGAGGACATTATTGCGGACGTCTACGGCTAGTCCCATTCGGTATTGTTGGGCCAAGACCGCATCGGTCCAGTCTCGAATTTTCACGGCGTGCCTTTGAAACTCCCTTGAGTACTCCCGTACTGAGAGTTTGCCTTGTCTGAATGTGCGAAGGAAGGCTTCAGCTTTTTGGGCCGCCCCGGATCCTCGAAACGGTTTCTCAAGGCCCACATGAAGTCATCTACATTCCCCAACTCCGCTGCCTCCAGATCATGAAGGGCTACATACCAGCTGGTAGCACTCCCCCGGAACCTGGATGCGATAAACTCCACCTGTTGTTCTTCGTCCGGGAATACATAGCCCCATCTTTGCACAAATTTTCCAACTTGCAATATGAAAAAGGACACAGTCTCTGGATCCCCATCAAATGTGATCTCAAGCATGTCCTTGGGGCGGATTACCGGGGGGCTGGCACCATGATCGGTACCGGAGCCGGCTGCATGAGGGGTGCAGGAGCAGGGGGTTGAGGCGGAGGCAAAACTGGTGGCTGGATGGGTCCTGGTTGCCCTGGCCCAGGTCCTGGCGCTGGGACGACCGGTGGAGGTGGGGCTGGTGCTGGCTGGCCCGGCCCCGGCCCTGGGGGAACTGGTTGGCCCGGCCCTGGACCCGGTGGTACTGGTTGGCCCGGCCCCGGGCCCGGAGGAGCAGGAGGTGGCCGTCCCGGTATCAACGGTGGCGCCGGGGCTGGTGCCGGTCTAGGTTGTGTCAACGGATGGGCTCGAATTGCTTGGTCCATCATCTGGGGTAGGGACTGCATTAGTTTGCTCATATCCCTTACCAGCCGACGAGTATCGTCTTGAATAGAATCCATGCGGGCATCAGTATCTTGGCTGGATCCCGTTCTGGGAGATCCCCGAGACACCCTCCCTTGGGGAAGCCCAAAACTACCTCTGGGATCCAAAAGGCTGTCCCGGCTCTGGCTTCCTGGCATAGTCCAGGTGGTCTGGGTAGTATCCAACAAGTTCTTAGTCCAATCGCGTGATCTGCGATAAGTCACCCCTTTATCCCAGGGTGTTGGGACTCCTGGCACATAGGTTCGTGGAACCGCACCTCCCTGACTTTGTATAGGCCCGGCCGGGCTGTAGATCGGGAGTGTGTACGGAGCACCAATTGTGCCAATCGATGGCGGGGTAGCCACCCCGGCTGCTGAGTAGAGTATGGGTGCCGCCAAAACTGTAGTTGTAGTCCCCGGAACAACGGTGGTGGTCGGAACAGTAACCACTGGAGCTGCCACAGTAGTAACTGGAACCGTGGCTCCTGAAGCAGTAGTCACTGGAACGGCGCCCGTGGCTCCCACAGTAGCTATAGCTGGAACAGCACCGGAGGCTCCCGAAGTAGTAATCACCGGGACTGTGCCCGTGGCTCCCTTCCCCGCTCCGCTCATCGTGGTAGACGGCGGAAACTGACGGTGAGGGAATGATGAGGATTCCTGACAATTTCTGTCAGGTTTGAAATCAAGTAGATCCAGTCATTCTTGCACAAAGAAAGTTTTATTAGGATTATCTTGCTAAAACCCACAGTAGGAGGTCATTGTCAGGAATGGGGGCGAAGCAAAGCAAGCCAACTTATAGTGTGATGCAATGAAGCCATTGGCCTGATTCAACATTGGCTTCTCTTACATTCTTATGTTGTAAAAACAATAAACAATTTCTGTAACTATTTCAGAGGATGCTTAAAGGATCAATTTATGTCCTTACCCCATGAGGTAAGGCCCCTTCCAGCTCTGTTATTCTATGGTTCTATGAGGGGGAGGAGAGATGGGGGAAGGCCAGGGTTGATGAAAAACGATTGCTGTCGTCAACCATAGGCCTGGTGGGACATCTCTGGTTTACAGGACCTGCAGAACTAGATCCCACAGGGCATGGATGTCATTAGGCAAAGAGTTCCACTGGACTGGTGACATGGCCAAAAAGGCCCTGGCTCTGGTTGAGGACAGCTGGATATCTTTCAGGCCAGGGATCACGAAGAGGTTCTTCTCCCTAGAGTATAATGCTCTTCTGGGGGTATACCAGGAGAGGTGGTCCCATAGATACATTGGTCCCAGGCCATTTAGAGCCTTAAAAGTTAGTACCAAAACCTTGAATCTGATCTGGTATTCAACCTGGAGCCAGTGCTGCTGGCAAAGCCCCAGTTGAATGTGTGCTGTCAAAGGGGTTCCAGTAAGGACTCAGGCCACTGCATTCTGGAGCAGTTGTAATTTCCAAGTCAGCCTCAAGGGTAGCCCTATGTAGAGCAAGTTACCATAGTCTAACCTGGAGGTGACAATTGAATGGATTACTATGGCTAGGTCAGGACAGGAAGGAGGCCAGTTGCCTGATCTGGGACAGCTGAAGAAACACCAGCCTAGCAACATTTGTCATCTGGGCCTCCATTGATAAGGAGGCATCCAGAAGCATACCCAGGCTCTTGGTGGATGGTACCAGTGTTAAAGGTACACCATCAAGAGCCAGGAATTGGCACCCTAGCCCTGAAACCCCTTCACCCAGCCACAGAAACTCCATCTTTGATGAATTCAGTTTCAGCCATCTCTGTTTCAACCATCAAACCATGGCCTCTAGCCCTCTGGCCAAAATAACTGAGGTGTCGTCTTGCTGGCCATCCATCAACAGACACAGCTGGGTATCATCCGCATATTGGTGGCAACCCAGCCCAAAACTCTGCACCAGCATTGGAGAGAGGATTGCTCCCTGAGGGACCCCACAATCCAAGGAGTGTCAAGGTGACACCCTCTCTCCTACCACCACCTTCTGTCCCTGTTCCTGGAGAACACCCTACGAATTCCAATGTCAGCGAGGTGGTGCGTCAACAAATCATGGTTGATCATGTTGAATACTGCTGTCAGGTCTAACCCATCTGACCCACCTCAATCCAGTTGCCTGCAAAGATTATCTGTGAGGGTAACCAGTGCTGTTTCCAACCCATGGCCAGGGCAGAAGCTGGACTGGAATGGGTCTAGGGCCGACATGTCCTCCAGGAAACTCTGAAGCTGTTCCACCATTGTTGTCTCATTTACCTTACCCAGAAACAACAGGTTCGAGAGTGGGCAGTAATTGGCAGGATCCATAGGGTCCAAAGAAGGTTTCCTTAAGAGCGGTGTTACCACAGCCTCTTTTAGTCCCCTTGGATAGACCCCTGAACTAAGGGACAGATTGATATTGTTCACCAGTGGCCTTGTATGCCCTCACCACTGGCTTTCACAAGTCATGACAGACATGGGTCTAAGTGCCAGGTGGTTGGCTTAACGGCACCCAGAATCCTGTCAATATTGGCCCAAGACAGTTGGCTGAGGTTGTCAGGAACTGAATCCAAAGACAGGCAAGGGGCCTCCAGTTCACGCACTGTATCAATATTGGCAGGGATGTTGTGGCAAAGTGAAAAGACTTTATCTGCAAAAAGGTTTTCAAAAGTCTCACAGCTAATGGCCAGATTGCTAACATTGGTTCTCTGCGTAAGACCTAATTGTCCTAAATAACTGCACTGGGCGAGAGCTTGCAGATGTGCTGGAGGCTGTATAAAATCACCTTTTAGCGGTCTTCACTGCCATCTCATAGGCTTTCATAAATAACCTGTACGATGTTCTTGCGGCTTAGTCTCAAGACCATTGCCAAGTTCGACTGATGTCAAGCTGCCTAAGCAGTATTTCAGTGCAGCCCAGCACAGCTAGTCGTGCTCCAGTTTTGTCTACACAACGTATATGAACTTGTCTCTAACTTGTAACTTGTAACTAACTTGTAACTAACTTAAGTGACTTGTATCTAAATGCCTAAAATTTTGTAGTTTGGAAATCAAAAGCCAATGGGGATCTTGGGTCCTGCTAGTAAAGAGAGCCCAGGGATTATAGCAACTACCAGTCCAAAGTCTGCATTCTTTAGAAATTGTTAGCCTTTTAAAGAAAAAAAATCACTGTTCTCTTTTCTCTCTGCTGACCATCTTTATTCCACCGTTTCCCTGCAAATGTCTTCATGTCCCTTGCAAGTGGCCATGCCAGGCCTGGACAAATGGATGGGACAATGCTGGTGACACAGCCCAAGAAAATTCCTTCATGGATGTGATATTGTTTGGTGGAACTCTGTCCCTTCTAGTTGAATTCCTGCCTCCCTCACTTCTCCCTAGATGAAGCTATGTTCTGGTATCATGTACCTCCTTAAGGTTTCCATTCGTAATGGCAGCAGCATAATTCATAGTTCCCTCTAAGCTGCATTAGGGGCTGCCGGGGCACAAAATTTTAGCTGGCAGCACAGGGATGTCTGTTTCAGCCCAATGGAAACAATGGAGGATGGGGGTACTTCCTTTTGGGGCTCACAGAAGTGGATCCCCTGGTCCAATCTTTTTGAAACATGGAGGGGAGGGGTTGAGAAGAAGCACCAGCAACTATGCTGCAAATTTGGTGTCTCTACCTCAACAAACAGCCCCCCAGAGCCCCAGATACCCCCAGGTCAACTCTCCATTATAGCCTATGGGGCCCATATTGCACAGCCCTATTATGCTTTTCAGTATGATTTGTAAGCTGCCTTGAGTCGCAGGGAAAAGTGAGATATAAATATTTGAATACATAAGTAGTTTGGGCAGGTTGATAACATTTAAGCAACTTCCTGTTTGTTAGGTTAGGCAGGGTTCTGACAGTGATTGTTCCTCCTCTGGTATACTTGACCTGTAATGCTGATTGTCATATTTCACTTTACAAAAACCAAAGTAGATTGCAGGAGTTGTCCGTCCCCGTCCCCGTCCCCGTCCCCCAGTGCTGGTATGTTTTCTAAGGCTCAGTGCAGGGTGACGGTCTAAGGCCACGTCTACCAACATAGTAGACCTAATTTACACCATAGTCAACTGTAGACTCACTCACAACTTTAGTGCTATTAGCTTTTTTTTTGCTCACCATGTAGAATTTCTGCTCATAACACTGTGGAGCCTAGAGGGGACATTGGGGACACATGCATTCTGCTTCAGTGCAGTCCACATAGGAGCCTGTGAGATATGGGAGCTGTACAAAAAATTGCCAGCTCTGGCAGTGAGCCAATAATCACTTAAAAAAAACAACACAGCCTGGCACTGGTCCAAAAATCTGCCCTTTTGCCTTTCATTCTCTTCCTTGGAAAGATGGATTTCAGCAGAACACCCTAGTATATATGCTGTGGAACCCAAATACAACTTAGCATGTCAGGGGGCCCTATATTGTGGTAGGGCTTAGTAGCCAACCTGTATTTTCTGCTAGCCGGCTGTACGGCCCAGTTTCACAACGATATTTGTAATATTTTTGTGTTTCATGTTTCAGTGTTTTATGCTCCAGTTTTCTATTGAGGTATTACAAAGTATATACTAAGTGGCATGGTAAGTCCTCAGTTCTAATACATTAGCTTTTAGAAGGAAAACATTTTATTAGCCTTTAAACAAATATACCATGGCACACGCTTTCATGGACCAGAGCCGGCTTAATCAGATGTGTTTAATAACTGACTCACAAGTGCTCACCGTGCTACAAAAGCAAGTGAAATGTTCTTTCTGTCAAATGTTTCTGGCTGCAGATAAATGCAGAGTTTTGATGTTAACTACAAAATGTAACATGTAATGGATGTAGTATGTAAGTGCTATAGTCAACCTGTGTTTTGTTTACTCATTGTTCTTTATTTGTTGGGCTAGTAACCTGCCCCACTTTATGAAGAGGTGGAGAATATATTGATATTTAAAGGCAATTCTGGAGGGGAAGGCATGCTGTAATATTTCTGGGTTCACAGATAAAGATCGGCAAATGAAGAATGGCTTAAAACAACTTCAATATGAAGGACAGTTAAAGCATCTTGTGCAGTAGTCTCTGAACCTCGTTCCAGAACAGACTATGGTCATATATTTTAGAAGTAGAAAATAGCAAGCGTCCAGTAGCACCTTAGGTAAAGGTAAAGGTTCCCTTGCTCGAAAGCCAGTCGAATCCGACTCTAGGGTTGCGGTGCTCATCTCCGTTTCAAAGCCGAAGAGCCAGCACTGTCCGAAGACGTTTCTGTGGTCATGTGGCCGGCATGACTAAATACCAAGGCGCACGGAACGCTGTTACCTTCCCACCGAAGTGGTACCTATTTATCTACTTGCAATTTCTTGCTTTCGAACTGCTAGGTTGGCAGGAGCTGGAACTAGAGACAGGAGCTCACCCCGTCATGCTGCACCCGGGTCTCAAACTGCTGAACTACTGACCTTCCACAGCCTGCAGTTCAGCATCTTAACCACTTGAGCACCGCAGCACCTTAAACACTAACAAAATGTGTGGTGGGGTATGTGCTTTCATGAGTCACTGCTCACTTCTTCAGCTATATTTTAGAGTAAGTCTACAAAGTTCTAATTCCTACAGATGTATTAGCATCTTATAGCAAAATAACAAACATTCCAGTGTTACCATAAAGATTAACAATCATATTGTACAATCAGGATTTATGGGCTTGGGTCCGTGAAGTGTTTCAATGGGTAGAAATACTACTGCCCATGGAGCAAGACTTCCTTACCTTCCCCCTCCTGAAGCAGCCGCAAATGCTCTCTGAAACCCTGCTCCTGACCCCCAGGAACATCATTTCAGGAGAAATTTTGGGCTGTGATAGCAGGAAGGACGAGAGAAAGCCACAGTGTTCTGCTGGATGCAAGCCATGGATCTGAGCCCCACTTTATTACTTAATGTATTTGAAGAAGTCTCCAAAAGCTGATGTCACAGTAAAATGATTAAGGCATCAGATTAATTAAGGTGTTTCCTGATTTTGGCCCTGTTCACACGGAGCATTTGCCCCGCTGAAGGCACGGGAGCCCTGTGGACTTTCCGTGCTCGATCATACGAGCACATCTGGGAGGCGTAGTGCTCCCGTGGCCAACCCGCGGCTTCCCCTGGAAAACGCGGGGTAAAAAACTAGTAGGTCGGAAGTACTAGTTTCCGGAAACCCCGAGGCAAAGGCTGGCGTCTGATCGCGGGAGCGCCAGTATCCCGCGGCTTCCGATGCCCGCCCATGTCCCCGGGGTTTCCGGATGTTGTCAGTTTCCATGGGATGCGCACCAACGCTGAACAGCGCATGCGCACACACAAGACACCGACAGCGGCCCGCCCCCCCAATGGTGCATGCGCACTGCGCTGCTTTTTTGCTGCGCTGCAGCAGCGCAGTGTGATCGGGGCGCAGAGCTGGAGTGTGGCAACCCGGTGGCCCATATGATCGGGCTACCATGCCTTATTTAGCTCCAGGGCAAACTGCCACGCCTCCCCCGCGCGTTTTCTGGCCCGTGTGACCGGGGCCTTTGTATGTTTTACAGTGCAATCCTCTACAAAGTTACTCCAGTTTAAGCCCACTGAAGTAAATGGGTTGAGAACTGAGTAATCCTTTGTAGATTTTCCCCGACCCTGACCTGACCTGGATCCTTAGTCAGATCCCAGAAGCTCAGCAGGGTCAGTCCTGGCTTGTGTTTGGATGGGAGACCACCAAGGAACTCCAGGGCCGCTATGCAGAGGCAGGCAAGGGCAAACCACCTCTTGCCTTGAAAATGTTATAGGGTTCCCAGGACTGGGTTAGAAAATACCTGGAGACTTTGGGGGTGGATCCAGGAGGGGGGGGGTTTGGGGTACAATGCCAGAGAGTCCACCCTTCGAAGCAGCCATTTTCCCCAGGGGAGCTGATCTCTGTCAGCTGGAGATCAGTTGTAAAAGTGGGAGATTTCCAGGCCCCACCTGGAGGCTGGCAACCCTAAAATATTATGAGGTCACCATAGGTTAGCTGTGCCTTGATGGCAAAGAAAAAAAATTCTGCATAGGATTCCACTTTTTAAAACACATTAAACAGTTGTCAATTTAAAACGAAATAAAGCCTAACGGTGAAATATTGAAACTTCGTTCTGGTAGTAGCTTGATGGTGTTTACCAGAAGCCAGCAACTAGGTCTGTGATTGCCCAGACTTAGCCACCAGGCCAGCTATAGCCCCTGCTTCGACGTATTTGCAGTGTACTGCAAAAACAGCTCTGGAGTCTGGCCTTCAGGAAAATAAATCCAATGAGGAGAAAAGTGTAATGGACGGGGTGGTGAACTGAGATCCACGAATGCTGGCTCCGTCTCAGGAAGAGTGCCAAGCCCTGTGCAGGTGCAACTGTTTGGCAGGGCTGTCTGAGAGTTTCCACCTGGTTTCCCTGAAATGTTGGATTAGCAGCCTGAAGGATGTATCTTTGCTATCCTCATGACAGGCTGCCAGGAGCAATCATTCCTGTCGCTCTCTAATTACCCACTGGCCTTTTGCCAGCAAACATTCCTGCTGGGAGAGCTTGCTGCTAGGCCGGTGATGTTGCAGTTTCTTACTGTGTTTGTGTGTCTGAGGTATTGCTTTTCTGTGTCTGGAGCATGAACTACAATGCGGGTGAGCATGCATTCATTTGTTTATGCCCAGAGTGAGATGACATATATTTAACTCCAGCTCCCTGCTGAGTGCAGTGAAGCTCAAATGGCTAATAAATATTGATACTAATAATGCAAGCTTTCCTACCATCCTGGCATTTTAAGAAGTATTAATTTTCATTTAAGACACTGCTATTTGTAGGTTAATGCATTGGTCTGGCTAGCTGTCTTCGAGTTGACAGATTCACAGTGCCATCCTAAACAGAGTTACACCCTTCTAAGTCCATTGAAGTCAGTATGAGTAGAAGGGTGTAACTCTGCTTAGGATGACACTGTGAGACTTTGATTTTCCCCTCCTCAAATAACTTGCCAAATGCTCAGTGAAATCCCACAAGTTACCAAGATACATAAGGGGGGAGGAGAATTGTCTAAGAGCAAGAGAGAGAGAGAGAGATCAGAAGTTTAGTGACAGAATTCGGAGGATGAAGTAAATTAACCAACTAAGGCCCTTTTTCCCTTCTTGCCCTCCATACAAATGTATGCTAATCAAGCCGAATGTCAGGTTCCTCAGTCAGCTCACGCAACACAGGGCTTCTTCAGAAGACAATGTTTAATGGTGAAACAGAACTAAAGACACGTGTACAGCTTGTGTCTGTAATGGCCACATACAGTGGGGCCTACTATAATATACTACATTCAAGCATCCCCTCTCATAGCAGAAGCCAATGATTACAAGTCGCGCGCATGGGCAAAAGCAGCGGGCCAGCAAGCAAAACAATCCTAGAAACTCTAGCAGCTGGAGAGTGAAGGTCAGAGACCTGAGAAGAGGCAGTTAGTAACAGTGAGGAAAAGTTCAGACAGAGTACTCCCCCCAAATACCATACACCTGACAGGGCTACCTGACATCCTGCCCCTCTAAAAGGGACTCCCTGGGCTTGTCAGGTTAGTAGCGGTGGAATCGCCTCCCCTGTGCTGAGAACCGAAGTCCACCCATTCAACCAAATAAGACAGTTTATTCCGTTTGATCTTAGAGTCCAAGATATTGGCCACTTCATAATGCGGTTCACCTTGCAGCAGAAGGGGGGGCGTGTAGCACATTGTGGTTGCCAGGTGTTAGTTCCAGGATCGCGCCTTAATTGCCTGAAATGGAACACATGATGAAGGTTTCTTAGTGATTTAGGCAATTCAAGCTCTACAGTGACATTGTTTATCTTACATTTGACTGGGAAGGGCCCCACATACTTCCAACCTAGTTACCGGCTAGGCTGGAGACCCTTCATGTTCTTGGTAGACACATAAACAGAATCACCAGGGTTAATAACCCAATCTACATCATGTTTTTTGTCTGCTTGTACTTTGTACGCCCGTTTGGTCCCATCCAGTGTTTTACACAACAGCGGCCAGGCATACTGCAAGCGTTTACACCAGTCACCTGCCTCCCCCTCAGGTAGCTGGGTTCCAACGAAGAAGAGGAGAGGCGGGGCTTCGTAACCATGCACAGCCATGAAGGGAGAGACTCCTGTAGAGGAATGACATGTGTTATTGTAACAGAACTCCGCAAGGGGAAGGAGCGCCTCCCAATCGTCTTGTTGAAAGTTAGTGAAGCAGCGGAGGTACTGTTCGAGAGTCTGGTTAACACATTCAGTTTGCCCATCAGTCTCGGGGTGATAGGCACTACTCAAACCTCATTCCACCCCCATGAGGCGTAGCAGCTCACTCCAGAACTTAGAGACAAATTGTGAGCCCTGGTCAGATATTATTTTCCTAGGCAACGTATGGAGCCTAAAAACCTTTTGAAGAAAACTCTTAGCCAGCATCCTAGCAGGTGGCAGGGATTTAAATGGAATGAAATGTGCCTGTTTCAAAAACAGATCCACAACTACCCAAATGACATTTTTCTCTCGGCTAGGGGGAAGATCCATAATAAAATCCATTGAGATGACTTCCCAGGGTCTATTCAGGGGGGGTAGGGGTTGGAGGAGCCTCAGAGGCTTCCTGGGTCTCGTTTTGCTCATGATGCAGGTTTGGCATGATTGGATGAAAAGAGACAGATTCTTCCTCATGCCGGGCCACCAAAACTGTCTTTGCAGTAAATGGAGGGACTTCATAAACCCCAAGTGTCCTGCCAGTTTAGTTCCATGCACAGTAGACAAGATCTCCCCCTGCAAGGCAGTCAGAACAAACAGTTCAATGCCTCGATACCAGCAGCCGGTATCTAGGCGATCAGTGTCAGAAATGGCAGAGGTGAACTTCAGTTCCCATGAGTCATTGCTCCCTGTAGGCTGGGCCTTCGCCTGGGCATGCGTAACTATGGCCCCTCCCAACTGTGAGGGCGTGAACATAGATTCAAGGACCACCTCCTTGCGGCTGTCGTGGGAGGTGGGACAGCACGTTGGCCAAGGAATTTGCCTTCCCCGGGAAGTGATGGAGGGTGAAATTAAACTTAGAGAAAAAATCAGCCCAGCGGAGTTGTTTAGTGTTAAAATTACGGGGCATGCAGAGGACCTCAAGGTTCTTATGATCAGTCCACATCTTGAACGGTACCCTGGCCCCCTCCAGCCAATGTCTCCACGTAGAGAGTGCCAACTTGATCTCCCCCGCCTCTTTATCCCAAACCGATCAGTTACACTCAGTGTCTGTAAACTTTCATGAGATGTAAGCAAGGGGGTGCAACTTCCCATCCTCCCCCTCTTGCAAGATGGTGCCACCCATAGCAACATCCGAGACATCAACTTGTACTATGAATTTTTTCAGTTCATTTGAGTGTGCCAGCATGGATTCGGATATGAACAACGCCTTTACGTGTTCGAATGCCTCCTAGCATTCAGTTGTCCACTCCAACTTCACCCCTGGTTTCATGCTGTCTGGACCCTTCCCCTTAGTTTTCAAAAGGTCCATGAGTGGCAAGCTCACTTGGGCAAAGTTGGCAAGAAAGGATCTGTAAAAATTCGCAAAACTGAGGAATGCCTGGAGCTGCCTCTGGGTTCAAAGGGCCTCCCACCCCACCACGTCCCGGACCTTGGCAGGATCCATCTCAATGCCCCGGGGGAAATGTGATACCAAAAAAAGTCAATTTCTGTGCAGTGAAACTCACACTTGGACAGCTTAGCAAACAGTTTGTGCTTGTGCAACGTTTGAAGAACTTCCCAGACCAAAGAAACATGGGACTCCAGGTCGGGGGAATAAAGCAATATATCATCTAGATAAACGAGGACCCCCTTGAACTGGTGCTTGTGCAAGACCTCATTTATCAGGTTCATGAAGACCCCCGGAGCCCCCTGAAGTCCGAACGACATCACCCAAGATTTGAATTGACCCAACAGAGTAATTTCTGGTTGGGTAGCAATTCAGTAGTACAGTCTGAGTGTCAGTGGGGGGGCAATTCATCTACTTACTCCTCCTCAAACACCTGAGCCAGGTCCCAGTACTCTGGCAGGATCGCTTCCAGCTCTTCACACACAAGGCAAGCTGGTACTGCTCCCTCTTGGGGGGGGGTTTCCCCCACTCCCCATCCCAGGTGTGGTCTTGGCATTGGGGCAAAATAAAGTGAATAACACCCTCCCCCCACAAGATATAGGGGTCGTGACTATAGAGCCATGGGTTGCCTGGTACTAACGGGAAACGGGTGGCAGGGGTGATTGTTGCTCCCAGTGCTCTCCAGATTAAGACCCCATCAGGCCACCTCTGGATCTTGGCCGCATGGCACTGAAACTCCTTGGTATACTCCTGCACCAATTTCTTTCCTTGGTGGAAAGTGCACAGGAATGCCTGGGCCATCTCACTCACATTAGTGTCCTCATAGTGAGCTTGCAGGGCCCACGTGAAGGCGTTAGCCTCCTGGAGCTCCCGGCTGTCAACATTGTGTAGGTTCACATATCAGTCAGCCACTCCCTCCCACAAACAGGACACAATATAGTCTACAATGCTCTCCTCATTGGGAAACAAATGGCCCCAGTTCCCCACTAATTTCTCGGCTCATACCAAGAAGAATGCCAATTTCTCGGGCATTCCATCGAACGTGGCATCCAGCAGTTCCGTTGGCTGGGGCCTTGGAGGGACAAATGGTGGCTGGCCAGGAGGCGGCAGTTGTCTCGGTTGCTGACCTGGGGGTGGCAGTTGCCCCAGTTGTTGGCCTGGGAGTGGCACCTGTACCATCGGCTGACCTGCGGGCAGTTGTGCAGGCTGCACAACAAGCGTTGGTTTAGCTCCCATTGCACCACCGTCATCATCATCTCAGGTATTTTATGGAACGAGTCCTCAATCATCCGGAAGAGCCAGTCTTGGTCCCGCTCAAGCAGATCTAAACGGGTTTCCACAAAATCCTCAGCATCTCCCAGTTTTCCAGCATGTGCTTCCGGCCCGGGTCCAACACTCAGTCAGTAAATGGCCTGGTCGTACTGACTTTCCCGCCTGGGCCCTGGAGTAAGGGACCAAGTCTCTGCCGTCTGCACTGGGCCACAGGGTCGGTGTTTCGGCCAGGTAGTCACATTGGCGTGCATCCCACCACATGGATCCAGGTAGGGTGAGCCCCACTCCTCATCCCGAGGAGTAGTAGTCGGTACCATGGTCGTAGGTACCGTGGTCATAGATACCAACTCTTCTGCAGTAGTTACCGATGTAGTCTCCTCCTTATCCCCACTCATCTTGGCTTAGGAGAGATGCGTGTCAGAAGAAGGAAAAGGATGATTACAGACACTTTGTCAGGTTCCTCAGTCAGCTCACACAACACAGAGCTTCTTCAGAAGACAATGTTTAATGGTGAAACAGAACTAAAGACACGTGCATAGCTTGTGTCTGTAATAGCCACATACAGTAGGGCCTACTATGATATTCTACATTCAAGCATCCCCCCCCCCCCATAGCAGAAGCCAATGAATACAAGTCGTGCACGTGGGCAAAAGCAGCAGGCCAGCAAGCAAAACAATCCTAGAAACTGTTGTGGTTCCCAGCTGAAACTCCAGCAGCTGGAGAGTGAAGATCAGAGACCTGATAAGAGGCAGTTAGTAACAGTGAGGAAAAGTTCAGACGGAGTACTCCCCCCCGCATACCATACACTTGGTACCTGACACTGAAGTAGATGGTGTTTAACTTGATTCTTGTGAAACCATGGTCCTATGTGGTGAGGGTGGTCCAGCTTACTTGCCTAGAATTTTGAAGGTTTAGTTTTAGTGTGTTATGTTCCCTCTAAGCTCCACAGTGTTGTGAGCAAAAATTCTACCTTGTGAGTGGAAAGAACTAGTAGCATTAAAGTTGTGAGCAAGTCTACATTTGACTATCATCTAATTAGTCTTTTAGAAGATTATTTCCATAACCTTGTACAAATCTCAGAATGAATTCTTTTAAATTATATTTAAACTATATTTTAAGAAAAAACTAAACATTATAAGAGAAAACAGAATCAAGTCAAATTTCACCCAGACAATTCCACTACACTGGTAGACCTGGCCTCTGGAGAACATGTCTACCCACCCCAGTCCACTATATTGGTAGGTCTGGCCTTGGACCATTGCCCTGTGCTGAGCTTTAGCAAACATACCAGCACTGGGAGGGGGACCTCTTACAGTCTACTTTGAGTTTTTTAGTGAAATATGACAATCAACATTACAGGTCAAGTATAACAAAAGAAGAACAATCGCTGTCTGAACCTTGCCTAACAAATAGGAAGTTCCTTAAATGTTATCAACCTGCCCAAACTACATATGTATTCAGATATTTATATCTCACTTTTCTCTGTGACTCAAGGCAGCTTACAAATCACACTGAAAAGCATAATAGGGCTGTGCAAAAAAAAATGTTTTTTTTCCAAGCTCCATTGTAGCCTATGGGGACCTTTATAGTCAATGGGCCCCATAGGCTGTAATGGAGAATCAATCTGGGTGTATCTGGGGCTCGGGGGGCTGTTTTTTGAGGTAGAGGCACTAAATTTGCAGCATAGCTGCTAGTGCCTCTTCTCAACCCCCCCCCCCCATGTTTCAAAAAGATTGGACTGTGGGTCCACTTCTATGAGCCCCAGAAGGAGGTGCCCCATCCTCTGTTGTTTCCAATTGAGGGAAAAATGCCTTCTCAGTTCACTTGTAGACTGTGTTGCCAGCTAAGTTTCCTGCTGCCAGCTAAAATTTTGTGTGCCAGCACACCCTAGTGCAGCTTAGAGGGAACTTTGTGCAACTGCTGTTTCAGGAATCAGGATTCTGGGCAATTTCATTCATTCACTTTTTGTTGGTTTGAAGAAAATGAGAATACTCTCAATAGGAACACAGTACAACAAAAACCTAAAATGTGTCAAAGCCAGCTGAGTATGGGCATCATGAATGAATGGCTCTTTATCCTGCCTATTCCCAGTTTTTTGTGTTCACTATTCATTGCTATTGCAGGGATCAGATATTATGATGAAGAACCCAATTGCTTCTGCAGAATCTCCAGAAGGGAGTATAAATGCTATGTAGCCCTAAATGACTCTAAAATAGAAACTTTATTGACAATACTACCAAATATACCATATATATATAATTTTACAATCAACATTCCAACATAAACGTACAAAAAGAGTTGTGGATGAAACCCGGCTCATCACTTTGAACTGCAGAATCTCCAAGAGCTCAGCAACCACTTTGAAAGCATGTTCTAGCCATCATGATTTCAAAAAGTTGGAAAATGTAAAGCCAAACTGTTGATGGAAGACCAGTTCACTGTAAATATTTTAAAAAACGAATAGCCCCACAGAGCAGGGATTTGGATTGAGGCTGCAGCATGTCAGGAGGGAGTTTAATCCTGCATCATTTTGGCAATTTCAAGTCCTTCTTCCACAAGTTTCTATTCACTCCGATAGGAGAAACGTAGAGGCTTCATACGAGTGAGATGAAATGTACTTCAACCTGCTTAATACATGTCTGCAAATCCTATGCAGAAGATGCTTCCCTGTAGAACTGGTAGGTGACCAGGGTGTACTTTGTCATGTTTAAGGACTGTGCACATATATATTGAGCTGTGTGTTCTCCTGGTATATGAATGCTGGGAGGCTGCAATTATCTTTACTGGTTATATTTTCCACATAGGAATTTCGTCATAAGTGCAGATGGTGCATATAAAGAAGCAAAAGCGTGGGAGAAGTTTTGGGGTGGGTAGAATGCTTGCACCCTGTACTGGCCACCCTGGGTAGTAGTGACCATGTAATTTTGGAATTTACAGACTTGGGGAAGGTAACTGCTGTATATAGTCAGACACATGGGTTGGCCTTCGCAAATTCTGACAAACTTAGTCCCTGTGCATCACACCCTTGGGAGTCTAGGTGCCTACACTGACCCCAAGCAGTGACTTCTAAGCTCCAGAAGGGATTTATGCCCCTTCTCCCCTGTGGATGCCCAGGAACGCCACTGCACATGCTTAGGGTGGGGATCCCACCAGTTCTCTTCTGACTGCCGTGCAAACTGGACATGTTTCTCCTTGCTCCAGTTGGTGAACTTCTCCCTTATATCTAGCTCTGTTTTCTCTCTCTACAAAAACAACAACAACAAAACCCTTTATTCCATCTCTCCTATTCTGTACCCCATCAGTCTGTGTGGGGATTCTTCAAACATTGTTCCTGCTATGAGAGCAAACTAGCTCCAACTGGCGGCCACTCCCTGTGGTTGCTGTGCCTAGGCGGAACCCACCAGACAGACACTTGTCCCCATTGCGCTAAGTTTTCCAAGCAGACCAGAAAAAACAGAGCTGTTCGATTGCAAGCCGCACTCCTGGAATCAGGCTTGGCCTCACCTCAAATGGCCACCAAGAGTGCGATGGTCAAGGGATCAACCGACCAGCTGTCAGGCCCGGCTTGTCACGTGACCCCATCAAAACTGTCAACTTTGACCCCACCTGACACTGGGGCATCAACATAGAAAAGGTCGGGCTTGAGCATAAAGTCCTCCTCAGATTCTCCTGTGAAGAAATGCAAAAAGGAGAAGGTCCATGCTTCAGACAAGGGCAAAGAGACATGCCCTAACCAACAACACCAAGCCACGAGCCCTACACAGAACTTGATGCCTCACTATCTAGATATGGAGGCTGCACCATGATCACTGGGCCTGATCTCCATCCAGCTGGCACTGACTCAGCAACAGATGGATCAGGTGAACTCCCTGGTATCAAAACCCTATCAGATTGCATCGCAACCTCTCAGCATCTCCAAGTCTAAGGCAGATGAGATTGACCTCACCCAGTGGAGCTATCATCACTCTCCCTCGTTGGGATCAAAGAGCAGAAACAGCTCTCTGCCACTGGCATCCGCTCACATCCATCACCACCGAACATGAGATGCCCATAGAAACTTGCACCATGGCACTCCAGACTGAGAGTCAGGTGCCATCCACGATGCTCAACCACCCCAGTGGCAGGTACCACCACCACTGCCATGGGATCAGAGGCAGTTCCAATACTGATACGGTGCCTATCCTCCACCCTTTGTGTGGCTCCAGTTGCGGGGACCACTGGACTGGGATCTATGCTCCATGCTTTCCTACCGCTCAAGATCACCCCACTGAGTGCTAACTAAGAAACCAGTTGACACACCCAATTTACCATTACCGACACATCGCCACTGATAGAAGACGATAATGAATCCAATGAGAATATCGACATCGACGTCTCTCAAACACAAACCATCAGTAACTCCGTTGCAGGCCGACTCAGACATTTCCGACACCAATCGTAGTGCCCAAGGATGGGATTCAAATGACAATGACTCTGGCATCACACCTCAGAGTTGAAACCATCACCACCCAGCCACACTGCTGAAGATTTACCAATATCTCCATTGGAGGATTTAAAATCTTATGGAACCCTAGTAAAAAGGATGGCCCACACCATTGTTCAACCACGTCCAGATGTGACCAATATGGTGTTTGACATCGTGCAGGCTGGACACATCTATGGCTGTAGCCCTTCCCATGACCATGCTCATGTTACAAGCTGCAAAACAACCATGGGACAAACCCACGTCTACCCCCATATCCTCAAGACGGCTTGACCACATAAGGTATAAGGTTCAAGAGACAGGAGCAGAATTCATGTTCTCACATCCCAAGCCATCCCAAGTACCATCCACGATGCTCAACCATCCCAGTGGCAGGTACCACCACCACCACTCCTTGTCCAAAAGCAAACACACCCACTCTGCACCTTCAGATAAGGAAGGGAAGAGATTGGATTCTTTCAGTAGGTGTTTTGAATGGCAACTGTCTCCCAGATACTTCCACTACTGCAGGAGGGGATTTGGATGGCCAAAATTGATCTCCAAGATGCATACTTTCACATCAACATCAGGGCAGAACACAGACAATACCTATGCTTCACCATAGGACAAAACCATTACCGGTATACCGCACTCACCTTCAGAATCTCCACAACCCCAAGGGTATTCACAAAAACAATGGTAGTAGTTGCGGCTTACCTTTGACTTTGCAGCATCGTAGTGTTTCCCTATATTGACAGCTGGCTCTTGGTAGCCAACTCAGAAAGCCAGCTCCTGCGGAACATAGACACCACACTCTCTGGGTGTGAATGTGGGCCTGAATTGGGCCTGCAAGTGAACCTCAAAAAGTCCAATCTCTCCTCATCCCAGTGGGTACAGTTCTTAGTAGCCATCATATACTCTATGTTATGCAGGGCCTTTCTCCCCCTTCAGAGAGCAATGACCATAACATCCCTGATCAGCCAAATCAAGTCGGGCATCACAACCGCCCTTTCCATTCAGCGCTTACTGGGCCTCATGGCGGCCACAACCATGGTCCTACCATTTGGAAGACTCAGAATGAGACCTCTGCAACTCTGGTTCCTCAAGTGCTTCAAACCAGGCATACAACCCCAATCCATGAGCTTCCTGAGACCTCCGCATGTACTTCTGAATGTCTCTTGGTGGGAACATGAACCCAATCTAATGGAAGGAGCCCTGGTTCAACACTCTGCCCCCTTGGAAACTCTTACCACAGACACCTCCCTGTGGGGATAGGGAACCCACCTTGGGCATGTCAGTGGGTTCGATCTGGACAGATCTTCAGCATTGCCATCATATAAATGTTCTAGAGCTCCTAGCCATTCAGTTCGCCCTCCTCTCATTCCTACCAACTCTGCAGGGAAAGATAATATTTTTTCTCAAAGACAACACGACAGCCATAAGTTATATAAACCATTGGGAGGGAGAGTATCCAAGAGACTCTGTCTCCTGGCAATACATGTGTGGTCATGGTCAATCAATCAATCAATCAACCTTTATTGGCATAACCTACAGAACATATGGCTCCATTTGCAAAGAATACTGACTGCCTTCTTGAAGCTTCATACAGAAATTTTGCAACAGTTTCAATTATTACACGATTCTGGGTTGTCAGCCAAAAGTAAATCTTACATTTATCAGGTTTCCTTGAATACTTTCTCAACCAATGGCTCAATGAATGTAAGACGCAAGTCCAAGTAGAAAGTACATGAAAGAAACATATGTTCAAGAGTTTCAATCTCCCGCTTAGTGCAGGAACACAATCTACTATCAAATGGGGGTTTTTTTTTTTGGAATCTCCTATATAATACTGCTGATGGCAACACATTAAACCTTGCTAACATATATGCTCTGCGTTGCCCGGCGTCGTTAAGCAAGTTAGATACTCAGCCCTATGCCCAAAAGGTAAAAGCCCCAAACTAAGGGGTAAGCATCTACTTTTTGCACGGCTCTCAAGAACCTGCCTCTCAATGTCAACCAGTCTTTGCCTGATCAGCTTAAAAGCTGACTTTCTGTGTACAGAAATAGATATCCAATGTTAAGCCCAATTTACTTGATTTTTTCTTCTATATGACAAAGCCATGTTGAAGACTGGGACTCTGCTAACATATAAGCAATAAGACCATTGTCGTCTCTTTTAAAAAGTAGATGTAACCAAAATTTAATAACCCATACTCTTGTTTCAAGGAGTCTTTGGTTTGTTTCTATACACATGGCTGCGTATGGTACACATGAGGGTAGGCCCAGAATCTTGTGAAGAAAGTTAGACTGAATTCTTTCCGTGTCCTTATTAAAGACTGTTAGCCAAATGGGAGCTCCATAGAACATTCCTGCACTAAGTTTATGGTTAAATACTTTAATTGCAGCGGGAACATATTGATTGCCTTTAGTAAAGTAAAAACGAGTAAGTGCTGACAGGTTACAGTTTGCGGATTTAATAATTTATTTCCTATGTGGGACCCAATTAACTCTGTGATTGAAATTGATTCCAAGATATCAGAAATTTTTGACCTGTTCAATTATAGTGCCTACAACAGGGAATCTTCCTGATAGCCACACACCTGTCAGGGGAGCAGAACACTCAAGTGGATCACCTGAGCTGAGGGGGTGCCGAGCTACGTGAGTGGGAAGGGAACTGGGCTCACCTATGCCCAGTATTCAACAGGTGGGAATACCTGACCACAGATGTCTTTGCAACAAGGTCCAACAGGAAATGCCCACAATTCTGTTGCAGAGGGGGCATCGACCCAGTCTCTGGGGGATGGCCCACTCATCCCTTGGTTGGACAGTTTTCTGTTCATGTTTCCCCTGATTCCGCTCATCACCAGGGTCACCAACAAGATCCTGAGAGACATAAGAACATAAGAGAAGCCAATGTTGGATCAGGCCAACGGCCCATCCAGTCCAACACCCTGTCACACAGTGGCCAAAAATACCAGGTGCCATCAGAAAGTACACCAGTGGAGCCAGGACACCAGAAACCCTCCCACTGTTGACCCTCCCAAGATCCAAGAATACAAAGCATCACTTGCCCCAAAGTCCCTATCTATGCCTTGTGGCTAATAGCCACTGATGAACCTCTGCTCCATATGTTTATCTAATTCCCTCTTGAAGCCGTCTATGCTTGTAGCCACCACAACCACCTCCAGTGGCAGTGAATTCCATGTGTTAATCACTCTTTGGGTGAAGAAGTACTTCCTTTTATCCGTTCTAACTCAACCACTCAGCAATTTCATTGAGTGCCTCCGAATTCTTGGGGAGAAAAGAGTGCATCCTTATCACTCCGTGGTGGCCACATCAATCCTGGTTCCCAGTACTCCTCCATCTATCCCAGGGGAAGATTCACCACTTTACCCCTGCCCCAGACTGCCTTCTCTCACACAGGGGGAAAGTCATCCATCATGAAGTTCCCCTTTTAAAGCTGTTTTTATGCTGGGTAGAATTCCATGGTCAGAAAGAATCACCTGGCTTCTTTCTCCCAACAGATGAGGGGTGTCATGTTAAATAATAGGAAACAGTCCACAAGGAGGTCCTACACCTACAAGTGGGCGAAATTTGAGTCCTTTGCCCAGGACCACTGGGTCTCCCCAGCTGCAGCAGGCCTTCCCCTCATCTTCAACTACCTTCTAACTCTGGTAGGGGCCTGAGCCAGTCTTCTTTGTGGGTCTACCTTGCAGCCATCTTGGCTCACCATAATCACATGGATGGCTCTTCTGTGTTCTCCCACCCTGACACTAAACACTTTCTGAAGGGTCTGATATGTATTCACCCTCCAGTGAGAGAACCCACCCCTGCATGGGACTTATCCCTTATTCTCCATTGTTTAACTTGGTGGCCCTTTAATCCAATGGCCATATGCGACCTTCAGCTATTACCCTGGAAAATGGCCTTTCTGGCCACTATTACCTCCTCCAAAAAGTGGGTGAGCTGAGGGCACTTAGGTGTGATCCACTTTACCTCTGCTTCCATGGGCAAGGAGTGGCCTTACTCCAACATCAAATTTCTCCCCAAAATTATCTCCAGGCAGAAGTCTCCTTAACTACCTTTTTTCCTAACCCAAAGTCCAATTCAGAAAGGTGACTCCATCCAGTGGATGTCTGGAGAGCCCTCCTGTTTTACTTGGACAGAATGAAAGCCCTTCATAGCGATACCCGTCTTTTTGTTTCCTACATGGAACATTAAAAAGGACTCCGAATTTCAGCCCAACCCCTATCGAAATGGATAGTGGAGACAATTAAGCCGTGTTACCTCCTGGCTAATCATCCGCTTCCTGGCCTGGTCAGGATGCATCCCACGATGGCCTTCCTCAGAGGGCTCCCATTGCAGGAAATATGCAGAGCTGTAACTTGTGCAATGCCTACCACATCCATTAAGCACTATGCCTTAGATCAGGGGTCCTCAAACTACGGCCCGGGGGCCACATGCGGCCCGCCAAGGACATTTATGCGGCCCGCCGAGTGTTTATGCCCACCCCCCCTGCCCGGAGCTGCCTCCTCCTCGAGGAGCGCAGCAGCAGCGCCCCCGCAGCCTCTTTCTTCCTCCAGCAGCCCTGGGCGGCAAGAGCGCCCAGGAGCTGAGGAGGAGGAAGGGGCGAGCAGGCTGGTCGTGGGGGAGGGGGCGAATGTGGCGGCGGGGCGAGCAGGCTGGTGGGGGGCAGGGGGCGAACGCGGCGGCGGGGCGAGCAGGCTGGTGGGGGGAGGGAGCGAACGCGGCGGCGGGGTGAGCAGGCTGGTGGGGGGAGGGAGCCAACGTGGTGGCGGGGCGAGCAGGCTGGTGGGGGGAGGGGGCGAACGCGGCGGCGGGGCGAGCAGGCTGGTCGTGGGGGGGGAGGGGGTGAACGCGGCGGCGGGGCGAGCAGGCTGGTCGTGGGGGGGAGGGGCGAACGCGGCGGCCCTCCAACGGTCTCAGTGAACTGGCCCCCTGTTTAAAAAGTTTGAGGACCCCTGCCTTAGATGTTCGAGCCAGGAGATGTGCTGCTGTAGGACAAGCTGTTCTCCAATCGATATGTGACTGGGTAGCCACCATTGCCCACCACCAGGAAGGTCAGAGCTTGCTACTCTTCCAAGGGTGTGATGCACAGAGAACACAAAGAAGATAAACAGGTTGCTTACCTGTAACTGATTATCTTCGAGTGGTCATCTGAGCATTCAGACTGTCCGCCTGACCTTCCCCTCCACTGGCAGCCTACAGACTTCAGTTGGATTGGACAGTGGTCAGAAGGAACTGGCAGGATCTCTGCACCCCACTCTGAGCATGTGCAGTGGAGTTCTGGGCATGCACAGGGGAGAGGGTGCGAAAATCCCTTCTGGAGCTTAGAAGTCACCGCTCAGGGTCGGCACAGGCACGTAGAGTCCCAAGGGTATGAGTGCGCAGACGACCACTCGATCATCAGTTACAGGTAAGCAACCTGTTTGTATGCTGGATAGAATTCCATGGTCAGAAATACTTATGGAGAAGGGAGTTTAAGAGGGATGGGAGTTTCTTAAAAACAAAATAATGAGGGCACAATCACAAATTATTCCTATGAAAAGGAAAAATGGAAGGAGCCTAAAGAAGCCAAGGTGTCTCCATAAACAGCTTTCTAAAGACTTGAGAAATTAAAAAAGAGTCGTTTAGAAAGTGGAAGGAGGGCCTTACAACCAAGGATGAATATACACAAATAACCAGTGCTTATAGAGAGAAAGTTAGGAAGACTAAAGTTCAGTATGAGCTTAGGCTAGCTAGAGATGCTAAACACAACAAAAAAGGGTTCTTTTGTTATTTTCAAAGTAAGAAAAAGAGCAAGGACATGGTAGGCCCATTGCAGGGACAGGAAAGTGAAATTGTTACAGGTGGTTAAGAGAAGGCAGAACTGCTGAATTCCTACTTTCCCTCAGTCTTCTCCTGCAAGGGAAATGGTGCTCAACATGGCAAAAACAGCACATGATGAGGGAAGGGAGTTGCAGCCTAGCATTGGCATGGGGTAGTACATAAACACCTAGTTTCTTTAAATTAGGACTACTCCTAAAGTGTACATGTAGCCAAAACTTAATTGTTGTGATCCAAGCTCTTGCCACTAAATCTCTTTGATTTGTCTCCAGACAGATGGCTGCATAAGGCACACATGCTGGCAGCCCCAGAATTTTCCTCAGAAAATTAGATTGCACACGTTCTACTGCTTTATATTACAGGCTGTCATCCAAATTGGGATGCCATAGAGCAGTCTGGGACTTATTTTGTGATTGAAAATTCTAAGGGCTGTAGGAATGTACTTCCCTTAGTATAAAAGAAATGAGTGATTGCAAGAACATTACTATTCACTGATTTTAACACTTCCTTGTTATGGGTAACCAAATTAAGCACTGAAGTGGAAATGAACTCCTAAATATCTCAAGCTTTTAACCTGTTCAATCACTTTCCCTCTAATATTCCATTTAACAGGTTTCCAATTTTGTCCAAAAGCAATTATTTTAGATTTCTCAAAATTTAGGGTTAATTTATTGAAATCATGATAATCAAGAAAACGAAGTAACATCCTTTCCATCCCTATTTCTGAAAGGAAAAGAAGCACTGCATTGTTTGCATACAGAAGCAATGATACATGCAGCACTCCTAATTTTGGATTATGCCCATCTATTCCTTTCAGGAAGGGGGCCAGGTCATTTTTAAAAAGGTTAAAACGTAGGGGGGCTGAGATGCATCCTTGCTTAACTCCAATGGAAACTGGAATCTTAGGGGTTAGATCTCCTTCCTTTGAGCATCTAACCTGGCAGGTGGTTTCAGAGTGAAGCTTTTTAATCAAAAAACCAATCTCACATCAATTCCCCAATCTTTTAGCTTCTTCCACAGAATATTTCTAGGAACTGAATCGAAAGCACCCTTGAGATCTAAAAAGGCTGCAAATAAGGTAAGCCCCTTCACTTCCCTATATTTATTCACCAAAAGACTAAGGACAATACAATGATCTAGTGTTGTCTTTCCCTGGCAGAAGCCAACTTGCTCCAGCCCTAGTATTTTCTGATTTGATACCCACGGCTTAAGTTTGTTGGCCAGATATCTAGCGTACAACTTCCCAATAGTGGATAAGAGGCTGATCGGCCTGTACTTGCTAGGGAGCTGACGGTCACCTTTTTTGAGTATCAGGACTACTACAGAATTCATCCAAGCTTCAGGTATCAAGCCTGTCCTATTGATGGCAGTAAATAGGGTAGCTAAAAAAGGGGCCCACCACCCTGGAAATGCTTTAATAGCTTCAGGTGGAATTATGTCAGGCCTGGGGACTTTCCCTGGCTTATCGCAATTAGAGGTTCGATCTTCGAGGCCTGTACCGGGGGCCGGTCTAGACAGTCATCCAAACTGAAATCAAGTTCATCAACAGTATTGTCTCCATTCTCCTGAAAAATCTTCACAAAATATTCATACCAAACATTTACTGTTACCGAACCATTAACAAAACCATTCTTTCCCATAGAATCTGTATTTTCTCTTTCAAGCCTTTACACTCAAGAGTATTAAAGCCCTCTTCATACAGGCCGCTTTTGTATAGGAATTAAGAATTTACTAATAACATAGCAAAATTATTATTTAAATATACTTGAAAAAATGACCACACAAAGTGTTGCATATGAATATGGCATGTTTTAATCCTAAATAACAATATAAAATATAGGTAATACCTATTCATTCTCATAAATGGAGATTAATGGTTTCCCACAATTATAAGTATCTATGGTGCTTTACATGGTATTTTCCCATGTGGGCTTCTTTCCATGTGGGTTTTTTTCTGTATGGGCTTTTTATGTATGTTTTTTTTTCCATGTGGGCAGTCTTCTGTGTGGGCATTTTTCCATGTGGGCTTTTTTCCTTTGAGCATTTATAACCATGGTTTTTTTTCTGTGGGCTTTTTTCGAGTCACCTTACTTTATGTATATAATTTACATAGAATCAATTGAAAAGTTTGGAATTATTTTTAGTCTAGAATTGTAAATCTTCAGACTCTTCAGAAAGAACTCAAAATAGCTTTCTTGTATATTCTGGAGATATGTTCATTCTGTGCCCATGTGCATGAGAGAATGTTGCTTGTTGTATGCATGTTTGTGGTACGAATGAATACAGTAGCTGCCTGTTGTTTTCAGTGTGTGTATATGTTGCAGCCTTGCTTTACCCACTGTTTATATTGTTATTTGTTGCCTATCCCTCCCCATCTTTGGTATCATTTTTAAATTTGCTAAGTTAAGTTCTGAACTCTTTTCCCTTCACACTAGGATGGAGCAGAGAAGTGAGGAGGGTGTGTGTGTGTGTGTAGGGGTCTATATATAGTTTGTGAGTGAGCGCATTGTGGGTTGTGATGGGGGAAATGAATACAGCAGCTGTTTGCAACACAAACATTGTGTCTCCTTGGCTTGCTGTTACTCAGAAGGTTATAACTTTGGGCTTTTAATCTCTTTTGTACACTGGTATGAAGCAGGGACTGCCTAAACTACTAGCCCTCTTCAAAAATTAAGCTTCCTTCATCACCAGTTGTAAACTTCTCACCATGTACCTTCTGTGCATTTCTCCAGAATAGCCCTTCACCCTCTGCCATGTGTATTTCATGATATTACTTACCTTTACATATCGTTTGAATCAGTTTTTTTTGGATTTGATTAAACCCCAATTCATCACTAGAGCTTTGCTCCACTGCCGAAAACCTTTCCAAATTTTAGAAGAAAGACAAATGTACTCAGCTTTTAAAAGTAGCCCTGTAGAAGCTCTTGGGATTATGTTGTGGGTGCAGTTCCCTGATCTTGCTTATAGATTATTGTTTTTTACAAGATGCAGCTGCTGGGACTGATATTTAAAGGGGGAAACCAGGGCAGGGGGAGAAGAGGGCATTCTTAACCATTTCCCCTTCTGCTATCAGACATGCTGTCAGATCTGGATAGGCTGGAACAGTTGGCTGAGGCAAATAAAATGAAATTCAATAGAGATAAGTGCAAAGTCCTACACTTAGGTACAAAAAATCAAAGGCACAGGTATAGAATGGGAGGGACTTGGCTTGACATGTGAAAGGGATCTGAGTATTCTGGTTGATCACAAGCTAAACATGAGCCTGCAATGTGATGTGATTGCGAAGAAAGCTAATGCAATCTTAGGATGCATTAACAGAAGCATTGTGTCCAGATCATGGGAGGTGGTAGTTGCACTCTGTTCTGCTATGGTCAGGCCTCACCTGGAGTACTGTGTCCAGTTTTGGACACTGCATTTTAGGAAGGATATTGACAAGCTCGAGCGTGTCCAGAAGAGGGCAACCAGGATGGTAAGAGGATTGGAATTCAAGTCTTATGAGGAAAGGCTGGAAGAGTTGGGTATGTTTAGCCTGGGAAAGAGAAGGCTTAGAGGGGATATGATTGCAGTTTTCAAATATCTGAAGGGCTGTCATGTAGAAGCTGGAGCAGATCTATTCTCTCTTGCTCCGGATTGCAAGACTAGATCTAATGGGTGGAAATTACAAGGGAGTTGTTACTGGCTAAATATCAGGAGAAACTTCCTGACTGTAAGGGTGGTTGAGCAGTGGAACAGACTGCCTCGGGAGGTAGTGGATGCTCCTTCGCTGGACGTTTTAAAGCGGAGGCTGGACAACCATCTTTCGGGTATGTTGTAGGGCTATCTTTTGGCTATGCTCCTGCAGAGTGCAGGGGGTCGAACTAGATGGCCTGCAAGGTCCCTTCCAGCTCTAACATTCTATGATTCTATGTAGGTTTTCCTCAGCTGGAGGTGAAAGCAGCTGGGGGTAGATGGGCAATTTTCAATAGGAAATTGGGGGGCAGGAAAAAGAGTTCTGAAGCCTCTCTTCCCATGTCCATCTCTTCTTTTAAATAATTGCCCCCACAATATTTCCTGTAAAAGAAAAAGACCCTTAAAAGTACCACAGCATGACACACCATGCATAGTTCTGCTTTTAGAGTGTTTGAAAGCATGTTTACTCACAGCCAAACTACACAATAATTTCCCCATGAATCAGGATTGGGTCCCCTGGACCTGACTCACTTTCCCTGGGTGACAGATCACCTGCAAGGAATGTCATTTTAAAAATTGTTGGGAGCGCAATTTGGCATAAAACTGCAACATGGAGAGAGGAACTCCTGCCTCCCCCCTAATCATTTCCCTTAGCAGAAACAGCCCCAAAACGTGGTGGAGGGGGGAGGCAAGAGCCTGTCCTCCACCCATGCTACAGTTCTTAGCCAAATTGGTCTCCCAATAATTTTTAAAATGACATTCCCCACAGGTTGTGCAACATGTTGTTCAATGTGTTGCAGCAGAAGAAGGACCAGTTCGGTTATGATGAATTTTTCTGCTAAATAAAAATAGCCCTTCTGCTGGCTGAAGAATCCTTCCACCAGTGGGTTCCTATCGTATGACAGGAAACTTAGAAATGTGGTCAAGGTGAATGTAAATATTAAATGGATTGTTCCTGGTTCGTTTGGGAATCATGGGTTTCATAGATCAAGAGAAGGAACCTAAAATACTCTGTGTGACTTATTAAACATTATAGGTATGCTTTGTCCTCCCCAAAACCATGACAACCTCACAGATGATATTCACAGATGAGCCTCCACTCCCTCCACCATTTTCATCAGGTTCTCTTTGGCTGGGCTTTGGGGTACAAACTGGGCTAATCAATCGTAGTGATTTTGATCTAACCATGAATGCCAAACAGAGTGGCATATTAGTGGTTGTTGTTGTTCAGTCACACAGTCGAGTCTTGACTCTTTGCAACCCCATGGACCACATCTTGCCAGGCCCTCCTGTCTTCCGCTGTCCTCCAGAGTTTGCTGGATTTCATGTTCGTTGCATCGATGACACTGTCTGACCATCTAATCCTTTGTCGTCCCCTTCTTCAACCTTCAGTCTTTCCCAGCATCAGGGTCTTCTCCAGTGAGTGCTCCCTTCTCATTTGGTAGCCAAAGTATTTGAGCTTCAACTTCAGTATCTGGCCTTCCAGGGAACAGTCAGGGTTGATTTCTTTTAGGATTGACTGATTCGATCTCCTTGCTGTCCAAGAGACTCTCAAGAGTCTTCTCCAGCACTTTAACTCAAAAGAATCTATTCTTCGGCACTCCACCTTCCTTATTTGTGGTGCCTGCCCATTATCCCATCATCAACTCACTCTGCACTTACTGACTTGATATATTGCAACAATATTGTAAAGTGGGTAGCCTGCCAAACATAACTTAATACAGCCCTTAGGGCAGCTAACAGCACGGTACGAAACAATAAGAACAGTATCAATTTAAAATATGTGAATATAAATTAGAAACCAGTGATAACAAAAGGAAGATAGAAAAACCTGTCCAGCAAATTCAGACCATAAAAACGTATTCCAGCTTACGTTATCAACAAAGCCTCAAACCTTTCACCCCACTCCTTGAGCCCATTAAAGCAAGAAGAACCTCTTTGTACAAGTAGTCTCATGATGCATTGCATAGAAGGCCCTGCTTCTTCTCACTGTGATCAGTCTTGTTAGGAGAAGTGGTTTATATGGGACTAGGTATGGGTCATTGTAAAGGTGAATACCTGCACTTTGAATCCTGCTTGGAAACAAACTGGGATTTGATGAAGATCTCTGAACTGTGGCATTAGTTTTGAACTAATTTAAGTTTCTGAGCATTTTTCAACAGCAGTCTCATTAGATTAGTCAAGACTGGAATTTACCAAGAGAGCCAGTTTGGTATAGTGGTTAGGAGTGCGAACTCTAATCTGGGAGAACTGGGTTTGATTCCCCAGTCCTCCACATGCAGCTGCTGGTATGACCTTGGGTCACAGTTCTCTCAGAGCTGTTCTCTCAAGGTCAGTTCTCAAAAGAGCTCTCTCAGCCCAACCTACCTCACAGGG